>OZ018322.1:213746448-214346448 GCA_963969495.1 Ceratothoa steindachneri
CACGTTGACTCTCGTCTTAACGGGAGAATCTTGAATTTCTCCCTGTTTTTCCAGATCTTCCATTTTTTTCTCGTATTGGTTGATGTTACAGATCTCTGCAATTGTGTTGTTTGCCTGGTCCCTCGCTTTCCTGACCCTACTCGGGACGATCTGCGTGACGTCATCTGCATATTGCAGATACATCGTGTCCCGGTGTATAGGAGTAGGGAGGTCGATGGTAAAGACCAGGTAAAGCAGGGGACTCAGGCAGCTCCCCTGGGGAACGCCCGCTTTGAGTTCGAATTCAGGTCCTTTGTGCTCTTCAATCATGATACGCGCCCTTCTGCCCATGATGAAGTCACAAAGGATTCGTTCCAGGACCGGGTTTAGCTGGAGACCGAGTATTTTGTACTGTAGTCCACTCAGCCAAACCTTGTCGAAGGCCTTCTGCACGTCCCTCATCACGATGTCTACATATTGACCCTTTGCTCGGCAGTGAGCGATCTTTTCGGTTAGGAGCGCCAGGGCCGTTTCCGTGCACTTTTTAGGTTGAAACCCATGTTGTTGGGGGTTATGCGCTCCCAACTCGTCGAGTTGATTTTGTAGCCTATTAGCTAAAATCTTCTCGAAGATCTTGCCTGAGAATTCTAGGAGAGAGATAGGGCGATAGTTGGCCAATTGGTTTGGGGGCTTGTTCCCCTTCAGAATAAAGATGATTTTTGCCACCAAATATCCGTCGGGGAAGTAGCCTGTATTCAGGGATGCATTCATGGTGTTCACCATGCCCTGAATAATTTGCCGTGGGGCATTTACCAAGTTGTTCTTGGTCAGTCCAGACCAGCAGGGGGCTCTTTGCTTGAAGGACTTAATGGTGTTCAAAGTCTCTTCAAGTGTAATCGGGCGCCCGTGGTCAACCATCTCTCTCTCTCTAGAAACTTGAGGTTGTGGGTTGGTCCTATGTAACATCGGTCTGAGTTCGTCGAGCAGTCGGTCTTCGAAGTCCTGGTCGAAGTCGTCGTTTTCCTCAGGTGAGATTACAAAGACCTGTTTCCAATGATTTCTGAATCTTTCTTCCAGAATGTCCGGATCTTCTATGATGATATCGCCATCCTTGATATTTATTCCTGGCCTGGGAGGCAATCCCCTAAGTCTTTGAACGCTGTTCCAAAAACTTACAGGATTAGTCTCCCGGTCTAGTTTGCCTATGATATTGTCCCAGATTTCTTTCTGCTTTTCGAGGATTGTGTTCTTCATTTCCTCGCTTAGCTGTCTCATTCGGGCTGCCCTTTTCCTGTTCAGGCCTGCCCTGCCGACTTCCTCATAAATGTCCCTGTGTTCCCTGGCGATATCCCTCATTTCATCCGTCCACCTAGGTTGCGGGAGCATTTTGTGCGAGATTCTGGGCACGCATCTTTCGTCGGCTTGAGTGAGGAGACCCAGTGATCTTGTCGATCTCCTCATCAATTTCCTCGAGATTAGCGTCGCCCGGGTCAGCTGGTTGATAGGTGCTGAGCATTTCTCGGTACAACTCCCAGTTAGCTTTCGCGTAACTTTTCCTAAGTGTGACGGGCTTGAGCATAGGCGCAAGCGAAATGGTGTTGACGATCGGGATATGATCGCTCGGGACCACAGGTCCTGGGGCATTGGCTATATTGAAGGGGAATTCTGGACTTGCCAACACGATGTCCGGTTTTGACACCAAATTCCGTGTCAGAAAAGTTGGAAAGTCTGGTCCAACTCTCTGGAGCTTCTTCCTATCAAGAAGTAGCTCCAGGTTTTGTCCCCTTGGATCCACCCGCCTGTAGCCGGAAGCTCGGCAACAGGCTTTCAGATCTCTGCCCAACAATGCTAGCCTTTTGTGCCCGAAGAGGGTATAAAAGTTGTTAATCGGCAGGTATTGTCTCCTGGGCGGCTGATAGGCTGCTGCCACCGTTAGACCTCCAACCAGGGTAGGGATTTCGACAGCCACGAATGATTCATCTACTTCCGGAAGTGTTTTGAATTTTAGGGTCTTCTTGTTAGCGATGGCGCAGCCATCGAATCTTGTTTGTGTGTGGTTCTTTTGTATGACTGTGTAGTTATGTATTTTTATTGTGTCAGTGTTTGTGTTAATTCTGTGTTCTGAAATAAGAATGATATCTGGGTCTTCTTTCCGGAAGATGTTGCCGTAAAGAAGAGATTTTCCCTTCAGTCTCAAAATATTCCATGAAGAGATATGGAATATTTTGAGACTGAACTCCTTCCTACAATTTCTCCCCCTAACTTTATATGGTTAAGGTACATTGACGATGTATCTTCTGTATGGCCTAATGGCCATGATTTTGATACCTTTTTTAATAATTTGAATAATTTGCATGTCTCCATCAAATTTAAATATGAATGGGAATATGATAATAGATTACCCTTTTTAGATGTCCTCATTAATAAAGATCACCATGAATTAAAACTTGACGTGTATAGGAAACCAACCCACTCGAATGCCTATATACATTATTTTTCGTTTCACGATAATACTGATAAAAGATCGGTAATTTCTAACCTTTTCCTTACAGCATACAAAATGTGTCATCCTTCCTATTTAGATGAAGAAATTGTCATTATCAGGACCATTTTTTCTAATTTGTATTACTCCGATTGGTTTATATCGTCTGCCCATTTTGCAGCTAGGAAAACATTCTATGGTAATAAGCCTTCCCGCACTAATGACTTCAACAAATGTATAACATTGCCATTTAATAATAAATTAAATAGTTTAAAGGACGTATTTGGAAAAGCGGGTATTAATCTAGCCTAAAATATAATAATTCCTTAAACCAATTGATGATAGCCAGGAAAGCCAAAGAACATCATAACATAGGAGTATATGCAATACCATGCAACGATTGCCATAAAGTTTATATAGGGGAAACGGGGAGAAATCTAGACAAGAGATTGTACGAACACAAAAGAGATATTAGAGTGGGCAGCGAAAGCCGTGGAATATTTTGCCATGTTAGAGACAAGAATCATACGATCGATTTCAATGAAAGTAAAATGGCATTTAAATCGGCTAACTATGTTAAGAGAATAATCGTAGAGTCAAGCTTGATATCGTCAGTTCCTAATTTAAATCTATCTGAAGGTCAATTTTCTTTCAATCCTGTAATAAGAAAGCATATAAACAAAATAGTTAAATGTCAGCCCTTCAATATGTTTAGGCCTAACCCCTCGCCCCAGATTAGCCCCAAGTAGGGGATTGGGGGAAAAAAGAGGGGATCTTGTGTTATGCTTATATGCACTTCTCCTATATATTCTACCCAGTGTCAGTTGAAAAAGGGTGTGAGATACACCGAAACTGTTGTGAATTAAATTGTCTTCGGAGAATGTGGTTTAATTCCTCATCTTTTCTTGCGATATTGCATTAATTTTCATATATGTATATATATATATATATATATATATATATATATATATATATATATATGTATATGAATGCAATGTCCCGCAGGAAAAAAAATTAAAAAGTGTTTCCAAGTACTTTCGAACTTTATTAAGTTCCTTATAAGGAACTTAATAAAGTTCGAGAGTACTTGGAAACACCTTTTCATTTTTTCCCTGCGGGACATTACATTCATTTATAACCCTCACGTGATACTTTGTGAGTTTTTCATATATATATATATATATATATATATATTCTACTTCCTCACTCTATCTAAACCTTTGCTGAACTGAACTAAACATGTGGTTTAATAAAATGATTGGTGAATTCTTCTGTTTACATTTCTTCAGATTTCTTCCATTTTTCTTATCACGTCCACTCTTCCCATTGTCCTTTGTCGAAGGCGAGATTATATCTTCATAAATTTGTGCTTTGGGATGCTTCAAGTGCAAGCTTGTGTTCCATTAGACGCCTTCGAGTCTGAGTCGTCTTCTCGTAGCTCGATTTACAGGCGGCGAAACGGAGCTTCTTATAGATGAATTGGAAGGCGTCGTCGAAAGACTGAGATCGATTTATTCATTGTTTTGGAGTTTATCGCATTCGCACACACCCACAGATACAACGATAAACAGATACGCCCATACGAACTTACATTCAAAACAGCGCCAAATACATAGATACTCCTAGGTACAGACATTATACACATCTATGCACGTTTATATATTCGCACACGTTTCCACTGGCTTGCCATGGTATACTTAAGCTAATACACACATATACTGATGTACCTAGAGGGGCATAAACTTGACGCACACGTGTATATTATCACCCATCCCCAATACACAAAAATGAATTCAGACAGATTAGCAGTATTAGAGGGCTATGTACAAACAACGCTATTTTCATACACACAAGCAAGAAAAATCAACGATTATCCTTTTTTGTCGCTTTTTTATCCAATTATCCTCCAAACAACCAAAACTATTAGCATCATTATATATTGTATGAGATTAAAAATATACATAATACAGCAATTGATGATTAAAGGTAATTAAATACTCTAAGCGATGAAAATACTGTAGCGAGTTGGCATAAAAAAAGTACGTCTTGTGCGGAATGTTTCGAGGCCGCCCCTTGAATGAGTCGGCTAAAAGTGAGCTGCTTTCGTTCAAGGCTTTAGAGATGCTTATAGCCCACGACCTTAACTCAGCATTGCATTGGTGCTCCCCGTAAATATTTACCCGAAGGTAATTACATTTTAGAGACAAGCAACTCTAGTCAATATTTGATCGCTTATTGATAATTGCTGTAACAATATAATGTGTTCTTTAATTTTAATTATAAAATAAATTGTTTTAAAGACTATAAACGTTTAGGGGGCGATATCCTGCAATTAATTGGTCATTTCTTTGCTTCGTTCCATTTATTATTCTAGATTTATTTTTTTAATTATATTTTTTAATTATTGATTCATAGGAAATAACGGACGATTGGGATTGAGAAAAATGGGTTGGATGATCTGGTTCAATCCCCGAGGCAAGGGACAGCCGTCAATAAGTCGGTGCATCGAGTCTGACGCATACGACGAGACAGTTCCGACCACGTATGTCACCACACGTATAGCCAGCCATAACAAAGCTGCTGCTTCCATCCCCCTCCTTCACACGCACATAACATCACTCGTCAGCAGCACAGAAATTGCAGAAGGGGGTTTCATACATCACTTCCCTGAAGCAAAACGGGAGGCTCATCATTGGGCCACCACCACGAGTTTGCTGGTCTGTGGCATAACGCAGTATTACCGCTCTTGCTGCCTTCCCGCCCCCCCCAACAATGATCGCCACTTGTTGCCCTCTGTTTTGTCAGCGAATGTTATAGATGTATGGATTTCGATGGCGTTTTTGGTCTTAGAAACTCATTAATTTGAGGGGTGGTGAGAGTATATATATATATATATATATATATATATATATATATATATATATATATATATATATTGTACTAAAATAATGGTTTGTCTATTTAAAAAATCTTATGAAAGGTGAATCTAATAAACAGATTCTGATGATTTTTATTTTTTTATAGTTTAACACTAAGAGGATACAACAGTGAAATTGTTAAGAACCTTTTCTACCCTATGGAACTTCACAATCGAAAATTGTAATAAACCTGCTTGCCTACAGTGAACATGAACAATGGAAGTATGCGTCTATTACTTCAGACACGAAAATGGATACCAGGTCGAATTTTAAAGGTTCAACAACATTGGGAGACAATTTTAGAACTAATACTCCAACTCGACTCATAAGTTCAATTCTGTGACGAATTTAAATTATAAAATACTGCACATGTGTAAAAGCAAGTAACCGGGCGTCCAAAGACATCGACAGATGCTAAGACTTCTGATGAAGTGCTGCAGGTATTCAAACGATGACCACGAAAATGTGTGGGGCAATGTATTAGTGAAAAGGGAAAAAGTAAGACTCGTTTTTACGAAATTTTGAAGAAGGCCAAATAAAGATTTTACATGCCGAGATTATTGCATGCTTTAAATAAAGATTATCCGGATTGCAAAAACTTTCACAATAGCATCCCGATGTTAGGAACTACGATGATGAAAAATTAAAATATTCGATGGATCGGAAGAGGAGGTAGTATCGAGTATAAGTAAGCCTCGTTCATTAGATTTAAACTCACTTAACCTTCATATGAGGTCATTTGTAAAATTAAGTACAAAGTAAAAGACCTACATCACTTGAACAATTAAAGAGCACATTTAAGGAATCGTAGAGGAATATCTGTACAAACTCTTTGGTGGAAGTCCGCCACTCAGTAAATCAAAGAGCGCAATGATGCATTGAGATCAATGGTTGACAGTTCTATCATTACTTATTTAAAACAAATTTTACTATATATTATTTCGATGTATACTATATCTATTACTGTATTTGCCTCTTATAAATTTGTAAATAGATATACATGCTTTTTAATCATTAAATATTGACACCCATAAAACTGCTAAATAGACCGGGAAGTTATTACAGATCTACTTAAATGTAAACATTAAAATAACGAAAGGTACAGAGTTAGATAACAATAACATTACATGTTTTACTCATGATAATACCAACCTTTTGCTTTTATGACATCAGAACATATTCCTCGCCTCATATTTTACAAAGAAACCCAATATTCTGGCGGAAATTCGTTCAAAGATTCATCTATCAAACAGTTAAAAAAAGGTGAATCTGTTGATTGCGTTTCTCTCACATGATTGTACAGAAAATGAATTCTACATGAGTTCGATAAGATTTAAACAAGAAGAATGGAGTGGCTAATCAAATAATGTAAGCTGCCCTTGCTCTACTTTCTTTCCGAATAACTACCAGACAGTGAGAATGTGTGGTTAGGATCATTGTCCTGCTTTAAAGAGAATTATCACCGATAAAAAAAGATAAGATTGTGCCCATAATTTTATTTTGACTAACGTAGCTCATTTGGTCACTAAAGTCGCACAAAAACATCAATATTATTGCACCGAAAAAACTCATACTTTAATAACGCCGCCAGTTGATTTGTTTCAACCCTGATTGCCCTTAGGTAGCTGTGATGGAATCTACAGAATCTAGAATAAAATTTAGTCGATTTCTGACTAAAGTTTGTTAAATTTTATTGATATGCAAACCTCTTTGTCAGGCCAGACATTATATAAATATATATATATATATATATATATATATATATATATATATATATATATATATATATATATATAAATAAATATAAAAATGTAGAAATTGGGACATCCTTCGGAAACCTCGATTTTAGGTAGGTTAAAGCCAGAACCAGTATTCAAAACATATATAATTTGGAACGCTTCGAACATTAGCTATGTTCATCTTCAGCCTATAATGGACTAAAACAATATAAAAGCAAGCAATCTTAGAATACATAAAGAGATATATGTATTAATGACTGACAATAAGTTTAAAATTTTTTGAATGTCAGAGAAAATAATGCAACAATGTAATAATAAATAAATTTAGAGTTTAGTAAAACTTTCTAGAAAACAATGCAAAATTTACCGAGAGAGGACAATGCGAACTTACAAAGAAAAATACTGCAAAATTATAAAACAAATTAAGAAAACAAAGCAGGTCCCTACTTGTTTATCAATTTATGTGTGCGAGAAACCAAACTCACATAGGTAAAAATACGCTACAATTGAAGCTGAGGCTTTGCAAACAGAAGGGGGTTTTCCACTACACAGACACACCCATTGCTAAACTGGAATTCTCTGCAATAAGGAATCATTCGAATACGTGTACCTCATTATTGTTCCCCTCAAATTTCAAAGTTTTGGGTTCTGCGGATAAATCCGTAGATCTCAACATTTTGGAATCTCTATTTAATCAAATGCTTAATCCAGGATTAAATTCGAGTCAGTCGTCCACACCACTTTACATCTTTTAATTGAAATATCTTAATTTTAGTTTGTTTTATAATTCAATTTTACCTAAAATGTAATAACAACTCACTCAATGACCCGATAATTATAATCTCCTATTAGTTGGTTAACAATATTTCAGTTATTTTAAACAACTACCATGTTTAGCTCAGTTCAAATTTCCCACATATTAAATCATTTGATTTCTGTCCTTTTCTCAAGTTGGTAAGTGTTCATTCATTTATTTCAAATTAATTTTTAATTTTTGCTTGGTTTTCACAGTTGTTTTATAATTTTGCAGTGTTTTTCTTTGTTAGTCCGCATTGTCCTTTCTCAGTAATTTTTGCATTGTTTTCTTGAAAGATTTACTTGCTTGCTTTTATATTTTTTTAGTTCTTTATAGGATGAAGATAAACATAGCTAATGTTCAAAACGTTCCAAATTATATATGTTCCGAATACTGGTTCTGGCTTCAACCTATATATATATTTATATATATATATATATTTTTTTTTTAAAGACCAGGTTGTATTTCGACTTTACCAATTTTATTTTAGCACATTCTAACTGTCAAATGCATTTTCTTTTATATGAGGCTGAAGATTAAAGGAACAGGTCACCCAGGAAAGAGAGAATGAACTTAGGAATATGTCTTATGTAGTGGCAGCCAAAACAAACCCAGAACTGAAACACAAGTGAACATAAATAGAAAACTGAACGTAAAAATACTTACCTGCATTCTTCACTCAGACATAATAAACATAGAGAATCCAGGAAAGTAGGTGACCTGACTTAACGAGATGCTAACTGAAAATGAGCTTAACACAATGAAGTTTCCCAAAGAAGTCGACTCTTCGGCGATCTCCATTATCAATATACCTGAAAATCAAAAAAGATTAGATCGAACAAACCAAAGAAAATCAAAATAAAAATGATGATACAAATACAGACGAATCAGAATAAAAAAACAACACCGAAGTTTGCGCTCAAGAAACCAGAGTGACAACAAGGAAAACACAGAAATCTAAGAAATCCAAATCAAAGAGGAGTAACTCCACAAGGAAACAATCAATGGCCCCATATACCTTAACCTCTTGCAGAGGAAAGAAAGAATATATGATCACAAGAGAACAATGCGGAAAAAAGAAGAAAAAACACTAAATCCCAACCTCACGAGAACTCCAGAATGGATACGCATAGAAGGACCAAGCAGAGGGAGCTAACGCTATTAATAAAGGAAAAGCCAGAAGAACAATGAAGCGAATTAATTTATAAGATAGATGGGGAAGGATCACGAAAGAAATTCTGAAAATGGATGAACAGGATAAAAGATAAGCTAGCAAAAGATAAGATTAAACTCAAGGATGAAAGAGGAAACGCACTGAAAGATGAGACCGACGTTGAAAAAGCATTTAGAGAGCACTGGAGGGAGGTTTTAAGATAGAAAAAGAAGAAAATGATAACTTTGACATCGACTTTGAAAACGAGATTATAAAACAACTTAATCAAATGATATATAGGATCCAGCCTCACCACTTTGTAGACTTAAATAGGAAACTCAACGGAGAAAACGATGACATCATAACGACCGAAGAGCTTATAAGAACAATAAACAGCTTTAAACAGAAAGCACCAGTGACCTCGAGACTCACCAAGAGAAACTACATGGAAGCATCTAATAACATCTTAAGGGGACTAAAGAACGTTTTCAATGCGTGTTATAATACAGGCTACTTAACAGATGACTTGAAATTGGCGAAAATGATTTTCATACCAAAAGCTGCAAAATCAGCTAGTCGAGTATAAACTATCGACCAATTCGCTATTAGATTTCACCGGGGAAGTATTGGAAAAGATCTTAAAACGCAGACTTGATAAACCCCTCGAGGAAAATAACCTCTATAGAGTGCCAGTTCAAATTCCGGAAAAACCGAAGCACGGAAATGGCACTATACCTGGTAATGGCAAAACTAACAAAGGCGAAGAAAAAAAAGATGAGCGTAAACATCGCGTGTAGAGATGTGTGTGAGGGTATGGAACGTACATACTCGCATGCCGCTAGACAATCGTCGGAACGAAAGAAATTTGGCGCTTCAGTTGACCTTCGTCTCCTCTTCCCCTCCCCTCCCCCAACATTCTACCACCCTTCTCCGCCTTCCCCTTGACCTAAGTTGTTATCCGTGCAAACTTCCCCAACAGGCGACAGAAAGTCTGACGAAAGAAGGCCTATCACACAGAGAAGCCTAAATTCTATTTGCCTTCTTTATGATACCATGGAGATTGTCCAGAAGGCGCTGCGATAAGCGAATTGTCGTAAATGGAATCTCTCTCTCGATTTCACACAGTGCACGGTATAAATGACAACGCCGTTCATCCCTCTGGAGAAGTGTTCCAAACCTACTCGCGTACTCCTCACGTTGAACGAGAGTCGTTGCCGTAACGTATCGACTGCCAACGCGCCGTTGAGTTAACTTAGTCGCTGTCTCAAAGTGTTCCTGAGGCAAATCCCGCCCCGCAGAGTCTGTGACTAGAAAAATGCGCTCTGTTGCTCAACGTAACTTGAGAAAGAAAAAGGAACATCCAAATATTTACTGGAAGTTGCTATTTGTTAGTGTCACATCCAGTTAGGAGTGAACTAACCGAAACTGCAGACGTCTTATCCCCCCTCTCCCCGAGAACTCGTGTTAACGCCACCTGAACCACCCCGTCTGGACCTAAGTAGTCGTCTCTCTAATCCATCACAATTAATGCTAATCTTTAAACCCAGTGTCCCTCTATTCTTAAATTACCTATTTAATTAACAGTGATTGATACTCCCATTGAGTCATTATAAATCTAGACGCTTAACGTCAGTGTTATCCTCCCCTCCTTTTTTATTATTATTTAGAATTGCTGTCAACCCGGACTAATCCGGTTTAATATTCAATTCTTATTTACCTAAATGCCCGTTTAACTATTGCTACTAATTATTATTTTGATGTAAAGTAAAGTTTATTTTTGTTCGTGTGTTTATTTGTGGCTCCTCTTTTTTGACGAACCCTTGGCAAGACTTTAATTAAGAATCCTTTCGGCTAATTTATTCAACTTGTATTATGTATGCACTCTTAGAATTTAACAATCACAAACCTTCCCCCAGTAACAAGTGGGACTTTTATAGTAAGAATCCTGGCCGCGGCGCAACCCACCTCTAACCAGCTTTCTCACGTTCAGTAGGAATTAAAGCCTATATATATATATAAGGATCATAGATTGAGTCATAGGGTCTCAATACCATCGACTTACACAAAAGCGGTGTGTCCAGATCAAGGACTAGAATAATTATTGGACCAGACTATGAGCAATTCTACGACAATGTGTCTAAAGCGCTTTCGACAAGGTTTGGCAAAGGAGCATCTAGTTTAAAATACTACAACTAGGACTAAACAATAAAATTGAGAGAATACTGTGCATTCCCTAAGGGGAAACTTTTAATCTGGAAACAGGGGTTCCTCAGGGTGGGTGTCTGAGTCGAGTATTGTACGCCATCTATAAAATAGACATCCCACCTCCATTAACCGAAGAATGTATGAACATACATTTCGCGATTGACCTGACACAAGTTATTGTGCCACTGTAAAGGAACGGGCAGTTCCAAGAAGGAAGAATGGGACAAGAAATAAAAAGATAAACCAATATGAAAGAAAATGGAAAATAACCACTAACCGAAACAAATTCAAAATTATTCTAGTTTACAGGAGAAAGATACAGATATATGTGCATATATGCAGACGACATAAGATAAAGATACAGCAACAAGTACAAAGTGCTAGGACTATCCATTACTAAATCAGTTACAAGAAACATATAACCGAAAGAATAAAGAAAGGAAAGATTGGATCGAATCTATTATAAAAACTAAGATCACTCATCCGACAGAATAAGAAGAAAATCTACAGATCAATAATCCAGCCCACACTAATCCATCTGACGATTGCGATGTGCACTCTATCAAGAAGCAACCTATTAAAATTACAGAGGATATAGAACAAAGGAATGTACCTCATAACAAATACGAGAATGATAGAAAGAAGGAGAATAGCAAATCTTAACAGAGAAGTAAACATTAAACCTCTTAATAAACTAATGAGGAAAAGAGTAAAAGCAGCCATTGACAAGACAAGAGCTGAAATTGTCGAAGAATTAGCTAATCAAATAGTTCAGAGGGCTGGATTGGGATAGCATAAACTGTTTCCAAGTAGCATGACAACAATGTAGAGAGATGAAGATGAGGAGTAATTTTTTACTAAGAAAACCTAAAGTTAACACATATAAACGACAAGGATAAAATCCCGATTAAGATAACCGATTGAGACAACCTTTAGATGAAACCCAATTAAGACTCACCGATATATACCAAAATGAAGGAAATTTCTGAAAAATACATCAAGAATCAGAAACACAAGAGGAAAGAATAAATCGAAATGCAACCAAAACATACACTGTAGATACAGTCATAGAGTAGACTAACAAGGAAAATATACAAAGGAAAACAACAACAATAAACTTTACATGTAATTTACGTGCAATCTCACAACGGTTTGAGCGCAAACAACAACTATCACAAATAGCATAAAAGGAAAGACTTGATAATAATAATTCAGGCAATTACTCTCCTACTAAATTATAAACTAATAACGATTTAACAATGGACAGAGGTTAGCTCGACCTCTAAGCAAACTTGCACTCTACGCAACTCTCCAATATCCTTCCTTTTCTCCCTATTTCCTCACTACTGTCAATTCCAATGTGGTCTACATGAAAACGAGGGTGAAGAATACACACCGCGGTATTATCATCGCGTTTAAATTTAGGGCTAAGACCACCTAAGTCACCTATCTATACTTCTACTAGTTTCTCTTAATACTATCACTCTTCTTCCTCTTCCGCTCCCTGTCCTCCTCTTCTTCTCCTAATCGTCCCCCCGGTGCCCGAAGGCACATGGAAGAAAGCGAATTGAGAAGCTAGGGTAGTCCGGGCTCTCTCGCTCGCCAGCCCTCCTTGCCCCGAAATTAGCAGGGGGTAAGCGGGAGGGAGGGGCTCGGACGCTCTAATCTATTACTGCCCCTTACACTTTTTCTTCTATTCTATTCTACGAAATTTCCTCTTGCTGCTCACCAAATAATTATCTCGCCGCTAAACGAGGCAACAAGAATATAAACTCTTGATCAATTCTGCCTCAAAATAACCAAGAATTCCGTCCAAAGATGCCTGAAGAAAGGCAAAAGCTCACGAAACAAATTTGCAAAAAATCGGAAAATTTTAAATAAGACCAAATAAAATGGACCTTTCTCAGTTGATGTTTAATCTTCAGCCTCATGAAAAACTGTATTCGACAGTCAGAACGTGCTAAAATAAAATTTGTAAGGCGAAGTACAACCTAGTCTATAACAAAACATGTATAAAATAGAAGATACTACCATGATACACAGATATCAAATCTCATGACTCAGCAGCTCGACATGAAGACGTTACACATATGTACCGCATGGAACTTGTAAAATGGCAAATTCTGCTAATTCGTAAGAGAATACTAGAATTTGAAAATGATATTAGAAGACTGCAAGAAGAATTCTTAGCACAAATCAAAAGCACTAAATTCTCCAAGCACTTTACCAGAGTTTTTTTTTTTGATTCATCGGACGAAATTTATAAACCAAAAACTCCCCCCAAAATTAGGAAGGGCAAACTTTTCTCCTCCAATCTTAAACGAAGGATTCTTGAACTTGTCTAACCACATACCTGACCAAGGACCACCAAAGTTCGTCAACCTTGGCCTAACCTGCCACCTTTAACCAAAATACGACGAAAAAAGTAGAATTAGAAGTCCTCTACTCGAGAAACAGAAAGTTCTGAAAATAAAGAATGAAATTACACCCCAACTCATCGCAGAAGGTACTAAACAACGCACAAAGAACAAACGCTCCCTATTAACAGAAGAAAATAAAGTATCTAAAAAATTTTCTAGGCTGCCACTTTCACCCAAAATACAACAAAACAAACAAAAAAGTAGCATTACGGCTGCTCTACCAGGATCTACAAAAACTTGAAGAACAGAAAGTTCTGAAAATAAAGCATAAAATTGCACACCAACTCATGCAGAAGGAACTAAACAAAGTGCAAAGAACAAAAGATCTCTATTAACAGAAGCAAAGAAAGTCTCCAAAAATTTTGAGATAACAACGACATCATCATTAGAAGAGCGGATAAATCCAACATTTTCGTCATACTTAATTACCAAGAATACATGCAAAGACTAAATAACATACTAAGTGACATCTCAAAGTTACATAGAATTAAGAAAGACTTAACGAGCCAACTAAAGAAAAAAAGTCAACAAACTAATATCTGAAAATAACAATATCGCCAATCAAATCCAACTCTTTCCAATTAAAGGTGAATATAGCCTGGGATACATCTAGGGAAATTTCAAATCACATAACTAAAATAACCCCCTTTGCCCAATCATCTCTCAAGTCCCGACGCCGACATGAACTCGCCAAATGTTTGAATTCAATTATTACGCCATTTATCCCGTCAAAATTGTGCATAAAGTAGACCAATGCTTTCGTTGATATTATTCACCATTCCCCACCAGAAGGCATTTCAGCTTCCCTCGATGTCGAGAAAACTCCGAATTGCATCTCCTACTAATGGAACACGAAATATTAAAGCAACTTTTAAGAATATGTACAACTGAAGCTCCATTCCGAAACCAGATGGCCAACTTTACCGTCACATTGATGGAGTAGCGATGGGGTCTCAATTGGCCCTACTTTTGCGAACTTCTACATGGAAAGCCGAGAAGAAACGCTCTTAACAAAAATGACGAACCAACCTAAAGTTTACATCAGATTTGTATATGTAATACCTTCCAACTAGGGACGAACATCAATTACTATAACTCAAAAGAACCTTAAAATCCCATTCCGTTCTTAAATTCACATACGATTTGAGGGTAAACGGGTGTATTCACTTCCTGGATGGAGGCGTAAAACAGAACAGAGACGGAAAATATATCACCACCATCTATCGAGAAGGAACAGACTGCGTTGGATGCCTAAAGCCCAAAAGTGAATGCACCGAGAAATATAAAAAATCGGTAATGAGCTCATACATAAGAAGAGCTATCAAGAACTGCTCAACGTGGAATGCAAATGATAAAGAATTTCGATGATCCAAACAAATCCTAATAAACCACGGCTACTCCAATAGAAAATTTGAAAAATCTATGAAGAAAATTCTCAACTCAAAGTTTGGGGTACAGGAGAAAAAGAAAAAAAATACCACTCTACTACAAGAAGCAAATGACGGATGCCTACAAAACAAATGAACAAATACGAGAAAGCATCATAAAATGTAACAACATCCAGTAAAAAGACAATGTTATCTCTACGAATATAATATAAAACAAAAAGGTTAGCAACATACTAATGAAAAACAACCTACGTGAAAAAGAATCCATCCTAAAGGCTACAAATGTTGTATACAAATTTGAATGCCCCCATGATGACTTAAGCCTCGTCCAAACAACCAATATATAGTTATGACCACTACTACCCTCAGCTGACGCTTAACAATGCACTTGCAAGAAGGAGGAATCAAAACACACTACAATGAACAACAAAATGAACAAATTACAAGAAAGATCATAATTAAAAACACTCCCATCCTCAGAAAAAAAATCTCGGATCTCCGCCGCCTGAAGATTCTGGAGGCTTTTCTCATGAAAAAGATGGGCCCGAACATGACACACAGTGAACTATCTTGGAGCGAGTATTATACCTTTTCTGCTAAAAGAAAACTGAACGAAGACGAAATTCATTTAGCTAGATAATCACTTGTCCATAGAGGAACGCGCCTATGCAAGCTCATATGATGGTAGCAGAAATTGAAAGACTAAACATTTACGGGGTACAATGGAAGATTCGAACGAATCAAGAAAAGTTCAAAGTACTTCCCATCGGTAGCAGGTTACAATGTCAGGGCAGGAGATACATGCTATCCCTACACCACGAAGTGCAATGTACTCGGAATGAGGATTACCTCAACTGGGTTCAGGAAGTACGTCGAAGATAGAATCTCCAAAGACTCAACTGCTGTAAGAACTCTGTATATGTTTACAAAACTCCGTAAAGCAACAGGAAAGGATCTACAATGCACTTGTAAGATTAACGTCGCTGTACCCCGCTTCCGCCCTCTCTTGTGTCTCGAAGATACAAAAGAAGAAATTACAAGTGGTGCAGAACAAATGCGTGTACCTAATGACAGGTACGCGTAGGTGGGAAACAACACGCCAAGAAGAACTGCCCTGGGAAGTGATGCTAAGTCCCATTAACATTATGATTGAAAAACGGACAAGGAATATACAGGAGCTGGTTACTCAGGAATTGAATGAGGAAATCATTCAAATATTAATCATAACATAAGAGCTCCAAGTGGAGCCAGATTTCCTAGTTCCGCAAGCCTATTAGCTGGCGGAAACGAAGGCGGTTCTACGCATGAAAATGATTGTGTTTGCCCCAAATTACGACAAAACAGAACAGAAAAAGAGTACGATACCCAGAATAAGGAAAACCACCGATTATTGACAAAAAAATCACCAAAAGAGACTTAATACCCACGATCAAAACTTCAAAAATAAAAATAATCAAAGAGCACGAAAATACACGCTCTACAAAGATATAATAACAAATAAAATAAGCACAACATTTAAAGTAATTTATTAAAACAACAGCAAATGCGCACTAACTACCAAAGAACATTAATTATATAGAAGACAAATGGCTTGAACGCTATGATAATAGGAACTCTAACGATATAAACAGAGGAAACACACAACAAAATTAACAATTAAAAGCGATAAGCCTGATCACCAGGCTCCTAGCATCTCTTGCAAATCTTCCACATTGCTTTCTCTTTTCACCACTTGTCTATTTCCCCTATCCATCCACACACCCTTTTTTTCATTACACACAACTACACACTTAAACAATTAGTAATTAGCATGAAATTCATAACTGCTAACATTGCATGTGATATTTACATACTTCTCTCTC
This sequence comes from Ceratothoa steindachneri, assembly GCA_963969495.1. Lineage (NCBI taxonomy): Eukaryota > Metazoa > Arthropoda > Malacostraca > Isopoda > Cymothoidae > Ceratothoa > Ceratothoa steindachneri. Next base: position 213,763,391 of record OZ018322.1, read on the forward strand.
GTGTATTATTTGATACTGTTCGATAAAGGCGGCAAAGCCAAGCAAAAGTTGTGGAAACGCCAGTTTCCATACCACCCTATTAAGGGAGAAAAAATTTCCTCCCGTGTAAACTGGGATGGAAAGTGCCAGTGACATGTTAGATTACAGCAGGAAAGAAAAGATGAAGTACCGCTCAATCAACAGCCGACTCAAGGTAAAGTGGAATGAGATATAAAATTGTTTTCTTTTTCCCTTTCGGTCTACCATTATAACTCCTACATACCTGAAATAAATAGCGACAAACGACAGACATGACGACATGATGGGGGGCACCCTTCGAATAAGTTTAAGGACCATCCTCTGTTCAATGTGCGGTCAAATTGGTTACGTTTGGCGTGAACTACAACAGCGACCACGGGGCCACGGCCATGTCAGGCCCAGTCAAAAAGGAGGATATAACGAAAAACAGCACAAAAGAAGAAAGAAGAAGGGCTAAGGACCACTGGATCATATGCCAAGGTTGCAAAGGCAAAATAAGTAAGACTGCAGCTCAGCAGATCTACCTTAAAGTAGAGAGTGAACAGTCGACTAAGTTTATGCGTTTCATATATTATGAACACATATCGAATCTCACTAGCACGGGATCCTTCAAGAAATATCTAAACCAGATACTGGTGAAGAATGGGATGCAAGAGATCTGAATCCCTGAGAACAATCCCTGTGAACATGTCCTCAGGATCCAAATACAACCTCCACAAGCCTCTCCTGTGCAAATGGAAACTGTCCCTGCTCCTCTAGAAAATAACCAACATAATATTGAACAACAAACAACAAAAGCTCTTCAACCAATAGTTGAAGAAAATTAATTGACCAACGAAGCAAACAACCCTCCCGTTAAGGTACTCGTAGCAGGAGATCCCCCAACCGAAAAAGCATGAGGTCTATATTAGCCTTAAAAGAACATAGGCATGCCTACCATGGAAGGAAAGAAGGATTAACCTAAAAATCTTTGATACTGAGGATTCCCCATTCCTCGCTATAAAGACAAGCCATTAGTGAGGGGGTACGAGATGTAATACACAAGTGGGAATACAGTGATGTCATTCCTCAGAGAATGGTTGAAGAAGCCCTCCTCTTTGGGATGATCCGACTGAACCAAGATGCCTTCACCACGATCACGACCTCGGAATTCAACAAGAAGAGATCCGTTAAATGCCAATCTCTACCTGCCAGCTCCTCCACCCCGAAGAAAAACGAAAAAAAGAACGAATAAACAGAAGAAAACATGGGCGAAATGACTAAGGACCTGACAATACTACAAGTGAACACAGACGGATGGGACAGTAAACAAGAAACATACGGTAACATATTTAGACAGTGTGACCCAAACATTGTTCTGATCTCGGAAAGTGGAATTGACACCACGCAAAAAGAATGAAGATCTTCGCCTACAAAGTCATATCTAAGAATCACAGCTCGGAGCTTTACGGCGGTGGTGCTTTTGCAGTCAAAAGTGGGACTAGATTTAAAGAGCTTCGTTCTCTAGACGAATCATATTTGGCTATCGAGGTCTAAACTACTCTCAACGACAGATGCCAGGAATCCGGATATACTAGACGTCAGAATTAGAAAGAGAATAATCCGGAGCCTTTTTTAAACAAGAACATTGTAGTCCGACCTAGGCCCGACTTCAGTACATTCATCACTAAAAACTACGCAACAAAGCAGACCGCGCAACAGTACCCAGAACAACCTAGAAGACGCTACCAGCAGTAGCATGGACTTAGGAACTACTTGACCTAACAGACGAATACAAAAGACTACATTAAGCAATCAGAATGATGGGTACTGACAGACAAAGAAGCAGACTACTAAGTATAATAAGGACGGAAATGAAGATTCACATAACGGAGCTACAAACGACATTGTGGAATAACATTATAAGTAAACTCGACGAGGAAATGGATCCTCACACATTTTGAACCAACATAGAAAGACTAAAAGGCAAACCACCGGAAAGAGACATATGCATTCGAAAAGACGATGAAGTGGTAAAGAAATAAGTGTCACAGACTTGTGGAAGAACATCATTACCATCTGTCCAGAGGAAAACGACCACTTTTCCCTTGACTTTGAAGACCACATTGACGACCAACTAGGACAAGTACTCGGAAGGACATACCCCTTATACAATATATCTGCCGACAGAGAAATGATGGGCTACGGAAGAAGGATAACCAGGGAAGAATTGACAGCGATGCTTTGTACCCTCAGACAGAGGACATTAGGATAAATGGAGTTGTCAAAACTTAACTTTACGAACGTCCACCACAACATCATTTAGGAGACTTGTCAACATTATTAATGCGTGCCTAAACGCTGGCTACTTTCTGGACGAATGGAAGATGATCATTCCGAAATCCGGAAAACTGCCTGAAACACCAGCAAAATTAGGCCCATTTTCCTCCTCTAAGTGGCAAGCAAGCTCTTCGAAAGGTTGCTTGCAAATAAAATTGATGGAGGACAGCAACCTTGATAACAAACACCAACATATGTTCAGAAGAGGGAAGGAGACTGACACGGTGCCGGTGGTGGCAACTATCACAGAAAAGCTGGCGTAAATTGCTAGGCAGAAAAGGTATGCTGACCTGATGCTCAACGACTAAACCCAATACTAGAGAAAATAGTTTTTGACTACATAACATACGGGAAGGCGTGCATACCACTAAAAGACTACACCGGACCTAACTGCGAGCTGAGTGCAGGCGTGCCACAAGGAGGGTGCCTAAGCCCACTCCTATACAACATCTACACCCTTGACCTCACAAATCCAGTCAGGGAAGAGTTGCTGCACGTACAGTTTTCAAATGACATTTCCCAGATTTTTACTGGCTCATTCAGAAATCCCGAACTCCTAGGACAAATAACAGCTAGAGAAATCGACTATGATACTAGGTACAAGAGAATGTGGAGAATCACCACAAAACCCATAAGTTTAAGGTGATAGCGCTCTTCCGTCGAAAATGGGGCCACATAGAAACTGATGACGCCCGCATTGCATACGGTACGTAAGGGAGGGTGCTAGGTCTAAAGATAGGTAAAAAGGCTATGGTTGCCACGGTGCTCAAACAGCAGCGCGAGCGAAGGCCAAGCTTAGCAAGCTCTGCTGGTTCAGAAAGCTGAACATGGCCAAGAAGAAGAAAATTAACAACACGCTCATAAGATCAAAGCTGCTGTGCCCACCAATACCTATTTACACAAGTCCCCAAAAGTAAATGAGATATCTCCAAAGAGTACAAAATACAAAAAGTAGCACTCCTAATTACCAACGTTAGGAGGAGAGAAAGAAGGAGGCAGAGAGGCCTACACCAGAAGATCCAACTGTCCACAATTAACATCAAGCTTCAAACAAGCGCCCATATAATCTGGGAGAAAGTTGCGAGATGCATGAGGGATGAAATCAGGCAAAGAGAGATTGTCATTTCGTTGGAGGATAGATACAGAAAGACGAGGAACTTTACCAACAGTAAAGTACAGATTGAAAGACAAGAAGAACATATCTACACCTAATACTACCCCTATGAGACAACGAGAGACAATTTACAGTACAAAGAAACTGTCAGAGATAAGTCCTTCCCCTCCCTGAACCCAACGTCTACCCGTGGCACTTGAGAAAAGATGCACCTGCATGAACAGAGATCCCCAAGAGACAGCATGTGATCCATCTTGGATTTGTCGCATCTCCTGATCGGTGCCAAGCCTACACCGGCAAGGATTTTCGCACTAGCCTGTGATGCTCACTAAGAATATCCCCTCCTTCCTGGCGCGCCAAGTCTAATGAGATCCCCGCCCTCTTTTGGCGGGCTACTAGAAACCCGCTTTCACCGAGGAAGTATAAATACTTCGGGAAAAGCTTTGAGAAATTAATATCATACAACCCGGTCTCGGTTAGCAGCCATGTACAGTCTCGTACGTCCTGCTCCGCCTCCCAACTGCTTCTAGTTACGAACGCGACGCATCACCTCTCTACCCGGCCTCTCTCGTACCTAAGGCCATAGTTCTCGCCCGACAGATGATAGTTACGGGCAGGCATGTATCACTCGGGTAACGAATTCGTTCTCATCTCGAGTACGCCCTCGTTCATTTCAGAGCGAGGTTAAAGAAGAAAGAATTTTGCAAGTGAACTTTGCAGCGTCCCGCTTCCTTGTCCTCTCCAAAGCCTTCGGTCAAATAGGCTTTACGTGGGTCTCCCCGTTATTAGCACTCTCCCCCTGCCCCTGGAAGCAATAAACGTACATCCTCTCTCGGAATCTCGGTTCTGTCAAGTCATTTGTGTGCCTCCCCCCCCCCATCTCCGATTCGGTACCTCGGGTCTCATCTTTTTTATTGTTAATTATTTATTTTTGCTAATATTTTATTTGTACATAGTAAAGTTATTTATTCTACAATCACTGGGATCTATATCCCAATTTCTAGCGTGTAGATTCAATCCTCGGCTAGCATCGACTTTCGACACTACGACGAAAACTAACAATAAGAAGAACACGAAAAATACAAATAAAATACAGTCAACGAGGGAAACAAATAAAAAACCTACAAAGGCTTGAATACCACAAATAAACTACACTAACCCAAATAAACACAAATAAACATATATTACTGACACAAACTAAGAACAACAGATACAGCAGCAAAGACAGAGTACTCAAAGCTTGAAAAAATAAAGAGACCTTGAGAAGAGCATAGATCTCAGAAAAAAGTGTGCGATACCCTTTCACTAAGGACCTTTTAACTCCATCTCCCCCTTTTCCTATATTTCTATCTCTATCTCACCATCTCCTACTATTATATATACATGCATATATGGGTGCAAGTTTGTACTCATGTATATGCGTATATTTTCAAAACTTCATTATATACAATGTCCAATGTCGAAATTAATTTTTTGCTGCTGATCATACAATTACTTCGCCGCTGAAGGAGGCAACGAGAACAGAACTTTCCACCAATGCCGCCTCAACAAAAACCAAGACTTCCGTCTGAAGCTGCCTAAAGAAAGGCGAACTCTCACCGATTAAATTTGTAAAAATTCTGAATATTTTAAATACGACCAAATAGAATGGACCTTCCTTCCTCAGTTGATTTTTAATTTTCAGTCTCATATAAAAAAACCCCACTGAATTCGATAGCTATAGCGTGCTAAAATAAAATTGGAAAAGTAGAAATACAACCTGGTCTTTAACCTAACATGTAGAGAAGAGAAGCTACTCCCATCATACACCGATATATATATATATATATATATATATATATATATATATATATATATATATATATATTTTAGATATGTCGTCTATATATCTGCAGGAAATATGTGGTTCTGGGAACATGAAAATAATTGTTCTTACACGCTTCCGATGTAAAACTTTGCGAAGAGTATTCCGAGGGAACAAATAATTGTCAATTAGTAATTGCAACGCAGTCGGTTTGCACATACAGATTGTCACTTGGTCCACAGAAGGGGGTTTCCGCATTGGAGATAAAGAGAAGTTTTCTCAAGGCATCTCCTGGTATGCTAAGAGAGAGCCCATTTTTCTCTAGCATGGTGTTGAGTTCCTTTGCATATGAGCCTGGGTTCGCCATATTGACGAAGTGGGCGTGCATTATTTGAAGGATTAGGTCCTGTCTCATGCTTCCTTCAATGTTCACCGTTGTGATCTGTGAGGCTGGTGTTGTGGCTTTCTCGTTTGCAGTAGCGCGGCGTAGGAAGTACTTTTTCTTCTTTCTTTTTCCGTGTTTATTTCAAATTTTTTTCATAATTAGTTCTTTCTTTATTAGGCAAGTCAAAAGTAGAGTTCAGTACCCATTTCCGCAATTCAAGTACTTTTTTGTGCTTCTGCATTCGTCTCACCTGTCTCTCTGGCTTGCGCATTCAAAACATGCGTTTTCTTTATAGTTACAATCTTTAGTTAGATGTTGGTCGAGGGCGTAGCATGGGGACAAATGTTTCCCTGTCTTCGCAGATATCTTCATGTCCTAGTTCGAGGAACAACTATTCAGCCTGGAACTTGGAAGCATTGAACCTTTACTTTACCGCCGCTTTGTCGATGATACATACATTCTGTTCAATAAAGAGGAGTCCTGTGATAAATTCTTACAATATGCTAATCATATACATCGTGATATTAACTTTACAAGGCATCTCAAGGCATCTCTCGGGATGCTAAGAGAGAGGCGATCGCTTTGGTAATATACTCTTTTAAGCTTAGTTGGTAGATCACTTGTCTAGAAGATAACGAGGTTTGAGGTTTTAGTCCTTGTCGGGGCGACGTTTCATTTTTCTCTTGGTCGTCTCTAGTATGATTTCTTGTTTCTGTATATCACTTCGAACATATATATATATATATATATATATATATATATATATATATATATATATATATATATATATAGTCGTAAGTATTGCTGATAACCAGGTTTCGACGGAGACCTCCGTCATTGTCAATCGCTCGTGAACAAGTGAGAGAAGAAGTTGCTTAACGTACAAACACACAAATCAGTGGCGCTAACAATCGGCAAGACGAAAGAAACACTTATAAACTATACTACAAGAACATTATGAGCACAGCGTACAAAATAGACGAAAAAATAATGAAGCAAGTCATAGAGTAAGAAGTAAAACCACATAAAATGAAAATAATGTATCACTCATAATATTAAATGAACATACAACCTTATCATGAAAAACAACCCAGGACCTCAGCTAACACCTAAGCAGAGAAGTCATTTAATATATAAATATACTTGCAAAATGAGAGACTGTGAGGTCCAACTCCATTTATATATCAGAATGACAGAAAAAAAGTTAACATGAGGAATGAGTTACCATTTAAATAATGATACCCCCCAAACAAACACGTTCGAAAAACATCGAAGACAACTGGACTGGAAGTCGATGGAAGATACTACCGAAATCCTAGCACATGCTCCAAACCGCTGACAGCTACCCATATTAGAAACTTTATATATGTAAGAAAAACACCTCAATTGAAATATGCAAACAAACATACAGTTCACCTGCGTTCCTTGCGTCCCCGCGCCCCAAATAATAATCCATGCCCATCTTAATCCTGTGTCCATTGTAGATTAACCAATTTAAGCAGTTTCAACCCTAATTTAAATGTACCTATTTTGTTTAAGAATTTCCATATATTTGTTAACATATAACTAATCATTTATATAAAGCTCTGTCTTCAACTCCTTAATAATGATACAGGTGTGTATCGAAACGCGTTGGGCCAATAAATATTTGGTTTTAGTTAGTGAACTAGTTTCCTGCCCTCGTTCGTTACTAAGTTTCTAAAGAGTTTTGGCAAACTTATCCAGGGGTTAACTCACGACCAAAAGCGGAATATAAGTCAAATCGAGAGACTCGAAAAGAAAATAATTCACAATAAATTCGCAGTTGCTTCACTTAATGATACGAAGATAAATGTACTGTCCAACCACGTATATATGATGAGGCTAGGTCCTGGAAACGTCCTATGATCTGGATTAGAGCACTGGTCTAGTTAACCAGAGATCTGAAGTTCGAGTCCTTGCCGGGAGATGTGTTTTTTTCTTTGCTTGACTCCGGGTCACCTTCAGAGAAAAGCAAAGAGAAAAAACACATCGCCCGGCAAGGACTAAAAATTCAGATCTCTGGTTATCTAGACCAACGCTCTACCGGCTGAGCTAAAAGGACACATATTTCATCAATTCAACATTTTGGTTCGCATTTCCAAAACCACAGCCGATAGAAACTGTACCTGCAAGGATGGAGAGGATGAAAATGGAAAAAGCAAGCAGTCCTTCTTTGAGCGACCGAAATATATCGGCCTGAGTGGTTGGCACGCAAAGTAGCACGGATTCCTTCCCCACAAGCTTAAAGCCTAATAACGGCCAATGTGTTTTTCTCGTTGTTTTTCTTGGGGGCACATCTAGTAGAATCTCTTCTCTCTTGTTTCTGTGTATCACTTACCCTCACACATTTCGTGATCGAGCTTTAAGCGGGGGGGGGGGGTGCTTGTTTGCACGCGAACCACATAGACCGATAGCTTTTACTCGCTAAAAAAAGAGATGCCTGCTTTTTCCTATTTTTATCCTCTCTATCTTTACAGGGACAGTTAGATTTGAACGGTGGTCTTTGAGGTGCGAACGAAAAAGTTAAATTGATGAAATATGTTGTCAAGGCCTGTGTATAACGTTAGCTCGGGAGGTAGAGCACTTTTCTAGATAACCAGAGGTCTAAGGGTCAAGTCCTTGCTGGGTGATGTGTTTTTTTCTCTTTGCTTCTCTCGGGTCACCTATAGTAAAATTTCTGGATTATTATGTTAAGAGTTAAAAATTAACGATTGGGGAAACACAGAAAACACATCTGGATAAACCAACCTTAAACAATCAGCCATTAGAGGATAACTGGGGAGAAAGGGCGAGGAACATAAGAAGAAAGAGAAGGTTAGGAGGTTGGTAATATATTTGTTTAGAGTAGAAGTAGTGGGTGAGAAGAGGAATCGGAATTTAAAGAAGGAGAAAGGTATTTAATATACATGGATTCAAGAATCCTTAGTGATATGGGATCAGGGGTGGTTTTCAAGATTTTAAAATCGTCCGTTGTGATTTCGGTTTTACAATTAATAGAGTGAAACCTAACAGGTGAAAATTCTTTCGTAGACAGAACCTTTCCTGTCTTATGGCTAACACCCAAATGTGAACAGAACCTCGCCCTCAGCGAGCGCACCGTACTACTAATGTATCTCCTCAGTTTACAATTAGGGCAAGTAAACTCATAAACAACGGAGCACTTCGCTTCAGGCGGGATTCTGTATTTACAATTGAAGTATAATCCTATGTGGTGTCTATTTATGAAAATCAAATTAAAGTCGGTATGGAAAAAGAATTTATTTAATACAGATGTAATTTCTTTTGAAATTTTTTGGTTTAAAAAACCCAGATCCGGAAAGATTTTGTTAACGGATATCTTTGCAAACAGTAGGGAATTTAAATTTGGGTGGAAAATATTGTTTAAAAATTGGGCCGTAATTTTTTCAGTCAGAGACACAGGAAAGCCGTTTTGTTTGAAAAAATTAGTCAGAAATGCGACTTCTTGGTAAAATCCAGAGTAGGATGAGCAAATATTTAAAGCCTGGAATATTAGTGTTTTGATGGCACTTATTTTCAAAGAAAGGTCACAAAAACTGAAAAAGTTTGGGCCTTGACCAGTAAAGGTTGGCTTACGAAGAACTTTTGTTTCAAATCCAGTTGAGACACGGGAAATGTGGATATCTAAAAATGAGATGGAGGAATTGAACTCCTTTTCGCATGTAAAGTTAATATCACGATGTATATGATTAGCATATTGTAAGAATTTATCACAGGACTCCTCTTTATTGAACAGAATGTATGTATCATCGACAAAGCGGCGGTAAAGTAAGGGTTCAATGCTTCCAAGTTCCAGGCTGAATAGTTGTTCCTCGAACTAGGACATGAAGATATCTGCGAAGACAGGGAAACATTTGTCCCCATGCTACGCCCTCGACCAACATCTAACTAAAGATTGTAACTATAAAGAAAACGCATGTTTTGAATGCGCAAGCCAGAGAGACAGGTGAGACGAATGCAGAAGCACAAAAAAGTACTTGAATTGCGGAAATGGGTACTGAACTCTACTTTTGACTTGCCTAATAAAGAAAGAACTAATTATGAAAAAAATTTGAAATAAACACGGAAAAAGAAAGAAGAAAAAGTACTTCCTACGCCGCGCTACTGCAAACGAGAAAGCCACAACACCAGCCTCACAGATCACAACGGTGAACATTGAAGGAAGCATGAGACAGGACCTAATCCTTCAAATAATGCACGCCCACTTCGTCAATATGGCGAACCCAGGCTCATATGCAAAGGAACTCAACACCATGCTAGAGAAAAATGGGCTAAAAAAGATGCGGTTCCCGGAGAACCCACCCTCGAGCGAGCTATACAAAATTAATATGAATCCAAAAGAGAATGCAAAAAAACACAATCCCTGAAGAAGACAAAAGTGAAATGACACCGAGTCTGAGGAATAATCCACCGGAGAAGAAACCACAAAGACGAAACTTGAAAAGACAAAACCAAAAGTGAACACCCAGCATCTTAAAAACAAAATTTACGAATCCCATACTAACCCAATAACCAAACAATACTAACAAAAGGAAATTGTTGACGGACTAATCAAAGGGAAATACAGATGGGAGTATCAAGCAGACGTTAACGTAACCGAAGTTCATAATGCACTAAAACAGGGAATGATTTATATCAGCCCAGAATTTTGCTACCTGATCTCAAACGGAGAGTTCAAAAAGAAAAGAAATGGACGCACTTGATCCCCAGGCGACCCAGAAAAAATAAAGTCACGAAGAAACCGTAAATAAAGAAACTAACATGGAGAAGTACCAACGAAAAATTAAAATATTCACGCTGAATGTAAATGGATGGCAGGAAAAACGACTGGCCTACTCAAATATAATAAGAAAAGAAGATCCAGACATAATTATTATAACCGAATACGGTATTAACACAGAAACGGAGACCATAAAAATCCCAAGCTATAGAGTGATTACCATTAACTACACCCAAACAAGATACGACGGTGTAGCATTTGGCGTTAAAATCAGAATCGACCACCGAAATAAACGAATTTGAAGAGTCCTATCTAGCCGTAAATATAAAAAATGACAACAGAAGATCTAGTCATAGCGGAGGCATACCAACCCCCAAGACGCTCATACCTTCCAATTCCCAATTTCCTTAAGCTCTTCCGACGCCAGGCATCAACCATAATAACCAGAGAACTCAATGCAAGATGTACGGAGGCAGGAGACACAACATATACAAACGGAACAGGTAAATCCCTACAACTTCTAATACAAAGTACGTAAGGACCAGACTTTCCGGCTTACTTAACAGCCCGAGTCTCAACTACCCCAGACATCATAATTACCAATCAAAATTTGAACCTAAACCACCAGACAGAACCAGGCCCCGCAACCCCATCTGACCATTTAAGTATGATAACCACCATTTCAACTTCACTTATCCAAATTAAAATACCACGAAGCGAAGAAAAGCTATCAGCAAAACAAACTGGAAGGGTTACAAAGAATACTTGAGTACATTATAATCTGGATCCCTAGGCAACCAAGGAATAGAATAAATTGAAAAACAACTAAAACTAATCACTGCAAAAATCGTTGAAGCTGGCAGAATTCACACCCCAATAATAGAATATAGAACCCTACCTGTTCCCAGATTGAACCATGAAATACAGAAAAAGATTGAAGAATTTCAGAATTTAACAAAAGAAATTACAGAAATGGGTAATAATATGGAGAAGGACCGAAGGCTAATCGTAATCAGAAGGCAGATAGGTACTCTTATTAAAGAAAAGTCAAATCTAGTATGGAACTATATAACAGGCAAAATAGCTGTCGAAACAGATCCAGGGAAATTCTGGAGAGATCACATAAAACTACGAGGGTCACAACCAAAATAAGAAAATAAAACTGAAAATACAGGACTGGGAAGTGCAAAAAAACGAGCAACGCCAGGAGCACTTCCAAAATCACTGGAAATAAATATTATCGATATCACCAGAGGAGATCAAGAGTATGACAGGAAGCACGAAGAGGAAATCCTACAAACCCTAGAGGCACTACAGCAGTGCACTGCACCATACAGATACGTCGACGAGGAGAGACGCCACCACTTTTCAATGGCTGAATACCAAACAGCCATAAAATCATTTAAACAAAAAGCACCAGGTCAAGCGGCATAATAAAGGCACATTTAATAAATGCTCCTGAAAATGCGCATCAATCGATAGTGAAGATTTTCAATGCCTGCCTTGATATTGGATACTTTCTCCAAAACTTTAAAATGGCAAAGATGATCTTCCTACCGAGGCCGAGCAAACCCAAACAGCAAGTCGAAGGCTACCGCACGATCTCGTTCTTGGAATTTCTGGGTAAAGTCCTAGAAAAAAACCTAAACGACAGGTTAATTAACCACCTTACTGAAAATAACTTGTACAACCCACAACAGCACGGGTTCAGGAGCAAGCAAGGAACGGATACCGCGCTGGCGATTATAACACAGAAAATTGCCACAGAAACAGCGCGAGGCAATAAAGTAGACATAGTACTCTGCAACGGTGATAAAGCGTTCGTCAAGGTGTGGTTGCCAGCCAAAAAGCCAAGATCTGCAACCTTAATCTACGAAAAAATGTTTGCAAAACATAAGGCAACTATCTGGATGAAAGAAAAGCCGTACTACAAATAAACGGCCAAACAGGCGACCATATTGACCTGCAAACGGGAGGCCTCCAGGGAGGATGCCTCTTTCCAATGCTGTAAACAGTTTGCACAAGGAACCGTCGACAACCAACTCACGAATGTGCGATGTACAAGTGGCGGTCAATAAGTTTTGCGAATCGCTAGGGCAAAATAGAGGAAGGGGGATGGCTGTTTGTAGGGGTGTTAGGACAAGTTATGACAAGTTAGGACCTGCAGCCGCACGCTCCTGCCTCGTCTATTTAAGAAGCAGTAGCTGAGCGCTGATCGCAAATCCTCAGTCACGAATTTTTCAACAATGAAGAAGGTTGAGCACCGCGTAAAGATCAAATTTTTGACCAAGGAAGCCAAAAATGCAAAAGAGATCCATTAACGCATGGTTGCAGTGTACGCCGACACCGCCCTTTCCTATGCAATCATTGCTCGCTATAATGGGGAGTTCCGCCATGGTCGTGAGTCCCTTGAAGATGATTCCCGTCCATAACGCCCGTCAAACGTGACCAACGAGGACAATGTCGCCCGTGTGGATAGGATGATCCTCGAAAATCGACGGGTGAAGGTCTAAGAAATCGAGCGAGAACTTGGAATATCACATGGAAGTGTTATCAACATCATCCACGACAATTTGGCCATGATCAAGATCTCTGCCCGTTGGGTCCCTAGAAACCTCACGCTCATGATCGACCTTAATATCATCAAAGTTTAAAAGGCCAGAGCTGCACAAGCTCCCCGGCGCGTTTGCGTATTCGAGGAGCTCAACCAATCCCCCTACAGTCCAGATCTGGCCCCTAGCGACTACTTTTTATTCTGCCAGCTCAAGGCTGCACTGCGTGGACACCGGTTTGGAGACGATGAAGATGTCCAGCTCGCCGTCCAGGAGTGGATTGAACAGCAGTCGGGAGATTTCTAGTTGTCGGGAATTCAAAGCCTCAGGGACAAGTGGCGCAAGTGCATTGAAGTCGAGGGTAGTTATATTGAAAAATAATAAAACGCTTTTTCTCATATCTCGTTTCCTTATGTCCGAATTGCAAAACTTATTGACCGCCCTCGTACATCCAACTAGCGGATGACATCACATAAATAATCACCAGCGACAGAAAGAACCGCCGAGACGTAGCTTAAAGACCAGCGAGGGAGATAAAGAACCTGAATGACTACAAAAACGAAACAAAATCCAAACAAAGACAGAAAAATTCAAATTAATACCCGTAAACAGACGGAAAACAGCTGCAGTACGGGTCGATACTCTAGGGATGGGCATGTCCTCGGTCTAAAACTAACAACAACAGGGTACACCTGCCACATACAGTAGAAAATCATCGAAACAAAAATTACCATGTTGACGCTGTACAGATTCAAAGACCTTTCTAATAAAAACAAAAGAAAATTATACATGTCCTAAGTTCGTCCCAAGCTCCTTTATCCAATAGTACAGAAGAATACTGTAAGTAACTTACAATTAAAAAAGGTCCAACTTACTCAAAATCAAGCCACTAGATTTATCACAAACTCAAACACAGGATCGCATACAATCAGAGAAACTCCATCGAAAAACTGCATTAGAACCAGTAAATATAACCCTACCAAAACGAACACCCAAAGTGTGGGAAAATATAAAAAAACATAATTCTTCAAAATGAGATGAACCAAATAATAAATAGTACGGAAAAATGAAATCCAACGAATACATTACAAACAACGATTTAACGGAAGCCTGAAAAAAACGTTATATAACATCAACCCGATCAATAGATAAATACAAGATTACCGAAACGATAAACACACCGAAATAGAATCATCTGAAGAAGACAACTGATAATACAAACAAATTGAGAAACCCGATGAGTAAGTATAGAGAATTTTTGATAATAATAAAGAAGAAAAATACATGCTAACTTGAATCTTTAATGTAGGTTGTTGAACAACACAAATAATTGTACTCACCAAAAATAATGCCAAACTAGTCTATAATTCTAATCATTATTACAAAACACGCATAATGAGTCACTATTAATAAATAATTTCCGAATTATAATATATCTGAGCCTTATTTAAATTTAACAAAGTTATTCAAAATTCTCTGGTCCCAAACTTTGCTTCGAAAATCACCATAAATTTTCCTGTTCTAATCTAAACTCTCTTTTGTTCTCTCACTCCCTTCCATGTGATCATTCCTCCATTTGCTTATATATATAAATCATTTGCGTGTCCATTCTTCTCATTGTACAGTTGAAGATGGTAGCAGATACCGAAACTAGTCATGCAATGTAATAAACTGATTCTACTAAGGTGTGAATTTTATATCTAGAAATAAATTCACGCTACTGTGAAGTTGTTCTGCATATGCTATTGTGAAGTTATTCTGCATATATATATATATATATATATATATATATATATAGTGGAAATATCCCCCCAAAAAATATTCCACAGAATAAGCTCAAGCTGATGTAAACACGAAAGCGCTTGGGCTTATTCTGCGTATTATTCTCCTTTGGGAGGATTTTCAAGCATGTTTGATCACGTGTTTTTTGCATATATATATATATATATATATATATATATATATATATATATATATCAAGGCTAAACTAAATTGGAGAAAAACGAATTTTCCATTCTCTTCGCAAGCAGGTATAACAATTAAAATAGCCGATCGAAAGACAGTTTATTGGCTGTCTTAGAAAAGTTAATTTTATGCTTTATCTTCTCATGTATGAGAGAAGAGCTCCTTGCAAATTACAATTCTTTCTGACTTTAAATTTTTCTGGAAAAGAATATCACGGCTTGAATATTTTTCGTCTCCCTCTAAGTAGAGGATACGGGAGTGGGGAGGTATTTGATTTTTCCACATCTTGTTTACTGTTGTGCACTTTGAGCACTGATCAAATCGCTTAGCATTTGAATTGGGTCAAACTGGCAACATTTCTGGCCCAAAACCTGCGTTACAGCTCCAACCCAATTTCTGGATTAGTGTCTTTCATAACCAACTTGAACTCTTTGATTTGGGTTTAGGAATTTTTCGCACAGATTCGCCATTTTTACATCTGAGTGTGATGTTTTGGGTTCAAGGGATTGGTTTTTCGTATTATCTTCACGTTAGGATCGATCAATAAATATATTAGGTGTCAAGAAATAAAAGAAAAGTAAGATAATTTATTATACTAGAAGAAAAACATATTAAGTAAAGTAGTTCCCATCATAATAGTCAATGCACTTAAATAATTGATTACGTTGGAAGAAATATAGAATTTGATATCCTTTCCCGCCTCCATATCGGAGTGAACTTTGCCATTTAGAAGATACTATAATAACTTAAATATATGTTAAACAAATGGTGCAAAGTTTATTGGATCAGGACGGAGGATGAGAACTTCCAAACCTAAGGCAATAATTTTTCAGGATCAAACGTTGCATGTGGCTGCGTTCATTGGCATGGAAGAGGACACATTTCGGTTTACCACTGAAGGACAGTTTTATTCAGGACCTTCATTTAAACTTTGCAATTGTTGAACCTATTGGTCAGGGCATAGCTGATCTTAATTTCCATCCTTCATTTCTTCTACCATTACACTTCTGCTTCCACTTTCCTCTTCTTTCTCCCTTTCTCTTCCCCCTCTCCTCCTAGAAGCCTTGTTTACATTATCTAATCCAGAATTTACCAAAATGTGAAATCGAATCCAAGGAAACCGTCAGCTCTATAGTAAGCTCACATCGACGTGGGCATAAATCCAAATAATTTCCATTGTAGCGAAATCCTCTCCTCCGGACGGGTGGGCCCCACCCAACATTCAATTCGACCGCTAAAGACAATTCTCTAATAATTATCTCAAGATCTCTCGCTATCCATTTTCCTCTTTATTTTCTATCTACCTAGTGATGTAATAATAATAATAGCGATAATGAAAAAAACTATAATAATAATGATAATAAAAATACGCAATAATTATAATAATAATAAAGATTATAATAATAATATAAAAGATAACAATCGTTAATAGTAACAATAATAATGATAAGATACACAACACAATTTTTTTCAAAATCTCGTTTGCATAAGATTTTTATACTCATTTTTACTTTTTTTGACCTGCTAAATTCAAATCTCAAAACGGCTCAGCTCTACATGCTGTAGTTTTCATGCAATTGCAAGTTTTTCATTCTAGCCGTTTGTGTTCAAATTAATTACCTACACGTTTATGTTATCAAAAGAGATATTAAAATTGTTTTGCTTCACTTTCAGACTTGATCATGACTACAAGGAGACGTCAATGTGTGAACAAGTCGGACGCTTTCTGTCATATTTGTGGATGCCTCACGCTTATTCGTCAAAGGCGTAATATAACTTCATTTGTGAGGCGTGCTTAAAAAGCGTACTTTGGACTTATGCTTAGGGACCAAGACAAGAAATGTGCCTCACATAACTGCGAGGAAATGCTGCGTGACTGGACAAAATGGAAATTTAAAGGGTTTACCTCTCAGATTTCACATTACCTGGCGAGAACCGACAGACCACTCAACCTACTGCTATTTTCGTCTGGTCATTACAAAGGACATTGGCAAGAAAAACACACACAAAATCTCATATCTTAGTATCCTCTCAGCAATCCGACCTACTCTACACTCTGATGCAGTTTTTAAAGGATTTCTTCCATCTGAAGAAGTGAGTAGTGACCAAGAGCAAGAGACTGCTGATGAAAGTCAAGAAATACTTCCAGAATTCGGCGATCCTTCTTATGAGACCGCACAATCATTAACTCCTCAAAAGTTTAGCCAGCCAGAGTTGAATAACCTTTTGCATGATTTGGGTCTCTCCAAAAATGCACCTGAAGTGTTAGCCTCCGGATTGCAAGAGGAATCAGCTGGGCCATACAACTAAGAGTTTCATACTTCCAAAATCGAGAGCAGGTTTTCGTACCATTTTTTACGGAGGAAAATAATTTTGTATAATTGTCATAATATCTCAGGTCTTCTCCAGGAATGAAGGATGCTAGTATACAATCCCACTGACTGGTGATTATTTCTAGATAGTATTAAGCGCAGATTGAAGTGTGTTTTACTTTATAATGGTAATGTCTATGAAGCTGTTCCAATTAGACATTCTCTGAATTTACAAGAGGAACATAATGACATTAAAACTGTGATTGACCTACTAAAATACCACGAGCACAACTTGACAATTTATGTGGACCAAAAAATGGTTAATTTTTCTCCTAGAGAAACTGCAAAGTATCCTTGCTAACTCTGCATGTGGGACAGTCGAGATCTAGAAAAGCACTGGACAAGAAGGAGTAGCCCATACGTGAGACTCTGGAAGCAGGTATGTCAAATATTGTCGACGATCCAATTTTCAGACGAGAAAAGATCATTTTACGTCCGCTTCATATCAAGCTGGGCTTGATGAAGCAGTTTGTCAAGGCGTTGAATACTGACGGTGAATGCTTAGAACACATATATTTTTTCCTCCCTAGTTTGTCCTTCAAGAAGATCAAGGCAGATGTTTTTGATGGACCACAGATTTGGACACTTGTACATGATCGAGAATTTGCCAGAAAGATGAACGACAAGGAAAGGACTGCATGGCTTTTATTTGTGGCGGTGATGGCAAACTTTCTTGGAATAAAAAGGCTGACAACTATGAAACTTCCATAGCTAATATGTTGATATCTTTTTGCGATCCTAAAGGTAACATGAGTGTGAAACTCCATTACCTGTACAGTGATCTCGATAGATCCCCTAAGAACCTAGGAGCAGTAAGTGACGTGCAAGGCGAATGGTACCATCAGGACCTCAAGACCATAGAAGAGCGTTACTAAGGGAGCTGGAACAAACATATGATGGTAGATTACTGCTGGAACATTAGAGGAGAATACATTGAGACAGTCCACAAAGTAAGAGGTACAAGCGGAAATTCATGCTTGAGTAGACTGCAATTGAACTTTGCCTCCTCATAGTAGTAACAAATGCCTTATCTACCAATCAGTCTTATATAAACTATAACCACTGTTTATTTGGGAGGGTGTTTCAAATCGTGATCTTGAATACATTTATACTATCTAGCATTTTCTTTTTATCACACAGCTATACTTAAGAATTTTATAACATATCTCATCACATATTTTTCCTGATAGACTACGACGTCAATTTGATGATGACGAAATTTTAAGATTTTCAAATACCTTGATTGCCCAAAAAGTAGAGCATTGAGGAAAAAACTAACTTCAGATCTGAAATCAGGCAAGACATTAGGTAATTGCAAGTGTTTGATCTCAATGCAACAAATACTTCGTTGACCAGTCTAGTAAAAAATAACACTAATATAAATAATAACAATAATAGTCAAAAATAAAATTAATGATAATAGTAATAATGATGAGAATGGAAATTGAAATTGGAATGAGAATGAGAATAATAACAATAATAATAACTACAATAATAACAACAAAATAACAATAATACTAAAAATAATAACAATAATAGTAACAAGTATAATAATAATAATATTTTTAATAGCAATATTAATAACAATAGTATTAACAATAATTATAATGATATTAATGATAATTCTGATAATATCAGTAATATTAATAGAAATAATAATAAAAGTAATAATAACAGGAATAATCCTTACGATAATAATTGTAATAATAATTATAATATTAATAATAATAATAAAATAATATATTATTATTATTACTCTAATATTAATCATGATAATGATACAATAATATTTACGAAAATTATAGTAATAATAATAATAATTACAATAATTATAATAATAATAATAATAATAATAATAATAATAATAATAATAAGAATAGGTAGAAGAAAACATCAGATGTATTTATCCCGAAGGGGACCTAAATGACGCAATGAAGGGCAATTCCAGGGGAGAATGGTGCCGTGTCCTGGCTGGTTCTTTATTTTCAAATCCTCAGAATTAGTTTAATTTCCACGAGCTAATAAATACTTTTAGGAGACATCTTTAGAATCATTTTGTTCGAATTTCTGCGTTGGTTTCCTATTTTCTAATGCTTTGGCAGCTAACTGATTGCTTAGGCGATCTGGTTTCTCTATTCTTTTGCTTTACGCTTTTGAAAGCGGGGAGTTTTGCCAATATTCAGGTTGGGGCATTTGGCATTGGAAATAATAAAGTGGTGAAAAAAAATATACATACATATATGATCACAATTGCGCGCATATATGCATATATATAGATATATATATACGAGGGGCGGTCAATGAGTTTTGCGAATCGGTAGGGCACAACAGAGGAAGGAGGATGGCTGTTTGTGGGGGTGTTAGGACAAGTTATGAGAAGTCAAGACCCGCACCCGCACGCTCCTGCGTGGTCTAATTAAGAAGCAGTAGCTGATCGCAGATCGTCAGTCACAACTTTTTCAACAATAGAGAAGGTTGAGCACCACGCAGTGATCAAACTTTTGACCAAGGAAGGCAAGAATGCAAAAGAGATCCATGAACGCAGGGTTGCAGTGTACACCGAATCTGCCCCTTCCTATGCAACTATTGCTCACTGGAATAGGGAGTTCCGCCATGATAGTGAGTCCCTTGAAGATGACCCCCGTCCAGGACGCCCGTCAGACGTGACGAACGAGGACAATGTGGCCAGTGTGGAGAGGATGATCCTCGAAAATCGACGGGTGAAGGTCGAAGAAATCGAGCGAGAACTTGGAATATCACATGGTAGTGTTATCAAAATCATCCACGATAATTTGGCCATAACCAAGGTCACTGCCCATTGGGTTCCTAGAAACTTCGTGCCACATGATCGACTTCAATGTCATCAAAGTCCACAAGGCCAGAGTTGCACAAGATGCCCTGCTCGAGTGCGGATTCGAGGAGCTCAACCATCCCCCCTACATACCAGATCTGGCCCCTAGCGGCTACTTTTTATTCCGCTAGCTCAAGGCTGCACTGCGTGGAGGCCGGTTTGAAGACGATGAAGATGTTTAGCTCGTCGTCCATGAGTGGATTGAACAGCAGTCGGGAATTTGAAGCCTCAAGGACAAGTGACGCAAGGGCATTGAAGTCGAGGGTAGTTATATTGAAAAATAATAAAACACTTTTATTCATATCTCGTTTCCTTATATCCGGATTGAAAAACTTATTGGACCCCCCCCCCTAGTATATATATATATATATATATATATATATATATATATATATATTAGAAGATGGATAGATAGAAATAGAGATCCTTGTTAAAGAGGTATCGAAGGATAGAAATCCGTGGTGCAAGGGAATATCAAGCGGTTTTCTGAGATTAGCTTTCCTCTCATTGTTTTTTATCATATAAAACACTTTTATTCATATCTCGTTTCCTTATATCCGGATTGAAAAACTTATTGGACCCCCCCCTCCTAGTATATATATATATATATATATATATATATATATATATATATATATATATATATATATATATATATATATATATATATATTAGAAGATGGATAGATAGAAATAGAGATCCTTGTTAAAGAGGTATCGAAGGATAGAAATCCGTGGTGCAAGGGAATATCAAGCGGTTTTCTGAGATTAGCTTTCCTCTCATTGTTTTTTATCATATTTTCAAGTTTTTGAGTACCCTTTGGCTGTTGTTGTTTAGGTTGTTCTTGGTTTCTGATGGTATTGCATGTTTGTTTGTGTGTTTTTTTTTCATGTAGATTGTGGTAGATTCTTTGTGGAGTTCAAGCTTTTACAGGTGTTTTTTTTTGTATTTCTCTCGTTGTCTGGTTTTTTTTTGTTTTTTTTTGTTTTCTTCTCATTTTAGATTCTTTGTTCAGTTGATTTTTTTCGTTGTTTCATAGGCAATGTTTTAGCTTTATATTGGTTATTCTTATCTTTTATGCTCTACTTTAGTGCTAGTAAAGTTTTTCGTTCGTTATATGTATGTCCTCCAACGGAATGGCCATGTCTCTTTGTCTGATTTGGTTCGTCATGCGTCCCATGACTTTTTTCCCAGATTTGTCGGGCTCTTGATTGAAAGTTCTAATTCAATCGGCGTCATCTGGATCATCTGATGTAAGTCCCTCGGCCTCCTTCTCACTCTCCTCCTAACGTTAGTAATTATGACTACTGCTTTATTTTGTACCTTTTGAAGAGATCTCAATTTCTTTTAGGGACTTATGTTGATAGGTATAGGTGGATACAGTAGCTTTGATCTTATGAGCTCGTTATAAATATTATTTTTGTTGACCATGTTTAGGTTTTTCAATCTGGAGAGCTCGTTGAGCTCGACCTTCGCTCGCGCTGCTATTTGAGCAACGCGGCAACCATGCCCATCTTTACCTATCTTTACTCCTAGTACTGTCCCTTTTGTGGTGTATAGAATGCGGGAATTTCCTATGGCGTTTCAATATGGGCAAGTTTCCTACGAAACCGTGGTATCACCTTAAACTTCTTGGTTCTAGTAGCAATTTTCCACCTTCTTTCGTACCTGGAGTCAGCTCGCAGTCTAGTGCCGTGTAGTCGCTTATTTATATATACGTCATCCTTTTTGCTACTAGACCACATAGTATTTTATCTAGTCTTGGGTTTAGTCTTAGGTTTAGTATTTTGTACTGAAGCCCAATCATTCATACTTTGTCAAATGCCTTCTTAACGTCTCTGAGCACCAGGTCAGCATTCCATTTTTGGCTAGCAATCTTTACCAGTTTTTTTATGATTGCCAGCGCTGTATCTGTGACTCTCCCTCTTCTGAATCCCTGCTGATGTTTGTTATAGAGGTTGTTCTCCTCAAAGAATTCTTGGACTCTGTTTTCAATCACCTGTTCGAAGAGCTTGCCTGCCACTTTAATGAGAGAAATTGGCATGAAGTTGGCTGATATGTCTGGTGCTTATCCGGCTTTTAGAATGAAGATTATTTTAGCGATTTTCCATTCGTCCGGAAAATAACCAACGTTCAAGCACGGATTCATTATGTTGACTAGCCCTTCAATGATGTTGCATGGGCGTTCATGGAGTTAATCTGTTTTACCTCGTGCTCTTTCTTTGAAGGTACGTAGCGGCGATATGATTTCTTCTTGAGTTATCTGCAAGCCATAACTGGTCATCTCTCTGTCAGCAGGTGAATTGTGAAGGGGTAGGTCCTGTCAAGTTCTTGTCTTAGTTGGTCGTGAATGTGTTCTTCAAAGTCAGGGTCAAAGTTTTCGTTCTATTCTGGTGTAATGGTAAATATATTCTTCCAGAATTTTCTGAACTCTTCTTCCGATTCCTTGACGTCCAGTTTGTTTCCGGCGTCTTTGTTAAGAAGTATGTTTCTCTCCGGTCGTTTACCCTTTTATCTTTTTACGGTGTCCCAAAATGTTCGTGGATCCACTTCTTCGTCGAATTTTTCTATAAGGTCATTCAATAATGCTGTTCGTTGCTCTGTTATATGTGTTCATTTGCGTTCTTAGTGTTCTTAGAAATCTGCTTTTTACTCTGCCAATAAGCCTAATTTATTCATATAGACTTTGGTATTCGTCTGTTAGGTTATGGAGTTCCTGTGTCCTGTTCACCAGGGTTGTTTAAGTTCAGCCTGATGCCTGTTCTCGCTCTCTCCCTCTCTTTTCTCTCATTCTCCTTTCTGTCTCTCTTTCTCCTTCTCCCAATCTCCTCTCTTTCTTTGTCTTCCCCTTCTCTCTCTTTCTCCATCCTCTGACGCCCTTCTCTCTCTTTCCTTCTGTGGACAACTAGTTCCAGCTGTGTCTTTATCTCTTCCTTCGTCATTTGTTTGCAGATCTGGAATTTGTCTCATTTTGTTAGATTAACTGGTATATGGTAAGTAATTTGTCAATTACTTCTATGTTATTTTCTTTTCTCCGTAAATAACTATGGCCTTACCTCTGCCCTAAGAAGTCAGAGTAACCTCTATTGACCTCTTATGAATATCAGTTATCCCCCTTCCCCTCTCATTCTGATCCGACCACGCATTTCAGACACGGAATCTTTCTAAAAAAATATGACAGCGAAAAGATTTTATGTAGATAACATAAATATTATTAAATTTAAAAATTGCGCCAATTAAATGCCGAGATAAAATAACTTCTAAATTTATTTTAAAATATAATTCATCGCTTGAAGGCTATTATAATTAATTTCGTATTAGTAGTAGTAATAATAATACTAGTATTGCATTATATATTCTAAGCAATGAAACAAATTACGCGTAGAATTGCCAGAAGCCTTTTAAATGTAGTCCTCAAGGAGGAGGTTAGGGAAGTGAAGGTAATTAAGAGCCCTCTAAGATTAAAAAGCTGGATTTCGCTGACTAGTGTCGCCTAACAGAGAGACAATGCAATAGCAAAGTTAACTAGCATTGGGTATGAATACTAGAGGGATCGAGTCTTGATTTTGGTTGATTTTGCTTCAGCTTTAATGTTCAATGGCGATTCTGGGTTCGGATTCCACTCTAATAACCAGCTCCTCACTAAGATAGACATCATGCGAGCAAAAAGCGGCCTCTCTAAAGACATCCCGAATCGGGATTCCGATCTAGCGCTCAACATAAGAGGATGGTCCTCAAAGTAGCTAAACGAATATATACACTATCGAGCAAAATAAGAGAACGATTTTCTTTTATTAAAATATTTTCAAAAATATGAGTAGTTAAATGAAAATTTCATGGTACATAGAGAGAAGCATTTAATATATTTTATGAAAATTTCATAAAATACAATCGTATATTCAAGAAATTATACTATATAAAGTAACAAAATAAAATATTGTCAGGTGAAAAATAATACAACAATCATTTACAGAATTGCTTAGCAAGCAAATACACTAGAAACAAAGCCAAATTCGATAACAATGAAACTTGCAAACTTGTTGAAGCCTTTGTTTCCTTTACTTCCGTAAAACGACGACCACATGACCTCACCAGTTTTTTGCAAATTTCTGGTGTTGTTTTGTTCCATTCTTACTCAATTTTTGTCCATAAATCCGTCATAGTTGAAGGTTGCTTGTCTTGGACTTGGTCTCTAATGAACTTCTACAAGTTCTAAATTGGGTTCACTTCTGGGTTCTAAGCAGTCCAATTCATTACTTCGATTTCTTCTTGTTCTAAATAGTATATTACTCAATTTACAGGATAGCATGACAAGATTTACTTCATAGTTCCTGATGACTGGTTCAGAGATGCTCGGGGTGAAGGTGTAACATGTTGTTGTACGAGGTTTAAGTACACATTCACATCTATCATTTTAATTATTCACACTATCAGACCAGCTCCTTCAGGAGAAGATATCTACCATACGATGACGCTGACTCCTTCCTGCACGGTAGAATTTGTATCACATTTAGTGTTAAGGCTGTTACTTGCAGCGCATCTAACAAAGTGTGTGCTAGAAATCCAACTAAATTAAATTAAATTTGTCACTAAAATGAATTCTCTCCCAGTCTCATCCGTGCAAACAACATGAGATCCAGCATATTTGAATCTCACTTTCTGCTTCTTCTTTCTGATAATTGTTTATTTTACTGGAGCACGAGCTCTTAAACCAGATTCACTGTGAAAAGACACTTCTCTGTCACTATTGGTCTTAATTTTTTGAGAAATATCTGCTGCAGTATCAAGGGGATCCTTCATAAGGAAACGCCTAATAGCTCTGTCTTCTTGGACGTTGTTTATGCAGCGTCGACCGACCTTTGCAGGAGATTTATAGATTTTTTTCATTGTATGACTTCAAAACGCGCGGAATCACACTCTTAGGCGTTCTTACCTCTCTTGAAAACGTGAAGAATCCTCCTGGAAGTCTTCAAACTAATCATAATCTGAGGGAGCTCATGAGTCACTTTCACGTGTGCTACAACTCGTAAAGTGAGTACGAGGAAAATAGCGGTTTTAGAGTTCTGACCTACTGAGTAAAATGTCGCCAGATGATTTCACGAAACTTCAATAATTTGGGGGGTTTAGTATTATTTCTTGAATATGGGGTTGTATCATATTAAATCTTAATAAAACATATTAAATGCATGCCATTGTATATATTATGGAGGGTCATACTCTACAATTTATGATCTGGTGATGTGGGATATTTCAATCATGAATATTGTTGAAAAGAACATACTGTTGGCAGAAAAAGTAAATTCTGATTGATCTAACCTACATCAATTTAAAGTTGAAATATTGTTAGTTCTGGTTCATTCACTATATTTTACTATTATTTTAGTTACCCATAAAAGATCAAATTTACCGTTTTCTATCAAAAAAATGTAAAAATGTATTAGAGAGATATGAGAAGTCTGAAATCTGTTAAAAATGACCCTTAATTTAGTTTAGTCTAACTACAAAATTGCAAGTAGCCAGTACTCATTTCTCAGTGGAAGGCAATATTCCAGTAGTGTTGCCAGTTCTGGTAACTATTGTAACTGGTAACTGTTTAAAGAGCATTTAAATTTTATTTGAATGCTAGTAAAGCCTGTAGATCCTTTTAGAATAACATATAATTATTTTGTAGAGATTATTTTTTAATCTAAGTGCCATTTTTTTATTTGAAGATATACCTGCGAGTAGTGTGACAGTGGTGAAAATAAAGACAGGTCCAAATCAACTTTTCATCTGACTAATTTTGTTATGACTAGGCCACATCTGATGGTATCTGAGTTACGAACAATAACAAGATATTTTGAGGTACAGCATCTACCTGAGGGAGCAAAGTGAAGATGACAGGAGAAATTATGAAGTAGACCAGCTGGTAATAAACATTTATCAGGGCTTGATTAATCAATGGTTCAAAGCTAATGCTCTCTTCAAAACACCTGTTGTAAATCAAATGATCACAATAATATCAAAGCTTAAGGAGGTGTGGAAGGAGGAAGTAAAAGGTCCCTTGGTAAAGGAAAAATTGAAGTAAAAGAGAGGTTCATTACAAAACTAGATAAGTTATTTAATATATTGACATGCAAATGTCAAATTTCCAGTTGCAGGGAATTAGGTTGTAATGGCTGTGAGACGGAAGCCCACATTAACTGCTGTTGTAGTAAAGAGAAAAAAATACCTACTAGGGAACTGGCCTTTATTAAAGGACAAAAGGAGAAGGTTGGAAGTAAAGGTATCTTTCAAATTGAAGGTTCTGATATTCCTGAGGATAATAGACAATTAAGAGCTTCAGAAAGGAAATAAAAAGAAAGGATAACAAAAAAAGAATAGAAAAAGTAAGGAGAAAGCGCTGTTTTAGCAGGAAAAGCAGCAAAAAAAGAAATCGAGCATTTTTGGCAGAAGGTGAAGATCAGGAGGCAGAAAATTCTGATGGCGACAACAGTTTGGATAATAAAGTAACTTTTGAAGCTTTCCAAGAGCCGGAATTTTACACCAGGAATAGAAAGAATTATGATGAAATTTCAAATATTGCTCTTGCTAGTATAGGGTATGGTGTCGGATTGAGACCAACTGCAGCTATAACAACAGCATCTGCAA
Source organism: Ceratothoa steindachneri (assembly GCA_963969495.1). NCBI lineage: Eukaryota > Metazoa > Arthropoda > Malacostraca > Isopoda > Cymothoidae > Ceratothoa > Ceratothoa steindachneri. Next base: position 213,790,160 of record OZ018322.1, read on the forward strand.
TATATGCTGGATTAATTATTGAGGAAGATACAAGTAAAGTAATTGATAAGAATAAAGTTAAGAGAGCACAGGTAGAGCTAATGACAGTTATTGAACATGAGTTTGAGGAAAACTTAAGACAAGATGGGGGAATTTCTTCCGTTCTCTTTGATTGACGAATTGATGTGACAAATTTTATGATGGAGGCAGAGGGAAGTGAAAAATTGTTTCCACCAAAAATCAAAGAGGAACATTACACTGTCATCAGTGAGCCTGGGAGCAATTACCTCTTCCACTTTGTCCCAGTTTACGGCTACAAAAGAAGAATTACATACAGAGAAGATCGCTAAGGCTATGTTTGGATGGCTGAGGGAAAGGAGTTTGGATAACAGCTTAATACACATTGGAGTAAACTCCACGAATGTAAACACAGGTGTAAATGCTGGAGTAATGCGAAAAATGGAGTTCCATTTGGGCTGAAAGCTTGTTTGGTTGGTTTGTAACCTAAACACTGGGAAACTCCCTCTCCGTCATCTAATTATCACCCTGGATGGCCCAACACTATCTGACAACAGATATTCCGTACCAATAGGAAATTTCCTTAACTCTGTTACAGACTTGGATATCAACCCAAATTTCACTCAAATATCTTAGGTCCTCCTCTTACCAAGATACCTCAGGAAGTGATGCAAAATCTTTCCACTAATCAACACGACGGCTATAGAATTGCATCGGCCATCAGAGATGGAGTGCTTCCTACAGGGCTTTTGGAAATATGGCCGGTAAACCACAGTCGCTGGCTGACCACAGCTAACAGACTTCTTCGGCTGTGGGTGTCAAAGCATGAGCTCAAAAGAAAAGCCTTTAAGAATCTACGACTGATTGTTGAGTCCTTCATTGGTGTATATTACCCATGCTGATTTAACTTTAAGATTAGGCACTCTTGGACCGAGAGAACTAGGCACATTCTTTATCAACTTCACTGCCTTAAGTCTCAGAGGAAGAAGGTATTGGATATTGTTTTGCCAAATGATAAGAAAGCAGCTTGATATTCATACTCAATAAACATGTAAATTTGAGTTTACCTTGTGTCTGTGTGTACTTGGATTAAGTAAAAATAGGGTACATAAGCTCGTGATGAAAGGGAAATATTTACTTTTATTTAAATAAAAATTGATGTAGGTAGGAGAAATTGTATAACAAAAGAAAGTTCTTTTACAAAATCTACACCGGAAAATATATCATTTAAGCACCCCTTATTAAAGGATTTAATGAAAATATATGGTTGCCCCAAAGTATGACCCGCCTTAATATATATATATATATATATATATATATATATATATGGTTTCCCAGAACTAGCGCTCTATCCTGGTTTTTAAAAAAAAACACTTTTATTGATTTCAAAAACAACTTTATTGATAATAATTAACGCAATTTATTTTCTATCTTTCAGATGATTGAACTATGCATGAGGAATTAAGAGAAGAAGAAAGAGTTCAACTTGTTTGGAAGACATGGCGCAACGCACGGCTCAGTAACTGAAGAATTCAACCGCAATCGCCCTAAGCGAGAATCATTGAGCCACACCACTCACTGTCAATTAATCAAACGCTTCCAAGAAATTTGCTCAGTTGCTGACCGTGAGCGATGTGTGGGGGCAACCAAAGAGTGCAACTGATGAAGAAACATCCAGTATGGTTGTGGTGACTGTTGTTAAAAGTTTTTTTGAAATCAGTTAGAAGAGTAAGCCAGGAACTAAACCTTAGCGAATCACCAGTGCATCGTATTCTCATGACTCATAAATTTATCCGTACAAAATGCATCTTGTGCAACCTCTTTATGGTTCATGCGCTCGAGCACAAACTCATGAGGGAGGTGCCGGTGTACGGTGCTTCAAATCTGTAGTGCTCTTTTGTGAACCTCTACGTTCATGGGCGTCACCCCAGTTCACCATGGAGCTCACTCTGCCGTCTCCTCTCTTTCCTTCGGGTTTTGCAGTTTAAAGATCTTGGTCTTGGGACTCGCGTTTATAGGGACCGGGAGGTACAGGTGTTGGAGGTACTTAAGCCCATGAATCGGTTTGATTCACGAAAGTACCGCATGACTCCCATACGCACCAGTCGTAATTCGGAGTCCTAGAACCGTGCCCTCCGTGCGGTATGGGATGCGTACACCCCGCACACGGATGTCTGCGAAGGTCTGCCGGAATAGTGGAATTATCTGGAACTATTGGGCATTGGTAGATATCTTCCTTCTTCTCTCGAAAGACTTGATGTTTTCGATTTCCACCCCCGTAATCTGTGCCATATAATTTTACAATCCGATAAGGTGTTGTGCAGGTCATCAATATGTCGTCCGTCAATTGGAAATATCACGAGCCTTCTGTCAAAGGTTAGGTAAGGTCGATTATATATATATGTATATATATATATATATATATATATATATATATATATATATATATATATATATATATTACAAAGCAGAGGACTTATATAACCGCCTTGTGGCACTTCCCCCTCGAGTTCGACCTCAGGGCCATTGAAGCCTTTCCGTGCACATACGCTCTCCTTTTCATTACGTAATCGCAGATTATCCTTTTAAGTATGGGGTCGAGGCCCAGTTATAAAATTTTGTATTGCGGTCCTCTTCTTCAAAATTTGTCAAAGGACTTTTTGATGTCTCGGAGTATCAGATTTGCCTGGCGGCTTTCAGTTTTTACTTTTGCTAACTTCTCAGTTATCACGGCTAGAGCCGTGTCTATTCCTCGCTTCCTTCGAAAGCCATGTTGTTCGTAATTATGCAATGCGTTAATTTAGTGGAAGGAGTTAACCCTGTTGGCTATTTTCTTCTCAAAGATTGCCTACAAATTCTAAGAGGGATATAGGCCTGAAGTTAGCTAGACTGTCCGGTGGCTTACCGGTTTTGGAATGAATATCATTTTTGCTACCTTTCAATGGTCAGGGAATTAGCCCACGTTCAGGCACGAATTCATGATATTCATAATCCCCATTAAGATGGTAGGTAAGGCTCTTAAGAAATTTTCCAGTGTCAGTCCTGTACACCCAAGTGCTCGCTGACGAAAGGATTTTAAAGTTTTCGAGAGTTCCTCAGCAGTAATTTTAATGCCGTATCCCTCTATATTTCTTTCTTGTCTCACTTAATGATGAGGATATGTTCTGTCGATCTGGCCATGAGTTCGTCAATGATTCTGTCTTCGAAATCTAATTCAAAGTTGTCATTCTCCTCGGAGTTATCTTAAAAATAGATGCCCAGAAGAGTATGAATTCTTCCTCAATTTTATCAGTCTCAGTAAATTCCGTATTGTCTCGTGTGAGATTTATTGACGTCTGTGTCTGTCGTCCGTTTAGTTTTTTTACACTCTGCCAGAATGTACGTGAGTCGTTTTCTAAATCAAGTGTGCTTGTTAAATTTTCCCAAGGACATTTTGCTGTTCCTTAATGCCTGTCATTAGTTCGTCGCATATTTGTCGTGTTATTCTGTGTGTAGTGATGTTGAAGCCGGTGTGGTTCAATTCATTGATTCATTTCCCGTATACCGTCGCGAGAGATCTTATTCTAGGGGTCCATGAAGGGGCCGGTTTTATACTTGAATCGGGGAATGGCTTCCTTATCGGCATTTATTAATTGATTGGTAAATTTATCCAACTCCTTGTTGGTTTCTTCTAAATTTGCATCAATTAAATGGTCGGAAATGTAATTAGAGAGGAGATGTTTATACGTATCCCAGTTGGCGCAAGCGTAGCTCTTGCGTTCTGGGATTGGGACCTGAATAGGGGCGGTGAAGATTTTAATAAGGATAGCCTGGTAGTCGCTGGGGACAGGAGGTCAGGGTTCAATGAAGTAATTATAGGGGAACAAAGTGCTGGTCAGCACTATGTCTGGTTTTGTGGCTGATCTGTGTGTGATGTATTTGGGGAGTTTTTTCCAATTCTTGTCATAATTTGCTTTTCAAAAAGTGTATCGAGTTCCTGCCTGCTGGGTTGGTCGACGTATAGTTTGAGGCAGCACTCCTCGAATTAATGTCGCTGGCAAAAAGAATGGCTCTACCGTGACCACGAAGCTGCAGGAAGTTATGGAGGGGTAAGTCCCTCTCCTTCGGGGCTGGTACCCTGGTGGCAGGACCAGGCGTCCCACTGGCGTACGTACCTCCAAAGCTAAGTAAGATTCATCGAGCCCACTTATTTTTCTGTAGTCAATACCTTTTTTCACAGCAATTGCACAAGCGTCAAATCGTTATCCACTGTGATTTCTGTTTATGACTTCCTATGCAAAATATTTTATTGGGTTTCTGTCTTTATTTACCCCGTGTTCTGAGATAAAGACAAAGTCTTGGTCACTTTGTCGTATTATATTACCATAAAGTAGTCTTTTCTCGTTTGAATTAAAATATAGTAATTTTAGTTGGTTCATTGCTCTAATCACGTTAGATTCCTGTGCATGTGTTGTTGTTCGGGCTTATTCTCTAACCAACTTGGGCCCTTGTGTAGTGTTTGGTGGCGTAATCGTTTACCAGGGCGTTTTTTCCTGTATTCAACGTCTGTGAGGGTAGTGAAGGTTTCGGGAGCCATTTTAATTAAGCCTTCGAGTAAAGCCTCCTAAACATCTTTTTCCGTACAGCAAACGAAGAAAATTCCTATTTGTACTTTTCGGATATTATTCCTTCAGTTACCTCAAGGGAAGTCATCTCCTTTGGGAAAGGGGACCTTTCGGCGGCGTAGACTTTCAAGTTTATTTTTCTTGAGTGGTATACGTGCCTAGATTCCCTCTTATAAGAAGAGAACGACCTTGGGCGTCTTTGAGGATGCGCTCTTCCCCCGGGTCTCGCAGTCTCAATCACCGAAATTCCATTTCCGTTTGTACTTGTGTATGAGTGTTTGTTTGTTTTATTTGTTTGTTTTGTTTTACAGTGCGTGGGTTTGCATCTCGCGCTGCCTGTACCGGAATCCTGGGGTCCCTGGAAGGAACTGGAGTGCTGCCGGGGGTGGTGAGTTTTTGGCAACTAGTCTCACACTGGGGAATGAGACTAATATTTAGAACCTCCTTGGACTGTGGGTCCTCTGGAAACCCCCCTTGCTGCATGCCTTTATGCCTCAGCATTCTATTTAGCTCTTTTGCAAAGGTTCCCGGGGAGGAGAGATTTGCGATGTGAGTATAATAGATGTAACAGATAATTTTAGGTGACTTTTCATTCTCGACGTGCAGACATGTCTTATTTTCCCAAGATGACGCAATGGCAGTTTTAGCAACCTTGGCATAGGTGCTATTAGCCTTAGCTTCTTCAGCCGCGGTTTGCTCTTCGTACTTATAGCACTTGAATCACATCTGGAGGTTGATAAACCCCACACTTTCGATCTGCTCAGGGCAGACTCGGACGTTAAAGAAGAGCATACCTTCCTCCGCAGCCTTGTTCGCCATTGCCGGTTGCAAAAGATAATCTTGAAGACATAGGTATAGTCTTTAAATTTAGTTACCTTAGCAACCTGAGCCCAAGTGTGTTTTTTCTCAACCTCAACGTAAATTTCTTCCGCGGAGTGCCCCGCAACCCAGGGACCAAGGGGGCGAAGGATAACGTTGCGATGACTTTTTATTTGAGGTGGTGGTGTTGTTGTTGTTTTTTTAAACTATAAAATCTATAGTTTATTCTTATTAAATTAAACATGTGAATTTAATTATAGTTTATATATGATCTTATTGGCATTCAAACCTTTATTTGGGGCCGGGTTTTTTCACGTTATGGGTTTTTGAAAAGGTTTTTCTAATTGAATTTTAGATTTTGATATTTTTTCGCACAATTTTGTAAAATTAGGTAATCTTAGTGATGGTATATGGATTTATACTAAAGAAACCTAAGCATTAAACTGGTCGTTTTTTGTGATTTGTCCATTTTGCAATGTGTATTTTGGAGTCAAGTCGCCGTCAGTCTGCGCCTTACTATTTTTAAATGGTCTTATTTGTGGTGCGACCTCGATGTCTAGGTGTGTACGAGAGAACTCCGGGGACAGGTGGGTGCCAATGGCTCGTCATATCATCTTAGTCCTCTCGTGGAGCACCACGGTGATCGCAGATAATTTAACCAAGTCGCGGAGCTCCCTAGGGCATTTGTATTCTCTTTTTCGGGTGTTTGCGATGAAAAACACTGCTTTGTTCTGGATCTTTTGTAGTTCCGCAATGTTAGTCTCGGCGCTCGCGTTTAGCGGCACCGGGGGATACAGGAGCCTCGAGCGAATGCACGCATTAAATAGCTTGAGTTTATTTTAGGGATTTAGGTCACGGAACCTATAAATTCCCTAAAATCACTCTTGGTATTCGCGAATGTTCGCTCGATATGACTCGTGTAGCCCCTGCTGGTGTTTTTAAGCCCTAGAACCGTCCCTTCCATGCAGTATGGGATTCGCTCGCCGTCTATACGTATATCGTTGAAGGTCTTTCGAAACATGGGAATTATTTTGAATTTTGGGGCATTGTTTGATTTCTTCCATCTTCTCTCAAAAGAGTTGATGTTAGCTATTCCCCTAGCCATATTTCTCGCCATAAATTCCATGTGAACATAAGCAGCGGTAAAAATTTGCGATATATCGTCAGCAAACTGTACATATATCTTACGCTCAGAGAGAGGTTGTGGTAGGTCACATGTATAAATTTTGTATAAAAGGGGATTGAGAGAACTCCTTTGAGGAAACCCTGCTTAGAGTTTGAATTTGGGGCTTTTATGTTCACTGATTTGTATGTATGCTCTTCTCTCCATTATGTAGTCGCACAAAATAGTCCAATAAATAGAGTTAAGGCCTACATGAAGGATCTTAAATTGTAGTCCTCTCTTCCAAACCTTGTCAAAAGCTTTTGTGACATCGCGAAACACCAGGTCAGCATATCTTTTACTGCCTTGATTTTTGCAAGCTTTTCAGTGACAACGGCTAGTGCCGTGTCAGTCCCTCCTTTCCTTCTGAAGCCGTGTTGTTGCTTGTTACGGAAGTTTGCTTCATCGACAAAAGAGTTGACTTTGTTAGCCAATATCTTCTCGAAGACTTTGCCAGCAAATTCTAAGAGAGATATCGGTCGAAAGATGGAAGGGCAGTCCAGGGACTTTCCCGCTTTATGGATGGAATTCATCTTGGCAAATTTCAATTGGTCGGGAAAATAGCCCGTGTTCTGAGTGGCTTTCATGATGTTGAGAAGGCCACTCTAAACGTTAGGCGCGGCTTAGATAAAATTCTCGCAGGTCAGACCAGTAATATTTCACTTCCATATCTCTCCATCAATCTTTCCTGCGACACAAAGTGGTGAGGAGAGATTTTGTGTATTTGTGTGTTTAACTGTTGGATTAGGTTAGTTTCGAATTCGAGGGCGTAATTGTCATTTTCGTCCAGGGTAATTTTTACGATTAAAGAGCAGAAAATTCTAAACTTTTCTTCAATGACATCAGTCTCAGTAATTGTTTGGCCGTTGTGAGTAATTATGATTTTTGTTTGTGGAGGTTTTCCTTTAAGACGTTTAACCGTCTGCCAGAACGTGTGTGAGTCTTTTTCTATGTCGAGTCTGTCTATTTGTCTGTCCAATAGTAGCACTTTGCTTTGATTAGGTAATCAGTAAGTTTATCCAGCTCCTCATCTATTTCCTCTAGATTAGCATCATTAAAGGGGCGGGGATATAATTTAAGAGGTAATTTATATAATTTTCCCAGTTCTCTTTCTTGTAGCTTTTGCGTTCTGTGATTTCAATTTGAATGGGATTTAACTCCTACTGTATTTTTGTAGCCTGGTGGTCCGTTTCCTTAAAATAATGTTCAAAATACTTTTAAACCTAAATCTAGCCATGTACTTTTCAAGTTAGTTGACTGGTCCGTGTTCTTACGGTAATGGTAAAACATATTTATTATATTTTCCTGTAATATCACGTTTGCCATTCTGCCAAGAAGATGACCTACTGTTAGGTCAAAAGAGGTCTAGGCAAATAAAGTTATGCCTCTTCTGACAATTTTCCTCTCCTAGAGCCATCTGTTGAGATATAGTCAAAGCTATAAGAAAGCTGCAGCCAAAAATAAAGAACGCAGCCGTTGTTGTCGACTTCAATGAATAATATATATATATATATATATATATATATATATATATATATATATATATATATATATATATATATATATATATATATATATATAACGCTTTAGTAGAATCAGTTTATTACATTGCAAGACTAGTTTTGTCATTCATTACCATCTTCAGCCTTTACAAGAAGAAGCATAAAAATAAAATATGCCACATTTTCAACTAAAACTGTAAAAATGATTAAAATTGAATTTTAATTGAGAAGTTTGCGGGTAGTTTGCAAGTAATAATCTAAAATGCCAAGAACATATGGTAAAAGTTTTGTAGTCATAAAAGAATTTCTTCAGCTTGCGCAAACGATTTATATTTCTAAGAATGTATGCTAATTTACAATACTATACCAATTGTCGATTTGCGAGTGATTAAAAAAATGTCAGTTTATAAAGGTATTGTATCAAGTTTCTGCAATTAGCATGCGCTTTTGTTTAATAAATCAACATATCATCTGGCTGCTGGAAGTTTTTTTAATGTGCAGCCACTGTGTGAGTGCGTAACTGCGCGTGTTTGTGGCAACACCACCACGCTACCCTCTCTGGTCTCTCACCCATTCTCAAAGACGTTTCTCCTGTAACGCTTAGTTGCATATGGGTAGATTTGGGGATTGATCATTCATCTGTTAAGCACAATGTCAATTACTTCCAAATTGACCCGGCAAACTGTAGAAACCCCAATTTGGGGGAATCCTGTAAAACTTAATGGAAGAAATCTCCCCACATTTTAATATGTTTAGAAGCCTGAGCGTGGTACAAAATTAAGCTGAAGAAGGTATCAAATAAAGAACCACTTTTCAGTGATGTTTGCATGCGTTTTCTCTCAACATGAAGGAATTTGAGATCGGTGTCAATTCCAACTCTGTCAACAAAACGCGTCAAAGACATGGTAAAGAAGTTGAAAAATGACTATAAAACTATATAAATTCTTATCACGGCAGGAGAGATAATTCTATTATAGAAGGAAACTGGAAAATTTCAAAGGTAGTTGTAAGAACTATTCAACATTTCAGCTTGTGTAAATGGAAAGGAAAGATTTGCAGAATTCCAAAACAACACAATGTGCCCACAAACGAGATAGAATTTCTTAATGATCAGAGAAGTCCAAGAAAAAAATGTAATTACAGGAATCGATGCCAGTACAACGTCTAAAGATATTAACAAAACAATGAGGAGAAAAGAGATAAGATCTAGTAAGAATTCAATTCCATCTGTAAGCGATAATTTTGAACACTGTGAACGGCAACCGTCTATCAGTTACATGCCACCTGATTCAAGTTCAGCATCTTAAACAGAATACTCGGACTATGAAACTCAATTAAGTGCTATAAAAAAGACAGCAGGTAAGTGCTTTAATCTGTCGCTAAATTATGCGACAGAAATGATATTTTCGATTTAACAGCACCAAATATTGCTAATACAACTTTGAAAGAAAATTAATAGTAAAACTGAAGTGAGGAAAAATTCAATAATTAGTACTTCTTTGACGGGAGGAAAGATCAAACTTTGTCGCAGTCATCAAAAAAAAGCAAAGATTACAAGAGAGTAACGACTGAAGCTGTCGAATGATTGATTAAGCTAGTAAACGAAGCATAAAGGAAAGTATGTGACTTGAATCACGGCGAAAGATGTCTCGTTATTTTTCCAAAAGAAGTTAATAACTTATCTCTATTTCAATCAAATTGCACAAGCTGAAATAATTATTTTATAACTCTGAAGTTTTAACCATATGCTCTTGACATTATAGACTATTGTTTGCAACCTACCTGCAATATTCTTAATTAGGTAAGATAAATTTTTTGGCAATTTTTTCAGTTTCCGTTGAACATGTGGCATATTTTATTTTTTTGCACCTTCTTACCCCAGCTGAAGATATAGTTATTCAAATCCAAGTTTTTGCATACATAAAATATAAACCTAAATTATTATTATGAGTACTACCAGCAAGTAATTTTCTCGCATATAAATATTCGGGGTATAACCTATATTTTAGCTATTTCTAATGCATTTTTCTATCTTCAAGCTAGATGCGCAGGCTAAATGTATGGTCGTACAGCAAAGTGCTTTTAACACATTTTTTTTATTCCCAATTGGCACCTTTTCCGCATTAACCATCAAAGAGATTCGACAAAAGTGGAAAATCTTCCCACCCTACTGGACACACAAGAGGTTGGGGGGAAGATCACAAGGAAAGGGAAGAGGGAAATACATATCATAGACTTAGGAAGAGGGAAATACAAATTATAGACTTAGGAAGAGGTAAATTTGTAACGATTTTCAAAGGAAAATTTGGGCTGAGAAAATTTTTAATAACTGAACTAAATTTAAATAGGCCTTCAGACATATCGTAATTTGGAATTTATTTAATCAATATTGACTAAATTATGCTTCTTTTGTTAATAATTATTATCAGATCTATAGTCTAGTTTGACAATATTAAAATTAATTTGGTGATTAAAATTTCTTGGGTCAATAAACTAGAAGCTAAATCTCCTCTTCTTATATACCCCGATGTGCATACATATATTCCCTTTTTAAAGTTTTCAGTTTCCCTACCTAAGATATATTGCAATTATCACATGAAATAAGATACACTCCAGACTGTTGATTACATTTTTGTGCTTCAAGAAACACTTTTCTATAGTCTGGTTATATTTAAAGTATATCTTAAGATTGATATTTGTGGCGAAGTCCTTTAGTTTGGAAATTTATGTGGCGAAAGGTACCTAATAAAATAAAGGTTATGGTAGAAGCGTTTTTGTTGTTTCTACAGCAATAATATATCCGTCTTAACCATTTCAAATTTAAATCCCTGTGTTTGCCATTCAATATAACAGTTTTCTATCATGCGGCTTACCAAGGAGCCAGTTTCCCAGAAATTTATGCCCCTATTTGGTATGACCACTTAAACGATTATGAGAACAACCACTATTCCCTAGGACAAGTAATCACCCGCGTAGCCTATTATGCTGCAAATATCAATACGATTTTCATTATAATATGCGATTATAATCGAAAGCTGTATAAGAAAAAAATATAAAAATGATACATAAGCTAACAACTGTCCAACAAATATATGTTAAACCTCATAAGAGTCATTCATCAGAGATAATGTTCACTAGATAAATTAGGTATGTTCAGTTAAGTTAAACTTGGATCAGAATAACATAAATACAATGTATTCCTTATGGGTCTGGAATTGCAAAAAGTTCTATATATTTTTCTTCATTAATTATAAATATAAATTAGAATTCAACTCGATTTCTTTCCTAGCATAACCATTAATTATAAATTGCATAAAGCAAACTTTTTCAGAGAGATCTATAATGTTACAGCTGTAGTCACTCAATAAAAGAATAAATATCTGTGCAAACCGAAACGAATTTACAGGGGTTCTAAAAAAACTATGAGCAAGAAGCTAAACTTGACCTCAAATCTTATGGATTCAGTTGTAGTACACAAACTGTATTTTGTAAAAATGAATATACACGAAGTCTAGTGTTAAGCGATTCGCTTTGGAATAATAAATCGTAAGTATATGTAGGTCATGCACGAAGAGGTGATTAAAAGATCAGGCTCGTCGATTAATTATATTGATACTCCACGAGAACTGGGAAAGTTAATTTAATATATTGCATAGTGTAATGATGTTGGTAAGTCCCAAATGGGAAGAAAAAGTGTAAAAGGATAGGCTCTGGTTTAAACCCATCCTGATCCCATATTGAGACCTTACTCTTTGTCGAACCATCACCAGTAGAGCAAAATACATCTAAGACCTGTTCTTCTCATTCACATTACCGTGCCTCAGATGAATCCTTTTCCCCTGTGAATTCTTCTCCTGTCTGTTATTTACCTCCGCCATCTTCCTTCTAAGGCGCTTGATCTCTGTCTTGTTCAATTTTGTTTTTATCCAGTTACTTTAAGGTGATATTTGTTTGTATGTTATTTTTACTTCTGAGTTTCTGTGTTCCTTGAAAGAACTTAGTTAAATAGTTAATTGCGCCCCAGTATATTTCCAATCGTGGACGAGATTCTAGACCGGATAATTAAATTGACATAAAGATCAGAATGTCAATTGCTGACAGAGAAGTTGGAAGGCAAATAGGAGGGGGCAGGTGAAGGAAGAGGGCTAGTGTTGTGACTTAACCCACTTAATCGAAGACAGGAACCTTTTATGTGCCTTGTGTGTGCCAAGGGAGAGGGAGTCGAAGAGGCCGGTGTCATGATTGGCTCTGTGTCTTTCACTTTGAAGGACCTTCCTGCGAATAAGCATCAGACTCGACGCACCGCCTCAATTGGCAGCAACTTCCTGCGAGCGGCAATTTGTGCGTGTGTGCAAGTGTATTCACTGCCACCAGGAAGAAAACCAGGTACCCAGCTGGAGAAATCCACTTGAAATCTTTAGCTTTGTTTTACTCTTCTTTACTTTCTATTTATTCATCCTTTATTGTAGCTGCCTCTCACAATCCACCATTTCAGAATTTAGTGAAATTGCTTTCATCAGTTTCACCACTTTCCTTTCTTTTATTAATTAAATTTAATCTTTCTACTTTTGTCACTTTTTGTGTTGGAAAGAAAATAAAGTGTAATCTTCCTTGTCCAAATTTGACGACGGAAGAAGGAAGAGGAAATAAGAAATGAAGGGCAGAAAAGGATATAATTGGGAAAAAAATCAATAGGTGGAGAGGGTTGACGGAGAATGCAGGGTAATCCTGCATTCTCCATTCTCCATTAACCTTAAATTATGGCTAAGGGTTGCTATTTTTTCAAATCTTCTGGGTTTTCTTTCCCATTCAGGGTCTCTTTGCAAGAATATGGTTCTCTCCTTTCAATTTGAGTTGATTTGAAATTGTTCCAGGGATCTATCTCTGTTTGAGGAGGCCTACCGAGTTTAACAATGTCAGAGCGTCCGAGACCTCTTGATGTCAACACGTAAAATTTGTCTCAGCCGTTAACGGTAAATACCTTTCGGAAAAGATAATTAATGCGTGGCATTGACTTTGGACAGCGTTAATTTTTATAAATATAAATGGAGAACCTGTTAGTTATATTTATGAAGTGGATTTCATAACAGAATCCTCAGTTTATTGTGAAGTTTAAGACATAAATTAAGTATGAGCTTCATTGTCTGTTTATCAATGGGAGGCCAACCAAGGGATAGTCATTATCTAGTTTTGATCAGACTCTTAAATAAACCAGCAGTACTGTGAAATTTAGTAGTTTGAATGCATTTCTCGTCGTAAAGTTCTTTAAGAAATGGTTTATACATTATAAATAAGTGATAGTTGAGCCAACCGTTACTTGTAACGACTTAACCCAATTAAAATATATATGTTTCGGAATAAATAATATTTTATGTATAGATAGGCAGTTATATATATATATATATATATATATATATATATATATATATATATATACACGTTTATTATCCGGTTGCTCCATGAAATTAAAACTTTATGCCCGATAAATCCAAGACGTTTTAGGAAACTTTTTTATTATAAAAAACTTTCTATTATAGGCTATTCGGATAGGGGAGAATTTGGGAGTAGTGAGTGGGGCTCCAGTTCTATTGTTGATGCCTAAATGTGCACAAATGCACTACAAAACAGACATCCGCACCATAAACCAAACAAATAATTTTTCAATTAAAGATACGAAAAGCAACAAAAACAAACTACGTACACTGGAATCTCTTTATATTAGATTAAAAACCCCCATTTTAAACTGTGACACAAGCTCATTTCCACTTTTACTACAACGATAATCACACACGAATTACGCACGCCAAATCCACTCCCCCCCAAAACAACCCCTATTTTTCAAATATTTATATTATCTCCCTTTTAAACAATGAAGACACCCAAAACTAATTAATCTCAGTTTTATTTTAAAAACAAAAACATATTTCCTATTCCCTAATAGTTAGAAGCCCGGCATTTTTATAATTTGAATATACCACCTCTGCCGCTTTCAATTTCGCATATAATTAATTAAATAAATATTTGATAACTTCTCTAAAAAATTCTTATAATTGTATATATATATAATCTTATTTTCTTTGAGAATAGGTTCCTACCCGAAACGTCGGTACCAAGAAGTTATAATATAATAATGAACTTCCTAAATGCAGCCTGATTATTTATCCTAAAGAGACGAATACGCCTGGCAACGCGCAACCCGTCTGCTCTCTTAATATATATATATATATATATATATATATATATATATATATATATATATATATATATATATATATATATATACATGGGAATAAGCCATCGCACTGGAAAAATATTGTCTAAGAAGGAAGCTTCTGTAATTAGAAATCATAGTATACAATGCAAGGCAGAATGTTCCATAGATAACTTCAAAATAATTCGTCATAATAACAATGAATATAGTTTAAGAATTTTGGAATCCCTACTAATACGTACAAAATCTCCTACACTCAACATAGATAATACCGCTGTTCCTCTTCTTATTTCTTAATTTTAATTACCTCATTCAACAACCAACCAACTTTAACTTATTTAACAAACAACCAATCAAATTCCTATCCTTCTTTAAGCCACATCTTTTATAATTTCTTCACTTTGTGATTTCTCCTGAACTTCATCGGTAAGCCATAATATACAGTAATTTTTTACTTCTGTGTTTTTGCTTCTTTTTTGTGTGTCAATAATGATTACATTAGATTAATAATTTGATTCTCTTGCCTTGTAAATTCCTGAATTATCAGGAGGCAATATTATACTGTAATTATTTACTTTTGTTTTTTGTGGGGGTTTTTTCGTTTCAATAGTGTTATATTCGATTGATAATTTGATTCTCTTGACTTTTAAGTTCCTGAGTTATTTTCTAATTTTTGATTTACCTACATAGTCATAACCTAATTATTTTTAATATTCTTTTACTGTATTAGATTAATTTATGTTTTAGAACCTGAAGATGGGTGATACGCCCGAAACGTTGTTCCATAAATAAATCACATGTACCTCAGCCTCCTATGTGTCCTTACCTTTACCGTGAAATTGAAGATTAGACTGGTCAGCAGCAACTCATATGACTATATATATATATATATATATATATATATATATGGGAAATATCATAAAAGTTAGCACGTGATAGCAGATTGGAGTTAGTACTTTCGTCTATTCGACATTTCCAAACTCAGTGATAAGAAAAATAAGACACCCAGTATTTATACTAAGCACGTTTCCCTATGAGGTCAACATTTTAATAACATAACATAAACATAACATAATTACACGGATGACAAAAACCACAAGGGCCTATCAAAGGTCATCCGCCTCCGTCAAAACCCACCCACAAAAAGCACCATCACCAGGGGAAGACAAAATCAAAGTCCCCCACAATATAATATAACAGATGACAAGAGCCACAAGGGCTCATCATAGGTCATCCGAGTCAAACGGCATCTTTTTTAAGGCACCCAAACTCCCAGGAAAACTACATCCAGGGGATTGCATCAGAAACAAGGGTAAATAATTACTCTTTCTTGCCTTCTTTCAAACTATTTAACAATTTTATCTTCTCCTCCAAACTCATCACATTCTTGGCACGCTTAGGCATATCCTTAGCAACACTAGACAATGCAGGGCACTTAGGCTTTGTTAATATTAAGGTGCAAAAAGCAAGAATTATTCAGGGTGTAAAACGATTGAAAAACAAGAAATAAAACACGCAAAATTACGACAAATACACAAATCACCGCTTACACACGTGGGATACAAGCCTACTGAATGGAGCGCGGGAAATTGGTACATATAATGTACATACTGTAGTCGAGCGAGTGAGATATGAACGCTGATTGGCTGGAATCGTCCCGTCTCAGCCAACCAACAGTTACGTTTGGTTGGCTCTCAGGCAACCAAACAATCTGCGGAAACGTAGGTTTCCGCAGATGTCTGGAAATGGCGCAAATTTTGAATCTTAAAGCCCCCCAAAATTTTTCCGCGGATAGTTAAAAGTGCGGATGACCATACGTGAATAGCCGACGGTCGACTGTATACATACATACTAGCAGCCAAAAGTTAAAGATCACTTATAAAAATGAACTTCCAACCGAAGTATTTGAGTTTAGGAGACTGGTGATGGGCTAACAGTTACTTCTTATGATCATACATTATTGCAACATTCAACTATCAACATGACGGTTTGTCAGAGACAACCGGTGTCTTGTAAGAAAAAAACAAAGGATTGTGTGCCTTCCCTAAGAGGGCCAGTCAAATTCTGTGATAGCAATTACTGTAGGATGGACTAGAAGTGTTTTGCAACGATTTGTAGCTCGTTTTAAGCCGTCAAGATCGACAGATGCTAAACCCAAAACTGATAGACCTCGTAATACGTCACCAAGAGAAGATCGTATTTTGGTTAGAATGTCATTAAAGGATGGATTTGAGAGTGCTGTTGAGATATTACACGAGTTCAGATCCACCTCCGATGTCAACGTCTTGCGCAAAACAGTTTCTCGGAGGTTACGAGGTTCTGAGTTACTTGCTGGGGCACTGGCAAAGAAACTTCTGAGCTCCAAGAAAAATCAAAGACCTGTCTTCGTTGCGCTCATAAACATGTCGTTTTGGCATGTTCATTTTAGCGATGAATCGAAGTTTAATGTGATTGACTCTTGTGTCATAATGTACGTCCGACGAAGATGTAGTGAAAGGTTATCTCGTTCATGTGTGAAGAACACAGTGAAATATGGAGGAGGCAGTGGAATGGTATGGGAAGTGATCTATGCTACTGGTCCTGGTACACTTATCAGCCTACAAGGGACTGTCAATGCTGAAATCTACAAGAAGATCCTTAGAGAGCATGCCCTTCCACATCTCCGATCCTCATCAGTTCAACCTCCTATCTTCGTGCAGGACAACGCTTCCTGCCACACTGCAAAGAGAAACAAAAAATTTTGAGTGATAAAGGGGTTGATCTCATGGACTGGCCATCTCAAAGTCCCGATTTCAATCCTATAGAAAATGTTTGGAATATTATTGGAGATGGAGCGTAAAGGAGAAATGCAAAGAACAAAGATGAACTCTGAGAATTATTGAAAAACGAATGGAACAATATTACCCCATCATTTTGAAAGAAAATAATTCAGTCCTTTGGTAACAGATGTCATGTGGTCATTTCTAGTAAAGGAATGTTCACAAAATATTAATAGTAAGTGTTTCTTTTTTGTTCTTTTTCCATTTTACAATTTTTTTCTAAGGGACCCTTACTTTTGGCCGTGGAAATTTGGAAGATAGTTTGTTTATTTCCTCATAACTTACAAAGTATTTATTTGATTCACTTGAAATTTTTAGAAATATATATATATTCGATATATCTAAATACATATATGTATAATATATAGTCTCAACTTTTCGTTAAACATTAATAATAAATATGTAAATACACTTGTTCCTACTGAACCTTATATTATTGCCGCTAGTATATATATATATATATATATATATATATATATATATATATGCACTGTTGAAGTCCACAGCAATGTCAGCGTTATTGATTTTAATTTGTATTCTTTTTTTTTTTCTTACAAGTTTTTTGTCGGGGTTTTGTAAGCGAGAAAAAAATATTCGCCATAGACATATTATATTCCTAGATATCTTTCGACCGTAGTCGGTAATCTTCAGGGAATGAACAGAAATAGAATGGAATGAAAAGAGAAGTAGGAGACAAAGTACAGCGTTTCAGACCGTCCCCTTGTCCCCTTGTCCCCTTTGTGCCCTCATAAAGTGGCCAAACAGGGGGAGGGGCGAGGCCCGGTACTCCTTTGTAGACCCCGGTAGTTTACACTGTCTAGAACCAAAGTAGGCCACAAGCACTGTGAGTACGGCGGATAAGAGTGAGAGAGAGCGGAAGAAGTAAGGTTTAGGATAGGACAGCAAAGAAAATAGTAGTAGACAAAAGTGGTCTTAGTTAGTCATGGCACCTACAACTTAACATCGATTCCGAACCACTATGTGTCACTTGTCTCTAACTATAACTTTGCAGTTTAAACTGACCTCTATCCCACGTATCTACTGTGAGTCTCTTGTGCGAATGTGATAGTAAAAAAGAATAGATGCTAAAAACTGAAGGAAGTAAGAGGTTGATGTACTCAATAGTGGAAAATAATATGGATAGTAGTTGTTTAAAGTTGGAAGAGAGGGGTGTTTTTTTGCCCCTCTTCAGAGGGCATCGCAAGCATTTACTTATTTGTTGTTTTTTTTATTTTTCCTTTTTGTTGTTTGTATTTAGTGTTTTTTTGTACACTCAGTTTTTGTTTGTTTTTCTTTGTATTCCTGTGTTCTTCTTATTTGTGTTTGTCTTTTTAAATTTGTTCATTTATTCTGTGTTAAATTCTGAGCTTTCAAGCCTTTATCAGCGGTCGAGTTTAGCAGTTTACCTCGTGTTCATATTGCTTCTATTTCTTACGTTAATCTATATCAGAGATGATGTCTGACTTTGTTCTGCTATTATTGTACCGTGTGTATGAGTGTTTTATTTAAATAATGGTGCTGTGTTCTCCTCAGCGCAAAGTTTGGTGATTGGGAATAATCGATTTCGGCCGAAATTCTCACGAAATCTTGCAGGGATCCTAATATTGCCAACTGCTGCTCTTAGTTCTGGGATAATGTCGTTTGTCAGTGATGATCAGACTTTTTTGGCCATTTTCTGTGTTATTATATTAATGAGCTCAAGACGTTGCCTTCGGTGAAGGTACATTTGTTAAAGATGTGCGTTCCTTTTGCATTTGTTAATGCATAGCGATGCAGAGTTCTGCACTCGCTGGAGCCTCATCATAGAGGTCCTGCTGGCCGCTTGAGTCACTACTGCAGGGTAGATGAGCTTAGCCCTGATGAACAACAGGTATATTTTCCTGATGTTGGCCGAGCTAAGGTTTCTAAATCGGTACAGCTTGAAAATTTATCTCTTCGCCAGATTCTGCCTCTCCTTGTAATGCCTCGAGTATTCATGGTCGGAGATTTGAAGCCCTGGAACGGCACCTTCAGAGGAGTAACCATATCTCCTCCCATCTATCAAGATGGGGTACGTCAACCTGCTGCTCAGCGAGATGATTCTGAACTTGTTCCTGTTGGTTCAGATCTTCAATAGCCTCTCGTGTTGGTATATATTAGAGATTTCTGCCTTAATATGAGTTGCCTGTGCCCTTGCTTCCCTCTCCGCACTAGGGACGATTTGCGTGATGTGATCTGTGAATTGCAGATACACCATGTGCCTGTGTATGGGAATCAGGAGGTCGATGGTGAAAACCAGGTAGAGCAGAGGGCTCCAACAGCTCCCCTATGGAACACCCGCTGTGAGTTTGAACTCTGGCCCTCTGTGCTCTTCGATCATAAGACGCGCCCTTCTCTCCATAACGAAGCCACAGATGACTCTTTCCAGGACCCGGTTTAGCTGGAGGCCAAGGACCATGTATTGGAGTCCTTCCAACCGAACCTTGTCGAAGGCCTTTTTTTTCTACGTCCTTCAACACGATGTCTACATAGTAACCCTGCGCTCGGCAATACGCGATCTTTTCTATTAGGAGCGACTGGGCCGTTTCTGTGTATTTTTTTGGACGAAACTCATTCTGTTGCGGATTGTGCGATCTTAAGTCGCTCAGTTAAGCGTATAGTCTATCGGCTATAATCTTCTCAAAGATCTTGCCGTGTATCTCGAGAAGAGAGATTGAGCGATAGTTAGCCACCTGGTTTGGGTGCCTTTTCCCTTTCGAGATGAAGATGATTTGGGTCAATCTTATATCCGTCTGAGAAGTAGCATGTATTGTGGGCGACGAAAAGCATTCACGAGGTTGTTTTTTCGTGATTCCAGACCAGCTGGGGGCCTTTGTTTGAAGGAGCTTAAAGTGTTCATAGTATCTTCCAAGGTTATAGGGCGCCCATGATTAAGCATACCTCTCCCTCTCTTGATAATTGCGGGTGAGGGTTCGTCTTATGTATCATGGTCCCAGGGTCCACAAACAGTTTGTCTTCGTAGTCCTGGTCGAAGTCTTCGTTCTCTTCAGGTGATATTACAAAGATCTCTTTCCAGTGTCTTCTAAATAATTTTCTAGAGATTTCAAACCCTCTATGAAATTGTATCCTTCTTTGATTCGTGTTCCTGATCTAGTAGGCAATCCCCTAAGTTTTCGGATGTTATTCCAAAATGTTACGGGATTGCTTTCCCTGGCCAGTTTACCCACGATATTGTCCCAAATTTCTCTTTTCCTTAAAATGATGATATTTTTAAGTTCCTCGCTTAGCTGTTTCATTCAGGCTGTCATTTCCATGTTTGGGCATGTTCTGCCGATTTATTTATTTATCCCTCATCTCATCCGTCCACCTAGTTTGTGGAAGAAATTTGTAAGAGATTCTGGGGACGCATCTCTCGTCTGCTTGAGTAAGGAGATTGGTGATCTTATACATATATGTCCTTATCGATTTCTTCGAGATTTGGGTCGCTTAGATCAGCTGGCTGGTAGTCGCTGAGCATCTCTCTGTATTGCTCCCAGTTAGCTTTTGGATAACTTTTCCTAAGTGGAATGGATTTGAGCATTGGTGCAAGTGACATGTTGGTGATGATGGGAATGTGATCACCAGGGTCCACAGGCCCTGCTTCGTTGCTGATGTTAAAGGAAAATTCCAAACTTGCTAACACAATGTCCAGTTTTGTCGCCGAACGATGGGTTAGATACTTCGGGAAATCTGGCCCGACCCTCTGGAGCCTATTTCTTTCGAACAATAGCTCCAGGTTACTTCCCCTTGCGTCGGCGCGCCTGTAGCCAGAAGCTCTGCATCTGTAGTTTAGGTCATCTCCTAGCAACGCCAGCTTCCTGTGCCTGAGGAGGGTGAAGAAGTTGTTAATATGCAGGTATTGGCGTCTAGGCGGTTAAAAGCCTGCCGTCACTGTTTTTTTCTCGAGTCCGTGTTCACCTTAATACCATGTTCTGAAATCAGGATGATTTACAGATCCACTGTACGGAAGATATTTCCATAAGTAATGGATTTTCCTTTCCATCCGTCCGCATTCATTGTGAGTATCTTTAGTGTATTTGTGTTCTCCATTTTGTATCTTTTGCCTCAGTGTGTTTGTTTGTTTGGATTGTTTTATTAACTGCCACGTGCTTTTCCCTTAAGGATCTTTTGTATTTTGCTTCACTGAGGCTGAAGCAGGAGTCGTTCTAGAGTTTATTTGGTTTTCGTGGAGGGTTTGTTCAATTACTGATTATTGTACTGATGCTGAGTAGGTCCATTTTTATCTGTTTTCTCGGATACCACGGAAAATCTCCGTGATTAAGAATGTTTCTGGGAATGGTACCCATTCCGTCGCATAGATCTTGAGGTTGATTGCCTCTACATTGTACTCGTACGTACCTACCGCGGTCCTTACCCTACTTCTTTATCTTGCGGGATTCTTAGGAGCCTTGTATTTGACTTCATCAGCATCAGATTCTTAGGGTGATGAGCACATGAGAATTCCTTCTGCTTGTCTAATTAGATTTGCGGCTTTTTTTCTCCTGCTATTTGCGGTGCTTTCGTTCCTTTACCCCCTGGTCCTTCCTGACGATTTTCTTGGGTCCTGGCGTGGCCTCCGGTACTGTTACACCGTATGATGTTTTTTCTTCCGTTGGAATGGGTTAGCTGGTGCCTCTGGGACTTCCTTGGGCAGAAACTGCAATTGCAGGATGTCTCCCGATGGAGAGTCGTCTGGGAACCACATATCCGACATGCCGTTTTTCTTCAGCATAAGATTCAGTCTTTGAGAATGTCCCTAGCTGTGTAAGTTTCCTCAGGTGTGCAAAAGTATGCACGCGAGAAACTTTGGGGAGTTCTCATTCTCAGATTTGTGCTAAGTTCTTTGCTGTTGCTCTGGGATTCTGGCTAGGGCGGCTTTTGTTGCCTAGGCGTAAGAAGTGTTTGCCCTCCTCGTCTCTTCGCCTTTTTTTAGCTGTTCTTCCTTTTTATTATTTCCTTTTTTCTCAGGCAAGACATAGTCATTGCCCCGTAGTTTATCCCGCAGTGGGGGCATTTCTCTCTTTGTTGGGTACATTCTCTCCACCAATGTCCTTTCCCGATTCACATCGAACTGGTCATTTTTTGTTCTTTACATTCCTTAGTAGGGTGGTGTTCCATTTTGAAGCATACTTGAATGTTGTTTCTAAGAGATCGATCATATACCGACGAATTGATCCATACATTAAATTACACTCAGCAGAGGAAATCAAAAGGGAAATAGAACTCAAGCAGAAATGGGCAAAAATATATCAGAAAAATATACACACGTCTTTAAAGTGACCTTTTAGACCAAAGAAATGGCTGCCAAAGCAACTAAAAAGGGATTGGTCATGTTTAACACTAAATTGTCTGCTAGTTGTATAGAACGTGAGGTATTCGTCCCACTTCAAATCTGTTTCCACAAAATAATGTAAACTTGAGGGCAAAGTTTGCTTGTAGTAGGCTGATTCTGGTCACACATGGAGGGACTGCACCAATCCTAAGAAAAAAATGTCTTAATTACGTCAATCAGAACCGAACATTATCAATGGCCTGCCCAATAAAAAGACACTGATTACTGACAAGAAAAAGACATGATTGGGGAGAGAAATAAAAGGACCAATATCACGTATGCGTGGGCGGCGACAAAATCCGATTAGGAAAAGACAATTATTCAAATTGACCAGAACATTAGACCAGATTTAATATTGTGCATACTATATGCCCACTTCGCTAACGTTATAAAGATAGGCAGCTATGCAACCGATCTCAACAAAATGCTAGTCCACAATGGCCTTAAACCGATGTGGTTCCCGGAAATCCCTACCTCTGGCGAGTTGTTCTAGGTGCAAATTAAGAAAATATCTGAAGCCGTACCAAGGACGCGCTCCGCCTCTCGAAACCCCCCCAAAAAAACCAAAAAGGCAAAACAAACGGAGTCACAAATGAACGTAGGTCACACCCCCGCAAGCAGCGAGCTCGTATCAGTGCATCTGTCAACGTCATATACACCAAGCTTCACAACCAAAGAACTATGTATGAGGATATACGAATCTCCATCAGCAACAATTTCGAAATTATCTAAAACAGATTATATCAACGATGGGATAACCAAAGGGAAATATAAACGGTATTTTGACGCTGATATGAAAGAAGAGGAATTAATCCCGGTGATTAAACAAAGTCTAGTTGAGATTTGCCCAGAATCAAGCCACAACCTAAGTCAAGATCAATTCAAAAACAAAAGATCGGGAAGGGTGAGATCTCTCTCAACTGTAATGGATGGAGAAACAAAGGTGGTATATACAACGAGATTATAAGATCAGTATCCCCAGACATCGTACTAATGTCTGAACATAGTTTGAACGGAAAGAGTGAAAAGTTAAAGATCTATAACTATGTGGTGCTAAAGACAAGACAAGCCACTCAAGAGAAAGATATGACGGAGTTGCCATTGCGATTAAGGAAGGTATCAGATTCAAAGAAATCAAAGATCTGGAGGAATCCTACTTAGCTATTAAGATTCAAATGACCTACGATGATATAATTGTGACAGTGGAATAGCAGCCATCGAAACGTCCATATTTACCAATCCCTAGTGTGATAGAACGGGTTGAGCAGCGTTAGTTTCAACCCCTATCACATATAATTTAAAAACCACGATGCTCCCACGTGCATCTTCGCTTCGAAGCTTGGCGCTTTATCGCAGCCACCGGATGTCAATGTTTAAACAAGGAAGTTATCGTCCTCCCGTTCGCCCCCATACGCCGACCTCGCCAGATTAAGTTAGGCATATGGGCAGATAAGGCATTGTTCCCAGCCTCGGCTGTGCATTCCCTCGAAGCTCCCACTCCATTGTCCCCCCACGCCAAGGGAGTGTCTCGACTATTTAGATGGAAACTTTACCACTAAGATCAGATTGGAGACCAAGATTTTCGTCGCGAAACATCACCACGACCCTCTCTCACTTTGTGCGCCAAGGGACCTCGACCTTGAGATTCACCATCACTTGTCCAGAAGGAGGACAATATCCCTTGAGTGCCAAAGTTTCGAGCCTTTCGTGACACCAAGTCCTCAAGTCTTCCCCCTCGTTGTTCAGATAGAGAACAACGTTAGAACAGCCATTGTTCTTTTCAGTCCTTCACCAAGAAACGGCTCTCACCCTTCTCCCTTGTTGTTCAGAGGAGAACAACATTAAAACAGCCATTGTTCTTGAGCCTGTAGACAAAAGACGGTTCTCACCCTTCCCCCTTGTTGTTCAGAGGAGAACAACGTAGAACAGCCATTGTTCTTTTGAATCCGTTCGCCAAGAAACGGTTCTCAACCTTCCCCCTTGTTCTTCAAGAAGAGAACAACATTAGAACAGCCATTTTTCTTGAGCCCGTAGACAAGAGACGGTTCTCCCCCCCCCCCTTCCTTGTTGTTCGGAAGAGAACAACGTAGAACAGCCATTGTTCTTCAAGCCGTTCGTCGAGAAACGGTTCTCATTCTCAAGACGCCCCGTCAGGATCCTTTTATTTTCCCCCTTCGGCTGGAACTCGCCAGCGGACCAAAAATTCCTTAACGTCACCTTCCACTGCACCACTAGTATAAAGTTACGTAAGCCAAACGTCACCTTTGAGTACTTAACCCTTTTGTCAATTCTATCCTGTGTTTTAAATGGTTTAGCGAACCATCCCATCCCTTTAACTCTATATTTGTTTTACCTTTTTAAATCCTTTAATCCGCGGATTAGCCCGAGCCCCCCACGACCCTTTCCATTCTCTGTTTATGTCAATATTTTCCGTTTTGTGTTTGTTGATAGTTATTATTAATAAAACTCTATTTTATTAATGATAGCAATATTATTATCCTTGAGCTCAGTTCCACTTCTTAAGCATATCGAAGATACATAATATCGGCCCGCCAGACATTAACGCACTCTAAAGATAATTAAAGAAGTTCCCTCAACGAATAGTTATATATAGTATATCATCGAGAGTCCATTCTACGACATATATATATATATATATATATATATATATATATATATATATATTTACTATTTATATTTGGTACCAGGTGTGTAAGGTTTAACGCTATATCTTTGCAAACACTGGTTTCAGTCGAGTAAAGCATAGTGTTATTCGTTATAATAATAGGGTATAGTAGTGCCCTTTTGTTTTAACGATTTCTATCCCCTTTTTTTTAAACTTAAGAAGCTGGAGTAGCTCAAGGAACTGTGATAATAATTTGTATGTGTTTTTTTGTGATTTTAGTCAGTGGTTATTTAGATTGAGAAACCAAGTACGAATAGGTTAGTGCCCATATTTTAGGTAGGCTAATTCTATAGAGTCATAATTCTTGTTGCAAGGAATTTTAGTTGGTTGACTAGTGCGCCCCCAAGTGCAAAGATGACTCAGTTTGAAATCTTTAAAGAGCAAGGAGAATCCGTGGGACTCTCCGGAAAAGAACTAATTGAGTACGTTCAAGAGGAGCAAATACCAGAAAGAGAAAGAGAAATACAACGAGAAGAACGAGAGAGAGAAAAACAACGAGAAGAACGAGATAGAGAAATCCAACGAGAAGAAAGAGAAGAACGAGAAAGAGAAAGAGAGGAACAGATAAGACAAGCTGAGCTTCACCATCAGTTTGAATTAGCTCGTGTTGAAGCAGAGATACAGTCCGCCAGTTCCCGTTCCGAAGCCCCCCCCCAATCTCTCACTAAAGCTCCCCAATTTCAAGGATGGACAGGATTTCGGAGCATTTTTAGCCCACTTCGAAAAGATCCTCGAAATCAATAATATGGATCTGGAGGCTGAAGGTGTAGCCAGATTACTTCCCCTGTTAAATTGCAAATTGCACGAAATTTTTATATCTTTACCATCTGAGTGTACAATTAACTACAGCACCTTAAAAGCTGAGTTATTGGCCATTCATAATATGACTCCCGATTTCTACCGCCAAGAATTTCGAGGATGTCGTATTAAACCCGGACAGACGTTCCGTCAATTCGGATACATTCTTCAGAGGAATTTTAAATTTTGGTTAGAATCCTAAAAGGTTGATCTGAACTACGAGTCCTTAACATACTTCGTGTTGTGAGATCAATTTTTGGCGTATCTCCCGACGGAGATCCGTGCGTTCGTCAAAGATCGTCGGTGCCAGACCTTTAAAGAATGTACCGAAGAAGCGGATGTCTATGCCGCAAGCCATAATTTATACCCAAAGGAGAATCGAACTTCCTACCAATCCCCCTACAAGGAAAGAAGGAAGGATTCGCGCCCCTTCACAGGAAAATCGACGACGTTTCTGAGCCCCGTAAAACCCCCAAATTTCTTTCCCCAAAACCAACAACGGGACTCCAAACCTCCCGTTAAGATTTCTCCTCCATCTCTCTTCCCGAAGCGACCAATCATATGCTTCACCTGTGGTGTAGAAAACCACATGAGCTGGAATTGCCCCCAAAATTCTAGGCTTAAAAGCGGACCAGCCCACCAAGTTCACCAGATTAATGCCCCCCCGGCTCCCCCGGTGGTGCAGACCCAAGCAGAAACTTCTCCCCCTCCGTCAGGGCACCAGGTAAATTTTGTTTTTTTATAAAAGTTCATCGGGAACTTTGAAATTTGAGGAGGGCAGCGTGAACGGCTGCCGAGTTTCGACTCTCGTCAGGGACACAGGATGTACGTCTTTCATCGTGTCCGACGAACTCCTTCCCCCAGTGGACCCTAACCACGAAAAATTTGCGGTGGTACATGACTACCTTGGGCGGGCGAACCAATTCCGCGTCGTTAGATGTTACCTGCAGTGTCAATATTATGATGGCTGGGCTGAAGTCATTTCAGCACCCATACAATTCTGTTCCGTACTCATAGGACAGAGCTCCCAAGTAAGTTCCGACCCTGTGTCTCAGGCCGCCCTTCCTCGAGGCCGAGCAAAGAAAGAAGCCCAGGAGCCCGTCTCCATCAGAACCCCGATACCGCCTGATTTCTCGGAGACCCCTAACCAGGAATTTAGGACGACACAAAAGGAGTGTGAATTACTAACACCCTTAGGCGATAAGGCCCAAGACAAGGACACGGAGACTGTCCGTGGACCCCAAGAAAAATCGAACCCCCAACGCGCCCATGGAGATACCTTCGTAGAACTAGACGAAACATCGGCGCTTGAAGAAGATTACCCTGTGGAGTCCCTTAATGTTATCCAGATAGTGTGCACCCAACCGGATGCCGAATACCCTCT
Organism: Ceratothoa steindachneri; assembly: GCA_963969495.1. Taxonomy (NCBI): domain Eukaryota; kingdom Metazoa; phylum Arthropoda; class Malacostraca; order Isopoda; family Cymothoidae; genus Ceratothoa; species Ceratothoa steindachneri. The sequence continues at coordinate 213,817,492 of OZ018322.1, forward strand.
TTCTTCCCTACCAGGCGAGTCTTTGGAACTCTCTGACTTGAAAAATGACGCGCAGCTGACACCACATCAAAAGAGTCAGCAACAAGAACTATTTAAATGGAGTCACCATTTAACCACCCTATTAGCTCTTTTCGAGCGACTGCGCGAAAATGGCCTCACCATTGGCCCCAGCAAATGCCATTTTGCCCACGAAACCATCAAATATTTGGGTTTCAAAATAGGACAAAGCCAGTTGGGTCCCCAAGAGGATAAGATTAAGGCAATCGCCGACATGCCCCTCCCGAGTATAAAGAAGCAATTAAGATAGTTCCTAGGATCAGCTTCTCACTAACAGCGATTTGTTCCGAATTTCGCTGCAATTTCGGCCCCCCTCAGCCCTCTTCAAAAAAAGAATTTCCCCGATCGTTTACGTTGAAATGATGTCGCTGTTTCCCATTTTAATCAGCTCAAGAGTAAGTTCATTTCTGCCCCCAGTTTAAAGTTGCCTAACCCGGAAAAATCCTTTGGGATTAAGACCGACGTGAGCAACGAGGGCATGGGAGGTGTACTCCTTCAATACATGGATGACGGAACGAGTCATCCAGTTGCATATGCTAATCGTCAATTATTACCACGCGAAAAGAGATATGCCACTATAGAAAAGAAAGCTCTATCAATTATCTGGGTCATAGACAAATTCAAGATGTACTTGATAGGTAAAGAATTTCAGATAGGAACCGACCACCGTCCGTTAGCCTATATTAGGAATGTGCGACACTCCAACGGCCGCATCATGCGCTGGAGTTTACTCTTGCAAGAGTATCAATTTAAAATAAATTATATAAAAGGTTCCGATAACCAGGTCGCTGACGCACTCAGTAGGAATGCGTTACCGAATAGCGTAGAATAGTTGTATTCATAGATTAGTATCTCCATGTAGGTATATACCGTCTTGTAGGACTTAAATTAAGATTCTCTTGTATTATAATTAGTTAATGTATATGTCTGAATTTTGTAACACTCAATGTCTATTTTTTTTTTGTATGTATATATATTTGTACCCATTAATTACGTATAAATTATTTTGTCCCGTATGTACTAATTTTATATCATTTCATTGTTCCATGCCCTTTTTTTTATTAAGTTGTATTAAAGGTTGTTTTCCCCTGTAATCTAAAGATTAAAATAATCATATGTATTGAGGTAATACGAGTTATGTGCAGGAAGGTACGGTTGGTACAAGAAAACGAGTTCCCCACAACGGAGCTCTATCGTTGTCCCTTCTCTCTTTTTTCGATGTGACAACTTCCCCCGGAATGGAGGGATGTGATAGAACGGGTTGAGCAGCGTATTTTCAACCCCTATCACATATTATTTAAAAACCACGATGCTCCCACGTGCATCTTCGCTTCGAAGCTTGGCGCTTTATCGCAGCCACCGGATGTCAATGTTTAAACAAGGAGGTTATCTTCCCCCCGTTCGCCCCCATACGCCGACCTCGCCAGATTGAGTTAGGCTTATGGGCAGATAAGGCATTGTTCCCAGCCTCGGCTGTGCATTCCCTCGAAGCTCCCACTCCATTGTCCCCCACGCCAAGGGAGTGTCTCGACTATTTAGATGGAAACTTTACCACTAAGATCAGATTGGAGATCCGGATTTTCGTCGCGAAACATCACCACGACCCTCTCTCACTTTGTGCGCCAAGGGACCTCGACCTCGAGATTCACCATCACTTGTCCAGAAGGAGGACAATATCCCTTGAGTGCCAAAGGTTCAAGCCTTTCGTGACGCCAAGTCCTCAAGGCTTCCCCCTCGTTGTTCAGATAGAGAACAACGTTAGAACAGCCATTGTTCATTTGAGTCCTTCGCCTAAGAAACGGTTCTCACCCTTGCCCCTTGTTGTTCAGAGGAGAACAACATTAAAACAGCCATTGTTCTTGAGCCCTTAGACAAGAGACGGTTCTCACCCCATCCCCCCGTCTTGTTATTCAGAGGAGAACAACGTAGAACAGCCATTGTTCTTTTGAATCCGTTCACCAAGAAACGGTTCTCAACCTTCCCCCTTGTTCTTCAAGAAGAGAACAACATTAGAACAGCCATTGTTCTTGAGCCCGTAGACAAGAGACGGTTCTCATCCCCCCCCTTATTGTTCGGAAGAGAACAACGTAGAACAGCCATTGTTCTTCAAGCCGTTTGTCGAGAAACGGTTCTCATTCTCAAGACGCCACGTCATGATCCTTTTATTCCCCCCCCTTCGGCTGGAACTTGCCAGCGGACCGAAAATTCCTTAACGTCGCCTTCCACTGTACCACTAGTATAAAGTTACGTAAGCCAAACGTCACCTTTGAGTACTTAACCCTTTTGTCAATTCTATCCTGTGCTTTGAATGGTTTAACGAACCATCCCATCCCTTTAACTCTATATTTGTTTTACCTTTTTAAATCCTTTAATCCTCGGATTAGCCCGAACTTCCACGACCCTTTCCATTCTCTGTTTATGTAAATATTTTCCTTTTTGTGTTTATTGATAGTTATTATTAATAAAACTCTATTTTATTAATGATAGCAATATTATTATCCTTGAGCTCAGTTCCACTTCTTAAGCATATCTAAGATACATAATATCGGCCCGCCAGACATTAACGCACTCTAAAGATAATTAAAGAATTTCCCTCAACGAATAGTTATATATGGTATATCGTCGAGAGTCCATTCTACGACACCTAGCTTCATCTGACTGTTTTGAAGAGAGGAATCAATATTTAATAGAAGATCTAAACACACGATGCAGAGAAACTGGGTACACCACCACGTTCAACGGTGCTAGAACATCGCTAAGCCTATTAATTAGCAGGGATATCGTACAAAGAGAAGGCCGCAATTTTGCTATATTTGACACAGGAAGGTCTTCAACTACACCTGATATTGTACTCACGAACCCCAACTTCTCTCTCAATCAAGTGACAGCTCCAGGTCCATATATTCCGTCCAATCATTCTTAGCATGATAACAACCGTCTCAACATCTCAAATAAAGATAAAAATACCAAGACGCAGATGTCTGGCCAAAGAAAACTGGGGCGCATACAAAGACTATGTCACGAACAAACAGATACATCAGATGGAAGGAGCCACACCCGAATATATCGGAAGACAGCTGTATCATATAATAACAAAGCTCGTGGAAGCCGATCGCGCGGCTGTCATCTGGACAGAACACAAAGTACTACCAGATCCAAGGTAGGAGGGAAATATATTTAACAAAATGCACCAAATGGAAGCCCTCATCAACCAGATAAATACCTATGGTAAAGGGCACATCATTACAGAGAGCTAAGATATACAAGTATTGAAATCAAGCAATTCATCAGGGAGAAATTTGGAGAAAAGTGGAATAATATCATAACTAAAGTTGATGCAGAAAGGGACCCTAAGAAATTTTAGGAGCCAATTGAAAAGACTGAAAGCTCCCCCCCTCCCTAAAAATAGAATAACCATCAAAGTTAACGGTAGTGAAGTCTCAGAGGATGGAGAAATTGAACGCTACTTCAGAGAGTATTGGAGAAACCGTTTTAGAATAAATGCTAAAGAAAACAGGAACTTCGATTCGATACTCTCCGAGAGTTTTCTTTTTTACAAAATGGATGCGTGAGACCACTGAGAATTATTTGGGCTCCCAACGTCCATTTTTAATAGAACTTCAAATGTTGAGTTAAAAACTCCTAACTTGTCTTTTGAAAGGGCCCAAGGGGGCGCGAATGTCAGTGGTGAACTGCAGATCTCGATTGTATGGATCACTGAGTTTGGTGCAGAGAAACATACATCTGCTAATCTAGAATTAAATAAATGCTGATTCAAAGTCAGCATCTTTAAGAACCTCTCGAATCTGAGGACCAATGTGAACTCCCTCTTTTAACTTAGCTTTGCTCAGTCAGGGTAATTTTAATGTTAAATACTTGAATCCCTGACCCAATTTCTCCATTGCTTTTACAGTTTTTCATGAGCCCCAGTTTTATGTGTAGTGGCGGTAGAAAGTTTTGGGGGATTCAGTGAGAGTTTGATGTTGATGATTTTCCATACCAAGCTTCAATGATTGACGAGATGAGTAGTCTCTCCTGATATAGTGGTTCTAATTTCTCAAAGATTTTCCTGTAGTATTTATACTGCCTCGGTCGTAGGTCTGGTGCCGATCAGGCGATGTGACGGGGAGAGAAAGAGAACCCAACTCCGGTCATCCGACTGCGCGAAATTTTCGCTGGTCCCTTGAGGCTTTTTGGTGTGCAGGGGAATCTTTCTCAGGCGCCACTGGTAAACGTTGGGTTATAGGGGGGAGGGGGTAACCTTCTCTCTCTGATAACTCAATTCCCAAAAGAACATCATCATCTCCATCTCCTAGTGAATATAGACCCATTTCCATTACACCGATTTTATCTAGGAATTTTGAATGTATGCTGCCCATACGACTTACTGTATATTTGAGACAGTTTTCTCCAGTGACTCAGTTTGGCTTTAGAAAGGGGCTAGGAACTGCTGATACACTATTATTGCCGGTACATGAAATGCAGTCTGCCTTAGATAATAATTGCTAGTCTAGGCTTGTCTCTTTTGACTTTAGTGCCACCTTTGACACTGTCAACCATAATGGTTTAATTTTTAAATTAAAGTCTTTTGGCATTGGTGGTGGAATCTTAAGTATTCTAACAGAGTTTTTAGCTAATAGACAACAACGTGTTGTTGTCGATGGGTGTTTTAGTCGTTACTCTAGAGTATATTCTGGAGTTCCTCAGGGTATCGTTCTTAGGCCTTTGCTTTTTATATTATATACAAGAGACATGTGGTAAAATCACTAATAAAATTCTAGCATATACTGATGGCACCTCTCTCTATGTTTATGTTCCATCTTCTGCAATGAAACTGAGTGTTGCTGACCGACTACCTAAGAATTTGAATAAGATTAATTCCTGGTATCTTCAGTGAGGTATGAAATTGAACGCTAGTAGGTATAATAAAATGATTGTGAGTCGTTCTAGTTCTCTCTTACTTGATCATCCCAATTTGTTAATAAATAGAGCTTTAATTAATAAGGCTGTCCAGTTTAAGTTCTTGAGAGAAACTCTAGATTTGAATCTCACTTTGGAATGCATCCAAGTTACATGTCTCAGGATATCTCTCAGAAATTGTGCATTCTTCGTAAATATAAGAAAATTTATGAGGATAATGTTGTTCTTCGCTAGTGTTTCTTATTTTTATTCTACCTTATTTTGAATATTGCTCTGCTGCAGACACTCATATGAGATTGCTGGATCGTGCATTTAATTCTGTAAAACTTTTACTATCAGATTTTGATTTAGACATTGGGCATCTTAGAGATGTTGGAGCTCTTGGTATTTTATTTAAAGTAGTGAATGATGTGAATCATTCTCTGCATAAATTTTTGCCGAGATTTTATCAACAGGCCAGTGAATGTAGAATCAATCAAATGTCATGGTTATCATCGCAACCAAAACATGGAGCCATTTTGTATAATCCCGAGTAATTTTGGAGATATGGAATTGTACTTCCATTATTTTGAACTATCCCGCGGCTCTGGCTTCATTGAAAAATGGTGTAGGCCTGACAGTAATGGCATTACAAGATGTGTTGAAATCGGTTACTATGTCGAATTCATCTCTGCTTTTTTTATTCAAATTATTTGATGCCGAGAGTCACCTATGTGGGGTAGTACCAAATGGGGCGTGTTTGATACAATAGATAGTGTACTGTACCCAGGCGGCTACTTTCTTTGAGATAAATACGAAATGATGTGCTTACACAAAGATGTGGGGCCAAGAGTTGAAATGACGCCACAAGCATATTGATCTGACTCAAATTTGATTTTCGTAGAATAAAAGGATATTTTTACCTTTAATTTGATTTGGTTTGGAAGAAGAATGGACCAAGCAATGTAGGGATAATAATGACTTAAGTTCCTTATTTCTTCGTAGTTTATTTTTGAGAGAGTGATAACGTGAAAATTGTCCATATATAATTTTTTCTTGATTCTTCGTTTATTCTTGAATGAAGATATTAATAATAATAATCTTTAGAGAATTTCACAGGTAAAATACAAGAGAAACTCGCTCACTCTTCGTTAAATCTGAACATAACATGTTTTTCATATACAACCTATAAAAAGTTATCTTATATTTTTAACATCATTATAATTAGAAAAAAAAATAAATACATGTTAATATTTTAAATAGATTATAACAAGTTAAATATAAAATAAAAATTACCTTTTAAATTAACAGATATAAGTTTGACCTGATCCATGTTTTTTAATTTTTATGAACTAACCCATTAACGTTATTCTTACGATTGTTCACCTAACCCTTCTGAATATATATATAGTTATATTCACATAGTTTTCATGGTAAATATGTAGACGAGCGGCCCGGCCGATAAAACGTACTATCTTCGTCCGTGTTCCAAAATGTTTCACGTTTTTGGAGTACATTTAAGGGGACGGCTCGTGTGGGGGTAAACACAAGGGGGGGACCACACTGTGAATATCCTGAGTTTCATTAAATTGCGGGAGGGTCTAGGGGGCACAGCCCCCCAGTATATAATCCTAATTGTTATAATGTTCTGACGTTCACAGAGGTGAATGCTTTAACTACCTTATGTCAGCGTCTTTAATCGTTTTGCGAATTATAATATGGGTTGGGGGGGGGGGATATGACGTCAGAAATGCTTGATTTTAATTTTTCCCACTTAATAGCTTTTTATTATCCTCATTCGGAGTCATTTTTAATTCGCAATATATTTTTCCGCATTTTATTATTTTTATTTTTATTACCTTCTTTTATACATTTAAATGTAATTATCTAGATCATTTCAAGGAACTACTTGTTTTTTAGCAGTTTGGGTGTCAAACATTCCCCTTTTACGCAGTTTGAAAATGATCATCGAATTGTGAACTTTGTCCGTCGTCTATTGCGGAATTATTAACCCTAGTTTCTGATAAAGATAAATTAAACACCTTTTTGAATGTTTATAATTTAGTGCGAATTAAAAGCGAATGCGACATTTGTGGTCGAGCATTAGATGTGAACCCTAACTTTGAATTTAGATGCTCGAAAATAAAACGTGATTCAAGTCAGCTAGATTTCGAATAGGACGCAGACGCGCAAAATAAATAGGCTTTCTTCTTCGCTATTTCGGAAGTATAACCACTGCAATTAGTACGGAAACAGCGTGTTTCGTTTGTTTTTTTCGGGCAATTTTGTAAATAAATGGCCTACGTAAACAACGTTTTCGGTTTGTTTACTTTCGGGCATTTTTTTAATTAAAAAATTGGCGGCAGCTATCATTCGAAGAAAACTCAAACGCGCATAAATATTCAAACACAAGTGAACGATAATATTTACATAAAAATATTTTTTTCCGGCCGGGCCGCTCGTCTACATGTTTACCGTTTTCATTCTCTAACAATTTTATGTACACCAACTCTAGTCATTCTCACTAATTTTGTATAATTAATCAGCACAAATATTTACTCAACAATTAAGGCGTTCTCATCTCTGTGTGTTAATTGTACTTATGCGCCAAAATAAATTATTAACTGTTAAAGCATAAATATAGAACCAGATGAATTAATTTGCTTACAATAACTGCACTGCAAGTGTATTTATTTTATTCGAATATAACTGAATAGTTAGATACAAATTTATTTCAATTTTATTACTTTATTGTTGCGGGTAAAATCAAAATGGTGTTATATTTCCAAATACATTAGTTAGTCCTTAAAAATAGAGAGTAACTAGTCTGGAAAAATACGTAATAATATTAAATCTCTTTTATCTATTATTATAATTTCACTGCTTTTAGCATAATATTTCTCAAATCAACGGTGGACATTACTTTAGTTATATATATATATATATATATATATATATATATATACTTTATCTGTTGTTTTTATTTATACGCTCTATTAAAGTTTTCCTTGATAAAGAAGGTAAAGTTTTGTGAAAATTGGATACGCGTGTTCGTGATAAATTTGCACAAATAACCTTTTCCACATCGCTGCAACCAATATTAATACGTGCTTAGTCTGATTTGAGATATCTCCTGTGGCTAAGCACGTGGTATTTCACCCCATAAGGGTACTATCTACACTTCGCGCTTTATTACTCACGCTTCTTTCATCACTTCCTAACATAACGCAACCCTCATTGCACCCAGACCTCCTTGATAGTATGGTATAGTGAACCCCAGAAGGAAGCCCTGTTAGAGGGCGAGAGGCGCCTATTAGAGTAGGTCCATTAAGGTAGGAGGGTTGCGGAGTGCGTTCATAGGCAAATATTTAAGGCACTAAGGTACACTCTCAATAGGGTTCAGACTATTAGATTCTGTCACTTTTTTACAGAGTAGGAAAGGGGGGGATTATCCCCCCCCCAATACCAACACCAAAATGGAATTCGCCAAAAGGCTCCCCCTGAGACTCAAGCTCAACGGAAGGAAGAGGAAACCACAAGAAGTAACCCAACAGATTTTTCTGACCTGCAGATCCCACTAATTAAGTAAGTGCCTTGATGTCCCGACAGGATTCATCGTCATCTGCCCTGAAAACAATGATACCGAGAAACTCCTATTCTCCGTGGGCAGCATTACACTCAACAAACTTGACCTTAAAGCGACTTATCCCCCACGCACACACAGTTCACGCCCAATAGATCAGTAGTATACATGGAGTTTGAGCCATGGGTAGAAATGAACACTCCTCAGAATATTAAGGAGGAGTTGGAAGCATTTCAACTGTGGCTGAAAATTCATGACATTATTAAATTCAGGGATCATACTCTCGTGTTTAATATCGTCTGCAAAAACACCGAAATGGCTACCAAAAACCAAAATCATGGATAAAGGACTTATTGCCTTCTACACTAGGATCCCGCAAACCAAAATCCAGACAGACGCATTCATAAACATACAGATATGCTTCCGTTGTTACGAAATCAAAGACCAGATAACGGCGGAATGTCCAAAAAGAGACCTTACGATATGTTCGGAGTGCGAGAAGGAGGAGCATACTCACTGATCATACCAGAGCACGACCAAACAGTGCATAAACTGTAGGAGACCACATAGGACAATGGCGATGTCACGCCCGAAAAATGACCATAAAAAGGAAGGAGAACGAAGAGAGATTGGAGCGACAGAAGAACATGACATACGCCTCGGCGACAAAAAATACAGTAAACAACCAAAAGACAGAAACACAACTCAGCATAGACGGAACATTGAATTTCAAGATACTGACCTGTATCTTGCACTCGCACATATTGAACATTGCCTACCCCGGAAGCAACGCGAATACCCTAAACGGAATGCTCAAGTACAACGGTTTAGAACCCATGAACCTTCCCAAAGATGCGGACTCGTCAGCAATATTTAAGGTGAAGATTAGTGACAAAACAACAAAAGCACTAGTTGAAGAAGCAAAACCGCAGAAAGAAAACAATCAAGACTCAAATACTGAGGAAACTGAATCGAATAGCAGCACGGAAGAATCCGCCGAGGAGGTTACAGTCACCAGAATGAAAGCCCAAAAGAAAATAAGATCCAGATCGAACTCACATAAGACATCAACCCAATGGCAGCAGTCCCCGATCCCTTCGACATCACAATCGCAGAAAGGATTTAAGTAATCATGTGTAGACGAGAACAGAACGAGAGAAAGAAGAAGAAACGATAAACAAGACCGGAAGACACAAACGGAAACCCAAAAAGGAATATTAAAATGGACAAACGTAAACTGGAAATATTTCAAATTAATACTAACGGTTGGAAAAGTAATAAATGTATATACGAAAATATCTTTAGAGAGCTAGATCCAGATGTTATCTTAATATCTGGCCACGGATTAGACCTAGAAACTGAAAAATAAAAATATGGAATTATAACGTTGTAGCAACGAATCCTTCGAGATAAAGACACGACGGAGTAGCAATTACAATCAAAAAGAAACTAGACTATAAAATTCACCAAGGACTAACCGAATCCTATGCAGCAGTAAAGATAAAATAAGAACTAACTAGTATTATAATAGCCACGGTGTACCAACCCCCAAGAAAAGACGGATTACCAATTACCAACTTCACTAAGCTTTTTAATAACACGAACCCAGTCATATGTATGGTAGACTTGAACTCACACTGTGCGGAAAACGGATATAGAACAAACAAAAAACGCAGCTATGCATTTTAAACGATGCTGGATAGGAGAATGCTCCAAAGACTGGGGCCAGATTTTCCGTCATAAATACACAACAAAACGACAAGTAAACCATATATCTGCCTCGCAAACTTTAACTTGAAATTTAATTTTCACTTGGACCTGGTTGACAGAAGCCAGGAAGAAATGGAAAGCCTATCACCAAGCAGACTGGACAAACTACAAAGAAGTTTTAAGGGAATATGAACCCAAAACTTTCATCGAGGCGACTATAGAAGAAATCGACGACGAACTTAGATAAGTTAAGAGTACGCTGATTAGAGCAGACGAAAAAGCAGTTCCCTAAAGAGCCTTTGGAACGATCCCAAACTTCAGATGGTCAAAGGAAATGATAAATAAAAATAACGAAATAAGACTTATCTCTGAACAGATATGGAGGGAAAGAATTAGTAGAGACCTATACAACCAGCTTAGAAGAAATAAAAGAGAATTAACGCTAATGATAAGCGATAAGCAACACGAATATTGGAACTACCAGATCAGGAAGTTAGATGTACAAGAATCCCCAAAGAAATTTTTTAAATGTGTAGATAAAATGAAGAAAAAACCGGCAAAGGAGAAGATCACAATTAAAGATGAGAGAGGGATAATAATTGAGGACGAAAGCGAAATAGAAATAGTTTTCAAAGAATACTGGAGAAACGTTTTTAGAATCAGCGAAGAAGAAAATGAAAATTTCGACACTAATTTTGAGAACGTAATTCTCGAAGAACTCAACTAGACAACAAGGAGGAGTCAACACTATGATTCGGTGGACATAAAGAGAAATACGCATAAGGGAAATGATGCTAAATTATCCGTACAAGAACTAAAGGATAGCATAAACATCTTTAAACAAAAGCCGCCGGGAGTCTCAGGAGTCACAAAGAAAAACTACACAGAAGCAACCAATAAAATCTTGGAGGGATTGAAGAACCTATTCAATGCCTGCCTTAATACAGGCTACTACCATAAAGACCTAAAAGTAGCATAAGTGATTTATATCCCAAAGCCAGGAAAGTCTCCAAATATGGTTGAAAACTATAGACCAATATCTCTGCTTGACTTCATCGTAGCAGGAAGGATACATCATCGAATGTGACAACAGATAGAGAGATACTGCAAAGCGACGAAGGAAAAGGTAACAAAAACCCTTAAGGAACATAAAATGTGAAAGCGAAAAAGATAAAAGGGAAAAATACTTGCAAGAATAGACCGTTAAAATACAACATAACATGTGAGAAAAACAAATAAATTCTACTTAAAAACAAACACACACTAATAACGGTTTGAACGCCAACTATAAGTACTAGGTAACAAAAACGGAAAGCACAGCCACCTAGATCTGAGGTACTTCCCCTATAACTATAATGGCAACTTCTAACTAATTAAAATGGACAGAGATTAGCTTGACCTCCGAGCATTTTGCGGCTCACCGCATGCATCTAACTTCTTTCCATTCCTCACGTATTAGATGTTTTGTCAAGACCACCTCGGTCATCTGTTTAATCTTCTACTAGCTTATTGCTATACTATCGTTTTCATTCCTCTTTCTCTCTCTGTCCTCCTCTTTTTTTCCCTGTTATCCACTCACCGGTGCCGCAAGGCACAGGGAGTGGAAAAAGGGGGAATAGGAGGAGTCCGGTCTCTCTCGCCCCTTCTCACTTCTGGTTCTGATAGTGGGCAAGAAGAGAGGAGATGAGGCGGGATAGTTCTGGACGCACTAGCCTTTTACACTCTCTCACACATTTTCTTCTAATCTATTCTATTATAGACGGACTGAATTTGGATTATTTTTTTAAAACAGAGAGCTATGAACGCGTTTAAGGAAAGGTTCACTTTTCATTAAAGTTAACGTTAACTTGAAGAAAAAAGAAATATAGGCGCCCTCTGGACTAATTGAAGATTCCTCCTCTTTCCAGTGGGCGGGATGCTTACCCTTAAGGGGTAATTCATCCTTAATTCCTCCTTTATTCCACGCTTTAACTTCCACTTACTTTACCGACTAAAAGCAACATAACACGATCACCGCTGCGCCCAGAGCCACTTAAAGTAGGGTATAGTGAGCCGCAGAAGGAATCCCCAATAGGGGGCGTGAAGAAGTGGGGTTCTTAAGACCACGATCCCGAATTTCTGTGGAGGCGCTTCTTAGATTAGGTCTATTTAGGTAGGGTGGTCGTGAAGTGCTAAAATAAGTAGGTAAATAGGAAACCATAGGCTGCTAGGTGATAGCGAACGTTTTGACTGTCCTTTTTACAGATTTATATAGAAAGGAAGAAAACAAACATAGTCTTCGGAGGAAGGAACGAAGAAAAGAGCGCCTAGGCGCTCGGCTAGCACAAGGATGGGGGATTATCCCCCTCTAGGGAAAGGAGGCATCCTGAAATCCCTACGAGTACCTCTACGGTCAATTGACCAGGAGATCAAACTGCACAAAGGAGAACTCTGCGAGACATTATTTAGACGGATAAAAGTAGCTTTCTTCAAAATTATCGACATCCCAAATGGCTACGCAGTAATTGCAAGTAGGGAAAAAGAGGTAGAAAAATTAGTGTCCCAAGAAGGAATAGAGACACTGTGAGGGCAACAAAGTTCGGCGCCCCATTTGAAGTTATTTTCTCGCCTTTGAGCCCTGCATCGTTGGTCGACGCCCTGCGCGCACGCTCGATAGGTATTCTAGAAAAGTGGCGCGCGCATGAGGATATTACGTCACAGCACCCATATAAAAGGACGCTTCCTTCTCTCGAGAGAAAGACCCGTTCAAGTCCGTACGGCGAGGACCCTTGCTTTATCTCCTGCCAATTTTGACGCTCACCTGCTGTACGAGTGCTACTAATCTTGGAAGTTGACAGTTCTCCATTTGGGAAGTCTGAAAACCGTGGGCTCGTTTTGGCTCTCCCCCCACCCTTCCACCTACCCTTTGTGTCACTCAAGATTAGGCCCGTGTGGTAGGCCGGTCATTCGGCCATACCAACTTTGGAATCCCTCGTCACTGGGATCATCTTTGATTCCATTGGATCTATCACCACCTCCGCCATCGCCATCCGTGGATTTATCCTCCGTTGGATTACCCTTATCGAAGGTAACCATCTACTGCTACAGTATCAGGTACTTTGGAATAGTTCTTTCATCTTGAGCCCTTACTAGGCCTCCGAGTAAGTCTCGAGTCTCCCTCCGCATCGTAGGAAAGGGGGTAAGACGTGGGAGGGGGGAGGGTTTATTCCGTGTACCTCCTACTCGAGGAGTGAAGCCTTTTGTTTTCCGCTTGATTAATACGATGTAAATTCTTCGTAAGCGTCAACCCATTTCATATAACGACTTGGGTAGTTTGTGGCTGAGGTGTCACTAAGTTGTTATAAATCTTATTTTTGTATTTACTAAATATAGATTTTGTATTGTAATCAAGAAGTTCTTCTCCTTAAATTATAAGATTAGAATTTTCTTGTTTCTCTCTTTTCCTCGCTGATACTCTAGGACCCACCTGGTAACCAACCGTAACCTACATAGTGTAACCTAGTTGCGCGACCTTTTTTCTGCCTCGACGCGAACTTGGATTAAATTCTGAATAAATATTCTGGCGACCTTGTTAGATTGTTAAAGTTATAAAGGGCCGTGTGAACTGGCTCCCCCCTCCTGAGAGGCAAGAAACAGGATGACATCACTAAGGCAATTAAAGAAGCAAAATGCAAATGGGCATTTAAAAGAAAGACAGGAGAAGAAGACAAGGAAAAAGTACAAAAAATCTTAATGGAGGATAAAATTCGCATATACCCGGGCGACTGCGTTACTCTCTGCCATTCTACATTTCAAAGTATAAAGAATGGTAGGTTTAAAGGCAATGAAGCAGAACCCAACAAGAGATCGACCTGCCAGAAGTCCAGAGATCTCTAGACGACCAAACTTAATAAACAATGGAACTAGAAAGGAGAAGAAAGCTCAGCATTCTGCAAATCAACACTCAAAGATGGATCGGTAGAACATCGACATTAGGAAATAACTTAAGAGAGATCGATCCAGACATAATATTAATATCAGAACATGGAGTGAATCCAAAAATAAAAAACAATGAAATTGTTCGATTACATCGTCATAAACGCGAACCCTTGCGGCGAGCATCATGGCGGAGCGGCTATAACAATAAGAAGAGGGCTGAAGTTCAAAAAAGTTACTAATTTGGATGAGGCATACTTGGCCGTAAAAATATTGAAACGGAATTAACCCTAATAATAGTAGCCATGGGATACCAAGCACTAAGAAAAAATTACTTTGCACTGCACAACCTTTTTAAAATCTTTGGCACAGGTTTCTCAACCATCTTTATGGGATACCTCAAAGCCAAGGTGCAGTGCAAATGGATACCGCTCCAGAAACAACAGAGGAGCTAACTTAGAAGTGATGTTGGAAAGAAACATTTTTAAGAGAATAGGGCCTTACTTTCCAACATATGTTACAGGCAATGCAGTTAAAAAACAAAATGTTGTGCTAAGTAGCTTCAATATGCCATACAACATCCACATTCAACCAGTTACCTTTGCATGTAGCGACCATGTTGGAACACATTTGCTCATGAATAAATACCTGGTACAGGTACCAGTACCGGCGAGGAAGGACTACAAGAGAGCAAACTGGGCAGGTTACACACAAGATGTTATTAACTTCGTCCCAAAGGATCTCACTGACGCCAACCTGGAAGATATTGATGAGGAGAAAACAAGATTAACAAGAACGATCTTTGAGGCAGACGAAAGATATATACTAAAGACAAGATACCGTACTCTTCCACATCTTCGATGGACAGAAGAAATGAAGAAAAAGAATAGGCAACTAAGAGGAATAATAGACCAAATAATTCTCCATGAACCAAATAGAAAGCGATACGAAGAAATCAGAAGACGAAGAGACAAACTGAGGCATCTCATAGAAGAAGAGCAAAGCCACATATAGGATAGCCTAATAGAGAAAATAGACGAAGAAAGAAGACCAAAAGAGAACTAGAGACTAATAAATTGACTTAAAGGCAGACCCCCGAAGGGAAATAAATCAATTAAGAATGAATGTGGAGAAAAGATCCAAGAAGAGAGGACCACAGAAGAACTTTTTCGTAATCACTGGAAATCAGTGTTCTCCATAACACCAGAGGAAGACGAAGACTTCAATCCAGAGATAGACGAAATGGTCCAACCAGTATTGCGAGAAAACATAAGCAAAATCAATCCAGGACCAAGTGTAGAGCGAGAAAGAGATGAAATTCTGGGTACAGGAGCCTACATAACAACGGAAATGATCAAAGTCGTAATACAATCATTCAAACTGAAAACGCCAGTTTCCTCAGGAATAACCAGAACTAATCTTACCAAGGCACCTAACATAATCATCGGAGTATTAAAGAATATTTTTAACACGTGCTTAAACACCGGTTACTTCCCTGATAGCTTTAAACTAGCGGAAATTATATTCGTCCTAAAGCCAGGAAAACCA
The DNA here is from genome assembly GCA_963969495.1 of Ceratothoa steindachneri. Lineage (NCBI taxonomy): Eukaryota > Metazoa > Arthropoda > Malacostraca > Isopoda > Cymothoidae > Ceratothoa > Ceratothoa steindachneri. Next base: position 213,833,204 of record OZ018322.1, read on the forward strand.
CCAAACCACCTCAGCAGTTACCGGCCAATATCGCTATTGAACTTCATGGGCAAGGTCTTCGAGAAAATCATTAACAGAAGCCTCAAAGAATATCTTGAAGAATATGACCTTTATAATGATTATCAGTTTAATTCAGAAGAGGCAGAGACACCGCAATGCCACTTGGCATAATAACAGAGAAAATAGCAAAGGCCAAAACAGAGAATAACTACATCGTTCTTGTCCTGAGAGATGTAGAAAAAGCATTCGACAAAGTCTGGGTCAGAGGAATGCAATATAAGATCTTAAATCTCCAGATGAATAGCAATCTGGAGAAAATTCTCTGCGATTATGTCACAGAGCGAAGAGCATATGTGAAAGTCAATGGTTATTCAGGACCTAGAATTCAAATTGGAAGATGGACTCCAGCAGGGGGGGGGGTGTATCAGCCCCACGCTGTATTTAATATACACAGCAGAGCTGCCATTTCGCGGACGACATAAACCAACTCGTCGTCACTCCGTACAGGAACGTACGCTTTCAGGCAAGGACAACAGCTTTAGAAATCAGCAACATCAACTACTACGAAAAGATTGGAAGATAAGGACGTGCAGGAAGAAATTTACAATAATTCTAATCTCCAGGAACAAAACAGCTGAAATTGTAGTTAAAGATCAGAATTACAGATATCATAGTGAGGGCAAAGTGCTAGGACTCAAAATAACAAAAATAGGCTACAAACAACATATAACTGAGAGGAAGAACAAGGCGATTCCGATGCTTAACCTACTGTACGATCTAAGAGGGTTAGCCATAAAAATGAAAATAAAAGAAAAATCTATCTTGCACTAGGAAGAGAGGTACTACTATACCCGCCAACCCCTATCAACGGTGAAACAATGACCAAGAAATTGAAGCAGCAGAAAATACAAAATACAGCTCTCTACCTCATCACCAACACACGTAGGAGAGAGAGAAGAAGATTACAGGATCTCAACCAAGAAGCAGGATTAGAAACGCTCAATATCAACATCAGAAATAGAGCGGAGAAAAATGGAGGAAAATAGACGATCTACCTCCGATATTTGCAGAGCACACGAACAACAGAGCTGGAGTCCCTTTTAACACTCGATTTACCAGCGGCAGACAATAGCTGAGAATCGAGGAAGTTCCCGTGTTTACTTAAGTAAAAATTCAAAAAGAAAGAAGGAACATGAATAACGATAAAGATATTTACCCGACGATATACAACCAACGAAATAACCTTCCAAGACACCAGATTGATACCCTATTAAGACAACCGAATTTAAACAACCTAAACAGGAAGAAACAACCGACTAAGGAGAAAACACAGATCTTTAGTGTAAACAGAAATAATGCAAACAAAATTAACTAAAAGTGTAATAAGTAAATTATATTAAAAAGTTCAACAAAAATGATAATGAAGTGAAAGTTAAGAGTAAAACAGAAATAAAACGAACATAGTAAACTAAAAGTGTAATAAGTGAAATATAGTTTTAAAAAGTTTCACAAAAAAAAAGCGAAGTGGAAAATAATAGTAAAACAAGTGAACAAAGTGAAACTAAAGTGATAACAACAAGAGAATGTAAAACAGAGTTAGTAAAGTAAAAACAAGCAACATAACAATAAATATACAAAGCTCAGAGGTAAGATAACTCAAAACGGCATGAATGCTACAATAAACACATGAATAAAGAGTGAGAAAGAAGGTAAACATGATGAATGATGAATAAATGCATGATAGAGGCCTGGAATCCCGGTTAATCAGCAGCTCCCCCTTATCCCTTGGGCATGGGTATTCCACCCTTTCCACCTTTGACTACCGAGGTTGCTCAATCTGCCGCCTTACCAATCTGTGCTATTCTAACTCAAAACTTTTCGTCTTTCACAGCTATAAACCCTCTTCTCAAGCTTGTTCCGGACTTCCCATTAAGCATTTCGCGATCGATTCGCTTTAGCTGAGAGTCAGAAGTGTGCAAAGAAACGCGTAAGACTATACTAAGAACCTGAAAGCGGTGAATGCTATTGCTACTGTGCAAATGACAGAAAAGCAAAAGACTATCTTCTTCAAGCTGTAAAGTTGAACAGACGCTGCTTTGACAGTTTAAAGAAACAAACTTTCAACCTTTAACTGCCTAAATGTTACTATGAAACTAATCATCGTCTAATACCTTCAGTTTTTGATCGATTAGACTTGTGAAGAAATGATAATCTCAAATTTGTGTCAGGAATAAGCTGCCTTATTAGATCTGATTATTTTGTATGTAGCAATGTGCAAACGCGACTAACATAATTGTAGAAGTTAGAAGGAGGATTGAAACATTTTAATTTATTTTCTATTATGTTGCTCTATTTTGTTTAGATAAAGTGTTCTAATGTAAATATGATTCAACGGACCCAAGAACTAGTGCTTTTGGCCGTTTTCAAGGCAAAACCTTTAAACCTTCATGCCGCAATGCTTCCCCAAATCCTAAGTAAAATTGCCGTGATTTTAGGTTTAATTCATATCAAAAGGCATGGGAAAATGTACAGAAACCTATGAAAATAAGAAATTTGATATTTCAACAAGCCTACTGTTTTTCTTAATAATTTGAATGTGCCAAGCCTAACACCAATACTTAAAAAAAGAGCCAAAAGAAATCCTAAATAATTATAGGCCGATTAGCTTAACTTCTGCTGTAAGGAAGCTGGTTGACTTCAAGAGGGACTTTAGACATGTCTTAGACAATATTTAAAACATTAGATTGAGGCGAAAAGTAGAAACGCAGGAGCATCAAGAAAAGTAGCTGAATCGAAAACAAGAAACAAAGACTATTTGTTAAGGGATCGACATCAAAATGGTCCCCAGTAGCCAGGTTAGTGCCACAAGGCTCGGTGCTTGGTTCACTGTTATTTATTATATATATATATATATATATATATATATATATATATATATATATATATATATATATATATATATATATATATATATGCGAGTATATATAGTATACTAACGGCATACTTTTAACTGAACAAAGCGGTGCTCGCTGTCTCAGTGTCCATGGTTCGAATCACTTCCCTGCACGTATTTTTTCGAAAAAAGGTAATAAATATTATTGTAAGAAAAAAAAAATATTCCGTTTTCTCTTTCAATGTGGTTTATTGCATTCATATATATATATATATATATATATATATATATATATATAGAGAGAGAGAGAGAGAGAGAGAAAGAGAGAGAGAGAGAGAGATAGAAGATAGATAAATAGATAAATACTATCAATTAGAAAAAAAGCTATGAATCAAGGTTGCCATACAGACTTGTTTTGGCTAGAAACAAGAAGAGTACGAGGGCAACTAATCTTCGTTAAGAGAATTTTTCGACATCGCCCATCTATATTATTACAACAAGCTATTCACAATTAACGAAAATCGAACGAATGGAAGTGGACTGAAATTAGGGGCTAAAAGATCTTCCACTAACACTAGTGGGAATTATTTTTCGTATCTGAGGGTAAAAGTCTGGAACCGACTGCCAGAACATGTGAAAAGTACAAGCGTAGATATTTTTAACGTGGTTTGCTGACCAAAAAGTCACGTGCTCTCACTTATTCTGATATATGACCTTACGACCTCCAAAAGAGAATGCCAAACAACATAATAAGGGTTTCAAACTTTATTAGAATCGGCCGATTAGTTACAATATTATTACAACCCCCCCCCCCCCTCCAAAAAAAGAAGAAGCAAAACGGGCACCGATCAATATAGTGAGATGTATAGTCAGTCACCCGCGACTATACTCGCACGCGACTATACTCGCACGCGACTAAAAATAGGTTAGACAAAATTGCATTTATTTTTTCGATTTAGAACATAGCAGTATAGTAATTAAAGCAAATTAATGTATACAAATAAGTATACAAAGAATGGAAATCTCATCGAGTTAGCCGTGAGGCCTTTGAGGTTTCCCTAATTCCTTTTACTTCATCATAACTCTCTATCTTTTCTTGCTCACTTACTCTTTCTGTAACTCAATATCTGTCTTACTCACTCAGTCAATATTATGCACTTTCTATTAGACACTGTCATATTCTCTTCCTTTCTCTCTCTTAATCTCTATCTCTCGAAATCTGAGTCTATCTTATCCTCTGTTATTCTCTCCCTGACTCACGCTCTCTCGTACTCTGACTATCTTACTCTCTCTCTCTCTCATACACTCTAAATTACTCGGTCTCTTACATACTCTCTCACTCTATCTCTCTCTCTCTCTTAAGCTCCATCTCTCTCCACCATAATCTCTATCTTAATCTGACTCTCTCACTTTCACTTTTACTTTTTCTATTTTACTTCTCTCCATTACTTACTAACCTACTCTTTCCCTCTTACTCTCTCTCTTTTCTCTCCCCTATCATTTCTACTCTCTCATAGTCACTCTTAAACTTTTTATATTATTTTGTCTCTATGTTACTCCCTCTCTCTCTTTTAGGTTATCTCTTTCTCTCTCTCTATTTCTCTCTTATTCTCTCATCATCTCTCAATATCTCTCTTACACTCACTCTTACTCTATCTCTCTCTCTTAGTTTATCTCTTACTCTCTGTTTTGCTCTCTCTTACTCTCTCTCTCTCTTATTCACTCTCTCTCTTACTCCCTCCATCCTCTCTTTCTCCCTCCCCCTCTCTCTTTCTCTCTCTATTTCTTTCTTCAATTCAAATTACTTCTTCTAGGTGCGTGTTCAACGGGGGAGTGACTAACTCTTTTTGACGCACTCGTTAATTACTAAGTAAATTTAGACATTTTCTAGGACTGTGTTTAAAATTGCAATATTTTGTCTCCTCCACCCTGCCTCGGTCAAGCCTGTGCACTCTATTCGGCCACTCCCAAAAAGTGGCTGTATCAATGTATCATATATCCCAATATAACACCTGTATGAAGAAATTTGTAAATTGACTATATATATATATATATAATAAATAGCCAATTGTCATACATAGTTTTATTTGGTGTTGTTTAATTGATCTATGATATTTGATATGCTGACATGCTAGGCTTGGAGGAGGAACGTCCATTAGGCGTACCAGATACATGGTGGAGGAAGTAAACCATTGCTATTCTAACCTTAGTTGATAGTTGCGTCTTTGCAGTTCATTTTAAATTTAAAAAGTTCTTGTGAATAAATAAACGGTGTTATATTTCCATCACCAACTCTGATGCCGCAGGAGCGTTGATTCCGGGTTTCGGGAGTTGATACATGACGATTTCAGGTTACTGGAAACTTACTTCAAATTCCCGCACTTGGCCTAGTTTGTATAAAAAACATAATACCTTTTAAAGTTCTTAATTTAGAGGGATTCATTAATACGAACTTGTTTTGGGAAACATATAATATTGAGTTGACATAGTTTGATCTTGTCTTTAATACTTTCAATTTTGTTTACAATCCTTTTTTGCTCTCCATTTTTTCTTCTCATTACCCTTTTTCGATTACGCTGGGAAAAATATCCTCGTGGGTTACACTTTTGTTGGGTAGTGAATCGATATTCCATTTTTTTTTAATATCGATATTAAAAATAAAGCTAATAACATCTAGGACACTTTGGTAAAAAGGGCTGAAATAAGGGAAGTGAACTCTATGAGAATTGTAGTGAAAGTAAACTACTAGGAATGTTAGGACCTTGGGCAGTGCGCAATTCTCCTTGTTTGATTTTCGTTCCCTCTTTTACATCAGAACTATTTTTTTGTGCCACCTTAACGAAGATGGTCAAGTAAAATCAGAACCATTGTTAGTATTTCGTTATCTTCATGACGATATTTTACCCCTATCCTTCAAATTGTGGTCGGCATGCATCAAAGCTACAAAAATCCAAGTACCACACATAAAATAATTCCAGAAATAAAGAATATTAACAGTGACAGAATGTTTTATTAAAGTGTTTCGTGTGGAAAATAGTGCCCTTGATGTAGCCAATCTGAAAGATAAACGGAGTATAACGAAACCCTCACTACTGATAACCCCAAACACCATGATATATACAGGAAACCTGTTTTTCATTACTCTCGCTACATCTTCGGGGGACACAACAATCTAGCAGTTGTTTTGCGAGTTCACCACCTGGTGTGTCCTGGCAGAAATTCTTCTCGTCTGAAATGAATAAAAGCATGCCAGGCGCCTCAGTTTTTTGACAAGCTTCGCAACACGGTCATTCCTCTTGTCCTTCATCTCCCGCGACAGAGGTTGGCCCACACTCATTTTTTTATGTGTAGTAGTGGGTGTCCTCATACACTAGCTGCCTGATGAGAGACCCTGACAGTCTCTTGTGCCTGGCTATGGACCTTATTAACGTGCTTTGATCGTTGTCAATGATGGCCTGGATCTCTTAATCACAGCCTGATTCACTTAACTCTTTCCTGATCATCTGCATCACCCTCAGATTGACGCCCAGACACTCGGAGATCTTCGTGTTGGTGATCCCCGTGTGAATACCAGGTAGGACAACTTATCTTTTCAATTTTTGTAGAAGAATTAATTCAGCCATCGTATTGCTTTCTTCACAAATGATGCACAACTGAGTCTACTACTATATGCCGAAAAGAGAGAATCAAGGGTAAAAAACACGCATCGGAGGAATTCAGAGTTATTATGATGACAAAGTACTCACTGCATCCTGAATAAGGGCAGGCCTAGAAAGTTTAATTATAGGCAAGATCATCATAATAGTTTTTCATCTGTACTACTACTTTTTTGCTCCATAAAGTGAAAAGATTATTTCAGCTTTTTTCTTATTGTAAACAGGTACTTAAAATCTTTATACGTTACAACAATACTAAAATAACGTCTTTGCAATTTCCAGGTGGCGGGGGCGTTATCGAAACCATTGCATCTCTCTCGACACGCCAAATTGCTCAAAACCCACACACTTGCATGCATGACCAGTTTCCAAAACCTTGAACCCCATGAATTTGAAGCTAGCTTCCAGGTGGAGATTATCCTGTCGCTTAGTATTCAACTCTGGGAGCTTGTTAATGACCCAGAGACGCCCCGACGCTGTATGTCGTCATTGAACCTCCGAATAATCCAGTTACTCCTAGATGATTATTTATGTAATCGAGTGATGTTGATTAAACAATTAATTCTTTGAGATGACCATTTAGGCTGAATTGGATTTATACTGATATTTTTAATTTTTGTTCTTAAAAGAACATTTGAACTTCATAACGATTCGCTCGATTACTTGATGCAATTAAACGTACACAACCTCTCTTCCAAAACCTTTCCTCAATTTTAAGGAGAGTTCACTTTAACCCAAACTCTATAATTACCTCACAACGCCATCTTTGTTTAGCTTTTAAGGGGACGGTTTGGTTTAAAAAGTAACTGCTTTCATTCTGTTAATAGTGACTCTATTTGATTTGTTCACTGATAACATTCGTGACTCATTAAGTTTCTTACTTAATTACCATTAAATAATAAATGGATTTCCATTAATTTTTGCCATGATCTTAGTTGCATTTGGGAAGCAAACTTACATGACCTTGTCTTTTAATGGATTTATGATAAAAATATTAAGAACTTTGGTGGAGAGTTCGTGTTTGATTTCGCACTTTTACATGGTGCTTGCGGACAGTCGTTACACTTGGTCCAATTCATAAGTGGAAGGGATAGTGGATATGCTTTGCTTATGGCTCGATGGGAGGGGTCCAGTTTCTTGCTCATTGGGTAATGGGGATAATTATCTTAAATACGGAAACTAATGAAAGCCTGAGGAAACCTAGGCACAAACCCTTTAGAGATGTTTTTATAAAAATGGTTAAGTTGGGTGAAGTGAAAATTGATGTAACTTAAAGAACCCAATTTGCACATAAAGAACTTGGACTCAAACGTATAAACTAACCTCCTTTGCTGGTCAGGATGAAAAATACAAGTATAATCATTAAAAACATAGTAAATATTAATTCTGGGCTAACCCCTAGCCGAGTACAAACAGCTTCAGATCAGGGCAAAGTTAAGGCACATCTGGTGTGGCTAGAAGTGAGATAGTCTCAATTAGACTCAACTCGGCCCGTACCAACTTATTTTTTAAGTGTTCATTATTATTATCTGTTATTCGAGAAATGTAGTATTAAGATCTCTCCTGTATGATACAAAATTCTAAACTTAATCTTGTTCAATTGTTCAAAAAATTCGTTGTGTGTTGTTTTTGGTTGTTGTTTTTTACTAGGTGTAATTATAATGTAGAGACTTTCTTATCTGAAAAGGAATAGTATTGAATGATTCCATACAATGCACCTAAATTATTATAATCCTATTAATTGCTATGAAAATCGAAGGTCGGAAAACTCTGTAAAGTTTCATCTGCTGTGAAAGAATCTTTTTCTGATATGATTCGCGTCCCTCGATCTGATCCTTTTCATCCAGGTTCCCTCACCTGTGGTCAAGCGCTAAAATCGCCCTCTTTCTCTCTATCTGTCATTCGGCCCCCTCCTTCCCCCTCCTTTCCCAACTGCATCCCTCATGCCTGAGGAACGGTCCTTATCCACGCTATGCAAGATACTGTATCCATAGATCAAACCAACAACCCTAAAAAGAAGAATCGATTGTCTATTTTAACCTTCACTTTGGCCTTCACAGCACATATCGAGTTTTCCTCCACCGCGGAAGCACACTAGTTGTTGCAATTAACCGTTAAAACAAAATGTAGGGAGTGGTGGTTTGCTAACCGCATATTACCATTCTATTCACTTCAGCTTAGCTAACAATCTTCGTATATGCCCAGATGGGATCGAAAAATAAAAAACAGCTTCCTATATGCCTGAAGTTGGAAGACAGTAACTTTCGAAACTAGTCACCTTAATATAGTTTTCGAAGACAAATGCCTCTCATTTTCTCATATTTTATTATGTTAAATTATAAATTTATCAATTCTATCATGTTTATGTTATATAATTTCAAAATTTATCATATTTAATTTATAGGTTTATGCAAGAATATTAGTCGAAACATTAGTATAGAGGTAATATGAGGAAATTAGGAAAAAAGAGTCAATTCATCTACACCATATAATCCGAGCTCCTCTCAAAATTCACAGCTGTGTAGATATGCGATGTGTCAATGTATATACTGATCTTAGTGGTTTATTGAGTGATGAAGGAAAGGCTCATGTAAAATGTATAAAAAAATATAACACTTGGTGTTTCCAGTTACACTTTCTATTGACTGATGTTAACATTACACTATTCATGAACCACTACCTCTTCTGTCAATATTGAATATTGAGTGTCTTTTGACCAACCGAGTTTTCGAGATTGAATCTTTTGCTGTGAGTTCAAGTGAGATAACAAAGATGTTATTTTTCTAATAGAGGGCTCTAAATGTCTCTAAATATTTTGAATTAATAAAGGGTAAGAAGTCTCGAGATTCAAGTCTGTCGACAACAGCAACCCCAATATAATTGTTAAATTCTTTGTTTTTGTCAGATCAAGAGATTTTCGGGGATTCTTTTGATTAAGATGTCTTTATGAACCTGAGTACTGATTTGTGTGAAATTGTTGATTAAATAAAGCTTAAAGTGACTGGCCGGGATATCTCAGCAGTCCTAGAAGACCAACGGTTTCTTGGCAGGTGAGTCTTCTTGGGAGGGTACGTGAAGCCTTGGTTGAAGGAAATGTCCCCAAATATCTCATTAGGACATCACTGGTTAATTACCTTGATTAAACGTATGAGTGTCCTTCTTAATAGTACTTTGGGTAGCCTTTAAGGCGAATAAACAGCCAAATTGTTGTCAACGGCACCCCTAAAATGCATATTTAGAGTTGGTGCCATAGTCATGTGCCTGACATTCCACAAATCTCCCATTTCCCTAGCATTGGAGGGCACGGTCCAATCTTACCTCTTCTCTTATTCGTTCTTCCCAAGGTGTGCAGACAGGCTAAGAGGTGGGACCTGTCCTGGTGGGTTTCTCCTATCGTTACTGTCGGGTTCCCTGTTCAGGCAAATCCGGGCGGTGCCTAAACCATAAGTGCCTTACTTGGTGTACCGGCTCCACGAAGTTGACCGTTTAATTCCGGGTCTTATATCTATGTAGTATGGTTTTTCTAATTCTCAAATTTGCTTGTTCTTGTTTTTTTAAATATTTGTTTAATTGCTATTTTAATTTTTAACCTTGCTAAATTTTAATTATTTAAGTTATTTAATGCCTTCATTTATTCTTTTGTTATTATGCGGTGACATTGAGTTAGACCCTGGCCCTCCATGTTCACAAAAGGGTCGCATATTATTTTGTAATATCAGAGGCTTGTATGGTAAATTAAATGATCTAACGGTTGTATCATCTAAATATGATATTATTTTGTCTGCTTAAACCTTAGTCTCCCAATCTAGAAATATCACTGAAATTCTATTGTCAAATTTTAGGAATCCTTATCTGATGCGTCGGGATGCCTTCCCAAGAGCACGTGGCTTAGTTGCCTACATACGAAAGGGTTACAATGCCACTTTACTCTCTGACCTTATGTGTGGGTGTCATGAAATTACGGTTGTTCTCGTTACCAGTCTTCTAAACAACTTCTATATATTTAGTATAGATCGTAACCCTGACCTTAACGATAATATTTATGATTGTTGTCTAACTAAGATAGCTTTGATTCAGGAATCAGATAATAAATTTTGTATTGTTTTTGTGAGAGATTTAAATGCACATCACCAGCAATGACTCAACTCTGTTTCACCAACCAAAGGACATGGTCATGCTGCCTGTGACTTTTCCAATGTATCGGTATGTATTCAACTTGTCTTTGGTACAACTCATAACTCTGGAAATTGTTTGAATTTACTACTTACTGATGTGCCAGATGTTGTTGAGGTGAATATCTTGCCACCTATTGGTCATTCGGATCATTCTGCTGTTAGTTTCAATTTAATGAGCGATTTTAATGTTCCTAAGTTTAATACCTCAAAAAGGATGTCTTTAAATCGATTGATCCGGAAATTGCGTTGAATGATACTCTTGTGCAAATTATATCAAGAAGAACACCTTCAAAACTAATTAAAAAGAGGTCAGAGGACAAAATTGGGTTTAATGATGCTTGTCAAGATTCTTTCAATCGTAAGCAAGCTGCTTATCATCAGTGGTCTATAAACAAAATACCTGATAATTAGCTGAATTATTTACAATTAAGATCTCAAGCCTAAAGTATATACGAGGGGCGGTCAATAAGTTTTGCAATTCGGATATAAGGAAACAAGAAATGAGGAAAAGTGTTTTATTATTTTTCAATATAACTACCCTCGACCCTAATGCACTTGCGCCACTTGTCCGTGAGGGTTCGAATTCTCGAAGACCAGAAATATCCCGACTGCTGTTCAATCAACTCCTGGGCGGCAAGCTGGACATCTTCATCGTCCCCAAACCAGTGTCCACGCAGTGCAGCCTTGAGCTTGTGCAGCTCTGGTCTTGTGGACTTTGATGACATTGAGGTCGATCATGGGGCGTGAGGTTTCTAGGGACTCAACGGGCAGAGACCTTGGTCATGGCCAAATTGTCGCGGATGATGTTGATAACACTTCCATGTGATATTTCAAGTTGTCGCTCGATTCCTTCGACCTTCACCCGTCGATTTTCAAGGATCAACCTCTCCACACGGGCCAATTTGTACTCGTTGGTCACGTTTGATGGGCGTCCTGGATGGGAGTCATCTTCAAGGGACTCACGATCATGGCGGAACTCCCTATTCCAGCAAGCAATGCTTGCATAGGAAGGGGCGGTGTTGGTGTACACTGCAACCATGCCTTCATGGATCTTTTTTGCATTCTTGCCTTCCTTGGTCAAAAATTTGATCACTGCGCGTTGCTCAACCTTCTCCATTGTTGAAAAGTTTATGACTAACGATCTGCGATCAGCTACTGCATCTTAAATAGACGAGGTAGGAGCGTGTGGCTGCAGGTCCTGACTTTTCATAACTTGTCCTAACACCCCCACAAACAGCCATATTCCTTTCTCTCTTTTGCCCTACCGATTCACAAAACCTATTGATCACCCCTCGTATGATGCGGCCAAGCAAAATTCAATGAACATGTCTGTGATAACTTAACTGGAATCTCACCCATATAAATAGTGGTCCACTTTAAAACAATGTCACCGGGATCTTGAACTTCCTTTGTCGAGGTTTAGTGAGTAGGTAATCCCAGTTACACTTGCCTAGCATATATTATAATCCAGCACCAAGGTAAAGTGGATGTGAAGTGTAACCAATACACCTACCGTAGCCACTTCCGGTGAATAAGAATGACTCCGGTGCTTCCCTTTTGATCAAAGAGAAGATAATCATCCCCTAACCGTGTTATCACTCACTAAAAGACAGTCATAGGTAGACGTGTGTAATATTGAAAATTAAGCAGAGTGGATTGCCTATTTATTGCCAAAGGATCATCCAAAATAGTTAAAAACACAGATGTAAAAATAAGCTTTAATATGCATGAATTAGAAATATGAAATAGCATATATAGGTATAAATAGTGTCGTCGTATGACATTATATTATATCAATACCATATTATATCTATTGGAGAAGGGACTAATAACTTAAAGGCGAACCGACAAGGGGGGGGGGGAGACGCCACGTGTTTCGATGCGCGGGACAGCGAGAAAAGAGTGCAAAACGAGGTCAGGTAAAATTTGGGCAATGGCAAAGCTCAAGGTTATTTAAAGAGGCATGTACAAAAATATAATTTTATTTACATAAAATAAGATTATCAATGGGAAAAATTAAATCGGTAAATGAGGAAGGAATTACAGAGTTATGCATCAGTTTCTGAAGTTAGAATGTAATGCGTTACAGAAGGAGACTTTTCCAATGGGGAGGATAAACTCAAATGGATTGCTCAAGGGGGCAGAGGGGTTGGCTTACGGAGGATTCCGGGTGAGACGTCAGGGTAAGGTTTCACGGATGTCTTCTGCAGGCAATAAACGTGAGGGTGAGGGCGCTCGGAGCTTCTGAGCAAAAAGTTGACGTGACGACGGTTCTCCAAGGATGAGGAGGGGGTAACCTCCGGTCCAAGGAAGAGTATTTTGGCCACCCAAATACGAGGAGGAAACGAGGAAGGCTTCGACAGGATTTAATGAGTGGAGTAGGAAAAATCCCTTGGTGGCGATCGTCAAATGGAATTACCTCACTGGCTGGGTTAATTCCACCACATAAAAAGTTCAGCCGTCACTTTGCTTTGTTGTTAGCACCTGACTTGGAACTAGGCGAATGCTTCTCGTCCTGGCGGGACTCCTAAACTCTGTGACTCCCACCCGGAAGACGAGCTCTATATATCCGAGGCTTCCCCTGGAAGGGTAGGGGGAAAGAGCCCTGCTTTCGAATGGCCTCAAAACTTCACGCCGAGGCGATTCTAACCCGCAAAATGGTGGTCCAAGGTGGACGCGGTTAGAGGCTACTGCTTGTGGATGGGAAGGGGGGGGAGGTTTACCAATTTAAGCCTAACCAAATTCTATACTTTTCTTTAGCGCATGGAAAAGAAATTTTACGCGGAATTCCCCCCAAAATAGAATTTGTCTATGCACTTAATAGGTAAGTCTATATAATTTTTGTAGAAGTCTAAATACTGCGTAGATAAGTGTACGCAGAAATACTCTGACACCAGATGCGTGCCCCTCCTGTATCTCTAAATCAACCTCTCGCCTCAAATTCTGTGTCGCCCTTTTTCGCGCTTTGTATATTCTGAGATGGCTCGAAAGCGTAAAAGTCATTTTATGAGAATTCGGTGCTCTCTCTCGATTTCTGCTCGTGAGGGAAATAAAAGGAAATCTTCCCCCTGGATTCGGGCAGAAGATCTTTGTCCTACGTTGACTGTGGAGAGTTAGTTCCACAAAGGAAACCGTTCGCCCGCTGCAAGGGAGGAAATTCTCGATGAATTGGTTGTTGCCGTCACGGTACTTGTAGGTGCCATACTTCTCGCAGTTCCCCTTCCCCCGCCCCCCGTTCAGAGTCTGAGTTTACACAGGACCTTCCTCTGTGGATTATCCTAGACTTAGCTACGTAATCAGTTTTGGCTACCCACTCTAGGAGCTGAATAATCGGACAGGCACTTCGAGGAAGAAGTCTGATTTGAGTCAGCTTTTGGCTCACCCTTGTGATCCGGCATAGGATCATTATATCACCCGTCTAGGATTACCTTTTCATTCGGTAACCTCGGACGGCCGGACTACGTGCGGTCATCGCAACCAGAAGAAGAACTTCACCGTCACCTTCAAAAATACTTACGAACTCAAAGGTATCGTTAATTGAATTATCCCCTCCCCTAACTTCACCAGTTTGTTTGTGAATTAGACTTCCCATCTCGAGCCTATAACTTCGAGTATTCGAAGTGCTTAATTCAGTGTTTAACTCAATTATAATATTCCATTCGTTCTGGCGGGTGCCATTAAGACGCAAGCACCCTAGTGAGTAATTTGCAAGTAATCCCCACGACAATTTTTTTTAGACTTAGTTATTCAGTTCAAGATTAATTTTATTTATATTTATATACGCTGTTACTTATTTCAAATTCATGTATATTAAACATTATTTTTGTATCTGTGTGTCTAAGTATTTTGGACGATCCTTTGGCAATTATTAAGCAATCCACTCGGCTTAAAACTTAATATTACACCGATCCATACATGATTGGCTTTTACTGATTGGGGACACACTCAGGGTATCATCATCTTAGTTTGGAACAATAGGTACGCACTGGGGTTATTCTTATTCACCGGAAGTGGCTAAGGTAGGTGTATTGGATACACCTTACCTCCGCTTCACCTCGGTGTGGGATTAAAATATATGTCCAGGAAGTGGGACTGGGATTACCCACTGACTAAACCTCGATAATGTCGTGAGAATTATACTTGAATTCTACGTACTAGGATGCTTGCGTCTTAATTGCACCCGACAGAATGAATTGAATAATATTATGGAATTAAGCACTTAATTAATCACTGAAAATAATCGAGGTTAGGAGCTCGAGATGGAAATTCTATTTAACGGTTAAACTGGTGAAGTTAGGGGGAGGGGATAATTCAATTTAACGATACCTTGAAGTTCTTGAGTATTTGGAGGGTGATGGTAAATGTCTTTTTCTTCTGGCGATGTTCACACTTAGTCCGATCGTCCGAGGTTACCAAATGTGTGGGTAATCCTAAAACGGCTTCCTGATACAATGAGCCTAGGCCGGATCGCGAAGGCCAGTCAAACTGTAAATCAAATCGGAATTCTTCTCCTCGAAGTGTTCGTTCCGATTATTGGCTCCTGTAGTGGGTAGCCAAAATGATTACCTAGCTGCGTCTAGGGTGATCCTCAGAGGAAGATCCTGTATAACCTATGACTCAGAATGGGGGGGGGAGGTTGCGAGAAGTTTAGCACCTACAAGTACCATGATGGCAACAACCAATTCACCGAAGTTTCTTCCTTGCAACGGGCGAACTGTTTCCTTTGTGGGACTAGCTCCACATACACCGTAGGTTCAAGGTTTTCTGCCTGACTCCAGGGAAAATTTTCCCTATTATTTCCCTAATGAACTAAAATCGAGAGAGAGCACCGAATTCTTATAAAATCTGTATCGTCGCGCGAAAGACCTTTTGTTTGCTGCTAGGACAAGCGAAATATTTATGCCTCGCCGTCATCCGAGCTTTCCTCGTCTCAAGCTGCAGGTTAATGACGCCGCGAAAAGGGGTGAGGGAGATTCGATGCAAAAGGCGAATTTGGAATAAGGGAGGGACACGCAGCTGTGTCGGTGTAATTATGTATATACTAATGTATGGGGTATTCAGACTTCTGCACCTTCCTATCTGCTTTACTACTCCAATTTTGTCTAAGTTTGCCTTTAGATCATTAGAACTAAAATGCTATATGTTATACTTGGATGTTTATGGTTGTACGGATCCTACTGGCTTATTTCCTTTATTTTCCAAGGACAATGTGGTGCAATATTGGCCCCTAAATGGCAAACCTATTTAGACAACTTATTCGTGCCGGTAAATTCTGGTTTTGTTAGAGAGTTGCCAATGTAACCACTATTCCTAAAGGAGCCTCAGCTTCTCATTTACCATCTGAATTCAGACCTATCTCAATAACTCCTTTTATTTTAAAGATTTTTGAGAAATTATTGGCTAAACGTCTTAATAAGTTCATTATGAAAGAATCTTTATTACTATCTTCTACTCAATTTGGTTTAGAAAGGGCGTAGGACCTATGATGCTTTGTCTTATTTGGTCCACCAGTTGCAATCTAACCTTGATGCAGGTCTGAAGCCAGGCTAGTATCACTGGACTTCAGTTCTACCTTTGACAGAGTTAATCATAAATCTTTGTTATATAAATTTAAATTAATGGGCATCGGTGTCCTTGTTTATTCTATTTTAATGAAATTTTATCTAATTGCAAGCAATGTGCGGTTGTTAATGGGAAATGTAGTCCTATGGTTCATGTGGTCTCTGGTCTTCCGCAAGGTAGTGTCCTTGGACCTATTTTATTTACTTTATATACTGCTGATATGTGGCATAACTTAGGGAATAACATGATGGCCTATGCTTACGATGCATCATTGTATTCATTTATTCCATCACCAAGACATCGAGTTGAGGTGGCAAATTCTCTAGTTGGTGTACTCGTTGGGGCATGGTTTTGAATGCTGAAAAATCACACTCATTTATTTTTAGTCGCTGAGGCTCTTTAAATCCAAATGATCCCCCTTTATTGCTTGATAATATTTGTCTGGATTATTCTGATAATATGAAGTTGCTTGGTATTGTTTTAGACAGCAAGCTTACTTTCGAAACTCATCTTCGTTCAGCTTCTTCCTCCATTGCTCAGAAGACTGGTCTACTTAGAAAATACAAAAAAAACCTTTGGTTTCAATGATGCAGGTTTACTTTCCTTCTTTGTTTTTTTTTGCTAAAATTTGAATATTGTTCTACTGTCCGGATGTCGACTGCGGATTGCCATCTTATATTGCTCAATAGAACAATCAATAATATTCAATTTATGTTGCCAAATCTACAGAAACGTAGATTGGTCGGGTCATTATTTTTTAGCCTTATATATTAGCTCGATTTAAACGTCAGTCTAATAACATTATTAATAGGAACAGCAAAGCGTTTACTGTTGTTAGATGTAATACAACTCAATTTACTCGCTGTTTCATTCCTAATATTTGTAAGGAATGGAATGAAGTGCCAGAAAAATGTGTATCAGCATCTGATATTACATCGTTTCAATCTAAAGCAAATAAATTTATTGTTTAATAAATGACTTTGTTATTAAATATTTTTAATTTGTTTTACTTTGTTTCTAACATATTTTCTTTTCTCCTTTTCTTGCAGTATGTTTCTCTATGAGACTGCCCTTGGTCTTGTAGGCTTGTTCTTCCCATTGGAACTTCTGTATTTGTATAATAATAATAATAATAATAAATCGCTAATTTTTATTAGCAAAGCTTTTTTTATAATACGGGTTTTCTGTTTACTGTGGACGCATGAATATACATTACCATATATGAGGGTTCGTGGTCAGTTGTGTGTTTAGACTGCGGGCGTGTGTGCGACTGCGACTGTGGTGCGTGTGTAGCTGCGGGAAATTGCCTTTGTAAGTATGAGGAAGTGATTCGGACTTCATGTTCTTTTATGATTTCATTTATTTTGTGGTATTTATTTCATGGGTGACAAGAATTATCAAAGTTATATCCCACCGAACGGACTTAAGTGGGCGCAAAGTCAAGTGTTACCTCCCTTTAGATCTCACTCAGCCCGAATCCGCATGCTCCATCCGCTTTTTTACGAGGCTGTCCCAAATTCCGTCTTTCAATTATCTTCACCTTTTTCCTGCACGAAGGAAACGTATCCGGTTATTTATTCAAGTTTAGGGGCCGAGAATCAAAGGTTTCCAAGATCGAGAGCTATTTATGGTTGTTTGTTTGATATAATATTATTTTGGGGTGGTGGTTATCACTATTGTTTGATTCCCAATATTTGATACTCTTTACTTTATTCTTCTCAAAATCTATCCATATACGAGTAGCCAGTCGTTTTTCCCTTTAACCAACTATTCTATCCATCTTTTCTTTCATCCACCAATTCATCCATCATTTTATTTGTGAGTCTATCTATCGGTCTATTCGATGTTTTTGTTTCTTCCTAATACTTTTCCATCCCACTCGTAGCCAGGATTTTATGTGTGTTTAGAGCACACCTTTACTGGCCATGGCCATGACCCTGGCATTGGTTTCCCGCTACGGAGAGGGAGAGAGTCAGAGTGATATATAGTTAAAAAGATATAAATAGATAGATGGAGAGAAAGAAAGAAATTTGCCATTTTAGATTCAGATTGTGGTATGTGCAACTTCTGACCTGATCTCAGATCTCCCCAGAAGCAAAGTGGCGTTTCAAATTTATGTCTAGGAGAAAAGATTTTCTCCCTCTTCTTCTCTCTATCTCTATGTATATTTCTCCCTCTCGCCCCCCCCCCCTCCCTCCCTCTCTTTCTCTTGTCCTCCTGCCCCCTTTGCCCCGTCAGCGATGGAAGGCAATGCGTGGCGACCTCTGCTCCCGAGGCTGTAATTCAATATTTTGAAACTGCATCTGTGGCTTGTTTGGCGGGTTTGTTTCGCCTCTTGTTTACAGGAGAACAGTCGGACACCTACTTAACCTGCCCTCTTGGTCCTCACCTCTCAACTTATGTTCAATAGCTTGGTTCTGCCAACAAGGACTCCTGTTCTTAGTTCTGAATTCGTTTCTTTTATAGATTTTCTGTTTGGTCCCAGGATTAAGGGTTTCTAAAGGGTCTATCCCTCATCCTATAATGCTGAGTTGTGGAATTGACCGTTGGGTTTATACGATATTGACATTGTGTATGTAGGTGTGGTTATATTCGTGGGGCGTGTTCTTCCCAGTGGTGTAGTTACCTCTGCCAAAAGCGTTTGACAGAGGGAGGTTAGGCGATCAAGTGTATTTGTTTTTTTGTCTGAATGTGTGCAATAAATTTCGAAAGGTTATTAGCAGTTTTCAAAGGAATTTTGTGGAGTAGCGAGGCTTAGCGCATGGGAGGGTTGATTTAAATTGGTGGAGATCCAGAAGCGGAGGTAAATTTGATTTGTGGGAGGGTCAAGATTCGGATTTCGATTCTGGCAGTTTCTGCCACATTTGCCAATATCACAAAAGGCGATTGACCTTCACAGAGCGCCCATCTCTCGAATAATGAAAAACAAAAGAAAAGAGATTGGTCAGAATTTTGTTTAATAAAGAGAAAAAATGCAAGTCGATGATAAAAATTAATAATGTTAGCAACATATCTTTAAACCCGATTTAAATCTAGTTTGTGTAAAGATCATTTATAATCTTATTATAAAGGTAATAATGATAAAGTTAAACCTTTGATAGTTTTTATGTTAAAGGATTGTAAAGATATGATTAGTCATAATTGATCAGGGTTGTAGGGGAGGGGGGCTGTTATAGTAAAAATCGTTAAAAAAATAAAAGCATCGAAAGTAAGAATATAAACGCTTCTTTATCTGGAACTTGAAGTGTTGGTTTAATTATTTACTGCTCCTTTTGGGAATGGCTTTAATCGCTGCGTTTGCGAGAATTTCGAGAGAGTTGTGTGTCCACGACTTGGAAGATACCAGTTTTCTCTAGAAGCAGCTATATTTATGTACTTCCTACACGCATCCACTTCCCCCAACTTTATCCAATTGTTTTTAAATCTGTTAAGAGGAACTTTTAGCACAACTGCCACTGCCCTTTTACCTTTATTTTCGTTCGCCCTCAAATTCGTATGGTTGTCTGGCGGGTAGTGTACAAAATATGTCGAAATGTTATTGAAAGAATTCGATCAAATTTCTTGACGGGGTCGCGATTCGGCCGACGATGAGTTGTGGAGATTTAGAACCAGATCCAAATCCAGATACGGATTCTGGATCGCTTATCCCCTCCCTATTACCATTGCGAGTTCAACCATTTTCTGGTATGTGACGGAGGTAAGCGCTCTTTGAATGGCCGCCTCGTTTATTTCATGGAGAAGACATTGAAAAAATATTTGAAATTTAGGAGACATTTTTTCAACAGGCGTAGAACCAATTTTAAAAGGTTGAATGTCGAAATAACTGCGTCTCTTTAGGAGGTCTCGCCCGCCCGGTGGAGATGGCGTTGGTCTTATAACGTGAATGGATTCAATCCTAAGCGACGGAGGGGGTGGTTCACCGATGGGTGGATGCGATGTTGTTACCCCCGCAGGGCAGAAGGTAGATCTTACACAGGTCATCACACACATAACTAATCACAGCACCGTTATCTTTCCCTTCTAGTCTTCACAACAAAACACACACACACACACACACGTTTCTCCTCTGTTGCAAGAAATCCTGCTGATGGGTAGTTTTATTTACATACGCCGGACAATGGGATCCCCTCTTCCCCGGGGAAACGAAATATCCTACGTGGTCGCTGGCTGTTGTCAAAAACATAAATAACCCTCAAAGACTGGCCCCTAGTAACAACTGGCTCTTCAGCGTCCGTCATACTGATCATTATGTTCGATTTATTATCCATTCTGGGAGATCTTGTCTTCAGGAAGAGGGATCTCATTCATGACAGAAGACGGATGACACAACATAGTAGCAGTGGTAGTCGGTCCTTTAATGGTTGCGTGACCTCGATTCTTTTTTTATTCCACTTTCTCTCTTTCCGTCCAACTTTGTTTTTTTTTATTCTCTCTTTCCCTACGTTCCATTCCCTCATTCTTTGTCTTGCATCCGATTGTAGCCAATATAGAAGCGGCGGTGCGAGGGCAGCGGTTAGAATCCCGGTAATTAAGACGTGGCTACAGTTATCAGCTAGGGCGGAAGGGGGGGGGGAGAGAGCCATTAAAAGAGCGCCCCCCCGAAATAACCCCTAAATTGGTCGAATTCGGGAAAGAAAGTTTTTGACTTGTATTAGTCGTGTTTGGGTCAAACATTTGACCTCATTTTCAGTGTAGCTCTGACCATTTTTACATCTTTTTGAATAAATGTTTCGTTCTTTAGGATATGATGGTTTTTTTTTTATTCAAGGTGGCATGACCTACGATTAAAAGGTAATCGCAGATTACTTGCGAGTCCGGAATTTTCGGCTTAAATGTTTTCCATTACTCCTGTCAGGAGTAAAATGATTTATTGTTCATGGAAATCGGAGTAGTATTTTTTATTTAACTTACCATCACAGATATCCACGCATAAATTACTTGTCCATCGAGAACTCATTCTTCCGATGATCCAACATAGAATGGAACTGTTTTGGTGGGTTGTCCTTCCAAACTCATATATTCGGATTAAGGAGTTACCTAAGAACAAGAAGGCTCTGAAGTGTCTTTAATTTTCTGATTCTCAGCGAAATATACGAGGATAAAGAATTTAAATATACATAGAGGCCTAATAATAGTTAGATAAATATATAACTTAAGTTTCCACAATAGATATCAGTAATAGCTAATCAGAAAATAAGAATGGTTAGACATAATACGAAGATTTAAGATATGACTATTTCGAGTTTATGGTGAACGATTATATTATTGAAAATAAAGGAACAGAAGATAACTTCTTAATCGCAACATTCTGTCGTTTGTAGAGTTTATGATTAAACGACGAGAAGGACATCTGAATGTGATAATTAGACGACGAGAAAAAGAATTTATGATAATTAAACGCCGAGAAGAAGAATTGATGATAATTAAAAGACGAGAAGGAGAATTGCTAATGATCATTAAACGACGAGAAGGAGAAGTGATAATGAATTCCTGTTGTTTCTTCTTCATTTTGCTGGGATTATTTCTCTTTGGATTTTAGCTTTTTGTTATTTGGTGTTTTGTTTATTGTATTTTTTAATATAAACTACCTTAAATATATTTTCAGAGAGTATGATTCTGTAGGCTGTCGCCAGAAGGGCAGCAAAAATAAATCCACAAGTTTTTTCCAGCTTCACATGGAGTCGCTTTTTCTTGTTAGCCGCTTTCAGCCCTCCGATCGAGCACTGACTCTTTCGTTAATCTCTTTTGGGTTCCACTATCCTTTCACTTTAATCTCGACCTACATTACTTTCTTCTCCTCTCCACCTCCATATTCATCATTCTTCTGCAAACGTAGTCTTATCCTCTTCTCATAACACGACCATACTAGAGCAATCTCTTCTATAATTTCTTCAACACCTTTATCACTTTCACTGACTCTCTTATTTTCTCGTTCTGAATATTATCATCCTCGTTTAATTATCTAATAAAAACTTATTCAAGACTATTGAAGAGAGAGGACGGGATGTTTGATATTAATAATTTCTAAGTTTCTGCAGGTGATTTCTATTTTAGAAGAAACTGCATTATTTATGAAAGAGGACCTTTATCACTAACTACAGTGCCAATACAAAGTTTAAAACTAGAATGAAACAGACTGGACCCTTCAACGACCCTAATGATGCCTCCAATATAGCACTTTTCCAGAGACAAGTATGCGTATTTGTTAATTGTTACAATTTAACGTTAGGAGGGGAAGAAATTAGTACGGGTGTTAAAGAAAGTTCGCAATTTAAAATTAATATTAAGGATTTATCGAGCAGGAAGCCGAAGCAGAATTATCTTTTAGTTATCAAAGAATGCGTGGGGTCTTGGGGAAAAGAAAACATACTTAAAAAAAGTTTACTTAAATTATCCAGATCTAATAAAGATAGACGATCTCAGTGATGACTAAAGAGAAGCCATTCCTTATTTGAGCTAGTGAAAATAAACCATCTCTAAGATGATCCAGAAAAAATAAGCCAGTTCTAAACAGATAGCGTAAAGATCTACGTGTAACTTATAGGGAAGTAAAAAAATACCCCGAAGGAAAGGTTAAACTAGGTTTTCTTTTTTAAATTTAAAAGTAAATCTTTACTGTCAGTTTATAGATGCCTTATTTTTAATGAGTGATATTCCAGGATGGTGGAGGATGGTGGCTCATTCAATGAGCGTCGTGGTTCTGTTGCGATATGCGCTTGATGACACAGGTTCAAATCCAACTCTTTTCTTCACCTTCTTATAGCGGTTTAAATAGTTTTCTCTATTTTCTCCATTTCTAAATCTCCCATTTTTCTTTTTAAGATTTTAATGGTTCACTTAATATACTCGTTAGCGTTTTACTGGGTTGTGAAACCACTTTTCCCTCCTTTTGGCAATTAACAACATCCAATGTATATCAAGTTTGAGGCGCGATGACCCTTAGTCTCTGAAAGTGTGGAAAGATGTGTAACCATGAATTTGTTAGAACTTAGTTTCACTAGGAACAATTATAGCAGATTGCAAGTCCATTTGTGTCAAAGCTATAAATAATGGATTGCAATTTTTGTTTAAAAGGCTTAATTTGGAAAAGAGCAAAGTTAAATTATGTAAAGCCAATCCATTAAATGGGCCATTCATTAAATATTAGTTTCTCTCACTCTCTATCTCTTTCCTCCCCCCTAGGGGAAAGGGGAGCTAGAGGAAGATGTGACGTCCCCTTGTCGCCGGATGAAAGGTGGTGTGTACCTTTGAATTTTCGAGCTATGTCGGCAGGGATAACTCTCTTCTAGGTACCCCTGGTAGAGCTTTCCTTGTCGATTTGGTCAAAAACGAGGTTCCAGACTAAGTGTGTCCTTCCTTCCTTTTTCTATTATATCCTTATTTTTTACTTTTATCCTATTTCTTCGATTTATTATACAAAAATAAAACAAAAAACAAAAAACTACTACTCCTATCATGTCACTCTTACCCTTTTTTCCCCTCTGTCTACATATAAGGACCTGGCAGCTACCTCATACGTCAAAAGGTAGGCTTTGGAGCTTCTAGAAACAACGCCAATCGACGCTCACCTGTTGCGAGAGACTAGGACTAGAGGTGTCTTAGGCGTTGATGAGGGTAGTGCCCCGTTAACCCCTTCCCGGGCGCGTAATTATTGACCATTCCCAGTAACCGTTGACGGGTGCCTCTGGTAGCATCGGTCCGAGGTGACGGTACTTTGTTTCCAGGCTGGTTGCCAGGCCAATAAAAAGCTTTGGGTTAAGTTTCTTGGTGTGGCGGGATATCCATTGAACGCTGCTCCGAGATCTTGGCGGTTGTGAAGGGAACTAGTAGAAGTTTAGTACGGGGCGTGCTCCGTTGTTTCCCTGGTGAGAAATCGATGGCCCCTTCGGGGCCCGTCAGTGCTGCTTGGTTGAGAGCCACGTCACGCCAAGGTTTGACGACTCGGTCGGACAAACAGCAGCACAAGGAGCGTGCCTTCTGAAAGATCCGAAACGTCTCCGATCGATAGGCGGGAACGACTAACGCGGGGAGAACTCACCAACCCCCTTTTTTACTATTGATTGTTCGCAAAGTTTTGAGAGAAAGTAAGTGTTCAAAATGACAAGGAAAACAGTTCCAGCTGAACTCAAATATACATGTGCGATATGCCAGAAGGACAAGTGGTGCGTGTACGTCCCGGAAATATGTTTTCAGAAATGCCACCCGGGAAGTATATGCACCGACTGCATCCTTAAAGGAGAGGTCCTAGAAGCAGTGGAATACTGCAATGAACTGAAAGATCTCTTCACAACCTTTGAGGAAAAATCTAGAGCACTGGAAAGTAAACTACAGACCCTAGAAACGAAGCACGCGCTTTGGATTCGGCGTCTCGAGCAGAGAATCCTAGAGCTAGCCTCTAAATTCGAGGCCCAGTCAGCTCAAGCTTGAGACGAAACCCCACTGACTTTGGTGGTTCCGCCGATGAGACTCGAACTTAAGGAGCTGTAACTGCATTGGTAGTGCCACTTCAGCTATGCGTAGCAACTATTAAGAGAACGAAGAAAAAGAAGAAAAACAATCACCTTAATGCAGCTCACCCCAGTGTAGAGGATTCGAATGTTACTGGTGCGCAAGGGAAAGTCGAAAGAGAAGAAAAGACAAATGAAAATCGAAAAAAGGGAAGAAAAAGAAAAGAATAAGAAAAACAAGAAAAATACGGAGACGAAAGAGAAAATAGATGAGTCTCTGGCGAAAAAAAAGAGTACAGTCAAATGTGCGGAGGTCAACCTTATTAGGGACTCTCAAGCACGGGCCCTGCAACCCCTGCTAGCAGCACGCCTTTGCACGAGTGTGAAGGTAAGTTGCCTACCAGGAAGGGTAAATCAGCAGATGAGAGTAGAGGCGGAGAAAATCAGATTTCTGAGGACTCAGTCGTTGCCCTAATAGTAAGTGGCAACGACGTCTACCTCAGAGGAGGAAGGATAGGCCCCACAGTAAAGATTCTAAACACAGTCATGGGTGCAGTGGACGACTGTGGGCTGAAAATACGCAGACATATAGTGGTCGGGTTGCTCCCGTGAAGAGGTCCAACCCGGACCGCTCACTCGAGGAACGTCTCCCTTAATCGACGCCTCGGAGATTTGTGTACGGAAAAGGGGGTCTTTTTCTGGACCCTTACCGCACCTTCTATGGTAGAAACGATCTCTACCAATGGGATGGAGTACATCTTTCCTTTAAAGGAAAGGCCTTACTCTGCAACATGATACAAGATATCCTGGAACGGACCCTAAGTAGTGCCAGGCCCAGAGTGAAGGCAGACGTACGCCAGTACGCCCTTGTCACTCCTGGATCGACCTTCTCCGAGGTTGCAAAGACGATTGGCACCACTCCAGCAAGCCAGTCGGGAAAGAAAAGAGAGTAGGGAGTCCTACATTCAGGGACTCCTTAAAAGTTCTTATGTTTAATGTGAGGTCAATTAGGAACAGGTTTCTTGAGCTCCGTAGCCTTGTAGCAACAGAAGAAACTGAGATGGTGGCCATAACGGAGTCGTGGATAAAAACCTCAAGCTGAGATTTTGAAGGTGAATTCACGATTCCCGGTTAGTAGCTCTTCCTGAAAGATTGGCCAGAAAGAGAGGGTAGCGGTGTGATGTTGTACGTTGAGGATACTCTCAACTCGACGGATTGCAACATCATATCCGACCATGAGCTACTAGGTGTTGACCGAAAGATAGGTCTTGCCAAATACAGGACCATGGTGCTTTATAGACCTCCTGCCGACTCGTTTAAAAGGAAAGAGATCTGTACCAGCTAATAGGAGAACTTGTCGAAGACAGAGTGTTATCGTCATGGAGGACTTCCACACACAAGTTGCCTTGGCAACCAGAGAACCCTGTGGCGATAACGCACTACTTCTAGAGTTCGCGAACAACGAGTTCCTCACTCAGTGGGTGCGAGAGCCAACAAGAGGAGACAATATCCTCGACTTGGTTTCCACCTCTGAGGATGACATCGTTGAAGACCTCTCTTTTGATGAACAACTCGGTGGCACTGACCACTGACTAATTAGATTTGTAGTCAAAGTCCCCAAGGCAGAGCCTGCAACTATTAAATAGGGAAACTTGATTTTAGAAGAGCAGACTTTGCAGGTCTTCGTGCTGGACTGACTGACGCGAGGCTAGAAGTATGCGAGGCTGTTAAAGACTGGTGGAACAGTTTCCAAACCACCTATTGACGAATAAGTGACCTGGCCCAGATGGGTTTCTACCAAAAGTGTTGAAAAAAGTGCGCGATCAGGTGTCACGACACCTGAGCGCAATCTTAAACATGTCAATCCGGACGGAATGCGTTCCTAGAGACTGGCGTGAAGCAAAGGTGACTCCTATCATTAAGAAAGGAGACCTTAGCCAACCATCAAACAACTGACCTATCAGTTTGACTTCGATAGTCGGTAAACTCATGGAAAGCATTATGGTGGACAAAATGACGTCGAATTTAGAGTCAAACCTGCTACTGAAGAGTTCCCAGCACGGCTTTTGAAGGCAGCGGTCATGCCTGACGAACCTTGTGGACTTCTTCCACTTCGTCTTCAGTGATCACGATTGGATCAAGGTGGTGGTTGTGGTCTGCTTAGACTTTCAGAAAGCCTTTGATGAGGTAACACACCGCCACCTTCTCAAGGAAGTACGAGCGCTGGGTATAGGCGGAAAAGTAGCAGGCTGGATAGAAAACTGGCTAAGTGGCAAACGGCAACGACTAGTGGTGAATGGACAGGCTTCTGAACCTTGCAAAAGATGGAAATACTGCCCGCCTTCAATATGATCTTCGGACGATTGGAGAGTAGTCTGATACGTGGTAAATGCCTTTCAACGTTGACAAATACAAAGTGATGCATATCGGCCACCGAAATCCCCAATTACCCTATATCCTTAAGGGCACTGAGAAGGACTTGGGTGTAACTATCACCAGTGACCTCAAGTTCTCGAAACAGTGTATTGATGTGGAGAAGAACGCCCAAAGGATATCAGAGTATATAAAGTGACAGTTTGAAAATCAGAACAAGGAGATAGTACTCTGTCTGTACAACTCCCTCGTCCTACCTAGAGTATGCCGTACAATTTTTGGAGTCCTTCGTTTCGAAAGAACATCGCGAGATTGGAACGCGTCCAAGCTAGGGTAACCAAACTGATTTCCTCTATCAGACATAAAAGTTATGAAGATAGATTAAGGGAATTAGATATGTTCTCGCTGAAGACACGGAAACTATGTGGGCAGCTTATCGAAGTGTTTAAAATAATTTGAGGTTTTGACAGACTGGGCTACGGGGATATTTTCCAGCTCAGCGAGCGGCGAACAAGAAATCACGGCTACAAACCTGAACTGCGGTGATACTACCGTGATCTTTAGGGGGAATTCTTCACATACGATATCTGTTGTAGTTTGACTGCACTTCCGACTGCAGTTGTCAACAGTGAATCTGTTGACCAGTTCAAGTCAATACTAGATAAAGTCTTGCCAATTCACCGGTAAGATCCTCGCGAGTGATCTTCGAGGTTGCCAACGGACACCTTCGAAGATTGCGCCATAAGTACCCTCCTTTTATGGACCGTAAGGTCTTCTAGGGTACTTATTTTCCTTGTATCTCCGTGTAGCTTCCTTTTGGGGAGTAATAGGTTTCAGTGTGATATATTTCTGCTTTGATTCCTTTGCAGTAATCTAGATAACTCAGATATTTAATTAAAGTTGTAAATAAGTATCTGGAGGGCATGTAGCTGTTCGAATGGAGACTGTATTCCTTATTCCTTCACTATGAGGCATCATTTAGATTTTCGTTTGATAGTTTGGGAGATCCTTTTCTTTTGTAAAAAACTAAATTATATCTCCCAATGTTATTGAAAAATCAAAAAGTATATAATGTAATAGTAATCACCAATCAAAGGTTAATTAGTAATCTAAGTGATTAAAATGCTATATCTATTTCTTTGCCTATAAAATTTAACTATGCAAACTGCTCAAAATGTTCTCTGGCGGCATGAATGCGCTTCTCTATGCGTCTGCTACGCTGTGCTTTGTTTTATCAAAGATCCGTATCAGTCTTAGGCTATGGAGCGAACGTAGCCTCTTCACCCACTAGCTTGCCTCGAGAATTAGCCTACATACCTACGCATTATGCCTAAGCATATGTCACTGGAGCAAAGTAAAGGTGTTCTGAAATGGGCACGGGAATTTCGTACACAGTCACTCACACGTCATCCCATTATGAGCTTCTTTGACATCATTGAGGCAGTGTGTACTACATAAGATATGTGCAAGCAAATTTCGAGATGACGCAAATCTAGTTGAGCGACGAAAAATACCACAAAAATCAGTTAGGCAATGTGGCCGTGAGACCGGGATCAGCAAATCAGGTGTTCAACCGATTTTAAAGTCGTCACAATGTAAAGCTCTATTCCAACGCTGTTACATGCCATGACTGAAAATGACCCAGATCCCAGACTCGAATTTTGTGAATGGTTTCAGTCAATGGAAGCCAAAGAAGTACAGTTTGCCTACATAATCGTGTGTGCAGATGAAGCTAACTTTAAGCTGAATAGCACATTAAATAGGCACAACGGCAGATATTAGCTACCTAATAATTCACGCGCTTATATGGATAATCATGTTAATTTAGCAAGTTTATTAGCATGGTGTGGTTTATCCTTCAGGGGTTTGGTTGGATCCATTTTCATTAGTGTGAAAGTTCCCGGTCAAAAATACCTTGACATGCTGGTTACAGAAATTATCCCTCTAGTTCAGGTGCTGTGTGGAAACAATGACTTTTACTTTCAACAAGAGTGAGCCCCCCTCCCCCCCTCACCCCCTCTTTATTATCATTGTGATGTGAGAGAAGTTATGTTCCTTGATCGAACGTTTTCTAACGGTTAGAGAGGACGAATGAGAGTAATAATTACACTGGTCATCATCCAAAATGGTTCACATATGAGATTATGCTCACCCAACTAATTTCATGTTGCTAAATTTGAATCTGATGTTTGTTTTATTCTATCAGACGAGATTTTATAAAAAAATCAATAGGTACAAATATTCAATATTCCGTTACTTGTGTCGTGCAACAGATATTTAACCCAAAACAGACCAGCTTGTCTTTTATGTGACTATGCTTACATGAATACTTTCACATTGTTGAATATGATTTAGATGTTTTATTCTACTATCAGATCTACTTTCTTAAACTATCAGAAAAATATTAAATATGACATTGTTGAGTATGTTTTAGATGTTTTATTCTACTATCAGATCTACTTTCTTAGAAAATCAGAAAAATAGTAAATATAACATTGTTGAGTATGATTTAGATGTTTTGTTCTACTATCAGATCTACTTTCTTAAACAATCAGAAAAATAGTAAATATGACATTGTTGAGTATGATTTAGATGTTTTATTCTACTATCAGATCTACTTTCTTAAACAATCAGAAAAATAGTAAATATGACATTGTCTCACGCAAGATAACAATATTAAACACGTCACAGATAAGCTCATAAGAAATTGTACCAGAAAGCATAAGTTCAAATTCTTTATAATGACAAAATATGAAGTTAAAAAAGTCCTTATGAACTTTGCCCTGTCGTTTGTACAGCTCGCTCTCTTCATGTTAGAAAGGAATTGTCCCTGATATTTGCTCTCCATTAGGGAGATGATGTTTTGATAATATCTTCCACCGTGTTCATTCATCACTAATGTCTCCAAGATTATCTGAAAAAAAATCAATTGAGGGTGGAAAAAATAGAATTTCAAGGACATCCTTGCTCTCAATGCATGATAATTCTGCAGCATGGTTGTAACGATTTCTTTGTAGTTGCCAGCACGATAGTTTCTAAGAAAAAACTTTGACACATTTACAAATGATTCCTATGAGTTTTTCTCCAATATTGGGGTGCTGCACCTTGCCTCGTGTTTTGATGGTTATTTCCTTGATGTTTGTGAGACAGAAGTAGCACTCACTGCTGTGGTATTTGGGTTCACGCCATATCATTGGTACCGCAAACGACATTTCTGAGCTTTGCTTATCACACATCCATTTTCCTAAGGTGGTTTACACAAGAGTATTTCTTGCCTTTGTCACCCAAAGGACATTTGAAGTAACTTTTGTAGTTTAGTCGAACAGCTTTTGTGGTTGGTTTCTTGAGGCTACCAGGAGTGAAGGCGCCACACATGTAACAAAAAAGATCAGCATCGTTCACGCACCTGCCACGGTCAATGTTTTGTTGAGTTCAGATAGTTAGAAATTAGGCAATTGTAGATATGCACTAAATCTGAAACAAACAAAAAAGCTCAAATTAGGAAAAAACTATTGCATAAGTGGAACCAATGAACATATAAATTAGTATATGAATAACATGGTGCATCAAATATATAGATATGCTAGTTCTAGAAAACTGAGCCCGATACAGCTATACCAATCTCATTATTGAATTTAGCACATAAAATTACCTTACAATCAGACTATTTGGATCTAGAACCATGGAAACTATTTTTTTGTTGACCAGTGTTATCTTGCGTGTCCACCGGACTTGACTTCACTTAAATTTTACCTTGTGAAGATACTTGAAGGATGCAACATATGGTACTAGACCTACAATTCTCGAAGAAATGAAACAAGAAATTAGGAATATCACAGCATTCACATTAGGTAATGTTTGCGAATTAGTAAGTCGACGCATTCAAAAATGCATCTATGCCCCTGGTAAATATCATGAGCACTTGACGTAGTTAAATTTTTTAAACAAACAATTTAATATGACATTTTAATAACGTAGATCAGAAATTCACCCTTTATTGGCGATTACTAGGTATAAATTTTGTTTTTGTTCAAAGAATAAAATATATGATATTTTGGAGAGTCTATAGTCCTTTTGTGTCACTCTCCATTTACAGGGTGGAAAAACGAAGTGTAGACTTCTATTTATTTAATTATTTTCACAACACAATGCAAAATTACATAATGGGTAGAGTAAAACAAAAGAGAAAATATGCTGCAAGATGATGATAGAAATAATATTCGATATGATTGCCTTTTGAGTAGATGACATGACAAAGTCTAGAATTGCCTGAGAGCATGTAGCCCGTAATTTTCAGCTGATATTTTCTCCCAGAGTTTGTTCAGCTTTGAGCTCAGAACTTCTATATTTTAATGTGATTTCGTACAGGTCATCTGTTCGAGCATCGACTACTTATTAAAATCCATGTGGTTCAAATATGGTGAACTAGTATGCCAAAGTTCCATTAAACAAAACTCTTAAATATTTGCCTGGCATCAATTTCGAAATCTTTTGGCTGTGTGTGAGGTTGCTTCATCTTGTTGAAGGGTTACACCAGTATTTCCTATTTTGGCATCCTTCATTGGGATGAATTTTTCATTCAACATCTCTAAATAAACATAGTGATTGATCCTTTCCCCTTTTTCAATGAAGATGAAATGCTTTTTGGCCCGTTGATGTAAGTCTGCCCACATAATCACCTAAGCTGGCTTTGGTTTCCTGAAAGAAGTCTACTATTCAACTTGATACTGATTTTTTTTAATTTTGTCCCCAAACATCATCATTCTATGTGTTTTTGGTGGCTACACAGTGAACAATTTCTCATTTGTACACAGAACTGGATGGTTTGAGTGAGGTTGGACAGAAGATATCTTGTAGCTCTCTTTAATCGACGAAATATTAGATCATCTTTTTGCATTTTTTGTATAGTCACATGATTCACTGTAGCAGCTCAAGCAATTTGTCTGGTACTGGTCATTGGGTTATGCATGATCTTGTTCATCGTGTTCATGTGTCTTTAAGCCTTTAAATAGCTTTAAAAAACAGTTCTGGTCTACCGCCGCTATCTTTCAGTTTCTATGCAGGTACTTAATTGATTCCCATTTTATAATCACCCTCGAATTTCCCACACAGCATCTCTTACTACAATTTGCCATCGTCATGAAAATGCACACAGAATCTGCTATGGCAGGTACGACATTCGAATCGATTGTCTGAACGCCATAAATCTCATCAGGGGGAAAATATTAGTGGATACCAGGTCTCACTTCAAACAGCAACAGGATCCCCCATGCAAACATTCAATGGACACTAAATCTATCGTTAGGGTTAAGATAAAATATTCAGTGGAAGTATTTAGTGGAGATATTAAGTCTGCATTATCCTAGTCGAATTAAAGCGTCCGTATTTGGTAAATGAAACAGCTAATTCACAAAAAGAAGCTGTTAATTAAGGTACATTATCTCCTTTACTCTCAGTTGCTTAATAATTAAAGTGAATTATATAAGCGCAATAATCGGTGCAATCGTAAAAAGGTACCGAGACTGTCTCCTTGTTATTACCACAAAATAATTACTACTAGCATTCCAGTCGCAGAGATAGCTAGGCATTTTGTCTCTTATATATTGATTGTTCTTAAAGAGCTAATACAAACTTTACTAAGAGGATGCAAGATGAAACCAAACTCAAGCCATTACACAACTCATATCTACCTCGTTTAGAAGTCAGACAACACTTCTCACTTCACCTGTGACTTCCGACGACTAAACGCGGTCAATTTCGGTGAGAAATACCCGCTCGCTTATATCATTGACTTCACTGCAACAATCAAAGGTTGCCTACTCAAAGTAGGCAAAATTTGGAGCATGTCTTAAAGGGTGAAATTACATGGTTTGCAAATCAATATTGCCAAATGCATATTTTGGTATATTCACTCAACTGTTTAGACTAAAAGGTTAGTTCCCAAGACGTCCTCAGAGGAGGATAAGATATCTGCAATTAGGGATTATCATAAGCCTGCAACACTAAAAGAGTTACAGAAGTTTCTTGGATTAGTAAATTTCCTTAGAAGATTCCTAAAAATGCTGCCATTACTCTAAATCCTCTTACAAGGTTAATGAAAAGGTCAAATAATCGCCGTCCCAATTCAAGTTTACAATGGGATGAACAAACCGAATACGCCGTCATTGATATAAAAAAAATCCATTTTTGAAAGCAACACTCAGAGACCTACTTACAGTTCGGTTTTCCATCAACATTAAGCAATAGCTTGGATATTCCACTGTATGTACTTTGTCAAAAAACACTGGGCAATGATTCATTGAAGCCAAGTCTTCTCACGCGACATCTGGAGAAAGCTTATCCGGAATTTAAGACAAAGATCTCGCCTTTTTCAAGCGTAAATAAGCAAAGTTTAAGAAACAACGACTGGATTAAAGCGGTAGGTTTTTCCAACAAACCAGTGCAGCAGTGATGGGATCTTATGAAGTTTCACTTCTGATTGCTAAACTAAAGAAAGCTCATACCATGGAGAAGACATTCTTCTTCCAGATGCAAAAGAAATGGTACGTTGTGTCCTTGGAGATCAATCTGCATAAAAGATTAACTCTATCTTTTTGTCTAACAATAAAGTGAAACGACTAATTGCAGAAATGTCAGTAGATATTTTTGAGCGAGTGATTATTGAGATTTCGGTCTGAAACTGGGTTTGAAATTTAACTCTACGAGTCCACAGATGTGATAAATTGTGCTCATTTAATAATATTTGCTCAGTATATGGGTAATGAAGGCATTAGAGAAGAGTTCTTGATGAATGCCGGACTAGAAGAAACAACAAAAGATGATTTCTTCCAAATTGTAGATTCATTTTCAAGCAACATAGTTTGAAGTGGGAAAATCTGAAAGGATGCACAACTGATGGGGCCTCCGCTTTGTTACGACGAAGGTATGGTTTTAGAGTTCGTGTCATGAAAGTGGCTCATCATGTGACATTTATGCATTGCATAATCCATCGGTTTGCTTTCTTTTTTATGGTCCTTCCTGTTGATCTAGACAGTGTGTTATCAGTGGTGCTCAAAAAGGTTAACCATGTAAAAGGGATAGCTCTGCCTAGCATAGTATAACAGAATAGATTAATTCATAACCTAGCCTAGCCTAGCTTAGTATAACACAGTGTAGCCTATGATTCCCTATAATAGTAGAACTTGCCATACCATAATCTAGCGTAGCTAGCATAGTATAGCTTAGCCTGGCATAGTAAGACTTGGCTTAGACTACTCTAGCCTACCCTAGAAACCATAGTAAAGCCTAGCCTAACATAGCCTAGTACATCCTAGTGCATATAGGATAGTGAAGCTTACCATATTATACCTTATCATAATATAGCCTATCCTAGAATAGTATAGCATAGCATAGCCTAAGCCTACCTTACCCTAATCTAGCTTAGCATAGTATAGTATAAGCGTAGTATAGCCTAGCCTAATATAAACTAGTCTACAATAGTATAGCCTAGATTAGCATAGTATATCCTATGCTATTCTAGCATGGTATATCTTGGCTTAGCACACCCAACCAGAGTCTATCCTAGCCTGCCCTAGCCTATGCTAGATTAGCATGGTACACTATAATCTAGCCTAGTCTAGTGTAGTATAGTCAAGCAGAGCCTTGCATAGCATAGCATACACTTGTATAGCCCAACCTAGTATATCATAGCATAAAATGACCTAGAATAGCATAGTATACCCTAGAGTAGCCTAGTATACCATACCCTAGCCTAGTATAGACCTGCATATATAGCCTATAATAGTATATATTAGAATAATCTAGCTTCTGATAGTATAGCTGAGCCTATCACAGTGTATCCTAACCTAGCCTAGCCTAGCTTATCAAAGTATAGCCTAGCTTACTAACAGAGTATAACGTAGCCTAGCTTAGCGCAGCCTACAAATGTATATTAAAACTTAGGCTAACCTAGCTTAGCTTACCATAGTCCAGTATAGCCTAGTTCACTGGAGCCTAGCCTAGTATATTCTACCTAAGACTAGCATAGCCTAGTATAGTATATTATAGATTACCTTACCCTTCCCTACCCTAGCCTAGTTAGTATAGTATATTATATATTGCCCAGCCTAAACTAGACTTTAGACCATAGCCTAGGCTTGCATAGCATACATAATATAGCTTATACTATCGGAGTAAAGCCTCGCTTATCCTAGCATGGTATAGCGAAGACTAGCCTAGTGTAGCATAGCTTAGTATATCATAGTTAAACTTAGCATACCATAGCGTAGCCTAGCCTAGTATAGTCTTCCATGCCCTGCCTAGCTTAGTATCACGTATCCTAGACATATATAGCCTATACTATACTATTATTTCCTAGTCAAGCATAGCTTATAATTGTCTACCCTAACATACTATATGCTATCCTAGCATAGCATATTATAGCCTAAATTAGCATAGTATATCTTACCCTTGTACATTATATCTTAGCATAAATTAGCCTATACTAGGCTAGCATAGTATAGACGATACTAGGCTTTCCTAGCAGACTATAGCATATAATAGTGTAGTTTAGTCTACCAGAGTATCGGCCGAAAAGTTATGATGTTATTGCCAAAACAAAATAATTCCCGGGATAACCTTGATAGGACTTTGGCAATTGTATCAGTTGAAAGAGAATATAAAACTACATAATGCTTTCGAATTTCGTTAGAATCGGCCAATTAATTTTGATGTTATTACGAAAACCTAAATAATTCCCGGGCTATCCTTGGGACAATTTTAGCAATTATAGCATTCGAAAGAAAATGTAAAACATCATAATATTTTCAAAAATCGTTATAATCGGCCAAATAGTTACAATGTTGTTAAAAAAAAAAAAGCAAAACAGGGACTGATCGACCGACATAGTGAGATGTAGTCTCTCGCGACCTGGCTCGCACGCGACTAAAAATGAATTATGTTTTTAAGCTGTTAAATACCGCCGTGTCTGCAGGATTTTTATCTAAAAAGAAATTGGAAAGTGCCCCAGAATGAAGACTAAAGTCAATGAAGAGACAGATCTAAAGATTTTCCAATTTTTCGCCGATTAAAGAATACTAAATCCAGTCGAAGATTTCTCTAATTTTCAGGACCATTCTTTAACTTTGAGGACCTTAAGGAGGTCTTAGAGAACTTTCTTGGCGACAAGAAAGCCATGAACTACATATTACTTGTCTCAAATGCGGTGAGTGCTTTTAGAAAACTCGGATGTAACATGAGCATTAATTGCATTATTTACCAAGTCTACGATCAATAGAGAATAGAACTCCCTACCCTATTGGAATATGGGCCTCACGTACAAGGCACTTCCATAAGAATCAAACTGGTAGCCACAAAGGCGGATCAAGAAATCTATTTGGCTACTCCAAGAGTGGTACCAAAACTCGGTGACAAATCACCCTTGGCAGCTGAGCAACTCACAAAGAGCTTTACGGAACTTACCCATGTAATGCACCCAAACAATTATACAATGAGGTCAACATTAGATCATCATGACAATCGTTACTCACAGGGTTATATTCAACCCCTTTTCCTATATTTGTCATTATCCGATTACTCAAGGTAGGATAAGCTAAGTTGTTGGAGTCGAAATTGCATACTTTTGGATGAAGCAATATCATTATCATTTTATTTCCGTTGTTAAATATTCACACCAGGGTGATGTGCCTTACACTGTCGACTCAGGATACCATTTTATCATCATTCATTTGTAATTATTTCATTCTCATTATCTTTCTAATTATTTGGCTTCAACTGTATCGTGTGTTTTTGTTCATGCCATCAATGATCTCTGTCGTTAATATTTTTGTTTCATGTTATGAGTTTTACAATTATGCATTTATCCCATGATATTCGTTGTATTATGCAATAATTTTCGGTCTTCAGAAACTGAGGGGGGAACATGTGTGTAAATTATACAGAGGGGCAATGTCTTTACCTTGTTTCTCAGAGGTTGAGTGTATGTAGCAATTGTCCCCTTATTTCAGAGGAAAAATGGAAATATGCACCACAGGTAAATTATATCTGCCTCCCATCTTATAAAAGTCACTCACTTCACATCCCTTCTACACTTATCAGCAAAAGCTCAATGGATTTTGGGATCTCATCGGGGATGATTCTTAGCTAATTTTAAGACCTCTAAAATGCGCTTTCCTTAATTTACGCCAAGCTGAGGAACGAAGAGATAGCCAACTCCTGTTAACTATCTCTATCCAAGAATTTAAAATAGTAAATAGAGTTCCTGAATAAAGCGCCCCGTTCAGATTGTGGCTGCTTCCCTACTT
The DNA here is from genome assembly GCA_963969495.1 of Ceratothoa steindachneri. Classification (NCBI taxonomy): domain Eukaryota; kingdom Metazoa; phylum Arthropoda; class Malacostraca; order Isopoda; family Cymothoidae; genus Ceratothoa; species Ceratothoa steindachneri. Next base: position 213,870,611 of record OZ018322.1, read on the forward strand.
TTCCATTTTTATCACTTAAGACACCACAATCTTTTAAGGATTATCACGAACTGGAGGAAGTTTTGATGCTTTCAGATTGTGGGTGCCTCCCCCAATTTTCCCTACTTATTTTTACTTAGGACCCCACAATCTATTAAAGATTTATGGATAATGCTGAGAAGGTGTGAGCATGCTAAATATTGGTACTCTACTATTTTATTAAAACTCAACCCACCAATTTGGAAATATTTATACACTTCGAATAAAACCATTCTTCATTATCATCACTAGAAATTACGCGACCGGTTACAAAAGTAGGATAGTGGGGTATACTGTAGCCCTCTAATCCTTCCTCCAATTCATCCTTCTTCGATGAATGGTGTTACTCAGCTCTTATTATTCTGTTGTAGGGTTTGAATATAATTAAATGATTAAGTTGTATTGAATAAGTTTGCAAGTATACCTCGTATCAAGAGTTAAATTCGTGGTGTACGCTATCAAAGTATATAACTTAAATCCAGATTTATGGTATATAAAAGGGAAACCACTGTATAGGAGCATAGAAGTTATTCACGAGACTAGTTTCAGTATGAATTTTACCATACCCTCTTCAGTCGTATACTGAGAATCGAGGGGATACAAAATTGCTACACAGCCTGAATATCAGGAGAAAAGTAATTAATCAGAGGATGTATTTATTAGATCACTAGCTATACTGTTACGATTAGGTTCCAAGAATTGGAGCTACATTTAATTGAAATTGGGAATTTTTCGTATTCGTAACGATTCTACAATTTTTTCTTTTACCGAAATCTTTACAATTGTATACTAGATGCAGTACAGTCTGTCTCGCCTGACATCACCGTTAGGTTGAGTATTTTTAATCTGATTAACAATTTCATCAACTAAATCGAATATTTTAAGTCACAAACACATAATATAATTTCTAATAAATATATGTATGTATATATATATATATATATATATATATATATATATATATAAATTATAAAAGCTGAGCTAGAATGGCTACAAGTAAAAGCAGGGATAACAATTGGAATCCTGATAGATAGACTAATTTTTTTATTTGTCTTCGAAAACCTGGCTTATGCGTTATCTTCTCATGACTGTGAGCAGAGCTCCCCACGAGAGCTTGATGAATAGCTTAGTAGGCTACAACATTGCTTTCTTAACCGCATAATTATGATTGCGCAATTGCACATAATTCTCTTGTTGAGAACAAGATTTTCAAGAGCATTATAGCGCCCAAGCCTCCCATCTACGCGTGCTATATCTATGACATAATTTTGAATACGAATAACCTTGAACAAGTGAACGGCCTAGTTGAAACATTTTAGTACAACTCGTGTCTGAATTTCACCCACGAAATGGAAGATAAGGATCCCTTTCCTTATTTGATATCCTCATAAGGGGCCAGGAGTACAAATTTGGGACCCAAGTTTACGTAAGGCCAGGAACTTGGGCTTCTGCTTAAACGGTTCTTCTGACTGTCTTTAACGTTACAAGAGATCAGTCATAAATGCCTTAGTTAACAATACAATTTCCTATTAATCCTCGTGGACGGCTGTTGATCACGAACTTAAGAGCGTTTCCCGAGTTCTCGTTAACAACGGCTACACACAAGAATCCATCGACGCCATCATGAAAGAGAAAATAAACTTGGCCAATATAAACACTGGTTACCGTGAAGACGAAAACGCTCTCAAAGCCATTCTCCAACGTACGTAACCCCAACTCACCCTAATGTAAATATTAATCTAAATATATACTGCAAGACCAAGAAAACAAGTAGTTACATCATGAAGAAGAGCTGTCTCCCTCCAACGAGCGAACTCCAGGAGACTAAAGTCGTGTACGAATATTCGTGCGAAGCCGGTGAGTGCGAACACCGCAATTCAAAGTACATCGGCGTAATATCCACAACCCTGTCAAGGCGTCTGGCAGCTCACCTTTGAGACTGCGTGCTTAAAAAACACGCCCACTCTCATGCCACTACCCTAACCACTGAAAAACAGAATCAGGACACCTCCATCATCCTGAGACTCCAAAATCGCAGAAGAATGCGGATGGCCGAAGCTGTCATTATTCGAATGAAGAAACCGGCAATTAACGTGCAAATTGAGACGGAAACCATACTCCCAACATCTCGGCGTCCCCGAGTTGACGGCCGTTAAAAGAAGCACGTTTTCAAACTTGATATTCCTTTGCCTCCTTTACCTCCTTTGCCAGAGAACTAGACCAGAGCAACAAATAGTCAGACGTATTCGTATGGTTTTAAGAGTAGATTTAGGTAGGGGATAGAGTAAGGGTGTGTGGACAAATAGGGGAAAGTAAACCAGTGGTGAAAAGTGAAAGAAGTGTGAAAGGGTGCAAAGAGATGCTAAAGCCTGGTGATCAGGCCTATGGCTTTTAAGTATTTTAGGTTTTGTAGTTCCTTTGTGGTCTTTGAGTTAGTTTATATATATATATATATATATATATATATATATATATATATATATATATATATATAATATATATATATATATATATATATATATATATATATATATATATATATATATATATATATATATATAATATGGCGTTCAAGCCATTTGTCTTCAAAATCAATTCATTTCTTTGGATATGATGTGTGCATTAGCTGTTATGGTAATAATTACTTTATTTATTACTTTATTGTTGTGCTTAGTGTTTTTGTTTTTTCGTATATCTTGTAGTGTGTGTAATTCGTGGTTTTTGTTTTATCGTGGAAGTCTTCTTTGGTAAATTTTGGTCTTCATCGGTAAATTTCGGTCTTCATCGGTAAATTTCGGTCTTCATCAGTGAATTTGTAGAAATCGGTTTGGTTTCATAGTTAGGTAAGCTATTTCTTAGTGGAATTTTTATTGGTTTAGGGTACAAAACATTTGTATTGTCATGTGTAGAACGGCACTTCTGCTCCGCCAGCTAAAACCCCGGTGGAGGTTGGAAATCTGGTGCTACTTATTCCTCTTCTGTTTTGGTCAATCATTTGGACGATAGCATCGTCCAAATCATGATTAACCATTTCCAGCATATTTCTTGTCCGTTCTTCTATGACGATGTTAATGGAACTTAACCCCGTCTCCTGGTGCAGCTCTTCCTGGCGTCTTCTCTCATGTCTGTATGCACCTGTAATTAGGTACATAAATTTATTCTGCACCACTTGTAGTTTGCTCTTTTGTGTCTTCGAGACACACGAGAGGGCGAAAGCGGGGTATAGCATCGTCGATCTTACAAGTGCATTGTAGATCTTTTTCTTATTGATTTGACGAAGATTTTTGAACCTGTATAGAGTCTTGACTGCAGCAGTGGCATTGGTGATTCTTTCTTGGGCGTGCTTCTTGTACCCTAATTAGTTAATATTCATTCCGAGTACATTGCACTCCGTGGTGTAGGGATAACGTACATCCCCCACCCTGACGTGGTAAACTACTCTCCTGTATATAGGGACTACTTTAACCTTCTGCTGGTTGGTGCGGATCTTCCACCGTGTCTCCTAGGTGTTAAGATTTTCAATTTCTGCTGCTGTCATACGACCTTGCCAAGGCGCAATCCTCCATGGACAAGTGATTTTCTGGGTGAAATCATCGGCGAATTGTATGTTTAGGCAAGTGGGGCTTATAGGGCCTGGGACATCCTCGATCTAAATCAAGTAGAGAGTGGGAGACAGGCGCCCTCCTGCGGGAGGCCCGGAGTGAGCGGAAACTTTAGTCCGTCCGTGCACCCTAATCTGATGTACGCCGCTCTCTCCATGACATAGTCACAGAGTGTTCTTTCTAAGTTTTCACTTATGCCCAGTCGTAAGATCCTGTACTGCATTTCCCCTTGCCACACCTTATCAAACGCCTTTGATACATCCTGACAAACAATGTCCACGTAACTTCTTTTCCGTTTTTCTTGGGCTAGCTTTTCCGTGATGAAATTAATCGCCATCTCCATACTTCGCTTGCTCCTAAATCCGAATTGATGTGGGTTGAAGAGGAGGTTCTCCTTCAGGTGAGACACCAGTCTCCTGTTGAAGATCTTCTCGAAGAGCTTCGTCCCAAATTCTAGGACTGAAATTGGCCGATAGCTCTGCTTCAACGTTGGGTCCTTTCCGTGCATAGGCAAGGAAATCATCTTAGTCGTTTGATAAGCATCTGGAAAGTATCACGTGTTCAGACAGGCGTTATATATTCTTCTCAGCCCTTTACTGACTTGGGCTGGTGTCTTTTCAAAGTTAAGCTTTGTAAGCCCCGATTTTCCTGGGGCTTTTTGTTGGAATGAGCGGAGCGCAACGAGTAGTTCTTCTTCGGTAATTTCGGCGTTTCCGTCGCGCGGTCTATTCGCCTGGGGAGGGGGCGTCTTCTGTAATTCTTCGTTAAGCTTGTCGAGGTTGTTGCTTTCGAACTCCAAGTCATAGTCTTCGTTTTCTTGTTCAGTTATACTGAAGATCTTATCCCAATAACTTCAGAATAGCTCTTCAATTCTTCCTTCTTCCGTTTCGATGTTTCAATCTTCCTTTTGTAGCTCAATCTTCCGGTTCTTCTTTCCAGTCGATCCTTTGAGATTTCGGATCTTTTTCCAAAAATCTTTGGGAGTTGCTTCGTGATCGAGGCTCTCGATTGCATCATCCCATCTTGTACCTTCCTGTTTGAGGATCAACTGGTTCAGTTCTTCTTTAACTTCTTTACTTCGCTGTATTAAATGAACTGACGTATTCACGATGTTGATTTGATACAATAACTTCAGCTCACCGTATAATTCCTTCATGTATTCGGTCCATCTGTAGGTTGAGAGGGTTCTATACTAGAACTTTGGGATACAAGCTCTATCTGCGCTGATGAGATAGTTATTGAGGTCATCGAGTCCCTCGTCAATCTCCTTCAGAATTGCCTCGTCAAAGTTGGGTAGATCGTAGGCCTCGAGAACGCTCGCCTACCGTGTCCAGTCTGCTATTTTGTAGTTCTATCTGACTACAGCTGGAACTTTTATAGGGTTCCTGTGATACTAAGTAGGATCCCTATACGGTCACTACATGGTACCTGGACTGATTCCCTGTAGTAATTAAACGGCAGCTGACCATTCGCCATACAGATGTCTGGTTTTGTGGCACTTCCTGCTCTGACAAAGGTTGGGAAGTCAGAGCCTATTCGCTGGGCAATATTTTTGTCCAGTAATAGGTTCAGGCTTCTTCTTATACCGTTGAAGGTCTTTTAACCGTATTCTCGGCATCTGGCGTTCAGATCCCCATTAGTATGTGGGGGCTCCTCTACCAAATAGGCCAATGAGAGTGTGAAATGTTAACACATCTCTCCCTGGCGGTTGATATCCGGTAGCAATGACCGACTTTCCTAAGTCGAGTTTGACCTCAATCGTGAGGTAGGATTCTTCTAGATTTCTTATTTGCTTGTATTTATTCCCTTTATTTATTGCAATAGCGAATAATTTGTGATCAACACATCGTAGTTCCATATTTTTATTTTTGCACTACGCGTGTCGATCTCTTGTTCCAAAATTAAGATGATGTCCGCAGCAATTTCCCCTAATACATTTCCGTTAAAAAGTCTTTTCGTAGTCCAGCGGTTGGTATTAAATTCCAATCTATTCAGTGCGTTCTGTAAAATGGTGAATTGTTTTTACCTATGCTTCTTCTTATTCTTCTTCTTTGATGGGGTGGCTGGGCGGTTTTACTTTGCACAGGGTTTTCCTTTTTGGAGGGAGACTCGGGATTTTCGACCTGCTCTTCGTAGCTCGTGTACGAGTGCATGGGCCCGCTTCGTTGTTAAAAGATGAGGATCCCTCCTCACTCTCAACCTTTTCTTCACCGTCGTCCTCTTCGGATTCCCACGATGAGGGAGCTTCGACGATCTTCTCCAGTCCAGACTTGACGGTGTTTTTCTTTATGACTGAGCCCTTGAACGCCTTGGAAAATTCAGGGAGTATGGAGAGAGAATATTCTCTTTCAGGAGAGCGTTCATCACCTGGTAATAGCATCCAGGCTTCACGGCATTAGACACATTTGCGTGGGTAATGCTAATCAGTATTTTGGCACTTAGGTCTCCCATCATATTCATCTGTGCAAGCGCAGATGCAGGCTTCATTTCCGCATTACATTTTACCTGTTGTATGTTTTAGCCTGGTATTCTCTTATTCAATACCAGTATTCCATTTTGTGTCGATTTCTTGGCCATTTCAGTGGTACCAAATGTTATCTTAAATACGTAGGTGTGTTCGGGAAATTTGATTATTTCGCGAACTTGGGCCCAGGGATTGCTCTTGGTGATCTTCTACTTGAGCATATATATATATATATATATATATATATATATATATATATATATATATATATATATATATATATATATACACATATATATCGTGTGAATTGTCGAAGCGGATTTTCTAAATAAATTAAAGACCAATCATGCTTAAGGAATGAACATCTTTATTTGAACGTTTCGAGGTTCAGCCTCGTCGTCTTCGCTAAGAATATAAAAAAGTTAATATTAAAATTTTTAATCTTATTAAATCATTAAAATGGGTATAATTAGGCTGAGTAATTTGAAGTTGTCGGAGGAAATATTGGTCTTACATATTTGCAAATAATGCATAATAGGCGATAGGTCCGGTTTGCTTGGGACAAAACATGGTATGGACGACCCCTCCGCTAAAGGTACTGATTTATGTGATAGTGAATTTATTAAATGCCACAATTTTGAGATGAAATTTTGCGTTAATTTGAACCTATTTAAAATTTATAAGAGTGTCCATATGAATGGCTAGTTGTAGATTTAAAGTTTACTATCAACTCGGTGGCTTTCATTCAGCTCCAATTACGAGTCCACAATTTATATATAATCAAACACTTAACCATTAAAATAGTACTTTTGTAAACACCTGTATCGACCAGCACTTTAAATTAAAAAAAACTAAAGTAAGTTTTTTATTTGCTATAATCTAGTAATAAAACATCACGATCACATTTTTTTTTAAATAATGTTCCTTGTATTTTTTTCATAAAACCTCGGTTTGTTAAATATACCGCATAAAAATGTATTATTGAATTAAAGTTATGCTGACATCTAGTACTTATTTATGTAATATTTTCCATGACAAGAGGAAAAGTGCCTCCAATGACCTGCGACGTTTTGTGATAAGATGATAAATGGTTATTGCATTAAGCGTTTCCCATGGTTCAAATCACTTCCTTTCAATGGCTAAATGAGCCTTCTGCCACTAGATGGCGCCCTTAGCGCAAAATCCGATGGCAGACTTGAAATTTTCAGGGTGAATAACCCTATGTCCCATGAGCGTATGGGTCATTTCATAGCTCTAAATGGGTACAATTGAATTTTAATCCTTTGGAAAAAAGCGCGCAGTATGAAATTGATAAATTTATACGTCTCAATAAAAATATAATATTAAAGAAATTACCCATATTAGATTAATGCGAAAAATAATCGTTTTCTTTGTTGTGACAGAAAATATTCTACTTGAATATTATATAAGTATTCTTACATATCAACTGAAGTAATAGTGACAAAGTGTGTTTGCGGGGCATAATACTGACCTTAGTAGAATGGGAAGAAATGTCAATGAAACTGTATATAGTTGTTAAGAGCTACACAGGGGAGGATGAGTCCTGCTCCCTCCGACTGCTTGAGAGATTAAGGGAGAAAGAATTGATCCTACAGCATGTGTTTTAGGACCCGTCAATGTTACTACAATGAAGTGTGGCAGCGCTTTTTGTGAGACTGTCCTGAAAGAGCAATTTAGAGTGAAGAGAGGGTGTTGCGTGCTGTGGGAATTTTATACGCCCTCCCCTGTGTTCGCGGTCCATGTAATATTTAGGAATTGGAAGTTGTATTTCAACTTAACCTTACGTGAAATTCATCCAAGTGGAGTTTTCCCTGTCCAGGACTCACTTGGAAATGACTGACCCCTGTACAACTCTCTTCTTCCTTGCCATACAGGAATGCTTGAGTTTAAAAGATTCAGCCTTTCCTGATGGGCGGCGCGCATCGTGGATGGGCGGCGCTCATCGGGGATAAGCGGTAGATTGTTAATCTTCAAATAAGATCGCATTTATAACAGCCGCAGCAACGGGTCAGCAACACTTGGACACCACCTTGCAAATGAGAGTTCAATCTTAGCCAATTACCAAAACTTCCTTAATAATTTTGATTGTTTATCCATTTCTTTATGTATATTTTCTTTGTATGTATCCTTTTCGTATAGTGTGAATTCAAATACATTGTTTTGCTTATTTGAACTGTTTCTATGCCTTTAAAATATCTCACCCAATCCCTAGTGGCCCCTATCTGTCTTTAAAATATAGGATTGACTAGGTTTGCTTTTGTAATCGCTGTTAATCTTAATCTGTTCAGTCTTCCTTTTCTTTCTATTTATACATGATTTTTCCCCTCTCTTTTGCAAGATGCTTTCGATAGTTAGCACACATTCGTTTGTTATCCAAGTTAAATTTAATTCCCCACATTTTTTTTTTGAGTATTCCAGGCCCCCGATGCTGGCTGCACCTCTCATTATTGGTTTCTTCTGTGTTTATATTTATGGAGATAAAAGAAAAATCAAGGGCGAAAAATCGAACTTTCGCTTATGTTTTATTCTCGAATAAATTGTCGTCATTCTTCTTCTTCTTCGATCGTTCGTCCCTTATTCGACCCCTGACCCGTTCGGTCACCTCCGGACGCACAGCCAACCGTAAAATTGATCCGATCCTGACCCTTGAAACGCTCCACTACCGAGAAAACTGTTTGGAAATTTCGAGATTCGCTTTTCCGCTCGCAGCGCTAGCGTGGGAAAAACAGGGCTGGGGAGTGGGGGATGGGGGCGACCACCGTTTTTGCTTTGTGAGTGAGGGATTGAAAGGGTGCCCGCCTCTCTTCAATATACTCTTTTATTTTTGACTCAGGACTTAATAATGAGTTGTAAATACATGGGTATTTATATAAAAGGTATTTATTAATACACAGCAAAAATTAGGATGATAGTTTAATCAAAATAAGGTTATACATTTTTCTAAAAAAAGAAATGATAACTCACATATTTTAGTTGAATGTAGACAGTCTATATAAAATGATAAATGAAGGAATGCAAAATTTATTTGTATATTAGAAATCATATAGATTTTTCGTATTTCATAATGATTTTCTGTTTTGAAGCGAGGCTAAACTTTTCTAGCATATCGGTACACACTAAAGAGCTTACTTGGCAATGATGGCACTATTAGCTGTCAGTCTGCCACAAGCAAGCTCCTGGTAAACATCTCATCAGACTTTTCTTAGGCTAAAAGTTAAAGAACATTATTTTCACATCAAAGGCGCCATTGTAAGAGATCACGAGGCTGGAAAAGGCAACAAGAAGCTTTCTGAACATTTTTATATGCCTATAACCTCTGTACAATACAACATTCAGAAGTTGAGGAGGGAAGAAACCGTCAGTAGCAAACCAAGTATTTGTGTTCCGAGAAAAATAACTCCGCGTGCGTTCTCCAAACAAGTGAGAATAATGTAAAAGATCCCAGAGCAATAAAGAAAGAATTGTTTGACGAACTGGCTTTAAGTGGCTTCGTCACTCGACAGACAGTGTGTATCACTTTGCAAATAGAAGGAATCCGCAAGTCCTGGGCACGAAGGGTTCTACTGACAAATACACGTTGAAGCTCTCCAAATGTTTGCCACAGAGGTTCCACAAAGAAGACCATTATTTCAACAAAACTATTTGGTCAGATGAAACAAAATTAGAATTATTCGGCAATAACTACAATATGTTTGTTTGGCGCCAACCTAATATACCTTGCCAATGGTGAATCATGAGGGAGGTAGCATAAATGCTTTGGGCTGCTTTTCATCAACAGATAAAGAAGACCTTCACACCATAGATAGAACGATTAATTCAGAGGAATACTGCCAAATTTTAGAAAAGCATCTCAGTAGCTCCACCAAAAAATTAAGATGGTTAATGGTTAGGTGTTTCACCACGACACCGACAAGCTTACACATACCTCAAGGCAAACAACGGATAGCCTCAATAGGCATCATATTAATGTTCTTGAGCGGCCTAGACAGTCCCAGACTTGAAACCTTAAAAAATATCTTTGTAAAAAGTTGAAAATTAAAGTTGGAGAAAGGCAGCTCTCCAATCTTTCCGATTTAAAGCGATTATGTGTTGAAGAATAAGCAAAATCTCAACTAATTTATTTAGGGAAATTTGTTTCCGTTTACAAGAGACGCTCGGAAGTTGGTCTAGTTAATCTTCAGTAATTGTCTTCAGTAAGTTCATTAGGTACCTTTCGAGTAATGAGACCTTCCGTGGAGAAGTGACTTAGGTGGTGGTGGCCTTAGGTTTTAGTATGCGAAACGGTAGTGTTAGCGGTCTGGACTTTTCTTCCATTCCTTGGTCAGTCGGGTCTTGAAGATGCTCATACATTTGTACTAACAGCGTCTTGAGTTGGCTGGTTCCAGTGCTTCGTTGCAGGGCATATAAAAAGGTTGTCCCTGTGTCTATGTTCGTGTTGTATCTAGAGTTTGAAGCTAGGTCCCCGATTTTATGGCGTTTAGTGCAAGCTGTATAAACATCTTTTCACACACACCACAGGGTGCTGGGTTAAACTCCTCCAAGTGGTGAACCAGTTTGAACATCTGGATTATGTCAACTCTTGGGCGTCTACACTCTAGGGTTGGTAGCCCAAGTGTTGACAGTCGTTCTTCATAGGATTCCTCTGAGAGGCCTATGACTAATCTCGTAGCCCGACGTTGGACATATTCTCGGTGTCTTTGTCCCTCTTCAGTTTTGTTAACAAGCGATTTGTACAGAGGATGGAATGCAGTAGGGTCTAGACCTTTGAAAGTATGTTTGATGGCGCAGAGGACATTGCTGGCTTTATTTACTTAGGTTTGGATGTTCTTAAAGAATGTCAACCCCGAATCCACAATCACGCCTAGGTCTTTTTTCTCCAAGGTTGTCATTGCGTGGTGGTGAGTATTGTGGTCAAGGAGCATTGTGTATGCCTACCGAGGGTTTGATCTGCCTAGAAGCATTTTCTTACATTCGGTAGGGTTGAGCTTTATTTTCAAATTGTTATCCCAACTTTAAAAACGGTATAGGTCCTGCTGTAAAGTTGGGGTGTTTGAGGCATCCTGCATCGGTGCTTGCTTCATTACGGAGGACTTCTTAGTGTCGTCCTCGTACATCAATGTGGGGTTGTGCAGGTTTTCTGGTAGGTCGTTCACGAACAATAAGAACAAAAGGGGACCAAGGATCGATCCTTATGGGACGCCACTAATGAAACTCACAATGTCTGAGATCTCCCCATTGATCTTTACAGAGGGCCTACGTGCTGTCAGAAAATTTTGTGTCTACTGTTTGAACGTTCCTGTGATGCCATAGGCTGGGAGGTTTGCCATGGGGCGTGCATGTAGCACAACAATATTAACTTTATTTCTCATATCATGTTATGAGTAGTTTTACATCTTTTATTGAATATCTTTTTGTTCATAGTATTATACTTTATGAAGGTTTTACAATTTGTTATTATTTTATGTTATATATTTATGTGCTTTTTTTTCGCAAGTATTATGATATTCTGAATTTCCTAAAGGCAAGGAATTTCATAAAATAAATTTTTTAATAAAGTTACGGATAATTATTTGATCCTTCTCCCCCCCCCCTCTCTCTCTCTCTCTCTATATATATATATATATATATATATATATATATATATATATATATATTACTGAAGATAGGTAGCATTCAAGAAAGACTGCTACCCATCTATACTAATATATATATATATATATATATATATATATATATATTTTTTTTTTAACTCGCCTGATGTTAGTTTGAATGCTTAATTGCGTGCGAGAAATGGAAAATTAATTATGGATTGACTTTATTGAGCTTCCGTTGCCCTCCTTAATCTTTGTATCTTCCTATTCTCACTTTCTCTTGCCTTTATGGCTCTAATTTTCCGCTTTTTTGCCCTATATGGATATTTATGTGGTCTACAATATACGATTTCTGCAATTTTTTTTGCATGCAAAAGGTTTTTGAAAGGAAGAAATTAAATGACGAAGGCCCTGAGGTAGTTGTTACCATACCCAAAACTTATATATATATATATAAAATATATATATATATATAAGTTTTGGGTGTGGTATATATATATATATATATATATATATATATATATATATATATATATATATATATATATATATATATATACAGTATATGCCCTTGGTGGAAAACTATTAAGCACCCCTCATAGCAGTATCCATTTATAATCTTTAATCAAACATTCTTATATATATATATATCATATGATGATAATGTGTACATTGTTAATATTTTTTTAATATTATGTTACTATGTTTGAGTTACTTAGTATTTTACTAAATGGTGTACAATTAATAAACTAGTGTTATCTCAAATTAAATATTTATTATATTTCAGCTGAGGCTTATAGCTATTGTTTATTCAATATTTTCTAACTAAGTAATATCACCCGAACCCTAGACCACTTTAACACTGGACTGGCCACTGCGCTATGTTTTGAATGTCGCCTGTGCATAACGGCCGCAGGGAACGCTAGTTTGAGTTGATCAGTGAGTGCAGCCACAAGCCACGCGCGCCTGTCTCCAGAACTTATGGTAAGTTTTCATTATTTTTCTATATTTGTACTCAAAACTGCATCTTTTTTGCTCTAATGTTAAAGAAGTTTAGCTAGTACATAGTTATAGTAGTATTAATATCGATAATATCACTATTTAACGCTATTTTATTAAGAATTGATAAGTAGCAGAATATTATATATCTTTTAGCTCTCTTCAATAATAATTATAATTTTATTATTGTTATTATTATTATAGTTTATTATTATTATTTTCAGTTATTCTTTGGTTATTTTACTACCCTTCTGTTCACGCAGATATGGTCAAATCAACATGGTCAAGTGAGCTGCCGTCAATTGCTGATCTGGCTACAGACTCACTAAAGCAGAAATGTAAAGTCCCCCTACATCCACATCAGACAGAACGACCCAAACCGCATGCCTGTGAACGAGCTGAACATGGAACGTATGGAGAGCATGAGAAAGATCCAGGCAGTGATGTGCACGTCGCTTAAGGAGAAGGTAAAGAGATACAAGATGTCCTAGAGATACGCTGGGGGCAGTCATTAACACATGCAGAGGGATCATCAGTCTAAGCAACAACTTGCTGGACAGGCATGGTGATGTGCTTGACTATTTCCTTCTTAGCAAGATCCAGTCCGACAAACCTGAAGGTCACTTTGGCCACCTGCTAAAGTTAGCTGGAGGAAATCATTTGCCTAGTGTCAATCAATTCATGGAGTTGGAGCCAGTGGTAAGAGCACGCAGCCTGGTTTGGCTGCCTGGTTACAGCTTGAGAGCAGTGGCCTTCGAGATGGAGGAAGCGAGGCAGCAGCAAAACCTTGACGATGCCAGAGTCATCCAGGAGCTGGTGGAGGCAGCTATTTATCCCGAGCAAGAAGACCTGGGTGAAGGGAAGGAACAGGCAATTGTCTACCTGGCTTGTTACCTGGTAGACAAGATCCTGCGTACTCACAGGTGCTAGTCTTGTAAATACATCCTCATCGACACTAAGGTCTCAGAAAAACTTACCCGTGTAACCAAGCAAGTGGAGAAGGACATGGAAGTATTCCAACAGGGCAAACTCAAATCATTCACAATTTTGCTGTCGCGCGGTAGGCTAGTATGCCCCTCTCACAAGACTGTCTGTCTCACCAGGAATGTATGTCACATATAAAGGTGGCACACCAAGGAAGAAAAGAACATGGTACTCCCTGTTTGGGTGTACCAACCCTAAGGAGGCCTTCCTAAAGGCCGTTTTTTCACTTGGGGAAGAAGATGACCAGATGGCTACATTGAGCTGTGCTAGTGGTAACAGTCTCTTGAAAATATTATACCCCAAAATGGCAGCCAGTCTGTTCAATGTCTTTACATCTAACTACAGCAAAGAAAGAAACAGTGAAGTGCATTCTAAACGCAAAATAAATTGAATCAGTTGCAGATCGCAACAAGGGCACTGATCAGAAACTAAAAGTAAATGGCTTCAAGAAATAGATACATGTTGTGAAACGTTAACATTGTTTTTGTAAAATTTGAGTATTAATCTTGTGTTCATTTGGGCAATGTAAAATTACAGAGGTGTCACGAAGATTCAATACGTGGGTACGTAAAGAGTACAGTGAATTTGTTCCTCGTGACCAGAACTTTGACAAAATAAGACTTTTTACTGTTGGAAGTCAGAATGATTTGTATTGTTCATTGTACTGATATTTAGTGTTCATTCATGATCTGAGAATCTATGGAAGCCAATGAGAAGTTAAAACCTAATAATATATTGTTTTTTTCATTCAGCAGCAATGTAGCAGAGATTTATGAATTATATACAATTAACTTTTTTTTTATTTCACCAATTACCACAAATATATTTCGTTTATACATTGCCATGACCCACTATCTATATATAAAAACTTCAAAACCTACAGCAATAAAAAATATTACTATTAGTTTTAAAGTAACATAAAACATTGTTGAAAATGGTCTTGGGGCCTTTATGCAAATGGCTAATATTTTGAGCTCAGTCCAAGTTTTAAGAGTTTTGTGCCCGAACCTAAAAACATGAAGAAGCAAATAGAAAACATATCCAACTTCTCAATATCCAAGAGATATCACAAGTAGAAATTGCTAAAACTAAAAAAATTAATTTATGATTTTTAAAAATCTCAATAAAATGATAACAAGTGAGACAGAGCTTGGTATCAAGGAAGAAAAGAGAGTTCTATCATTCGGGTTCAGTACTGAATGGCTGAAAAAGATCTGAATTTGATCGGGAGTTCAATGCACTTTAAAACTCAAAAATATCCCCAAAACAGTTAGAAAGATACTTAAAGCTCCATGTCTATAAGGGTGTAGGGTAAGAAAGAAGCAAAGATATCTAAGGTCAACAGAAAAAAATATTATGTATCGGTGTACCACAAATCACAAAAATTGGACAGATCAACAATGTTCTAAAGTTATATGGTCAGATATAAAAAATTATCAAGTATGTAAGAAAGAACATTGCATTGTTCTTATAAATTTAATTTATGTAATTATATTTAAATATATCATTGGAGAAAATTATTTAAAAATTTAACTTTTTGTCAATAATTTGCAGAATTTCAGCTTTTCATAGTCGACTTTACCTAGATGAAGAGTTCAAGAGGCATTTAACAGTGCTTGTGTGGTACGAACTCTAAAGAATGGTGGTAGTTCAATACTAATATCAGGCCTCACTGAATACCATTCTCAGGGGCAGGTGAGAGGTTTTATTCCAGAAAAGAATGAACTTAACAACTTATACCACTATGTTATCACAAGTGTTAGGGCCATCTATCCAGAAACTACATCCTACAGCACCAAGAAATTAAGTTTTATTTCCCATATATTTCCATACAAGAGAATCACCCCTATGGAGCGGCCACTACAGAGCTCACATGTGGAAATTTGTTGGAAAAGCAATAAATAGTAACACAAGAACAAATAAAACAGAACTGTATCAAAAACAAGGTCTGCGGACCAAATGTTGCGTGTTATCACTTATAGTGACTAAGGACCTTACGACCTTCAAAACTTTTAATAATTGCCGTAATGTACATGAAAAGACCTTTGCAATTATATCATTCGAAAGAAAATGTCAAATAACGTAAGGGTCTCAAATTTAGTTAGAATCGGTTGAATACTTAAGTTGTTATTGCCAGAACAAAACAATTCCGGGGATAACCTTGGGTAGAGGTGGTATAAGTGGTGCAGGTGGGAGTGCTGTAGGTGGTGGTAGTGTAGGTGGTGCTGGTGTAGGTGATGTTGGTGTAAATGGTGGTGGTGGTGTATGTGGTATATATGGTGGTAGTTGTGGTGATTTAGGTGGAGGCGGTGTGAGTGGTGGTGGTGGTGTGAGTGGCGATTGTGTATGTGGCGATGGTGGTTGTGTAGGTGGTGCAGGTGGGAGTGGTGTAGGTGGTGGTGGTGGTGTACACGGTGTCGGTGTACGTAGTAGGGGTGGGAATGTTGTGGTTGGTGTAGGTGGTGGTGGGGTAGATGGTCGCTTTGTAAGTGGTGGTGGTGGTGTAGATGGTGAGTTTGAAAGTCGTAGGTGGTGGAGTTGGTGGTGAGGGTTGGTAGTGTTGCTGGTGGGGTAGTTGTTGGTGGTGTAGGTGTTGGTAGGTAGTTTTTGGTGGTGTAGGTGATGTAGGTTTTGGTTATGTAGGTGGAGTGTGAAGTGTAGTGGTTGGTGGTGTATGTGGCGGTGTTGTAGGTGGTAGTGCTAAAGGTGGTGACTTTTATAAGTGTTGATGGTGTAGGTATTGTAGAATGTGGTCGTGTAGTTGGTGTTTGTGTAGGTGGCGTTGGTGCATGTAATGGTGGTGTAGGTGGGATTAGTTTAGGTGGTGAAGGTGGTGGTTGTCTGGGTGTAAGTTTTGGTCCGGTAGGTTGTGGGTTGTAGATCGTGATGTATATGGTGGTGGTAGACGTGGTTGAGGTGGTGGCATATGCGGTTTAGGTGGAGGTATACGTTGTAGTGGTTTAGGTGGTGGTGTAGTGGTTTAGGTGATGGTGCTGTACGCGTTAGTGCTGTTGTTAGTGTAAGTTGAGGTAGTGTAAGTTGTGCAGGGGGTGGTTTTGTAAGTAGTAGGGGTGTAGTTGTGGTAGGTGATCTAAGTGTTAGTGGTTTAGGTAGTAGTGGTTCAGACGGTGGTGGTGGCAGTATATGTTTTGGTTGTGTAGGTGTTGTAGGGGGTGGTGGTGTAGGTGGTGCAGTTGAGAGGGGTGTAGTTGGTGCTGATGGTATATTTGGTGGTGGATGTGGTGTAGTTGGTGCAGTTGGGAGTGTTGTAGTTGGCAGCGGTGTAGTTGGTGCTGAAGTTGTAGGTGATGGTATATTTATAGGTGGATGTGGTGTAGGTAATGCCGTTTGGAGTGGTGTAGTTGGTGCTGATGTTGTATGTGATAGTGGATGTGGTGTAAGTGTTGATGGTGTAGGGGCCTGTGATGTACGGAGTGTAGGTGGTGGTTGTGTAGATGGTCGTGCTATAAGTGGTGATGGTAGAGGTGGTGGTAGTGTAGCTTGTGGTGTTGTAGGTGCTGGTGGTTGTGTAAGTGGTATAAAGTGCAGTTATGTAGGTGATGTAGGTTTTGGTTGTGTAGGGTGGCGTAGGTGTTGTTTGTGTAAGAAGTGGTGGTGTTTTAGTTGGTGGCTTGGTAAGGTTAGGGTGGTGTAGGTGTTGTAGGAGGTGGTGGTTTAGGTTTCAGAGGCTGGTAGTGTAGATGTTGTAGGATGTGGTGGTGTAGGTGGTGGTGATGCAGGTGGCGTTTATGTAGGTAGTAGTGGTGTAAGTGGCATTGTTGGAGGTGGTCGTGGTGTAGGTAGTGGTGGTGTAGGTAGTGATGGTGTATGTCGTGTAGGTTGGCGTAGGTGGCGTAATTTGTGTATTTGGTGGTGACGTAGTTGGTGTTGTTGTAGTTGGTGATTGTGTTGGTGTTGGTGGGGGTAGATGTTGGTGATGTAGGTGTTGTTCGTGTAGGTGTTGGTGGTGTATGCGATGTAGGATTTGGGTGTGCAGGTGGTGTATGTGGTGTCGTTGTAGGTGGTAGTGGCTTAGGTTGTGAATTGTGTAGGTGTTGTAGAATGTGCTGGTGTAGTTTGTGTAGGTGGCCTTGGCGCATGTGGTGGTGGTGTAGGTGGGGAGTGGTTTAGGTTGTGAAAGTGGAGGTTAGGTAGGTGGCAGTGGTGCATGTGGTGGTAGTGTTTTAGCTGGGGTTGTATGTGGTAGGAGTATAGGTGGTTTAGCTGGTGGTTGAGTAGGCAGTGTAGGAAGTGGTGGTTGTAGTGGTTTAGGTGGTGGTGCTGTAGAGGTTAAGGCTGTTGTTAGTGTATGAGGAGGGAGTGTAGGTAGTGGTGGTGTAGGTGGTCTAGGCGGTGTAGATCGTAGTGTTTTAGGTGATGATGCTGTTGCGGTTAGTGCTGTTGTTGGTACATGTGGAGGTAGCGAAGGTAGTAGTGATGTAAGTGCTGGTGGTGTAGGTGGTTGTGATGGTGTAAGTGGTGGTTTTGTATCTGATAGGGGTGTGGGTGTACTTGGTGGTGGTTCAAATGTTGGTGGTATAGGTGGTTTATGTGGTGTTGTATGTAGTGGTATATTTTATGGTAGTATACGTGGTTTAGGAGGTGGTGCTGTAGGTAGTAGGGCTGTTGTTGGTGTATGCGGAGGTAGCGTAGGTGGTGTTGGTATAGGTGTTGTGTGAGGTGGTGGTGTTGTAGGTAGTTTAGGTCGTGTAGGAGGTGGTGTTGGTGCTGGAGGTGTAGGTGGTGCACCCGGTCGCGATGTACGTGTTTTTGTTGTAGGTAGTGTAAGCGTAGGTGGTTTAGGTTATAGTGGTGTAGGTTGTGTAGCTGATGATTTGAAAGAGAATGTAAAACAACATAAGGATTTCAAATTTCGTTAGCCTTTTCAAGTGTCACCCCTGTCAAACGAAAGCTAGTTTTTTGGCTATCTGAGAGAACGATTATTTTTTGTGTTACCTTCTCGTGCATGTGAGAAGAGCTACACAACCTACACCACCATAGCCTTTTAACCGCATAATTAACTGCGTTACGGCAAAAATTTGTCTCAATTTATAAGGTGTGGGAAAAATTGGGAATAATAAAATTTCCATTCTCTTCGATAATCAGGGGTGTCCCTTGAAAAGGCAAATCGAAAGATAGTTTTTTGCCTATCTGAGAGAAAGTTTATTTCAATTTTACCTTTTCGTGTATGTGAGAAGAGCTCCTTCTGAGGGCTTTGAGGAAAATTGTTTTGAAAGGCAGAAAATAAATAGGGTAAAAGCCCTGTGGTTGTTGTTACCACCTATATATACAGCGCACACTACATACCCGTATTTGCGAACATTTAAACATCAGCAATAGAACTGGAACTCCACTCACTACTCCCGAATTCTCCCACATCCGAATACAATACACTACAAAAACAGACATCCACACCATAAACCAAACCTAAATAATTTTTCCTTCAAAGACACAGCAAACAAGGAAAACCAACTACGTACACTGGAATCTCATTATATTAGATTTAAAAACCCCACTTTAAACTCTGAGACAAGCTCATTTCCTCTTTTACTACAACTATAACCACTCACGAATTACACGCCAAATCCACTCGCCCCAAAATAACCCCTATTTTTCAAATATTTCTATTATCTCCCTTTTTTACAATGAAGATACCCTAAACTAATTAGAACCAGTTTTATTTTAAAAACAAAAACATATTTCCTTTTTCCTAATAGTTAAGAGCCCTGCATTTTTATAATTTGAATATTACCAAAGTACAAAGATACGAAGGGAACACCCATCACATAGTACAAACCAATGGAAAAACACAAAAACAACACAGAAAAATACCAATGAAAAGAACAATAGGAAGGCAACTAATAAAGACATATGCATCCCTAAAACGATATGCACACAACAATGCCGTGTATATGAATGGAAATGTTCGGTGAAAAAACAAAAAACATTTTAAAGGATTATCATTAGAACGAAAACATTTAGGGCTAACAGTTAATCCACGATCATAGGAGAGACACGTGGTAGTGGAGGCAATGCGAATGATATTACACTAATATACAGTGACAACAGGCTGCATTATGAAGTTATTTCATTTAGCATTAGTTTTTTTTTTAAAATAGGGTTAATTTTAAATGAGCCAAGGGAAATATTTATATTAGGCCAGATGTCAATTAATGAACACTCGACAATATTTCTTCTTGTGAAATCAGCGGAATGGTTATTTTTGGATAAATGTAAAAATACAGCGCTGTTTATTTCACCTCTTGTAATATTATACTTAAGTTGGTAAATTCTAGTAGATAAAGATTTACCAGTTTGCCCGAAGTAAGGTAAATTGCAAATAGAACATTCTATAGAATATACTCCACTTCTTTCCTTGTATTATTGTAGACTAACAGAGATACTAAGTTGCTTAAAAATACGGGTGAGACAAAAAAAATGGTTCAAAGTATGGCAAGATAAGACAATTTTTGTAATTTAAACTGTTGGGTTATCAGTTCTATACAAAGTTTAATGAAGTAAATGTATTTTATATATATATATATATATATATATATATATATATATATATATATATATATATATAATATATATATATATATATATATATATATATATATATATATATATATATATATATATATATATATATATATATATATATATAAAATACATTTACTTCATTAAACTTTGTATAGAACTGATAACCCAACGGTTTTAAATTACAAAAATTGTCTTATCTTGCCATACTTTAAACCATTTTTTTTGTCTCACCCGTATTTTTAAGCAACTTAGTATCTCTGTTAGTCCACAATAATAAGTATATACAAAGTTTAATGAAGTAAATGTATTTTATATATATATATATATATATATATATATATATATATATATATATATATATATATATATATATATATATATAAATATATATATATATATATATATATATATATATATATATATATATATATATATATATATATATATATATATAAAATACATTTACTTCATTAAACTTTGTATAGAACTGATAACCCAACGGTTTTAAATTACAAAAATTGTCTTATCTTGCCATACTTTAAACCATTTTTTTTGTCTCACCCGTATTTTTAAGCAACTTAGTATCTCTGTTAGTCCACAATAATAAGTATATAAATGAAATGAAAAACTCACAAAGTATCACATGAGGGTAGTTGGGTAGCTGTATTTCACCCTAATTAATTTCCTTTGGCAACTTTCTCTTCTTCTAAATATCTTTTTTATTCCATCTTGTAGATGATAGATCAATTGTCCTGTATTCAACACTCTTTTAAATGAATGGGTTTGGTTAATATCAAACTGAATTGCTGAGGTTTAGATCTTATTCGATCATCTTTGGAGTGTTTTGATATGTTCCTGCCTCCTTTACAAATGTAATGAGTGGAATGAGGATCTGACAGAATGAAAGAAACGATTTATGATAGTATAGAGTTAGAATGTGGAGAGAATGATAGGATAGATAGAAAATATTGTGTAAAGAGTATGTGTTGATGGGATGATAATGAGTATATGTTGAACGATGAGGGTGATGAGGTGAGGATGATAATGATTTGTACCAGGTTGCCTGGCTAACGCTTCCCTTTTTGTTTTGTTTTTGCTTTTTTATATGATTTTAAGGGAAATTGGTATAAAAATTTTGATGTTTTCCCTTTGCTCAATCGAACATCTTTACTTTTTATATCTGGTAGATTTTTGTGCGTTTTTCGCATCTTTATTTTCATTATTATTATTGTTAATATATATATATATATACATATATATATATATATATATATATATATATATATATATATATATATATATATATATATATATATATATATATATATATATATGTTTATTTCATTTTAAGTGGTAATCTTTTCTGTTAATATCAGTAATTCTTTGACTCATCAGATTTCTTATTTTGTTTGTATAGTCTTCTTCGGTAATCTTGTTTTTTACCTATACGAGGGGCGTCAATAAGTTTTGCGAATCGGTAGGGCAAAACAGAGGAAGGGGGATGGCTGTTTGTGGGGCTGTTATGACAAGTTAGGACGAGTCAGGACCTGCAGCCGCACGCTCCTGCCTCGTCTATTTAAGAAGCAGTAGCTGATCGCAGATCGTCAGTCACAAATTTTTTAACAATGGAGTACCGCGCAGTGATCAAAATTTTGACCAAGGAAAGCAAAAATGCAAAAGAGATCTATGAACGCATGGTTGCAGTGTATACCAACCCTGCCCCTTCCTATGCAACCATTGCTCGCTGGAATAGTGAGTTCCGCCATGGTCGTGAGTTCCTTGAAGTGTACCCCCGTCCAGGACGCCCGTCAGACGTGACCAACGAGGACAATGTGGCCGGTGTGTAGAGGATGATCCTCGAAAATCGACGGGTGAAGGTCGAAGAAATCGAGCAAAAACTTAAAATATTACATGGAAGTGTTATCAACATCATCCACGACAATTTGGCCATGACCAAGGTCTCTGCCCGTTGGGTCCCTAGAAACCTCACGCTCCATGATCGACTTCAACGTCGTAAAAGTCCACAAGGCCAGAGTTGCACAAGCCGCCCTGCGCGAGGGCGTATTCGAGGAGCTCAACCATCCCCCCTATAGTCCAGATCTGGCCCCTAGCGACTACTTTTTTTCACGCCCGCAAGACTGCACTGCGTGGACGCCGGTTTGGGGACGATGAAGATGTCCAGCTGACCGTCCAGGAGTGGATTGAACAGCAGTCGGGAGATTTCGGGTTGTCAGGAATTCGAAGCCTCAGGTACAAGTGGCGCAAGTGCATTGAAGTCGAGGGTAGTTATATTGAAAAATAATAAAACACTTTTCCTCATATCTCGTTTCCTTATATCCGAATTGCAAAACTTATTGACCACCCCTCGTATATCGGGTCGACGTTGTTTAAGGTTTTCTTCAGGCTGCCATTAAACCGACGTTTGTAGTGTTTTTGCCGTATTTCGTTTTCCGGTACTACTATTCAGTTAATTTCATTTTGGGGAATTGTTTTTTATATTATCCTACAGTTTCTTTGTTCGTTTTTGTAGGGTTATATTTAAGGGTTCTAATACAGATCTTCGATGGAGTTCCTCAGATGGTTTGCAATCCTGTGTTTTTGAGATTGTGATGAACCTTGTGGCTTGAATTTGAATACGTTGGACCTTTTTTAATTGTGCATTATTTACTGTATTCATCGGTACTATTGGGTAAAGGAGCTTGGGACGAACTAGGGCCATGTATAATTTTTTTTGTTTTTATTGCATAGTTTTTTTAATCTGTACCGCGCCATCATGGTAATTTCCGTTTCATTAATTTTCTATGTTATGTGTCCGTTGTACCCTGTTGTTGTTAATTGTTGTTTGTTTTTATTTTGTTTCTTCTTTCGTAGTCATTGAGGTTTTTTATTTCGCTCGCTGTTCTTTGAGCTACGTCTCAAGGCTTCTTCCTGTCACTGGTTATTATTTGTGTGATGTCATCTGCTAGTTGGATGTACATCGCACATTCGTGGGTTGGTTGTGGAGGGTCTCTGTTGAAAACAGTATAGATTGTCAGAGAGAGGCATCCTCCTTGGGGGACTCCCGTTATCAGGTCGATATGGTCGCCTGCTTGGCCGTTTATTTGTAGTACGTCTTTTCTTTCATCCAGGTAGTTGAATAATGTTTTGCAAACATTTATTTGCAGGTAAGGCTGCTGAGCTTGGCTTTTAGGTCGGCCACATAAATCTTGTCGAGGGGTTTTTCAACGTTGAAGAGTACTATGTCTACTCTATTGCCTCGTCCTATTTTTGTGGCAATTTTCTCTGTTATAATTGCCAGCGTGATATCCGTTCCTCGCTTTCTTCTGAACCTGTGCTCCGTAAGGGGCGCGTCAATATGCCATCCTGGCCGCCGTGCTGACGGGCCTCAGCATCCCGTCAAACCCCAGCTCTGACTTTTCTCCTTCTTTCAGACAGCCTGTATGCTTCCTTACTCCGTTGCTTTTCATACAACCTCTCCCACAACTTTCTCTGGTCAGCCTCTAATTTCACAAGATAGATGCTGACCATCTTCTCAGCCAACCGTCTCGGATCAGGGCTTAGGGGGAGGGGGGCAATGCTCCCTAACCCCTAAGCTCCTGTTTCTGATCGTGGGTTTTTATCAACTTGCTTCATCCCTACTCATACCTTTCTCACATCCCCTTTTCTTCTCACTTCACAATCTATTATTTTTTTACGCCGTGTTCAAGGTTGGGCCGCCATGCTGAGGCACTGCCATGCCACCAGGCAGGAAGGGTGGTCCGAAATGGTGGCACTTGGCTCTGGCAGCTCCTGTACGCACCCCTTGCAGAGCGAGCTACTGTGAGGGGTGATGAGCTATTGCATCTCGTAATTAAAAGAGGGTCACCATGCCCAATGATGAAGAAACAAAAAATCTCCCCTTAATTTCCCAAGTTCCATCGTCGGAGCCGCCCTCGGGCAGCTTCACTAGAAAAATAAAAGTCCCCCCCCATGTGCTTGCGCAGGGGACCTTCCAAATTTCTCCAAGCGAAGAGAAGGCTCACTCCTCTCCTTCGCCTACGGGTGTAGGGGACTTTCCCTCACCCCCTTCTCTGTAGGTGCATTCAGGCACCTCCCTGTTTCCAGCGGCAGTCCCTTGTTTTCTTTCCAGCAGGCAGCCATAGCAGACCGCCCCCCATTAAAGCGGCTCGGTAGGGCAAACCCCCTAAGGGGAAAGAGGTAGGCCAGGCCCCTTCGGTCGCTCCCCTCAAAAGACCTGCTGGCGAGAATAGTGAACCTTGCGGGGTCAAGGCCTGTGCCTGTCCAGACATGACTAGTGACGCTGCCAACGGGACCTGTGATGTCCTGACGGGGATGGCCAACTGGAGGCCCCTCCTGAGATAGACATGGTCCTTGAGGCAACCCAGCCTCAGACGGTAGGGCCGGCCCTTTCATGGGAGGAAATTTGGGCTCAGCGCCAAGCACCGAACTTGAATTCGCCCCTATGCAAGGTCCTCCTCAAATGGCCCGGGTTTCAAAGGCAGTACAAGGAGGGTCGGGATCTCCTCCAACCGGTACCCCTACGACTACCAGGACCTTCTCCATCTCGGAGAAGGACCTAGCTAAGGCCAGTCCATCTGGTCTGGGGGCTCCTGCCGGCGGAGGGGAGAAGCGGGTTCATTCCCTTCCCTCCTCTCCTAAAAAGAAAATAAATAGAAACAAGACTGAAAAGAATAGGGGCTCCTCTCCATCCGGGGGATGGGGGCTGTGGGGAAGGATGGGTCTGCTGCCACTTTGGTAAGCGACCAATCCAAGATCGGCACATCCGGCCACTTTGCCCCCCGAGTGCAGAGGCACTGACTATGACTAAGACCAAAAGTGCATAGGGCGGAGCCTCGATAACATCGTGGGCCCTGATTCAGAGCCAACATGGCGTTTTTGAGCCCGCTAGCTGCAAACGCTTCCTCGTTATTTGCTGAACGGATGGCAGCATGTTGGCCAAGGGCAACATGATCCATCAGAGGAGAGCATTAACTCGTGCAATTCGTAGAAAGCCGAAGGTCACCCGTTTCTCAGACGGGAGCTTTCTGGCAAATGCAGTGAATCCCTCTGAGGCGGCCAAGATAAGTGCTCTTCGGACACTTGATGGCACCCTGGTGAGTGTGACGCCGCATTCTACCATAAACGTTGAAAAAGGAGTAGTTTATGTGAGGGAACTCGTTGACTTCTCTATAGCTGACATCATCTTAGAGCTGGCCGACCATAGGGCGGTCAATGGAGGGGCCTCAAGACCCAGCCCTACACTATTCGTCATGTTCGACTGTGACAAACTCAATGAGTCGGTGCGTGCCGGTTGGTACTGCTACCGTGTGAAGGTTTTCATGCCACTGCCTGGGAGGTGCTATTACTGTCAACGCTTCGGTGATACTAATCGTTCATCTAGACGTGCGAGGTTGGGGTCACTTGAAGTATGTGTAGATTGCTCCAAGGTCGCACACGATAAGTCCAAATCATGTGTGGACAAGTGTGTCAATTGCGGAGAGCCATAAGCTGTTTTTTTGAAGCAATGTGGTGCGTACCTCCTTGAGAAAGAAATCCTGGCCGTTGAGACCCAGGATCGCCTCTCATTCCGCAAGGCTACGGACTTGTTCCTGGCGCGCCCGGCTCTCCCTAGGGCATCTTACGCCTTAATGGTTAGAAAGACACCCTTTGCTCCTGGCCCATCTAGGCCAACGAGCATGGTTGTTTCCACGCCAATTCGGAGCCCTACTGCGGGTTCTACTCAACCCAGGCGCTCCCCTGGTAAAGCTGGTGGCACAAATGGTTCACACCCAGCTTCGAATAAAACCAGGGCTCCCCTCACTTCTCCCAGCGTAACCGTTTGCCGTAAGGCGAAACGGCCACGCACCTCCACGGAGTCATTAGATACACAAGAGGCAACACCCCTTAAGGTGGTGTCCAAGGGATCTTCTGCGTTTCCTAAAGCTGACCCCCGAAATGAGGACAGCAAGAAAGGAGCTTTGGCTCCTTCCCCCACGCCAAGTGGTAGGCTGAGTGGCTCGGAGACGGTGGATCCTCGAAAAGAGGAACCCCGCATCCGAAGTCGCAACTCCGCCTAAGGTTTCGAGGCGAAGGGAGGATAAGACTCGCATTGCGAGCCCAACCTCCCCCAATATGCCCTCGAAGGTGACAGCGCCTTCAGTGCTTTGTCCGGCCAACAGCTCCTGGGATTCTGCCTCCGGCAAGCATACGGCCATTCCCGTTAGGGTCTTCTGTTTGACGAGGGCCCCCACGTCTCCTTCGAGCTAGGCCTGGATGGCATATTCCTTCAATGGAATTGCCGTGGACTCCGGGCCAGCTGGAATAAGCTGCGGATTCTCGCCTTGTCCCATTCCCAGTTAGCTATTCTTCTGCAGGAGACCAAGCTAGGTGCGTGCCCCCTGCCCACCCTCCCGGGGTATAAGTGTTTTGTGACCCCACCAGCACGAAATGGCCGGGCTTAGGGATGCGCGGTTCACACCTGGCATGATGTCTCCGTTCTTCCTTTCACTTTAGATACCTTTTTTCAGGCAGTGGCTGTGCAGTTTCACTTGGATAGGAGGTATACTAACATTTCTGCGTGGCATATTCCTTCAATGGAATTGCCGTGGACTCCGGGCCAGCTGGAATGAGCTGCGGATTCTCGCCTTGTCCCATTCCCAGTTAGCTATTCTTCTGCAGGAGACCAAGCTATGTGCGTGCCCCCTGCCCACTCTCCCGGGGTATAAGTGTTTTGTGACCCCACCAGCACGAGATGGCCGGGCTTAGGGATGCGGGGTTTACACCTGGCATGATGTCTTCGTTCTTCCTTTCACTTTAGATACCTTTTTTCAGGCAGTGGCTGTGCAGTTTCACCTGGATAGGAGGTATACTAACATTTCTGCATACATTCCACTGTCAGCTGACTTCGACGCGGGGGACATCCGCTGCGTCGTGGCACGGTTGCCAAGGCTCTTTTTGTTGCTTGGAGATCTGAACGGCAAACATCCACTCTGGGGGTATTACTCAATAAATCCCAGGGGACAAGTCCTTGTCGATCTTATCGAAGAGGTTGAGATGGGTGTCCTAAATGTGGATGAGTTTACGCATCACTGACCAAGAACCGCTTTATTTTCTTGTCTTGATCTATCCTTGTGCTCTTCGGATGCACAGCCTGATTTTGATTGGGCGGTGGTCGATGACCTTCATGGTAGTGATAACTTTCCTATTCAAATATCATTTTTAGGGCAATTGCCACCTGAGAGTCCACCTTGATGGTGCTTAGCGTGGGCGCGGTGGCCTGAAATTCAGGAAATGACTGAATTCTCTATCTCAGTTGAGGAATTTAGGTCGGTAGATTAGGCCGTTGAGTTCTTCTCCGGTAACCTTATCGCCGCAAGCCTGGCTACTATTCCCAGAACGTCTGGCCGTTTTGCACGCCAACCACTCCCCTGGTTGTCAGCCGAGTGTGAGACGGCCCTCAAACAGAAGCGTTATGACTACATGTGCTATAAGCGCCGCCTAAACGATTTAACTCTCAGTGAATTTCGTCGGGTTAGGGCTAGGTTCCGTTATATTTCGAAGCACGCCCGACGCTATTCTTGGCGGGCATACGTCTCTTCACTTAACGGGCAGACCCCTCTAGCAAAGGTGTGGAAGCGAGTCAAAACGATTCGAGGCAAGTTCTCGCAGGACCCCTCTCCCGTTCTCCAGGAGAATGGGGCCGCAATCTCGGACCCCGCGTCCGTGGGAGAATCCTTCGCGACGGCTTTCTCTGCATTCTTTAGCCGAGATGCTGCTCCGCCAGTATTCAATGCACGTCGTCATGTCCCTGAAGGCCGCCGACTGGAATTTACCTCCAGAGACGAGGAACCCTAAACGACAGGTTCACTCTGAGTGAGTTGCGTTCCGCTCTTGCTTTGTGCGCGGACCCCGCCTATGGTCTGGACGATGCCCTGTACGCCATGCTTCGACACCTGAATAAGCGAGGCATGGCCTTTCTCTTAGATTTGTTCAAAAGGATCTGGATGGAGGGTTTCCTCCCATATTCCTGGCGAATCGCTACTGTGCTCGCCTTTCGCAAACCTGGGAGAGATCACTCTACTCCGGTCTGTTTCCGCTCAATCTCTCTAACCTCTTGCGTGTGGAAGTTAATGGAAAAATTGGTAAATGTTAAATTAGCCTTTTTCACGGAGAGTGGAGACCATCTGTCTTCTGCACAGTGTGGCTTCCGCAAGTTACACTGCACGTCGAATGCTCTGCTCCGACTGGAAAATGCCGTCTGCGAGGCGTTCCTTCGTAGAAGGCACTACGCCACGGTGTTTTTCGATCTAAGGAAGGCATATGATACTGCATTGCGATACGGTATCATGGATACTCTCCATACGATGGGGGCGAGGGGCCGCCTGACAATCTTTATATATGAATTTTTGCGAAATCGTCGATTCCACGTACGGATGGAGGGAGCCCTCTCTGGCCCACTCGAGCGGGAAGAGGGTGTCCCGCAGGGAAGTGTCCTCAGTGTCACACTCTTTGCCCTGAGCATCAGCGGCATCAGATGGGAGCTGCCGGAAGATGTTCTTGCTACCCTCTACGTGGACGTTCTTTCGATCTCTTTTGGCACGGCCCAGATGCCAACTCTGGAGCGTCGACTCCAACAGGCATTGAACCGCGTCTCTCGCTCTGCCTAAGCGCACAGGTTTCGGTTTTCTTTGGCCACGCCTCTGCACCCAAAGCTTGTACAGCTTCAGGAGTATTGCGTTTGACCTTTTTAGAGTTAACCTCGTGTCAAGCTGGAACCGTGCCAGTGTATACGGATGTCTTCAAGTCCGAAGAGGGGGTCTGCTTCCACGCCGTATCCCCTCTGTTTGAAGTCAGCGGGGCTCTGCCAGGCGCTGCGTCTCTCTTCACGGCCGAGCTGGTGGCAATATACCACTCCTTACGGGATATTACGCGACGTGCCCGGTTCAGAGACCAGATTGAGATCTATAGCGACTCACAAAGCGCCCTGAGTGCTCTCGGTGCATTGGAATCTCCGCTTCCCTTGGTTCGTGATATCCGTGGCGCCACGGTCTTGGCGAGCCGGGCTGATGTCGAGATTATCTTCTGCTGGGTTCCTGAACATGTAGGAATTGCGGGGAATGAGCGCGCCGATGAGGGCGCCAAAGAGTCCGCGATGACTCTGTGACCGGACAAGCATTTCGCTCTTCCTCACGCCGACTACATGGCAGGAATACGGGCAGCTCTTTGGACCGCTTGGTAAAGAAGATGGGAGACGGTCGAAGGGAACTTAAAGTTGCTTGCCATTGCGCCGCGACTGTTTCCATGGACCTATCTTCCAAAGCCACGACGGCTTCAGGTCGCTTTCTGTCGTCTCCGAATCGGGCACACTCATGTGACGCATCGATATTTCTATGGAGCTCTTGCCAGCGCCCTATTGTGACGATTGCGTCGTCCCCCAGACTGTTTGGCACATTTTTTGTCTAATCTTCCAGTCACGCTGATCTTTCCGCATGATATCCGTCCCAGGACCGGGATGGGTGAGGTTGCTACCGCGTGTCCCTTGTACTCGGGACGGATTCGTGCACACCGAACTGTGGACTTTTAGACTTTTGGGAGGAGGCCGGCCTTCTTCCTATTATTTAAAATTCAACCATGGATCGCAGTCTTCTTCGGCGGGAGAGGGCGGTCCGTTCCCCATCGACGGAGCTTGCTCTATATTTCTTCAATTTGTTTGTTTTTCCTCTGCTTTTTGTTTATATTTTTTTTCCTTTTTTTTAATCTTTCTTTTAATGTAGGTTAGATTTAGGCTGGCTTGAGTGCGGCGAGTTATGCACTAGAAGGCAGTCGCCAGATGACATAAAAAAAATCTTGAACCTGTGTTGTTGTAGGTTGTACAGTTTATTTTCCGTAAGGTGTTTAATTAACCTGTCGTTTATGAGTTTTTCTCGGACTTTACCCAGAAATTCCAAGAGCAATATCGGGTGGTAGCTTCCGACTTGCTGTTTTGGTTTGCCCGGCTTCGGTTTGAAGATCATCTTAAATGTTTCGGGAAAGTACCCAATATTAAGTCAGGCATTGAAGATCTTCACTATCGATTCATGCACATTGTCAGGAGCATTTATTAGGTGTGCCTTTGTTATCCAGCTTAGATCTGGTGTTTTTTGTTTGAAAGTTTTTATGATCGTTTTGTACTCAGCTATTGAGAAGGGCATTGCCTTCTCCAAGGGGTGGTTTCTCTCTTTGTGGACGAATTTGTATGGTGCAGTGCGCTCTTCTTGCGTTTCTAGGATTTGTTGAACTTCCTCTTCGTGCTCCATTTCGTATTGTTGATTCTCCTCTGGTATTATTGAGAATATTTTTTCCAGTGATTTTGGAAGTGCTCATGGACTTCTTCGTAATTTTGCACTTCCCTGTCCTGTATTTTTGTTTTATATTTTCTTTTGGTTGAGATCCTCGTAGTTTTCTGTAGTCCCTCCAGAATTTCTTGAATTGCAGGCCACCGCACCCATGCCACGCACCATCAAGGTGGACTCTCAGGCGGCAATTGCCCTGAAAATGATATTTGAATAGGAAAGTTATCACTACCATGAAGGTCATCAACCACCACCCAATCAAAATCAGGCTGTGCATCCGAAGAGCACAAGGATAGATCAAGACAAGAAAATGAAGCGGTTCGTGGGCAGTGATGCGTAAACTCATCCACATTAAGGACACCCATCTCAACCTCTTCGATAAGATCGACAAGGACTTGTCCCCTGGGATTTATTGAGTAATCCTCCCAGAGCGGATGTCTGCTGTTTAGATCTCCAAGCAGGAAAAAGGGCCTAGGCAACCGTGCCACGACGCAGCGGATGTCCCCCGCGTCGAAGTCAGCTGACGGTGGAATTTACGCAGAAATGTTAGTATACCTCCTATCCAGGTGAAGCTGGACAGCTACTGCCTGAAAAAAGGTATCTAAAGTGAAAGGAAGAACGGAGACATCATGCCAGGTGTAAACCGCGCATCCTCAAGCCCGGCCATCTCGTGGTGGTGGGGTCGCAAAACCCTTATACCCCTGGAGGGGTTTCTATTTTACTTATTATGTTATTCCAAACTTGCTTTAATTTTTCTTTAATAAGAATATCTTTCTGCCTTCTAATTATGATTAGCCTTCTGTATCTCTTAATATTAGTACCCATTTCTCTAATTTCTTTTTTTAAGTTCTGAAATTCTTCAATCTTTTCCTGTATTTCGTGGTTTCTTCTGGGAGCAGGTAGGGTTCTATATTTTATTATTGAGGTATGACTTCCGTCTGCCCTTATGATATTTTCGGTGATTAGCTTTAATTGTTTTTTTTATTTCTTCTGTTCCTTGGTTGTTTAGGGATCCAGTTTCTAGTGTACTTAAGTGTTCTTTCTAACCATTCCAGTTTGTTCTTCTGATGGCTCTTCTTTGTGGAATTTTAATTTGTATGGGTGAAGTTAAAATGGTCGTTATCATACTTAGATGGTCGGATGGGGTTACGGGGCCTGGTTATAAGTGATGATTTCGGTCTAAGTTTGGGTTCATATGTACGATGTTAGGAGTTGTCGAAACTTGGACTGTTAAGTAAGTTGGGAAGTCTGGCCCTTCTCTGCTTAACTGTTTTCTTTGTATCATTATTTGAATAGTTTTTCCTGCTCTGTTTGGTTGGCTTGTGTATCCTGCCTCCCTGCATCTTGTATTGAGGTCTCCTGTTAATATGATTGAGGCCTGGCGACGAAGGAGTTTGGGAAATTTGGAGTTGGCAAATACGAGGGTCTTGTGGGCTGATATGCCCCAGCTATGACCAGATCTCCTGTGTTCATTTTTATTTTTTTATAACCACATATGATTCTTCTAAGTCTTTTACCTCTGTAAAATGGATTACGGGTTTCACGCCAATTGCTACACCATTGTACCTTGTTTGTGTGAATTTCGTGGTAATAAATTTATAGTTTGGAATTCTCATAGTGTCGAGCTCTGTGTTTAATCCATGTTCGGTTAGAATAATTATGTCTGCGTCTTCTTTTCTTATTATGTTTGAGTATGATAATCTTTTTCCATGCCAACCGTTTACATTTACTGTAAATACTTTAATTTTTCGTTGGTACTTATCCATTTTAATCTATTTGTTGTGGTCTCTTCCTGTCTTCGTATTTTCCGAGCGGCCTGGGGAACGAGTGCGTCCATTTCCTTTTTTCTTGAATTCACTGTTTGAAATGTTTCGACACGATTCAGGGATGACATGTATCATGCTAAACTTTAAATCATTGTGAACCTCTGTCTCATCGGCATCTGCCTCATATTCCCACCTGTACTTTCCCTTAACTAGTCCGTCCTGTATTTCTTTTTGTTTGTGTTGTTTAGGTAACGGGTTTGTGTGAGAACCATAAATTTTTATGTTTAAATCTTGGTTATTAAGTTTGGGTTTTTGCTTTTGTTTTGAGCTTTCTGGGGTCGTCTTCAAGGTTTCTTCGTCGCTGGATTCCTCTTTAGAATCAGTATTTATTCCAGCTTCATCTTTTCTTGGTTTGTATTTTTCGTAGTCTCTTCTTGGGTCATGTTGATTCTGTATAGTTCGTTCGAAGGAGGGTTCTCCGGGAACCACATTTGTTTAAGTCCTTTATTTTTCAGCATGGTGTTCAATTTGTTTGCCAATGAGCCTGGTTTCGCCATGTTTACGAAGTTGTCGTGCATTATGCGGGGGATTAAATCTGGCCTTATGTTTCCCTCTATATTCACCGTTGTGGTCTGTATTGGTGGTGTTGCGGGTTCTCCACGTGCAGTTGATGCAGCGTAGGAAGTAGTTTTCTTCTTTCTTTTTGTGCGCTTATTTCAAGTTTTTTCTTCCTTATGAGATGCTTTTTTATTGGGAAAGACATAGCCAGTGTTCTGTGGGTATTTCCACAGTTTAAGCATTTCTTTACCGTGCTCATGCATTTGTTCCACCTGTGGTCTTGACTTGCGCATTCAGAGCATGCATTCCCTTTGTAATCACAGTCTTTGGTCAGGTGTTTGTCGAGGGCGTAACATGTGAAGCATACTTGCACGAAGACAAATATCTCCCTCTCGATTTGATCGGGTGAGATTTTGGTGTTGAAGGCAAGTAGTCCATGTTGCGAGTTTTTTTTACATTTCTGTTGATCTAAATACCACTTTAAAGACGTGATTATCATCTTCTCCATCTTGGTTTTTAAATTTACCCAATCTTTACCCAATCCTTTAGTTTTTCTAGATCTTCCTTGATTTGTTTTGGAGTGTGCTCACCGACCCAAGGGGCGAGTCATCTGCAGATCACAGATATTTTCGTTTGTATGTTCGGAGGGGTCCAAGGTGTGAGTACAATCTTTTGCAATTTTTTTGCTAAGTTTTCGCTCAAGAGGAGATCTCGGTCCTTTTCTGTGTCGCATAGCGCCACATAACCGTTGTGCTGGTCTTTTATTCTAAGGATTATGACCCCAATATAAGCGTAGATAATCCTTAGTGCCAATTCGCGAGTTGGTTTCTTCCGGTCGAGAAGGATGCGAAAGGGGGCCCTCTTCGCTCCTTCATGGTCGTTCATTTTGACTCGTTAAAGCCTCCTTCTTTCTGTTTTTTTTCTTCTTTATACCTATTAGTTTTCTTGGGATAGGGTTATGTTAAAGTTTTGAAATGAAAAATGAGAATGATCCCCCCGCCCCCACCATCCTTAGCGTAGTCGATATATCTGCCTGGGTAAAGATGCTGGATGAATTATAGAATGAACCCGGGGAGGCCCTCAGAAGGATGACTCACGGCGAACTTGCTGATGGGTGGTGATTGAACCAACTACCACCACTTGGGGTGGCGCCTCTTCTGAGGTTAGGGTATCGAGGTAGCTTCCATCTCCTATGGAGACTGTTTTGTGTCCTTCTATGATCACTGCCGGTCCATCACGGATAGAGAAAACTTTTCCCCAACGGTTGCAGCATGGCCTCTTGTCCGGGATGCCTTTGACGGAAGGTTCTACAGTGGGCTAGTCCACAAACCTGCTTTCTCACCTGCCGCGAATTATGCCTTCTCTCTAGACGGGTATAGTTCGAACTAGGTTATGAATGGCAATACACACGCCTACGTCTTAGAAGGCGAGGGCGGAAGGGGTGATGAATTAGGTAGCTAAAGAATTAATTATGACCACCTGGTATTAAACCTTTTTTTTAGGTCCTCCGTAAGGTAAAAAGTGGCGTTGGAGAGAAAGGTTTCTTCTATAAAGATCGATGTGAGAAATTCTCTTGTAATTCTCTAATCTTCTTTCTTCTTCAAAGGGTCAGACGTTGTAAAGCGAAAGTAGCGTAAGCTGTCTTTCAAGTGCGAGTGCTCAATATCCGCGCGTCAGAGCACCTCAAATTCGCGGATGGGTATGCCAGGAGTTTTACGCAGTCATCCTCATGAAAGAAAACGATTTTTAAGGGGATATTTATTCCGCCTAGGTTGAGCGTAACGTTAGAGTAAACGCACTAGTCTGGTCAGTGAAATTTTAAAGTAATTTTAATGTTCGATTCCAGCTTGTCGCTTACTGTTGATGGCCGGCTTATCTTCGTTTTTTAATAGGGCTCCTAAGATGTTCAGCCTAGCTTTATTAACCTCTTTTCTTTTAATAACACTGTTGTCAACTAGCATATCTCTCGTTAGGTTAATGTTATGAACACACTCCATATAATTTTAGGCTCTCTGCTTTGTAGATGCATAGTTATCTGCCAATATATTTCGAGTTGTTATAAAGCTTTCAGTCTTTATCAGGACAGATGAACTCGTAAACTATGTTAGTTGACTTGAGATAGGAGAAGTTTAGGCAAGTGTTGTTTTTCATCAGGTGATTGCTGGCTTTTGTTGTTTTATATTATATGATGAGTTAAATTTTATACATTTGATTTTTAACATTGATGTTACAGTTAATAATCTGCTTGATGTTTTTTTATCAATATTATAGGACGTGGACATCTGCTTTCTGAAATCCACTTTGATGTTGTTGACTTCTCCATGATTACTTCAGTTTTATCTGTATCTTTGCAATGATTATTTAAAAATGATTAGAGTTGTTTGAAAATCATGCTGTTTGAGAAACGGGTTTTCACGAGTGTTTGTTTTATTCGTGCTATCTCTTGGTGGAAAAGCCCACTCGTAGAGCAGCATTTATATGCTCGGTGGATGTATGAGCCGATTACGCGTATTTTATACCTTTCTGGGCATTTACTCTCCGCATTCAGGTATCTTCACAAGTCCGGCCTTTTTCTATGTACTTTAGTGATGTAGCTACCATTGATGTTTTGAACCTCAACGTCCCAGAAAGGAAGTTTATTGCCCATACTCAATTCATAAGTGAATTTTAACACGGAGTTCTCCTCGATAAATATATATATATATATATATATATATATATATATATATATATATATATATATATATATATATATATTGGTAACAACCACCACAGGTCTTTCGCCATATTTATTTTCTGCCTTTCAAAACAATTTTCAAGGCAGAAAGAAAGATGCAGAAACCTTGAATTGCACACCATATAACAATATAGTTTTTTGTCTCATTGCTCATTCGCGACAAATTTCTCTTTCTCTCTGATATATATATATATATATATATATATATATATATATATATATATATATATATATATATAATTAGGTATGTGTTATCAACAATTGCTGAATGGATCGTTGATTAGTTCATGTTTTTATCATTTTTTTGGCTTCGTGTGTGAAGTACGATGCGATATCTATCAGCAAATTGTGAGTTGGCGCTAAGTAGCGATCGAAAAATTGGTTGTCTAGAATAAAAGTTCATCTCAATGGAGTCGAATCCCTGATTCGCCGATATCGCAAGACGGAGATTAATTTTCCCGATTTGACGCAAACCTTTAAGGTCAATTTAAGGTCTACCAATCGCCCACTTTCCCTAAATCATTACCATTCTTGGCCACTCATGGCCGCTTTATGATCATCGGCCATCGCTATCTAAATCGAGTAATTGTGATATCAGTTGGAAAGGCACGCTTTGCATTTGAAAATTTCAAGTTGAGGTTTCTTTTATAGACGCTTGTTTGGGGACGATTTCGAAGTGGAGAACTTTCTCTTTTTTTTTAGATAAAGCTGATTTAAAAAAAAAATCTAGGTCCGTGCGGGAAGAGGGATTGTGGGGGGTATACTTTGCCCCTGTGGTTGCAAATAGAGGTGAAGAAATCCATTTAAGCCATACGGATCAACTAAATTGGAGCCATAATGGAGGCACCGATGTTTTTTTTTATTTAAGAAATAGATAAGACCGATGGGAGCATTTTTATCATAAACTTTTGAAAGTAGTTAAAAAAGGTGAAGTTTTGGAGAAGGAACTTTTTGAAAAAAACCTACATGGAGGATTTGGAGCACTACAGGATGTGATCCTTGTCGGGTTCCAGCGGAGAGGGATATTAAAGTAAATAGTCCTGATAAATATTATGGAAATTAAGAAGATCTAAATGGACCCTGTGGCCAGGCCCTTTGTAAGGGGCGAGCGATTTACAACATATCTTCATCAACCGCTCTCTCACTAGATGAAATCGGCGGTATGAACGCCACTCCTCAGTGTGAATTTTTCTCGTAAAATGCAAACTTACAATTGCGCGTCTTCCAAAAGCAGAAACCCATATTATGGTTTGGTCGTCTTTTACAGCTTGAACTGGAGGGCGGTACGGATATTATTCTCTCCCTCAAACACACATGCAACATTCTATGGGGCATACTTACCTTAATTAAATATTACATTCACGATTGCACTCCGACCTTTAACCTCAAGCTTGAGGTTAATCTTTTTACCCCTGAATCCCCGGGAGCCCTCCTTGACGTCCCTTCGGTCTCCTATCCTTAAAGAGAAACCAGTCCTTGTCATCCGTCTTTTGTTTCCCTTGTCATTCGCAATCTGGCCCAGGGATCCTTGTTTTATCTGTTATGACCCTATTTATTCTTTCTCCATAAGCCATAACCAAAGGGGTGCGCAAGGAGGTTGGATTTGCTCTTATAAATTCTTGTGTGAGTGGGTGGTGGTTAAGTTGGGGATAGCCCCTGGATCGCGCATGGGAGGACTTCAAAGGTGAGGTTTTGCAATTCCGAATTTAAACAAGAACTCATGTAGAAACATTCCAAAAAGATCTACGAAACAAAGACCCTCTACAGACTCAGGTACGAACAGTGTTCTTGGCCCCATTAAGGATAAGTGTTCCGTGTTCGAATGCTGGGAGAAACGTGGAAACAAGCTAAAGGAAAGCATAAAAAAGAAGTATGAATATAGTTTAGAAAGCAATATTATTTATGTGTGAAGTGGAGTAGTAGAATGAGAAAAGTTTTCGAACTCATAATTGGGGAAAGAGACTCAAAGACGAAACTATACCAATAGTGAAAGAATAGTAAGTATGGCAAAAGCTGTTAATACAACCATTCTAAACCTTAGTTTCTAGCAGAGACAGTTAGACAGAAAAGAACAGAACGTGTTTTGGTCATGGTGTATATTTGAAGCAGGTCCAAAGCTCTCCTTTTTATATTCGAAGCTTCTTCAGATACGTCTTAAGAAAATGGCCATCCTTGAATGTCTCTCGACATTTTACTCCTCCCCCGGGATGCATCAACTCGGTCAAACCCACATTTAAACATTCACTCACATAACCAACCAGACTTCTCTTACATATAATCTTATCTGAAATAATAACTAGTTTTAAGAATACACCCCTTGAAACATAAACCCTCCCACTACACTTGCTGCATGTCTTTCATCGTCTCGTTGTAAATTCTTTAGTGTTAAAAAACGTGAATGCGGGTTCACATCTCGGCTAAAAAGCTCATTCCGTTGAGCAGAAGAACGTGGAAATTTAAGGTGACAATGAATTGTTTCCATTTGAGGTCACGATGACGTTGGGGCTTAAAACTCGCTTTAAATTTCTAGTAAAGTGGCTTAAGTGTGACTTATCTGCAATTTATGACGGTTTGCCAGATTTAATAGTCACTTTTAAGCGTCGTTCGTATCTCTCCTCGTCGAAATCTCTTGGCGATATGTTGACTCCGCATTTTGAGGTTTAATTATGAGAACGTGATTAATTCTTATTTATTAAACGGATCTTGAGATTTATTTATTTATTTTTAACCGAAAATCACTTGACTGGACTCGGGTCAAAGGTTATGGGTTTCGCATGAGTAGGTTAGTTTCGGTTCAGTGCTTCTGTCGCAGGGAACCTATCCATTGTTTCCGTTAATCACTGTTGTTTATTGACACTTTGCGGTGGGTTCTCCCCCACCACTCTAGGAGGGAGGAGGACAGATTTGTACACCGTTTCGGATTTATGAAGAGCCCAGGAGGATAAAGAATGGTGATAGGTTCAGGATAATTGCGTACCTTGCCGGGTCTCAATCTCACCAAGTAACTTTTTCTTTTGGGGTACGCGGATATGCTTTCATTGGTCTTCTTCACTTCTACTTCTTCTCTTACTTTTCTCTTCTGCCTCTCTTTTTCTTCTTCTTATTCTTCTCCTTCTTCTTTCTTCTTCCTCTTTCTCTACTTATTCTATATGAAAAGTATCTAGCTTCCCTTTTTTATCTCTCCCTACACTGCTTTTTCAAATTTATTTCTTACTTACAGTGGCTGAATTAGCTATGTATTCATAAAATCGCTTGAAATTGGTTTAGTTCGTATGTCCGAGTTCGCATGTCGCTCACTACAAACTCCGCGTCTTGCAACGTTCAATTCTTTGTTAGAAAATCAAGAAATGACGTCTCACGAAGCATCTTTGCCTTTAGCATTCCTTTCCCTCAATTCTATTCACTATTTCATTATTCTCGTTTTCTCTTTCTTACAAAGATTCATGAGAATATTTGGTGTACGAATTCAATCTTCATCAATTGATAGAAGTTCTTACTTTTGAGTTTATTCACTTTGTCATAATGACTTGTTCTTGAAAGTTTGACCACCTGTTTGGTGTCATAAGTATTTTAAATGCATCCCTAATCCACGGCTATATCACCGTTAAGATTGTTGTTTAATAAGTCCATTATTATTGTTATTAGTAATATTTTTACCTGTAAATGGGACAGGGAAATACCCCTGCCATCTTTCGGCCTGTATTCTAGGAGGCGACTAAGTCGAGACTGCGGCGCTAGTCTGGAAAGCGGCGATTACGTATTATTAGCATGGGCCTGGTTGTCACGAATTCCATCTAGTCAAGCCGGTTACTGGGAGACAACGCGTAAATCAAGTGTTGAATTATGGAATGCACAATCTAATGTAATGAACGAAGGAGATGAGAGGTAATGGATGCGTTTGCAAGAAAGTAAATTCAGATGTTTGCATTATGTGAGACGAGCACGATGGAGAACGAAAAATTCTTTTAAGATGTGAATACAATCAGATATGAATAATTGTAGAATGAGTAAGATGATATGAGTATAATGCCTAAAAAGGAGTGGCCTGATGCAATGTTTGGGTTAGGAATGCGTTGGCCCCGGAATTGTGTCAGTGAAGGCGAGATTTTGCAAGAGTGAGAATGTTCTCTGGATGTAGTTTAAGGATTCTACAATTATGAAAGAAGTTTTGAATTGACCTTAGTCGCCCATGGCGACGAGGCACTCCTTAGAAGCTAACCTACGTTAATCTAAATTCAAATATAGTTACTGGCACGAACGACAAAATTGCTATCACCGCATTAAGTTCTAAAGTATATGTTGTTCTTGAGGTATGCCTGTGTAGACTCTCTCGGTGCACAGAGTCCTACACAAGCACGGGCAGACAGCTGACCAAAGGTCGCCTGAGATATGCTCTGTGGCGATTAATAAAGAGTACGATTTACAGTTGAGCAGGTTTTGACTAATGGCTCGCCAACCAAGTTGCAGTTCAAAGGATATATAAAGACAATACCCCCAAATATAATTTTAATATACATATATAATAAAAGGAGGCTATATTTATATATATATATATATATATATATATATATATATATATATATATATATATATATATATATATATATATATATATATATATGTATAAAGGGGTGAACAAATTACTGAGGTAATCTGGTGATGACCATACAAGACTGCTTTACCTTCAAGCGCGGGTGAATTGGAGGGTGGTGGAAGACAACGGCGCAGGTCTGCAAGAAGATAATTCAGGAAGTCCTGACGAGGAGGACATGAAGATGGGGTTGGATTAGTTCGTGATGGAGAATGAGATTTTCTCTGTTTCAGAGAGACGTAATCTCAACTCGAGAGGATTCTACAGATCGGCAAGAAGTCTCAGTCTCAAATGAATAGAAATCTTGAAGGGGTTGGGAAATATGAGAGGGCTGCACAACTCCCCGAAAAGAAGGGTTCGATAGCTTTCCTCTGAACAGGGGACAAAGCTTAACAACGCTAGAACTTCTAGCGAGATCTTCGACGAAGTACGAAAACTTGACAACAGGTTACAGGGGTTCACGGTGAACAGAGGGCAGTCTGAACTGAGTGAATAGCGGACTTTCATTCTCCTTGAAAAATGGTGAGCTTCGGGTTAAATACCCGGGTGGCTGGTCCGATAGACGCATTAGATTCTGGCGGTCCCTAGCGGATTCCTGGCGCCAGTCTATGCAAACACATTTCGTGATAACGATTCGCTCCAGACGGTGAAACTTGCCTCGTGATATGGGGGTAGGGTTAATGTGGCTGCACACTGTGTTATCGACGGGGAGGGGGGTGGGCGAGTGGCGCCTGAAAGCAAACACCGCTATCTGCTATAAGGTGCGATCCAGCGATGGAGTGATTCTTTCTCAAACTTTCTAGAATTCTCCCGCCGGGAGCACGTGGTCTTGAATGAAGAGAGAGGTATTTCCGAAGGGTCTTCCTCTCACGGTCCTTGGAGGGCATCCCCTCACACACCTTCCTTTCCGAAGATGACGTTTACCTGAAGCGAAGAGGAAGAAGAGGGGCATCCCCAAACATGTGAGGAGTCGTGTATTGGAAAATTTTGACCTGAGTCTACTGGGGCACAATTAGGGCGGACATTTAAATTTAAGCCGACATAGCGGTCACTAAATGAATGAATGACTTCCGTTTAATCCCTGGTGCAGGGTATGTTTAAAAAGGGTATCGTCGTTAACCAGCGCAAAGAAGAGACAAAGTAAATAAATGCGAGTTACAAAAAAAAAATGGATTCATTCATAAAAGGGTAGTGGAACCATATATAAATAAAAATAAGGAAAAATACAATACAAAAAATAAAACACACACAAAGGACAAATATGTACAAAAGAAAAACAAAAACTTTGACATCAAAACCAAGGAACATAAACATACAAGGTTAAGGCAGAGTTCTAGAATTATAAAAAACCCAAATGAGTACACATAGTCGATTATGTGCACGGGA
Source organism: Ceratothoa steindachneri (assembly GCA_963969495.1). Lineage (NCBI taxonomy): Eukaryota > Metazoa > Arthropoda > Malacostraca > Isopoda > Cymothoidae > Ceratothoa > Ceratothoa steindachneri. Next base: position 213,912,202 of record OZ018322.1, read on the forward strand.
GTACAATGCTTAACAAAATTTACTTCGTAGGGGGAGGATCCTCGACCGGATTCCTACTTAGAGAGTCTACAACACAGTTTTCTGTCCCTTTAATCTACATTATTCGGAACTGGTATTCCGTTAGAAGTAAACTCCAACGCGGTAGCCTTCCGTTCTGGCTTTTACAGTTCTTTAAGTAAGCTAATGGGCGATGATCGGTTTCGATCACGAACTCCTGACCTAACAAATATGTTTGGAAATTCTGTATACTCTATACGATCGCTAGAGCTTCAAGTTCTATGACCGCATAGTTACTTTCGCTTGGCGAGAGCTTCCGGCTAGTGTACGCACTGTGGTAACTGTTGCGGTCTTCTTCATGCTGGAGAAAGATGCAACTGATACCTTCATTACAAGCATCAGTTCGTATCCCAAAAGATTTGTTCGTGTTCGGGAGCCTCAGTATTGGAACTGATGTTTGTTTTTCCTTCAGCTGCTGGAAGTGGGCTTTGGGGTTCCATGCGAGGGGATCCGGGGAACGCTTCTTTAGTAGGGAGTTAAGGGGGCACGCTAAGGCAGCGAAATTCCGGACAAAACATCGGTAAAAGGATGTCGACCCGATGAAAGAGCGTAATTGCTTTTTAGTACGCGAGAGGGGCATGTCAGTGATAGCCTTTAACTTTTGTTTCTGAGTGGGCCATTCAATTTTCACCAATATGGAAACCGAGGTATTTAATAGTGCTATAGGCGAAATGGCACTTGCAAGGGCCTATGATGATGCCGTGATCACAAAACCTATTAAGGAGCGAGTGGAGGTAGATAAGATGCTGGTCTCATGTGCGAGTGGCCACTTAAACGTTATCGAAGTAAAAGGAAATGTTACTTAGCCCATCCAGTATCCTGCGCATTATTCGATTATAGTTACTACAGGCAATAACTAAACCAAAAGGTAGGCGCTTAAACTGCATAAGGCCTTTTTCTGTAGGAAATGCGGTGTATTTTCTGGCACTATCCTTAAAGAGGATTTGATAGTAGGCCTTACACAAGTCTTTCTCTGAAATAAACTTGGCCTCTTCAAATAAATGTAGGCTCTGGTCTATCATGGGGATAGACTCAGCACCAAAAACTGTTAAGGCGTTCAGCTTTCTCAATTCTAAGCACATGGGAAAAGACTGATCCGGCTTTCTGACCATAATTATTATTATTATTTGAGAAAATGAACACAAAATTCTTGTGGGAAAAGCCTAGCGGCCGTGAACTTGAAAACAAGCTCCCACAGAACACAGTATCAATATGTCAAGTAAGAAAGAATGAATGCCAGATGAATGAAATTTAAATGTGTAAACAAATAAATAAATAAGTTTAAAATTATTAAATCAAATCAATATTAAAATTATTAGGCAGAAGCACCCACCCTTAATTTAGCATTGCAACCTCATTGGAAGACATTAAAATCTCCCGGCATAACTTCTGCAGGAAGATCTTGGCACTGTTAACCGCACTTGGCAAAAAGCAACGCTGAAAATTAGAAGTGCGGCAGCGAGGAATGCATAGTGCATGTGGATGTTGTCCATCCGTAAACCTTGTTGCTCTAGCAAGAGGCAGAGGCTCAGGAATTAAAAATGATAGTGGAAATTCCCTACTGAAGTAGTATTTATGGAACATTGGCAAACATGAAGTCATCCGTCGATGATCTAAGTCATAGCTAGCCCAATCCTGAAAAAGGAACCTGCCTCCACAAGCAACCCTATCTAAGAGAGACAGATCTCTGGCAGATGCGAATAGCCAAACTGGAGAACAATACTCAAGAAGAGGGAAAACAAAGAACCTGAAACAGGTGGCATTAATATCTTCATTATTATAGATATATAAGGCCTTACGTACAATACAAAGTTTTCGGGTAGCATTAGCAGATACATTTAAAGGATGCTTTCCAAAAGTCAGGTGAGAATCACAGGTAATGCCAAGGATCGTTAGAGATTCCGACTCAGCAAAAAGTGTATCTCCAACACAGAGTAGAGGATGAAGTGGCTCATTCGTATGAGATCTACTAACCAAGCTTCATACCCCCACGATTTAGACTCATGGCAACTTGGTTACTCATTGCTGGAGACCTGACTACTCCAACAAGTGTAGTAGCATCTGCATACTGAACAAGCTTGTTTTCAAGACCTTGTACCAAATCACTTGCGTATACTAAAAACAACAAAGGCCCAAGAACACTGCTTTGTAAAACTCAAGACACATCACCTCTAGGTTCAATAAAAACTTCATCTACGACAACACGTTCCTGCCGATCTGTTAAAAAGTCGTTAAGTAGTCCTAGGATGTAGCGACCTATTCAAAGGTTTCGTAGTTTAAAAACAGGTGCCTTATGGTTAACACGATCAAAATCAGCACTAAAATCAATCTGAACTAATCTAGATTCAAAACCCTTTTTAAGATTATCTTGAATACTACAAGTCAAAGCTAAAATGGCATCACAAGTACCCAACTGCATCCTATATGCATACTGACTTCTAACCAGTAAGCCATTCGACTCCAGGTATCTATACAAGGGCCTCGATATCAGCTTCTCAGCAACCTTAGAGAACACAGGAAGTATTTGAATAGGCCTGTATTGACTACAATCGGCAGATAACATGCCCCTAGGAATAGGCACGACGTTGTATAATTGACGATTATCAGGAAAGTTGCTTTGTCTACATAAAAATCTATATAATATACTTAACTTAGGTGCTAAATCAGTAGACATGTTTTTAAAAAATAAAGGGAAAAAGTTTTTGGAATCGACTTCGCCCCAGCTGTCAGGACTATCCAGTATCTTTTTAACATCCCTTGCACGAAAAGCAAACCAAGTCAAACGAGACTCAGGATGGCAAATGTCAGAGAGAGGAACTTCTTCAAGTGACTGCTTGGCTTCAAAAGCTCGATGGAGTAACTCTGCCTTTTCTTTTGCACTAGTTGCTAGCTTTCCATTTGGCAAAAGTAGTGGTGGAATGGTAAAAGTGTTAGAGTCAAAAACAGCAGAATTTAATTTATTTAGTCCACCACAAATGAGGCTATTTGATCTATGCCAACTTACTCTTCAGATTATCATTATATAATCTCTCAGCCAAATGGTAAATTCTATTTGCAGTACGCCGAGAATGAACAAAGAACTCTAAGTTTTCTCGCGACCGATTGCGTCTCCATACATTAAATTTTGTTTGCTTATCATGGTAGGCTCTTCTACAAGATTCATCAAACCATGGCTAGTCGTTTGTACGAATCCTGATAATTTTCCTAGGAACATGCTTGGCCAAAACACTAGATAACATATCATTCCCCTTAGCCATTGGATGTGGGTCAGATATTGCATAAGAAATATTCAAGGCTCGACAACTCACTTCCCAACCAACTAAATCACCTCGAGATTTAAGCCAAACTCTTTTTTTTGATCGTGGCATTCAACATATGCTGATTAACAACTATGTCCATTCTAATGGAACAATATTCTGATGTCCTTAAATTTTTCACAGACCTTTGCATCTACAGCAGCTGGAGCATCTGTGAACACAAGATTTAGTCTATTACCTGAAATATGGGTGGGTTCCTGAATCATCTGGAGACAATCAGCACCAGTGCAAAATTCATAAGCTGACCTACCATGCTGATCAGTTACATTAGAATAAAGGACACTGCTTTTCTTCTTAGGAAAATGAGTAACAGGTCCAGGGTTCACCTCAACATCTCCAGAAAGAATTCGAAACAAAAGCACCAGTAAAAGGTTTAAAACAAAAATATTTAATAAAGCAACAAAGATAAAACCAACAAAACAGTCAACAACGGCAATATGTACAAAGGATTGAGAGTCAAAAAAGTTCATAAGCAACTCTAAAAAAAACGGAAAAACTGGTCACATGGCGGAGCCGGGACACCATGCAAGGCAAAATATCCCCAGAATCGCCACAAGACTGGGGGAGGACAGGTGGAATGGATTTTAAAAATAAATAAATAAAAAAAGATTAATAGAGAAAGATTAAGAATAGAATAAAGGCTCCACCTGAAAAAGCCACTGAGCAACCTTGCTCACCTAATCAGCCTGCCTCAGACAATTGACTGTACCATCAAGTAGTGAACCCAAACCTAGGACTGTGGAAGGACTTGGTACAAAAATTATGGCACCATCCAACATTGAGGGAACAATGGTTTGAATTTGGAGTGTCCTTTTCCTAGAAGAGTTGCTTACCAAGGCTAAAGAGTCCCTTCTACCTAAACTGGCATGGTTTTATATCGGGGTTTTCCTTCTCCTAGCCTTTTCCTAAAGAGTCATACCCTGCAAGGCAGCAGGGATTGAGGTCTGATTATACCGTCAGCCACTCGACCACTTACATGCATTCAGTAAAGCAACTGGGAGACCACGTGAAGGTAGCATGCAAGCAGTAAAGAGGCAGAGGCTTTATATTATTTAGGACTTAGGACCTAGGCCGCATGCACTCCAATTAACCTGCTAATAATTCTAAGTGGAAGGTTCAATTATCCCTAATTTTAGTAAGTTTTCCATCTCAGCGTTAAAAGTAGGACGCAAGCAAACTGGTACGAGATAGGGCTTAGATCTACTAGGCTCTTGGGTAGTTAGGGCTATATCACGCTCAAAATACAAAGAGCAACCAGGTTTCTCTGAAATTACATCGGCAAATTCAGTTAACAAAAGAGCCAATCGCGTCTTCTGAGGGAGTTACAACTGTGGTTTAGAATCCAGTTCCAGGGTGGAGTTTACAAGGGAATCTGGGAACAAAGGGAGAGGGTAATTTTCGTCCGCTTCAAAACATACGGTTTGGACTAATTTAGGAGGCTCAGATGAATATGAGGCTTCCATTACTGCCTTTTCGTCAAGGGCAATTATATTATTAATGCAGGTGCGGCGGTGATAGCGCTTAAGCATATTTACTAGAAACAATTTGTTCTCTGAGGCGGTCTGTTTTACGTAATCTACAGGATCGGGGGCTTCTAAGATCGGGAAAGTGCCTTTCCATCGGGATAAGAAGTTGCTTTACTCCGTGAGGAGGCGGAGCAGCACCTCTTTACCGGGCTTGAATCGCCTTTCTTTGGACCAAACGTCAAAATAGTTCATTTATTTTTTTTTAAATTTAGGTCCAAATTTTGTACGCTAGATCGGCACATTGTTCCAAGCGGTTCCTAAGATCTAATACGTAAGAATACGATGACTTGATCTCCTTATCCAGGTAGGGATTGAAAAAGCGTTCATTCAATATGCTCATTGGTCTTCGTACATTTCAGCCATACAAGAGCTCGAAGGGACTAAATCCCAAAGTTCTAGTGGGATTTCTCTGCAGCCAAACAGGGCAACCGGCAGGTATAGATGCTATTCTTGGAACTAAGCATGGCATAACTTTTTCAGAATGGTCTTCAGAGTTCCATTCAACTGTTCACAGACACCTGTAGAGGCTGGGTAAAATGAAAAGGTGAACAAGGGCTTGATCATAGGGGATCTTGCCAACGTGTTACATTAGCACAGAGGCAAACTGTCTACCTCTGTCGATCAAGATCTTCTTCGAGATGCCGACGTGGGAAAACATAGAAATCAGGCTCTCCGCACAAGTCACACTATCTATTTTTTTTTACGGTGGACTGCGTCGGGGTATCTCATTGCAAAGTCAATAAGAGTAAGGAAGTACAAGTGTCCTTCGTTAGACGGGAGGGGGGGGGGATTTGGCCAATTAAATCTATGGCCACTCTAAAAAAAGGCTCCGAGACAATTGGGATCTTTTTGAAGGGGCAGGTGGTATTCGTCCTTTTGCTGTAGTCTTTTTACAAATGTCACACGACCACCATAACTCAGCAATTTCTTTTGCAGCACCGGGCCAGAAGATATAACGGATGATCCTCTAAGCTGTTTTATTGTGCTGAAATGACCAGCGATTAATCCATCGTAGGCGAGTCACAAAACATGGAAATCATGGGATGGAGGATACACAACGAGCGAGGCGATCAAGAAGTCCGTCGCTAATGGGGTAGGTAACTTCTTGACCACAGGCAGATCCACGTTCGCCATTTCTCGCTTTCCCCCACAAGGACTGGAGAGTGCGGCATTCCTTTTGAGCGTTTGCAAAAGTCGCGTTTTGAAGGGCTGCAAACTCTAGGGCATAAGGGTGTTCTAATGAGACGGGGGAGCAGTGTCTTTAGCGTTTGGGACCTCGTGATGACGGGCTGTGCAACGGTGTTAGGGGAGAGCTGCGTGCTCTGGCGATCAACACAGCACAGAACTTAATGGGGGCTGCTATCACTTCGTCTCAACCAGTGAAGTATATGCATTTGAGACAGCGGCGGACCATGAAGAACCGATTAGCACGTCCCAAGTAGTCATGGACTACTGCGAATTTATCGTCGTCGGTGTCTTTTACGAGGGTTAACACTCTAAAGCCTTTAATACTTCCATTTTCAAACTCAAGCCCACTGGGTAAAGTTTGTTGAACAGGAAATTAACTTGTTGTCGAGGTTGACTGCTTGTTGGGGAAGTTGCGAGCGTTTCAGGGTGAGTGGGTGGATGAGAGAGAAGCACTTATTTGGTGGATTTGATGACTAGGAGCAGGATGAATTGGGAGTTTTGGGAACAGTGTGTTCTCACATGACCGGAAACACCGCAGCAGGAAAAACAGATTATGGGCCTTCGAGGCTAATCTGACGCTGTGGGATTATTTACGAGGGGCATAATATGCTTCGATTCTGGCGGAGGATGGTACTTGGGTTTAAAGGAACCAGGTACCTTCACAAACTTGGGCGAATTCTTCGGGGGAAATTTGGAGAGGTTACTTTTACTTTGAGGGATGGGGGATGAGACTTCTTTGGGTCTTTCGGGTATATATGATCGCTTGATGCGTGCACATCCGCTTCTTCTATACATCCTTGGAAATAAGACACCCGTCTGTCGTTCACAAATGCGCGGATTTCAGAGGGTAGTGCAGCCATCAATTGATCCCGTAAAACGAAATTAAAGAGGGACTCGTAGGTGTAGTGGACTTGGGCTGAGTCCAACCAGAACTGAAAAGTTCTCTGGAGGTTGAATCCAAATTGAGAGTAGGTCTGGCCAGGTAGTATTCTCACCTGGCGGAACTTTGACCTATAGTAATCGGGATTCATATTAACAGCCGATAATAATTCCGACTTGAGGGAGGAGTAGTAGAGAGTAGCCTCGCCTGAAAGCGAAATTAAAATTTTTCGAAGGAGAGGAAGTATTCGAGCGACTCCATCGGCTACAATATCCCAGTGGTTCACTTCGAAATTTTCTTAAAGTAAGTTAACTAAGCACTGAAATCCTTGCCGTTCTTAAACACTGGCAACTTTACCGATGGGGTTTTGGGGGATCCATTTCTAGAACTAAGAGAATGGCTTTCCGAATGATTTCTGTTAAGCTCACGCTCATGCTAACGAATTCTTTGTCTTTCTCTTTTTTCAGCTTCTCTTTGTTCTTTATCTCTTCTGTCTTCAGCTTCTCTTTGTTCTCTTTCAGCTTCTTTTAGTTTTTTTCTGCCCTATGATTTCTTTTTCCCCTTGCCTGACAACCCAAGGATCTCTCCTTATTGATGGAAACGCTCAAATGACGACATCTTGCTGGTGTAAATGCGCGCCCAAGGAACTTACGGAAAAGATTATGGAGCTCTGACGATCATATGAAAATCCTAACGGAGATTTTATTATGCAGAGATTGTGCGCAATAAAGAAAATAAAATAATAAATAATTCAAAACTTGGGCTCTATGTGACCAATAATTATAGACCTGTAATCCTGCACGGGGATTATTAGAAGATTTTAGGGGAGATCGTCCCCCCAAAAAAACACGACGAAAATAAAATTGGGAAAAAGCGGTCAACACGAAAAAATGAAAAAAAAAAATATTTCCACTTTCTTTGGATATATTTAGACGAACTTAGCAAACTGGTTAGTGATCAACTTAACTGGGTGTGAGGAAAGGTAACTTAAAAACAAAAAGGTCTCTTTAAAAAAAGACTAACCCAACTTTCCCTGCCGCCAGATAAAGATAAGGATAATGATTAAAAATCTGAGTTTTTTCACTACAAAAAGTATTCAACTATACCTGACACTAAATAAAGATAATGATATATATATATATATATATATATATATATATATATATATATATATATATATATATGGGGGATATATGTCGAGGTATGCCTGTGTTTGAAAGAAGATGAATTTAGATGTTTGCATTATGTGAGACGAGCACGATGGAGAACGAAAAATTGTTTTAAGATGTAAATACAATCAAATGTGAATAATTGTAATATAAGTAAGATGCTATGAGTATGATACCTGAAAAGGAGTGGCCTGATGCAATGTTTAGGTTAGGAATGCATTGCCCCTGGAATTGTTGAGTTTTGTATGGGTGAGAATGTTCTTTGGATGTAGTTTAAAGATTCTATAATAATAGAAGAAGTTTTGAATTACCTTTAGTTTTCGCTCGAATCAGGAACAGACCTCAGTTGATGGTCAAAGGAGATATGGATGGACAACTAGTAGTTCCAAGGAGTTTCAAGGAAAAGAAACCTGGGCAACTCCACCTAACACTCCTGATTTCGTGTAGTCGACATTTTCAAAGCCCTTCAAAATTTTTAAAGTGTCTTTAAGACGACCGCGCTGTCTTCGATGCCCCAGCAAAAAAAACCCGAGCTATTGCAGTCTTTCAAGGTATGTCTTGTTGTTTATCGATGGGATCAGTTTTGTGGCCCTGGCTTGTACCGCTACCAAACGATCGATGTCTTTTCGATAGTGAGGACACCAAAACTGAACCACGTACTACAGGTGAGTTTGCACCAGTAAGTTGTACAAATCAACAACATCCTCTTTGTTCAGAAACCTGAATTGCCTCCTTATATAGCCCAGTGGGCGCTGAGCCCTCTTCTCTCCCTGTATGCACTGTTTAGAGAATTTGAAATCACTGCTAATCACCACACATAAGTCCTTCTCGACATCAGTCTGCCCGGGGATTCGCATACCCAATGTGCATTACCTTGCACTTGTCCAAGTTTAAAAGAATAAAGATGGTAGTCAGAAGGTAACTGAGCTAAGCCTCTTTGAGAGTTGTGTGATTACCAATGGGTGATTTGTCACCGAAATTTGGTACCACTCTTGGGACAGCTAATTGTGTTTCTTAATTCGGCTGGGCGGCTGCCTAGTTGCTTCCTCATTGAATGCCTTGGATTCACTAGGCTACGACTCCAAAATGTAAATCTCTCTTCTTGCTTAGTAGGCTGTGTAAATTGATAATCGGATACTTCCTCAGAAAGTACCTGGAATCTTGGAGCTGGATTCGATATTCTTCACTCGGCAGGAGCTTAGAATCGACTTCAGATGGTAGTTTCTTGATAAAAGAATTAATCTACGAAGTCCAACTCTTCTTTTCATATTCGATCCGCGGACCTGTGGTATTTGGACTTTTCACTCGAATTTATTTTTATACATTTAATTAGTTACTATAATATTAAATTTATTTTTTTCTACTTACATTAATATTATTTTAAAGTAAAAATATTTTTATTTTAATCACTAATATCTACATATTACAGAAACAAAACAAAACCATCACATATCTCTCATGGTTGACAACTGTCACCATTTCTCTTATTTAGGCGATCTAAACTATAAATGCCCTTTGTTTTCATCAATTTAACCCGATTTATATTAAATATATTGTAAGCTAAAATGGAAAGTACTATCTATAGACTTTTACATAAATTTTATATTTATTAACTAAAATTTATTATATTTCATTCTTTCGTTTCTTTTTATAAATTCGTTTAAGGTTTCCTCATATACCGCAAATGAAAATAAAAATTATATAGTTAGTGGTAAAAATAAGCAAGTGATTGAGAGAATTACGATAATTTGGAGAAATATAACTAGGCTGTTTAATTCTGATTATAATGCAAAAGAGGAGTATTTACATTTTGTGAACAGTGTTCCCTTTACAACACTTATTATTCTTATTTCCTTTATATGGAATGCTATTTTAATTAATCGTGAATCTATTATAAAATTTTATAAGTCTCCAAAGTGCTAATTTTTTTAGGTCTGTTTGGGTGTCTCATTTAATATTGCAATGTGAGCACTCCATAAGCAACCCCTCGATGTTTTCCGGACGTGGCTACGTTTGCTCCTTGTTTTATCCCGTCAGCAAATTTCGCAAGGCGGCTCACCATTCCTTCCTCTTTGTCCTTGATATAGATGATGAATAACAGTAGGGCCAACTCGTTACTGACGACCCCAGATAGACGTGATTGCCGATAGTAACCCTCTGTCGGCTGTCTGACAACCAATGTTCTAACCAGTCAGCAACCTTTCCCCTAATTCCCAAGGCGTGTACTTTTTCCAACAGTCGACGGTGGGCGACTTTATCTAAAGACTTTTAGTAATCCAAACAAAGTAAGTCCACCGTTTGACTTCTGTCAAAATCACTCATCAACCCGTGAAAGAATTAGAACAAGTTCGTGAAGCACGAGAGTTTTCTTCGGAAACCGGGCTGGGTGTACTTCAAAAGGTTGTGGGACTCTAAGTGATCCGTTATTCCATCTGCTATGATGCCTTCAGTACTTTAACCACATTAACGTGAGACTTATTGGTTGGTAGTTTGCAGCAGTGCCACGGTCCCCTTTTTTGTAAATCGGGGTGACGTTGGCATTGCGCCAGTCCGTAGAGACTTTAACACTATCGAGTGACGCGTTGAAGATTTCAGAAATATGGGTGCCCAACTAATCTTTCACATCACTCAGCGCTTTTGGCAAGAAGCCGTCAGGACCAGGGTATGTGTACGCATTCAACTAACTGGGCCCCCTAGCTACTTCTCCTGCAGCTGTAGTTATTTCCTCTAGCGTTTCTAATCTAACATCTATCATTATCGGCGGTCTGGGTATCCATCTATCCTTTCTCTCGTGGACACCGAGGAAAAGTAGTCGTTGATTATGTTGGCGATTTCCAGTTTCGAATCCTCACAGGTCCGATATGTTCGCGCACTGGGTTTCGGCTGTTCACTTAGGCGAAGAACTGCTTAGGGTTGTTTGTGAAGAGAGAGAGAGAGAGAGAGAGAGAGAGAGAGAGAGAGAGAGAGAGAGAGAGAGGCAACACAAACTTCTTCGGCCCCCTTAGCCGTGCGTATTAGTGCGTACAATGAGTCACGTAAGCTTCATGATGCATTACATTTCTACTTCTCTTCTATATCCTGTGCGCTGTCTTTCTAACCTAAATAGCGATCGCTATTTCTCGGATTTACCACCTCGGTGGAATACTCGCTAGTCTGACAGTCTTCGTGGGAACAAATTCAGCCTGATGCTCCAAAAAACGATTCTTGAATTCGTCCCGTCGTTGTTACATGGTTGTATCTGGCCAATTGCGGTCCGAAGTCCATCGAGGTCTACACGTCTAAGATCTAACTTAGGTGCTCGTTCATTCCTACCTTGCATAAAGGGGAACGTAAACTGAACCTGACCATGTTGTGCTCGTTACTACTCAGGCACTCATTCACTGACACGTCAAGGACGAGGTCAGCTTCTGTGGTAAATACTAGATCTAGAAAGTTCCCTCTCGGGTAGGCTCGCGGAATACTGAGTGAAAAGTTGCTATCAGATAAGTCCACAAGCCAAAACGCTTATCCGTTGTCTTTTCGGTCCCTCCAGTCAACTGAACAGTCGAAGTCACATATCAGCGGGGATGGGGGACCGTCCAATAGATCGCACAGTTTTTGATACAAGTTCATATTCACCTCCACTCTCCGATGGGGAGGCCGGTAGGCCACATAGACCTTGTATGTTGTATCGTCGACCTTAATGTCGACTTCTAACACCTCATGCCCAGGAACAGGTATGCACTAAACGGGAGAGTGATGGTTCCGTACAAGAACTCCGACACTTTTCCTCTCATCGCGATCCTCATGAAAGGTCGCGTAACCTCGTACTCTAAACTCGCCTATAAAGTTACAGGTGTCTGCACGCATCCAAGACTTCGCGATGGCCACTATATCAAGCCTATCAAATGGCATCAGTTCTCTAAGCTTGTAGAACTTGTTCCGTATCGAGCGAGCATTTAAGAAAAGCACTCTTAAGAGGCTTTCACTAGCCCTATTGCCCCTTCCAATTCTCCGTTTTTCGAAGGTTTGTCGGAGGTCCTTTCCTCCGAAAGTAGATTCGGAGGTAGGTAGGTAAGTTGCGCCATTCACCTTTCGTCTTCTGAACGAATAGTTCAGAATATGAAATATAGAATAAGGGGTTGAATGCCTCTGGCAAGGACGAAAATCGCTAAGGAGACGCTCCCTGTGAGACTGTGGTTGATCTGATCTCGGTTTGAAAGATAATTCTAAGGGTTGGGTTTGATGAGTTTGTTTGAATACTACGAGCGAGGAAAATGTTTTTCATAAAAAATAGGTAGAAAGGTGTAGTAATATAATAGTCGATTTGGGAAAACCTGCATCTGAGGGTGATGGAACTGGATAAAGTAAGTAACGTGATAAACTATGAAATGATTATATGAAAGGACCAGAGGAGAGGACGAGGGAGGCATACCTGCAGATACTTACTGGTGTATGGTTGATATCAAGCAGAAGACTAAGAAAATAACGAGGTTTTAGTGCAACGATGTAAGGTGTATGCTGAGTTTATGAATCCGAAAATAGGTTGGTTATGATCATGTCAATAATCTAGTGATATAGTAAGGTATAAGAATAGTGGGAGAGGATGGTAAACTGTTGGGGTATAAGGTGAGGGCACATGACTTCGCTGTGGTTGTTTAAGTATTTTGTGGGAGTAGATGGGATCCAAGAGAAGTAATGGTAGGATTGAGGGAAAGGGATTTGGAAATGATGAAAATAAGAAGAGATGGATGCTGTTGGTAAATGCTGATAGTCTCCTGTGTGTGGCTTAGAATAAAAAAGATTCCCATCTTTGATGCCAACCTTTGACGAGGATTCAAGAGTGGAAGTAACCGGGCGACACCATCTGATTCTGAGTCTCAATTGTTGCCTTCGAAAATCTTCTCGAAGTACGTTAAATAAAAGCAAAAAACTTTTCCATCTGTGTATGCAGGGAGTTTTACTAAAGGCACTTGAGCGTGTTCATTTCGAGATCCTACGGAGTTTATCTCGACTTGGTCAAGGCTTATCTCTCTCTCATGCTGCCTAGTTCTTGCATTCTCTTCTGCTTCTCTCTGTGCTTTTCTTTTTTCGTTTTCTCTCTGTGTTTTTCTTTCTTCCTCTTCTCTTTGTGCTTTTCTTTCTTCGACTTCTGCTTCTCTCTATGCTTTTCTTCCACACGTTCGTTACGTTCCTCTTCCTGGACGTAAGCGATTAAATCTTTCCAGGATAAGTCTAGGATCTGCCCTTGCTTATGAAAGCGATCGAATGAAGACATCCCGGATATGCGACTCTCGGCCTTTGCAACCGAAAAAGCTACCAGAGTGATTGAAGCTTTACTCAAAAACAAATATAAATTCTACTAACGACGAAATTATTAAAAATTGCTAGTAAAAATCGGCCAAACTCACACACAAAAAAATAAGTAATTAACGGGAGAGTCTGACTCACGACACAAAAAAATATGGTTGGTATTACCGCTTAGCTAGTATCTTCTTTTAAGGAGCTAAAAAAACTGTTGCCAAACGACAGCAGAATAGGCTTAAAAATTGGTTGTTACCCGTTAATCAAAAAAGAAAATTGTCCTAATATATTGGTGTTTAGATATTCTTGTTAATGCAACTGCTATCAATTGAACTTAGTGATTCAAAATCAGGTCGGGAAGACCCAAAGCGTGAGATCAAATTATATATATATATATGAAATGAAAAACTCACAAAGTATCACGTGAGGGTGGTAAATGAATGCAATATTCCGCAGGAAAAAATCAAAAGGTGTTTCCAAGTACTTTCAAACTTTATTAAGTTCCTTATCAAGGAAAACTACAAGAAATAGTAAATATTACGGACAAACAGGTAAACAACTTTCTGTTCGCATAAATCAACATAAATATAATGTCCGAAGAGGGGAAGATAACAGTGCTTTCTTTGTCCATATGTCAGATAAGAACCATTTAATTAACTGGAACTCGGCCAAATTTATTTATCGTTCTGATGACCATATAAAAAGGAACATCATTGAATGTGCTTTTATAAGCCAATGTGATAATTTTAACCTTTCCCCTGGTTTATATAAAATAGATGCTATAATTAAAAGATTAATACTCAAAGAAATTAGTTTCTTCTTGCGTTCCTAGTGTTGTTTTTTATATAAATTCTTTAGTTATGTGGCCCCTATTTTCTTTTATTTATTTTTATTTTTTAATTGTCACTGCTCTGTTTTGTACTTTGTATTTTTTCCCCTTTTGCTCAGCGTGTCTTATAATCTCCCTCGTTAGGCTATCTCCATTTCTTTGAATCTGTTACCCTTTCCTTCGACTTAGTTTGACCCTACTACCTGCTTCTTGTAATCCTTAATGTGTTTTTTACCTCCCCCCTTCACTCTTCCTCATTGATGATTTCTTGTTTTTGAGGCGGTCTTTCATATTTTTCTTTCGTATATATACCTCTAATATAATACTATTTCTTGTAGTTATCCTTGATAAGGAACTTAATAAAGTTCGAAAGTACTTGGAAACACCTTTTCATTTTTTCCTGCGGGATATTGCATTCATATATATATATATATATATATATATATATATCTTTATGTCGAAGTATGGCCAAGTGTACGGGAATATGCGAACACAAGCTCTAAGGTAGGCTAAGCAAGGCAACAACCATTATTGGAATAGGAGTGCGATTTGAATAGATAGCTGCAGCTGCTATGGATATATACATGAATAAGACGGAATTAGCTTCCGAATACTAATTGGATAACCAGAGTTAATGAATGGTTATAATGGGAGACTTAGAGTAGTGAGTGATTTAGTTCCTCTGAACCTCGAGTGTAAAGTGAGGCAAACTTGGGAGGAGTTCTTAGTGACCTTGACTACTCATGGGGGTAGCCGAAAACAAGAAGCAGGTGGGGCTACTCTCTCAAAATTTGTGTTTTGCCAGATGCAGGCCTCTTGTCTTCAAGAGGTCACCGGATGAACTTCGAAGGGGGGATGTGGCTTCTCCAAACTTGGGTCGAGGGAGCTCTCGGGCCTCTTGTCCTCAAGAGGTCACCTGAAGAACTTCAGAGGACGGCTTCTCCAATCCTTAATCCGAAGGCGGTTGAGAAAGGCTGACGTTGCCTCACGAGACTCTTCTTCCTGACTCGAAGATACGGGTGCAATGTCCAGCTCTTCCGTGGCTTGCGACCGTCACTCACACTTCTCGGGAGAGAGCTTCGTTGAATCGAACTCCTTTCGGGGAAGTGTCGTCTAACAAATCTGTCTGTAACCTTTAGGATGGTCCATATATACCCGGAGTTCTCCAAGACAGGGAGTGAGAGATGACTTCTCGAACACTCGTTATCGGCCGTGAGAACCAAGCGTCTCCTTGCGGGAAAGCATAAGAGGCAGGTATCAGCGGCCAGGCGGACGACCAGTGGCTAGCACCATAAAAGCTGTTCACAGAGATCCTACCAAAATAGATGAATAAACTCCCGACTAGAGGGTTGGGGAGAGAAGATTGAGAGGGCAGGGAGGTAGTTTTAGATTTCAGCGTCTTGCCTCGGTGTGAATTTTTGCGGTGCCTGGCGGCAAGTCCAAAAAGGGTGAAGTTGGAAGGGGGTGGGGGTAACTGCTTGCTTTCTCTCCCGAACAATATCTCAGGAGGTGGGAAAATAATATTATTCTAGGGGATCCCTCTACATACCACTCGCAAGACTCTTTATTGGAAACAACAGTTTTTCTTATCATGATAACCTCCCTATAGAAGTAGAGGATATTTCTGAAAGAAAACCAAGCTTTGGAAACGACTAAGTAATTGAATATACCCCTGAAAATCTATACCCTAACATTACTGGACCTCTGTGTGATCGGTTAGACCAAATACTTATTGCAAAGATGCCAAAATACCAAAAAATTCTATGAGAAGAAATATAAATGCATGGAATAATATCCCATAGGACAATGTTGTCATATTGAAACATAATATTTCCAAAGAATTGATGCTGTTATTAGGAAGGCCAGAAAGTCCTGACTCACTTAGGAAGCCGAAAGAAAACAACAAAATTTTATGGAACATCACCAACATCTATTGTTCAATATAAAGTCCATCATTCTTTACACTATTCTTCCAGCGATCATCCAGCCTCCGAATATGTCCTAGATACCAGTAAGCCGACTTTGAATAAAAAAAACCTGCAAACAAACTTCCTTCACTCATCAAAAATGTTGAATCGCTGGTCGCGGAGGAAGTGTGCCATTAAGTGGAATAAGCCAGAGTCAATAGGAGCATTATTGGGACTGAATGGTTGATGTGGAAGAACCTAAAAACCGTCTATCTGTTTGAACTTCTCCATAGTCAACCTGGCAGTGTGTGGCCTTGCATTGTCCTTCAGAAACAAAGCCTGACCTCGCGGTCTAATGGCTAGTGATACTGTTAAGCGTTGATGGCGTTACCATGTGAGGAACTTTTAAAATGCAGTACTCTTTTAAAATTCCACCAGACAAACCGATTCCGTTTAAGAAAGATGCCGGTTGTTCACCTCACGGAACCCTTTACATACTCTCCCGATCGTGATTAACTAAGTACACCCACTTCTCATCTGATTTACAATTCGCCTTCAAATTCGATCGTCCATTGGAATATTGAAAAGTTGGTTGCAACTATTTAATTTACGCGCAGTTTGTACTTCGGTGAGGTCATAACAACCCAATCGGGGCTTCTTGTGAATAAAATCGGTTCAGCAAAGTCTGAATGGATGACACTCCAAGAGCTCTTGCAAGATCACGACTGCTTGTAGAAGGTTCAATTTTCAATGGTGACACTAAATCCTTGAATTCAGAGGTTGATGGTAGACCAAAACGTGGTTTATATTCAATGCTAAGCTCCCCAGAGTTGAAACGTCTGTACCACCTCAACACACTCGCCTGAGTGACTGTGACTTCTCCTTCAATATTGAAAATTTTCTTCACAGCAAGGATTGTAGAATTTTTGCTTGTAACATTAGCGAATAAAAACTCTTAGTTCCACTTTCTTCCGAACTCATTTCTGTCAATTGTAGCTTACACAAAGAAGAAAAAGACTGCGCAGGAGCAAGAAAGAATGGCAGCATACCAAGGCTGGTAGTCAACTAAGTAATGGTAAGCTAAGCTAATATTGGTTTTACTCCACAAAACTTTGTTTTTCTTTCAGCCTCCTAACTGAGTCAGGACTTTCAAACACAACACATACATATATGAAATAGAAGGACCTATATGAACTTCAGCTATAAAATTATGTAAAAACTAAATCGAGTGAAATGTTCAACTAAAACTACTTAGAATAAAAACTTACAAAACTACAGAACATAATATAGTCCTTTATATATTTCGATAAAAAGTGTTGATGTGTGAGACATTTTTGTAATTAATTTCTCGCTAGGGCTCCCTCGTTGCCTATAAAGTAACCGGCTTCGTTGTCGGATAGGATCAGAGGAGTTGAGTGCTGTCCTCGCACGCTGTATTCCAAGGAAGGATTAAGGACATGATCAGAATAGTATATTTCTCTCCCCATACGCTGTAGCACGAGTAGGGACTATGGACAGAATCAGAAGAGTTGCGCCTATTTCACGGCCGCAGTGGCCCAAGTAGGGACTAAGAACATGATAAGAAGAGTTAAATTCTCTAATCGCACGAGGTAATCCAGGGATGGCCTAAAGAGAGGATCCCGAAGAGTTGAGTTTTTTCTCCACACACTTTAGCCCAAGTAAATACTACGGAAACGATCAGAAGAGTTAAGTTCTCTCCCCTCTTGATGTAGCCCATGGAGGGACTACGGAAAGAATCATATGAATTGACTTCTTTACCCCTAAGCTGTCAACCAAGGAGGGTCAACAAAACAAAATCAGAAGAGTTGAGTTCTTTCCCAAAAGATCTAGCCCAAAGAGGGAGAACATACAGTAGGAGAAGAGTTGCAGTATTGACCCCGCACGCATAATCCTAAGTAGGGACTAAAGACAGGATTATAAGATATGAATTCTCTTCCCTAACGCTGTAGCACAAGGAACGACAACAGACTGGATCCCGAAGAATTGAGTTATCTCCCAGCACACTGTAGCCTAAGGATGGATTGCGGACAGGATCAGAATAGGTTAGCTCTCTCACCGCCCAATGTAGCCCAAGGAGAGGTCATGAAAGTGCCCAGAAGAGTTGATTTCTCTCCCCGCAAGAGCTAGCCAAAGGGGCGACTACGCACAGAATCAAAACGTTGAGTTCTCTCCCCGCTCGCTGTAGCCCGAGAAAGGACTATGGACTGAATCAGAAGAGCTGCGCTCACTCTCCGCACGCAGTGGCCCGAGCAGGGACTAAGAATATGATCAAAAGAGTTGATTTCTCTAACCACACGAGGTAGCCCAAGGATGGACTACGGAGAGGATCAGAATAGTTAAGTCCTCTCTCCTGACGCTGTAGCGCAAATGAGTCTGCAGAAAAATTTAGAAGAGTTGAGTTCTCTCCCCGTACGCTATAGCCCAATGAGCGACTACGAATAGGATCAGAAAGTAGAGTTCTCTCCACGGTGGCTTTCTCACCAAGAAGGAGTACAGAGAAAATCAGAAGAATTGAGCTATCTCTTCGTGGACGGTATCTCATGGAAGCACTATTGACAAGATCTGAAGGGTTGAATTCTCTCCCCGCAAGCTGTAGCCCAAAGAGGGATTACGAACAGGATCAGAATTGTTGAGTTCTCTACTACACGCTCTAACCTATGGAAAGACTACGGGCAGGATAGGAAGAGTTGTGTTCTCACCGCGCACGCTGTAACCCATGGAGGGACTACCCAAAAGATGAGACGAGTTGAGGTCCTTCTCCGAAGGCTGCAGCTCAAAGAGAGACGACGTAAATAATCTGAAGATTTGTGTGCTTTCCCCACACAAATCTTCATGAGGAACTACGGACAGGGTCAAAAAGTTGAGTTCTCTTCCTGCTCGAAGTAGCCAAATGTGGGAATACAGAGGATTGGAAGAGTTGGGTTGTCTCCCCTCCCAATGTAACCCTAGGAGAGATTTGAAAAGTTGAGTTTTCTCCGTGCACGCTGCAGCTCATGAAAACACTACAGACATATCATAAGGCTTGAGTTCTCTCCTCACACCTTGTAGCTTATGGTGGCAAAAGAGACAGGATCAAAATAGGCGAGTTCTCTTCCCGCATTTCGTAGCACAAGGAGGCACTACGAGCAATATCAGAAGAGTTCTTTCCTTGCACATTGTAGCCCATCGAAGCACTACTGAACGGATAAATAAAGTTGAGTTCTCTCCCTGCAAGCTGTAGACCATGGATACACTACGGACCGGATCAGAAAAGTTGAGATTTGTCTAAGTACGCTGTAGCCCAAGGTGGGAAAACGGGCAGGATCAAAAGAGTTGAGTTCTCTCACGGTACGATATAGCACAAGTAGGGACTACACACAGAATCATAAGAGATAAGTTCTATCACTGCACACTGTAGCTCATGTAGGAATTACCGGCAGGATCAGAGGAATTGAGTTCTTTCCCAGCACAAGGTAGGGACTACGGACAAAATCAGAAGAGTTCAGTTCTCTTCCCGAATGCATTAGTCCATGGAGGCATTACAGACAAGATCCGAGGAGTTAAGTCAAATCCACGCGCGCTGTAGCTCAGTAAGGGTCTAACAATAAAAAAGAGTTGTGTTCTCTCCTTGCACGATGTAGCCAATGGAAGCACTACTGACAGGATCAGTAAAGTTGAGATCTCTCCGAGTAGGCTAGGAGAGACTAAGGGCAGTATCAGAAGAGTTTATTTCCGCGGAAGCTGTAACCAGGGGAGAATACTACCATAATCCGAAGAGAGTTGAGTCATCTCAGACTCCCTCTGGCCCTATGAAGGACTACGGACAGGGTCAGAAACTTTGACTTCTTTCTCTCCACGCTGTAGCCCAGGAAGGGACTACCGAAAAGGTCGGAAGAGTTAAGTTCTCTCCCCGCAATATGAAGACAAAGAAGAGACTACTGAGGGAAACAGAATAGTTGAGTTCTTTCTCCGCACACTGTAGGCCAAAGAAGGACTGCGGAAATGAGAAAAAGAGTTCAACTCTCTTACCAGACGATGTAGCCTTAGGAGGGCATAAGAACAGGATCGGAAACTTGAGTTCTCTCCCCGTTAACTGTATTCCTAGGGGCCACTACAGAGAGGAGTAGATGAGTTGAGTTCTCTCCCAGCACAATGTAGTCCAAGGAGGGACTACGTTCAGGATCATGAGAGTTGAGTTAGTTCTCCTGAAGATGTCGCCAAAGGAGGGGTTACAGAAATGATCAGAAGAGTTGTGTTATCTCTATGCGCGATGTAGCTCACGAAGGGACTACGAGGTCAGTTCTCTCCCGACTGGCTGTATCTCACGAAGGGACTAAGGACACGATCAAAAGAGGTGAGTTCTCTCCCCGCTGACTGTAGCCCATGAAGGCATTCTGGACAGGATCAAACGAGCAGAGTTCTCTCCCTATACGCTGTTGCTCATGGAGGCACTACCAACAGGATCAGAAGTCTTGAGTTCTCTTCATCGCAAGCCGTAGACAATGGAGGGATTTCGGAGAGTATCAAAGCAGTTTAGTTCTCTCAACGCATGCTTTAGGACAGGTAGGGACTACGTACACGATCAGAAAAAGTATAATTCTCTCCTCGCATGATGTTGCCCATAGAGGGACTACGGAGAGGTTCCTTAGAGTTCAGTTCTCTCCCCGTACGCTATAGCACATGGAATGAATACGGACATGACAAGAAGAGGTGAGTTATCTCCCCGCAGTCTGTAGCTCATGGAGTGATTACAAACAGGATCATAAGAGTTTAGTTCTCTCTCAGCACGTTGTACTCCAGGGAGGGACTACCGATAAGATCAGAAGAATTTAATTCTCTCAACGCACTCTGTTTTCCAAAGCAGAACTACCAAAAATCTCAGGAGAGTTGAGTTAGCTTTCCGCAAGCTGTAACCCAAGTAGGCACTACGAACAGGATCAGAAGAGTTGAGTTCTCTCTGTGCAGGATGGAGCAAAAGGAGGGACTACTGAGTTGTGTTCTCTTCTCGCACGATTTAGCGCAAGAATGTTCTACGGACAAGGTCAGAAGAGGTAAGTTCTCTCCTCACACGCTGTTGCCCAAAGAAGGACTACAAAAATGAGCGAAAGAGTTGAGTTTTCTCACCAAACGATGTAGCCAAAGGAAGGAATACAGGATCAGAACGTTTAGTTCTCTCCTCGCTTGCTGTAACTCCAAGGGGCACTACATAGAGAATCAGAAGAGTTGAGTTCTCTCCTGGCACGATATAGCCCAAGGTGAGACTACGAACAGGATTAAAAGAGTTTAGTTCTTTCACCACACGCTTTAGCCCAAAGAAGGACTACGGTAATGATTAGAAGACTTGATTTCTCTCCCGAAATGATGGAGCTCTCGGGGAGACTACGGACAGTATCAAAAAGTTGAGTTGTCTTATTGCTTGCTGTGACCCAAGGGTGCTCTACAGAGAGGATCAGTATAGTTGAGCTCTCCTCTAGCACGATGTCACCCAAAGAAGGACTACAGACAGAATCAGAAGTGTTTAGTTCTCTCCTCGCACGATGTACCCCATGCAGGCACTACGAACAGGATATAGAGAGTTGAGTTCTCTCGCTGCAGGCTGTAGTTCATGTAAGCACAAACCGACATGATCAAACGACTTGATTTCTCTCCTTACCCGTTGTTGCCCATGGAGACACTACTGATGTGATCAAAAGAGATGAAGTGTCTCCCCGCATGTTGTAGTACAATGAGGAACACCGGACAGGATCAGAAAATATGAGTTCTCTTTATGTACCATGTAAGCCCATTGAGGGACTACGGACAGAATCAGAAGAGTTGAGTTCCCTAAACGCTCACTGTAGCTCCAGGGAGGACTAGAGTGAGGATCAGAATATTTGAGTTCTCTCCTCGCGCGATGTAGCACATGAAGGGACTACGTGCAGGATCAGAAGAGTTGAATTCTCTCCCAGCATGCTGTAGCTTATGGAAGCACTACGGACAGGATCAGAAGTCTTGTGTTCTCTTCCTATCACGTCGTAGCCAATGGAGGCACTACAAAGAGTATCAAAACAGTTTAGTTCTCTCCCTGCATGCTATAGGACCAGTAGAGATTATGGACAGGATCAGAAAAGTATAGTTCTCTCCTCACACGCTATTACCCATGGAGAGACTACGGAGAGGTTGCTAAGAGTTGAGTTCTCTCCTCTTACGCTGTAGCCCATGGAGGGAATACGGATACGATCATAAGAGTTGACTTCTTTCACTGCACACTGTATCTCAGGCAGGGACTACAGATAAGTTCATAAGAATCGAATTCTTTCCCGCACACTGTAGTCCATGGATGGTCTACGGAGAGAATAAGAAGAGTTGACTTGTCTCTATGCACGCTGTAACCCGACGAGGGACTACCGACAGGATAGAAGATTCGAGTTCTCTCTACGCACGCTGTTTCCCATAGAGGGACTACTGACAGGATTAGAAAAGTTGAGTTCTCTCTCAACACGATGTTGCCCAATAAGGGACCACGGTCTCTGTAAAATTAACATATTTTTAGCACAACTAAATCCCTCATCTTATTCACTAACCAGTTTAAAAAAATAAATCGAGCAATGCGCTCCGTCCTTATAAAGGAAACTAATTTCCAGGTAATTTGTCGTTTTAGTAATTATAATGATTCCTTTTGTGTCAAATTGGTTTGATATTTTTGCAATCCGTCATCTTTAAGAAAAAATAATTTCCTGAGGAAAAACGTTTTATCGGCAATTCTCAGGAGGTTTATAATGAATGGTTCAACACCTTTCAACCAAACTTGCGTGTAACTGAACTTAAAATATACCAAATATAGGCAAAATGAAAATAGTCGTAAAAATTGAAAATATTTTGAAAGCGTCGAATAAAAAGTCCGATAAAGAATATTAAAAAAAATATATATAATTCATCTTCAGTCGTAGATAGACCTAATATGCAGTAACTGCTAAGCAAACCATCATATATTAAATAAATCATCCGAACTTCCGTTACCATAGATACCTCGTAGCCTGTACATAGCATTATATGTATCGTATATTAAACGTATCAATAAAATTTTCGTATCATAGATACTACGTAGCCTACGTATAAGCCCAATAAATTAAATAATTCGACCAAGCTCCGAGGACCATTGATACCATAAGAACTACGCCTAGCAACATATGTAGAGAAAACAAATCAACCAAATTTCCGTTGCCATTAACACCGTTATATATTAAATAAACCAACCAAATGTCCGTAGATATAGGGACCTCAAAGCTTACTCAAGTCGTTATATCTTAAATGAATCCACCGATTTTCAAAAGACATTGAGCTCCTAATTTCAAAATATCTTCGTTAATTCTTCGGACAGAACTTGTATACAATCCTTTGTCTCGTTTTTCATTGCTTACCTATGCACGTGGCGAGGAGGCCAAAAAGGGCGCCCTGTGTGAACGAAGGCGCGAGGAAGTGTTTCCGGTCGTGAGCGAAGGTGAAGACGGTTAATAAAGGTCGGGCGAAGGTGGCTCGGATCAAAGGTCACAGGATCGGGGTGGCATCAGGAGTTATGAGATCGAGCCTTAGGCGAACGCTATGACCTCCGACCCCAACCTTTGTCCCTCCAGGAGCAAGGTTCACCCCGCGCAGTGAGGGGGGGAGGAGCTCTTTGAAGAGGACGTGTCCCGAGCATTTCCGTCGTCAACGTATTTATTCACTGACGACGGTTGTGGCCTAGGGAAGGAAGTTGGGATCATGGGTGTGTGGTTGAGCATATTTGTGTACTTTATGATCCCTAGTTGATGATGAGTTTGAAGGTAGTTTTCTTTGATTACTTTGTCCTTATTCTCGATTTGTCAGCAACGATCCAATTTTATTAAGCTCTAATGATTCATCTTTTAAATTTGCTTTTTATTCATTACCGATGATCAGCCTCAGTCATCCTTTAATGCATGAGTGATGATTGATCATAGTGATCATTTAATTCATGACTGATGGTGGCAGCAGTGATGCTTTTTTTCGTGAATAATGATCGTCCCCTTTTCTCCTACTATTAACCACAGATAATCGTCGCCGATTATCTTTTTGTTCATAAATGATGATCGTTCACAGTTATTATTTTATTCATGACTGATAATCCTCTCCAGTGATCCTTTTTTTCATCACTGATGATTGTCCCTAGTTATTCATTTATTCATGACATATAATCGTCTCCAGTGATCATTTTAATCATAAATGATGCTCTTGCCTAGTGATCCTTTAATTCATGACTGATGATCGCCATATTGATCCTTTTATTCGTGACGGATGATGGTCGCCATTTATCCTTTTATTCGTGACGGATGATGGTCGCCATTTATCCTTTTATTTATGACTGATACTTATTCCCATTGGTCCTCAATTTAATGGCAAATTATTATCCCAGTGATCCTTTTATTCATGAATAAACCTCTCAATAATAATTTTATTCATAACTGATGAGAGTACCTGTGATCCTTTTATATGTTACTGATGATCTCCCCAAATTATTCTTTTATTTTTTACTGATGAAATCTCCAGTGATCATTTTGTCATGACGACTGATGATCGTTAATAATGATCTTTTTATTCATGAGTGATGATTGTCCATACTGATCGTTTTATCGTAATTGAAGATTGTCCCCAGTAATCCTTGTATTCATGAATGATGTTCATCCCGAGTGATCCTTTATTCCTGACTGATAATCGCGCTAGTTATTCTTTTATTTTTTTGTCGCGTGCGACTCTATAGCATTCGGTCGTTTTCCGTTTGGCTTCTTTTTTTTGGGGGGGAGGGGGAATAACATTGTAACAATTCGGCAGTTTATAACGAAATTTGAAACCCTTATGCTGTTTTATATTCTCTTTTGAAACATGTAATTGCCAAGGTCTTCTCAAAGTTAGCCCGATAATTATTTGTCAATAACATCATAACTATTCAGCCTATTTTAAATAGTTTTGAGAGCCTTATGTTGTTTTACATTCTCTTTCGAATGATCTAACTGGCAGGGTCATCTCAAGATTAGTCCAGGAATTATTCAAAGTTTGAAGTGGTAAGTTCATAAAATCAGAAAATGAGAGCACGCGCCTTTGTTCAGCAGACCTCGTTATCTTTTTCAGCGATACTTGAATTTATTACTAATGATCGTCTATAGTGTTCCTTTTAGTCATAGCATATAATGATTACCAGTGACCCTTTAATTCATGACTGATGATTACCCCATTTATCATTTTATTCAGGATTAATGATAACTCCCAGTCATCTAATTATTCATGACTGATAATAATCCTCAGTTTTCCTTATAGTCAAGAAGACATGATCGTTCCCGGTGATCCTCTTACATATTCACACTAGGAGTGAGTATTTTATGGGTTATTTGTTTTCACTTTCAAAATCTTCTACGATCTTTGTTCCCTTTGTTTCAGTTTATGTTTCTCAATTTCAAATCTTCACACTTTTCCTCCTTTTTCACTCATTCTTTGATTTGTCTGTCTGTCCTGCTGACAGACAAATGTTATCCGGCTGGATAATATTAAATTCCTTCTGTCACAATAACAGTAAATCCTTTTCTTTTACCTCTCTCATCAAAGCAATATTGAAATAAGTCTCAATAATAATAATTGGGCAAAAAATGCAGTTGCATTTGAATATTTATGGCAACAATAAATTGGCAGTGGAATTTAATGGGACGGTCATTCGCGCGGGAATTTTACTCGCGAAACATTTAAAGAATGCCATTTTGGAATTTAATTATGCATTTGCATAGAAAAAGTGCATTAAATGGTCAGATACAGTCAATTTTCGGGCAGGCAAAGCTTTTAAAGGAAGGATTTATTGGTATGAAGATGGATGGAGGGTCATGTTTGCAGTTTTTTGTATGGAGTGAGTTATTAAGAGATACGAAGAAGTGAAAATTCCTGCCCTGATGGACTATTAAATTATTTTTTAAAGGTTTTGCGAGTAAAAATATTTTTTGTGTAATACAAGAAGGAAAATTTGAGTTAAAATAGATGTAGGAAAGTGAATAAATCTGAAACTACAGCAAAATAATGAGGGTTTAGTTTGAAGGGGAGAATAGGATGCCGTGCAGGAGGGCTACAATGCAGAAATTTGGCGCTCCCGGAGAATTGCCCCCTACCCTGATCATATGGCAGCAAAAGCTTTCCCATTTGACTCTCCGGATTATACACCTTGCGCATATTTTCACTTTCACCAACTTTAAAACTTCTAGCCTCACTACCTTTAAAAACAATTTCTAGCAAGTAAGTCCTCGTTGGTTTCTCTTTATTTTGATCATTTAAACAGTTAAGTAAAAAATGCTTAGGGGATTTAAATCTACGTACATCTGTTATTTTTTCCTCATGTCTGGTCTAGCCCTTTTTGCCTGACGGAGAAGGAAAATGGAGAATTGGTAGGAACTAACAAGGGACCCATGATGAGTAAGGACAGGAAGGGCCGAAGAAAGTAGAAGTGACTAAATATTTGACAGAGAAAAAAAGGCCTAGGAAAAATGGCAGATAAGTAGGTTTATACGAAAAGGTGTTTGCATCGAAATGAACTGTCAGAACCACATCTCAGTTGAGAACTACAATTCATGGTAAGGTCGTTAAAACATCTGGTAGTCACATAACACCTTACCAGAATCGTCCTTATGCCGACTATATAGTTAGTTTTCCTCATAAGAAAATAAATAGAACTATTTTAACGTTAAATTCTTTTTTTTCTTTTTTTTTTTGTTAGAAGTTGAAGCTCAAATATACCAAAAAAATAGAGCCTAAACCCATTGTATTCAAAATATAGGCCGCTTTGTTGCAGAGCAACCGTGGTTGCACGATTTTCTTTGTAATGAACAATTTCTGTAATTGAAAAAGATTTTGACATTAATTTATACAAACTGATATTACGAAATAGATTATATGTAATAACACAAAACCATTCCTTTAACCCATATTTGTCAGGATTTTACCCTCTTGATCGAAGAGAAAAGCTGCAGAAACTGAAATTTAACTCCTACAGGAACAGAACCAGAAGGCGATTTTAGATTAAGCGAAAGAATTCAGTTTTTCATATTAATTTTGAAATACTGAGTATTTAATGAACCTGCTAATATTTAGAAATTAGAATAATTATTCCTATTAGGTGAATTTTAAAAATGAATGAAAAAATAAAAATATATATTAGTCACAAACTTGTTCACATGACTGCACATTGCTAATATGGTTTAAGATCGCTCATGATGAGAAGCAGCGTTTCTATGAGCATTTAACCTGAAGTGCATTTTTGTATGCCTAAGAACAGGAGCGGATATGAGAGCATAGGCTCGAATGTACGAACATAAATACTATTTGAAGGAATAACCTTAGTAATATCAACATTGGACAGCATCGATCTTTCTTCACTCGCTGTGTTTCCTTTCTGCTCTTAACCTCCCTTTCCACAAATATGAAGGCTAAGAGCAGAAAGAAGAAAAAAAGAACGAATATATTTTGATGATAACCAGAGTGGATAAAGGAACATCACATAGACCTAAAAGCGAAGGTCGGGAAGATATGTTTCTGAACTTCCAAAAGCAAATTCGTAGAAAACAAACACATGATTCAAAGTTACGTATCTAAGAGGAGACATGCAAAAAACGTTTCTTCAGAGGAGATGTAAGGAACGTGTTTCAGAGTAGATGCAAAGAACGTGTTTCACAGGAGATATACAAAACAGTGTTGCATGAGAGATATGCAAGAAATGTGTTTCATAGGAGATATAAAGTGAAAGTTTTAAAAAGACAACATGCAAGGAACATCTCTAAATTGGGTACAAATTGCCCTTGTTCCTAGTGGCAGAGAGGTTGGTACACACAGTCCATTTCGAGATCGCTTTAGAACATTGCGGTGAAATTATTTTGACACTCGCATGTATGAAAATAGGTAACCAAACGGGAATCTTCTCGAGGGGGGAGGGCCTTTGAGGTTTCCCTACATTCTTGTAACTCCCTTCCTTTTTAACCTACTCGCGGTGTGATACTTCCATACATTTTTATTTCATCCAATCTCATCACTTTCTTTATAAAGCTCATCAAATTCGTTATGGCAGGGATGCCCACGTTAGTGTTCGCTGCTTTGCTCTGAGCAAATAACTTTGCGTGGGACTCGAGCAACAAGGGTGAGGCG
Organism: Ceratothoa steindachneri; assembly: GCA_963969495.1. Lineage (NCBI taxonomy): Eukaryota > Metazoa > Arthropoda > Malacostraca > Isopoda > Cymothoidae > Ceratothoa > Ceratothoa steindachneri. The sequence continues at coordinate 213,940,523 of OZ018322.1, forward strand.
ACGCTTAGGAGTATCCGAGTTATTTAACCCAGCCTGTTCAGGGATTCCACTGTGCCTGGTTCACCATTTTCCTGAGCTTAGGTCTCTTTGCTCTTTGGGGTGCTTGTTAAGAATGCAGTCTACAGTGGATCGTTTGCTCTCTATTTTTTGGTTAGAGCTAGGTTAGGCTTAGTTTGGGTTAGGTTAATTTTGGTATAGGTCAGGTTAAGATATTTTACGTTAAGTTTGGCTAGGTAAATTAGTTTGAGTTGTTTGAACATTTTATTGACATTTTCTTTTAATTCTATCAATCTTTGTTCACTTTCCTTAAATTTAATGATCTTTGTTGGTTCTTTTATTTACTTCAATCACTTCACTTGAATCCTTCCGTTTCTTTACCTTCGTATTTGGCTCAGAAACAAATTACTTCCGTTCAAGTACATCTGCTACACCGGTCAACATTCTGTTTTCTCACTGGTATATAAAAAAAAACTTTTAATGTTCTCGGATATTTAGGATCTCTTACATTTATCTTCCTTTGCTTCCCCTCCCCTCTTCTCATGTCTAAATGAGAGTGAACTTGGGGACACGTCCTTTTACGACAGTTATGTAGACAAACGTCACCATAAGGATGACGTTTGTAAATTGTGTGACTCGTGTTATTTCAGAGGTACTCACTAAATCTAGGAGTTAACGAGTTAAGTAACAATACTCGGTAAAAGTTTGCTATATCACCTTGGGAGTCACCTTTCTCATACCGTCCTCTAATTTACTCCTTGCTTGGGTTAAGGTCAAGACGCTGTAATTTGTTCGGGCGAGTAAGAGTGATGTGCTAAAGTTAAGTGTCGGCGTCTAAGCTCCTTTCTTGAACTATTAATTGTCTATTTGTTTGGTCTTCTTTCGCATGTTTCGTGAGGTCCCTGTTAACCTATAGTCTTGGCCAAAATTATGGGTCAAGTATGAAAAAATAGAGAATACGAAGGAAACTCATTCACATAATAATTGAGAACAATATAATAAACAGTCGAGTATATCTCATCTATAATTAGTATTTTATCCTTTGGCTTTTATAGTCACTATAATGCATTTTTGCATATTGTGAATAAAGGGGTGGGGCAACCTTCTGTCATTCAATGTGTGATAATAACATTTATTCCTATATTTTCAGTGACTATCTTATTGTTAACTTACAGTGGTAATTTTCTAAGTGAGAATAAGGTTATTAGAATCTGGGTTCAAAGGAGGTAAGGCTAGAAAGAAACCGTGGCTCTCTCAGGTGAACAAGAAGAAGAGATTGTCTGGGGCAAAAGAGTATGAAGATTGGACTGATGATGATTGGGCTAAAGTTGTTTGGTCTGATGAAAGCGACTTTGAGGTAGGTTCTTCACATTATTTTTCATTATTTTATTACGCTTGTACATATTTTTGTTGAATACCAAATGTGATCAGTAAAATTTGTATGTCTTCTAAGAACTTTGGAACCCCTGGAGCTGTTTATGTTCTTCGAAGTGTTGAGAAGCTTAGGACCCGAGATGTGTTGTCCCAACAGTCAAAGTTGGAGGTAGCAGTGTAATGGTCTAGAGATACATGTCGTCTTTAGGTCCAGAATTGTTGTTCACTTGTAAGGAAAGAATGGATTCCAACACTAACAACAGTATGTTAGACCAGGTTTATCAACCTTCCTTAGGTAAAATTTTCAATGATGTCATAGCATGATGGTGTAATCTTCCAATGAGACAATGCTTCATGCCACACATCTAGTTTTTCAAATGGTTAGTTTCAAAAGAAAGGGGTGATGTTAATGGATTGACTCCTCAATCTCCACACCTCAACTGCAAGGAACATTTGTGGTCACACTTGGGCACAAGAGTGAAGTTACACAAATGTTCCTAAAAAAGTGAATTAACAGCCAAAATTCATGAAGAATGGAGGAAAATTGAGCCAACCACGTGTGCCAACTTAGTCTCAAGTATGCAAACACGCATAAAAGTGGTTATAAATGCAAAAGGAGGACACATCAAATATTAATTATTGGTAGAATATACGCAAAAATGTTTATTTATATTATGACAAGTATGAAATAAATAAGTTTCGATCATATTTTTCACCCTTTTCATACCTGCCCCAGAATTGTAGCTAAAGATGTATTTCTTTATTTGCGTATCTCGTTCTGTCTTAGTTTGTCTGGGATTGTTAGGGATTAAATAGCTAGATGACTATAAGCTTATCTCCCTAGGCAACAATATGTTTTTTCTTCTATCCTTTAGATTATTTGTGTCTATTCTTTGTACCTTTCTTTATGTCCTTTTGCTAATGTCTGTAATTATGTGTGGCAGTCAATTTACTTTTAGCTCACTTTCCTTTTACATCGAAAAACTATCCAAACAATAAATTGTGTGTCTGTAAAAGGAGCAAAACTATTCGAAGCGCCCAGGAAACTGGTTATCACCAAGAGATGTGACGCAATCCGGTCACGTGAATCCGAATCGCCATGGTTAAAATTCGGTTACTTATTCAAACAAAACCTTATCTTTCGCAAAAACAAAAAATGAACACTCCATTTTCCAAGATAAAACATAACCATCTTAATCAGTTTGATGGAATCTTAGCTGTAGAAATTTTGACAACGGAATAAATTGTAGATGATTACATTTGCACCTGCGGCAGCCGAGCTCGATGTATTAATCTTGTCTGCGGATTTTTTGTTAAAGATGGCTTTGTTCTTCAGACAACCAAAGCGTCGCTATGCATTATAATGAAGGCCTCACAGACGAAAACTCTGGGCTTTGTCAACATTTCGTTAAAATGGGGCGAGATTCGATCCATTTACATGAATTCGAACTTATTTAAATTGAGCGCCAAGAAATAAACAAGTTCAGATTTTGAGATTTGGGCGGAGCATCATAGGCGGTTTCGAGGCATTATGGAAGCAGCCAACGGAGATTGCTGAGCAGGTTGCCTCACAAATTTGGGAAGAAATTTCGTACGGTGGACAGAGACAGGAGAATGATGTGATAAAATAATGAACTGATGAGAAAATCCTGGTAATAAAAAACAGAAAATTAGTCACCTATTAATTATTATATTCATTATTTTGGTATTATTATTATTAAACGTAAAACATCATTTCTAGTTATTGAATCCCGATGGCAAATGTGGTCAGATTCCGAAGAGCTGTGCGCTCCCCTTGTCACTAGGACCCTATGTCGTCTCACTCTTGGCATCCGGGGTTTCATACGCACACTTTTAGTTCCAACAACCTCATCGCCTTAACAAACTTTTTCAAAAATTTTAGGGCGGACAGGTTGATTTTATATTTAATTTTGTAAAAATACAGAAATATAATCTCGTTTTCACTGCATAAAGTTGACAAAATTTGTTATTCGAGTTTTTAACTTACAAAAATTTGGGGCCATTTCTATTCTTTACTTGCCCTACTCTTCATTCTTCTTTCTCTCTTCTTCTTTAATACTTCAGTAAACCTTTCTTGCCTGTATAACTCCTATCGTATTCCTTTCCCTTAATTGGCAATACACTGTTAATGAACTTACCAGTTAAGTACTGCATGTATTGGTCTACTTTTTTCATTCTAAAATGCGTCAGTCAAAGGATTCTAAAAAGCGGAGAAGTAAGTTGAAGTAATAATGTGTGGAAGATACATAAACCTTATAATTAAAGTGACACTCAAACATAAGAACTTTTGTTTTAAAAGAAAGGAAATGTATCCATCCAACTACAGTTCAGCTCTCATTACAAAGAGGAATAGACATACAGATAATGGAGATAAATGATTCGTCCTACCTGATAAAGAGATTAGCGGTGAGAAAGAGTTAATCAAGGCATTGCAAAAATAAATGAAAGACAAAACGAAATATAGAAACAGAAAGCATGCAAGAAGGGAAAGAAGAAGGATGTAAAAGAGAAAAGAGAAAGAAGGAAATAAAAAGAAATGCAAAGAATGAAAGAAATGAAAATAAAGAAGGAAGATCTGTACAGAAAATCTTTTTATAAGTACATCTCTGAAACGTTTTAGGTTGGATATTTTAATCATTTTTTAAAGAAGATTTGATATTAAATAGAGTTACTAAGGAAAATGACAGCCTTCACACATTTCTTTCTACGCCTGGAACTCTGATCCCAAATATTTGGTTTACTTTTGCTTGTTACTGAACTGGTATGCAAGGTAATAAACCAATGAGCTATCCATTTAACCGCACCAAAACAAATTATATAGAACTAAATTAACCACATGTAACCTAACATGCATACTCGAATATAATGTTAACTTAATTAATCTTGTTACAGAAAATCACTCCTAACCTAGCCTCATCCTCTCGTGTAAAATATCAAACTTGACTCTAACATTAAACAAATTAAACTTAGCCTAAATATTTTCTACTCCCTCTCCAATTTTACACCCATCACTTTCTCTTATCTTTAATTGGTAACATTATTTTTTTCCGCTGTTATATCAAGTCCAATTATCAATATTTATTCACTTATTAAAGAATACTTAATTCAGTTCTTGGCAGGGGGGGCTGCCAAATTTGTGTTATCCCTTTTAGGTAATTGGATTGAAATTGCCTCACGTCCGAAGGATTACCATGGGCGATTTCAATAAAATATCTCGTTTCAACATTAGCAAGCTGGTAATGAACTCGAATAAACAAGAAAAAATTGTAAAAATGATGTTTAGGGTATTTATGAGAAGAGAAAAAGGTCAGGTCAAACAAAGAATAATCTCCATAATTGGAAACCATTTAGAACAGAGTTGAATGGTGCATTTACGATAGGATTAGGGTGTAAAAGAAAAGTGGCAGAGAGGGGTAATTATCTGTGAGCTTAAGAGTAGACTTTGGTTGGTGCTTCAGACCTGAGAAAAATTATTTGCTTATAATTCTATAGGGTTTAAACAGGTGTTTTAATTACGACCACTAACATTTTAGGAAAGTTGTTTGAAAAGAATTACGTATTTAGAAATGTGGAGAAGATAGAGAACGAGTGTAAGGTACCACCAAAAAGATCAGAACGCCTGTATTTCTATCACAACATCTTCCATTACATTTGGCAGAGAAAATACAACCTTTCTAAAATTGGAGTACTATTACCTACATGTATAAAGTACGTATAGGTAACGCTTATGAAATTTTGGCTGAATCAAACGAAAGTTATCGGCAAATAAACAATTTACTAGAAAAAGTGTAATGTCTAAAATGATCCGAACGACAGTGGAAACAAACCTCTATTGGAATATACAGATTAAATTATAAAGGGTGTTCCAATAACTTGAGCCGATTTTAAATGTGAGTTAAGTTTAAGCGTCTAATGCTTTCTTTTTCTTTTTCTTTCAAATTTAACAACTTCAGTCTTTGGCAATTTCAACCATGGAAAGATTAACAATCGAATAACGTGTTAAAGTTATCGAAGCCTATTACGACAATAGACGTTCAAACAGAAACGCATTTCGGGCACTTCGCGATTTCTTCGGTCAACATAATCGATCAACCGAGAGTGCAATTAGTAAAGTTGTTCGTAAATTCAAACAGACGCGGTCGTTGGCAGATAAGAAAACGCCATTGCGTGCTCGTTTACGCCGTTCAGCTGTAAACATTGCTGCAATGCGTGAGAATGTGGCCCAAGATCCAGACACCCCTATTCGTCTTCGCGGTCAGGAATTGAACCTCTTCACAACAACGTTACCTCGAATTTTGACAAAAGATTTGTCTTTACACGCTCACAAAATTTAATTGACACAAAAAATGAAGACTGCTGACCATTTGAAGGGCAGTACATTCGTCAATTTGATGCACGAGCAAAGACAAGCTGATGATGATTTTTCGCAAAAAATAATCTTTAGTGATGAAGCCCATTTTGATCTTGGTGGATTCGTTAATAAGCAGAAGTGTCGCATTTGGGCTGATGAAAATCCTAGGAAGATTGTTGAAAAGCCACTGCATCCACAAAAGGTGTGCATTTTTTGCTAGCGGAATCATTGGTCCGTATTTCTTCCAAAAATGATGCCGGGAATTCTGTTACGGTGACAGGCAAGGGATACTGTGCCATGATAACCAACTTTTTATAGCTTGAATTGAATTCTATGGATGTCGAATTTTTGGTTTCATCAGGATGGCGCCACATGCCACACAGCCAATGCAATAATGGCTTTATTCAATGAGAAGTTCCCAGGTTGCATCATCTCTCGAAACAGCGAGGTCAATTGGCCACCACGAACGTGTGACTTGACGTCTTTAGATTTCTTCCTTGTGGGTCATCTCAAAAGTAAGGTCTATGCCAACAAGCCAACAACAATTCAACAGCTGAAGGATAAGATAATAAGGCATATTGGTGAGATGGAGGGGCAATTATGCAGAGACGTTATCAAAAATTTTGACCATCGAGTGGAGGTGTGCCGCCAAATCCTTGGCGGACATTTAGGCGATATTATTTTTCACACATAATTGCCATGACTCAAATAACATGATCCAATAGTGAAATCAATAAATTTTCACCAATAACACTGTTTTATTTACGGCTAACTTTGATCTGTCTTAATGGAACACCCTTTACTTAGTGGAAAATATTTGTACATGTGATAGGTAATTATTATTTAGTGGTTGAGGCGATTATTCTCCATGATGCTTTGACATGTCCTGCCACAGAAACTAACCAACTGTTGAGACTCTTACCCTTTAATATTGCTCCATTCATCTTGATAAATTTCCCAGAGCTCTTGAACTGTAGTCGGATTCCTAGCGTAAGATGTCTCCGAGTGTCATCCAAACATTTCCAATGCGATTTATGTCCAGACTCTGTGCAAGCCACTCCTTAACAGTAATAAGTTTAAGACGTTCAGGAATCTTCATCGACTTGGCCGTGCGACAAAAGGCGTTATCGGAAACTTGAACATGAGGCAATGCATAATATCTCAACGATTCCTCGTAAACTTGTGCATTAGCTGTGCCCCGTAGGCGCACAAGTGGTTAGTACCTCCTTCCGAAATCGCATCCTAGTCCATGACACTATCTCTGTTAAACGACACTCTTTTCGGTGCCATTGGCAGTCAGTCTTTCACCTGCTCTGCGACGAACAAACTTCCAGCAATCGGATCCGACCAAATTGAACTTAGATTCGTCACTGAAGTAGACTCGGCCCCATTAGTCTTCAGTCAATGTAACGTGCTTAATGGAGAATATGAGGAGAGACATCCTGTTTTGCAGACTGATAAATAGCTTGACCGCCCGTATGGAGTCATATATGGGCAAAATCTCTCGAGAAACTGCTGCAATTCATGTAATGGCTCGGTTTTCACATTTTGAGGTCTTCCTAAGTTTACGAGTACCACTTATTTTCACAGTGGCACCTGGATGTACTAACATTTCTCAAAGGGGCACCTGAGCGTGCTACCTTTGTCCCAAGGAAAACAGAGCGTGCCACTTATTTTCACACTACCACCTAGGCGTGCCACGATATTCACAGAGAAAGCTTAGCGTGCCAGGTATTTCCATAGGCGCACCTAGGTGAACCATCTTTTGTCCCATGGAAAGCAGGTGTGCCATTTATTTTTACATGAGCACCTGTGTTCGCTTCTTATTTTCAGAGGTGCAACTGGACGTGTAACCTTTTTTCCCAGGGGCACTTGAGTAGGCTACGATTTCACAGGGGTATCTAGGTGTACCACTTAAATTTACATGTTCTACTTTTTTTTACAGGAGCACCTAGGCGTGTTACTTATTTTCACTGGGGTAGCAGAGCTTGGCGCTCATTTTCACATTGGCACCTGGGTGTGCCCATTTTTTACAGAAAAAGCAGAGCCTGCTATTTATTTTTGCAAGCCCACCTGTGAGTTCAACCTTTATTTCCATGGTCACCAGGGAGTACCAGTTATTTTCACATGCACACCTAGGCGTGTCACCTTTTTATCAGGGAGAGCAGAGTATTCCACTTATTTTCATATAGGCACTTGGGTGTACCACTTAATTTAACATTAGATACTGGGCGTACCACCTCATTTTACAGTGGCAACTTATTTTAACAGGGAAACGTGAATGGGCCACTTGTTTTTTCTCTCTAGTTTTATTTTCCTCTTTGTTTCTCTAGGTTGTTCTTCTTAGTGATGTTTTTTGTAATTTTAATTGTTTGTATTGTTTCGTTAGGGCTCATAATAAGCTTGGCTGAAGAAAGGGTTTATATACTTTCTTCTGGGATTTTATTTTTATGAAGCGCGAAGATAAGAATTTTGGGGGTTTTTTTTATTATATTTGAAATTTAATTGAGAGGATTTTGTTGTTTTTTTGTTTTGTTTTAATTTGAAATTATCCTGTACATAGGATTTGTTTTTCTTCATGATGGTTTTTTAAATACCCTAAAGAGATTTTTATTTTTGTAGGTTTATTTTAAATTAGAATGAACATTGATTTAGGGGCGACGAGGGTATTTTAAATTAGCATTTAGATATATTTTTTTGTTACTTTGGGCGTTTTATTTTAAATTAGCCCGAAAAAAAATTATTTGGTTTCTTATGGGGTTTTATTTCAAATTACATTGAGAAGATTTTGTTGTACATAGGATTTGTTTGCTTTTTTATGGTTTTATTTTTAAAAGCTTAAAATATGATTTTTTTTATTTTGGGGGGTTTATTTTAAATTAGAATGAACATAGTTTTTTTAGGGGGAGGGGGAATTTTAAATCAGCCTTTAGATATATAATCGTTTCTTCTGGCGTTCTTTTATAAATTAGCCCGAAAAGATTTTATTTGTTTTCGTATGTGTTTTTTTATAACATATTGATAGGATTTTGCTGTTGTTTCTTTTTTTATTTTACATAAATTAGCCTGCACATAGGATTTGCTTTTGCTTCTTAATTTTTTTATATAGCCTAAAATAGAATTTTAACTTTTCGTGGGCTTACTTTAAAATAGACTAAACATATTTTAGAGGGAAAGGGGTTCATTTTATATTATCCTTAAGATATATTTTTTGTTGCTTCTTCTGTCGTTTTAGTTTAAATTAGTCCAAAGAGAAGATTTCATTTTGTTTTTTTTGTAGTTTTATTTTAAGTTTGCTCTATAAGATTTTGGGGGGGTTTCTTTATTTTTTTATTTCAAATTAAACTGTACATAGAATTTTTTAGGCTTCTTTTCTTTTTAATTAGCTCATTATAACATAATTTGGTCTTTCTTTTTGTTGTTTTTTTAAATTAGAGTGAGCAGAAGAATTTACTTTGTTTCTTTGGGGTTTTTGCTTTAAATTAGCCTGAAGAGAAGATTTTGGGGTGTTTGGGGTTGCAATTTTAAATAAGGATATTGCTAAAATCTTTTAAGGTTTCTTTGTCAGTTTATTTAATATTTGCCTGAATTTTGCATTTTGGATTGTTTCTTTTGTAGTTTTTTTTTAAGTTTGCCTAAACATATTATTTATTTTGTTTTATAAAAAAATACCTGAAACGAGATATTTTTTTTATATCTGGATTCTATCTTAAATTTTCCTGATGATAATAATTTTCCTTTTTTTAAATTTAAATTAGAAATGATTTGTTGTTTCTGTTGGAGTTTTTTTTTATCAGCAGGAACTTAGTTTTTTTATTATTTTTTTAGGGTTTTATTTTAATATATCGTGGATATTTTTCCCTACGATTTTCTTTTTTTGGAGGGGTTTATTTTAAATTAGGTTAAATATAGAATTACTGTTGATTTTTGCCTTTTTACTTAAAAGTTTCTTCTTTTTTAAAAATTTTAATTAATGTTTTATTCTAACTTTTCCTGAAGTAAGAAATATTGATTTAGTTATGTTTTTTTTGTACTTTATCGTAAATAAAGCATTTGGTGGTCGGAAGCGGGCTTTTAAATTGGCCTGCAGATAGTATTTTTTGTATCCTTGTGTGATTTATTTTAAATTTGCCCGAATATAGGATATTTCTTTGTTTTTTATTTTAAATTAGGCTGAAGATAGGATATTTATGTTTTTAAAGGTTTATTCTAAATTAGCCTAAAGAGGGGAATTTATAGAAGTTTCTTTTGTTTTCTAATTATAAATTAACTTACAGATAAATGTTTTTGCTTTTTCTTTTTTGGTTTATTTATATTATCTTGAATTTACGATTTCTTATTATTTCTTTCGCCTTATTTTAATTTTGGCTTAAAATATTTAGATATTTTCATCATAATATTTTCTAAGTATGATGAAAATAGGATTTTTTTTAATTTATTTAAAGGTTATATTTTAAAATAGCCTGAAATAAGATTTGTTGGGGGTTTTTGGGAGGGGCGGGTTTATTTGAATTTGCCGTAGATATTTGGGGGGTTTGAAGATATGATTTTTTTCGGGGTTTTATTATAATTTCGCCAGAAGATAGAATTTGGGGGAAGGCTTGAATCTTAATTTGGCCTAAGATGGGATTTATTTTTCCTTATTTGTTGGTTTTATTTGAAAATCTGGTGAAAAAGGATTTTTTGTTTCCTTTAAGGTCCTATTTTAAATTCGGATAAAGAGAGAATTTAGGGTCGAGTCCTTTGGTGTTTAAATTTAAATTAACCTGAAGCCTGATTTTTTTATTTGGTTTTATTTATATTCGCCTGAAGATATAATTTTGTTGGTTTTGTGTTTTATTTTTCTAGCTAACAATTAGGTTTTTTTAATTTTAGGGAGATTTTTTTTAAGTTTTGGCTGAACATCAGATTTTTTGGTTTTCTTTTGGATTTTTTTAATTAAGCTTAAAATATATTAAGAAGCCTATAGATATGATATAGAATATTCTGTTGTTTCTTAGAGGGATTTATTTTAAATAAACATGAAAATATTATTGTTTTTTATTTGTGGGTTTTATTTTACATTAGGCTGTACTGACAGGAAAAGGCTTACGTAATCGGCTTTCCTTTTCACCATAAGGCTAGCCAGCAGCAAAAGCTCAAGAGAAAAGGCAACCAAAGCATGCACTTAACACTAAGGTGCAGGCCCACCGCCTTTTGGGTTCAGCCCATTTCGGTAAAGGCTAGAGGAAGGATACCCCGATCACAAACCAGGATCAGGAGTGCCTATACGCGAGCACCAACAGACGATGTCTCGGCAGCTCCCTGCATTCAAGGATGAAGCCTGGTCGTTTCGAACCATTCCTGCTACAAGTGTTCTTCTCTCCTAAGTAAAGATACGGGTCCAAAGACTACAAACATTCCTGCCTGTTTAAACTTAACCAAGTGCAGGTTGATGCCGTCAATAGTACATCTGTCATTATCGTTTTCGGTGGACTTCCTAAAGCCAAAGCCAAAACCCTGAAGATAGTATATTTTGCTTCATTTGGGTTTTTATTTAACATTTGCTGGAAGATTAGGAATTTTTGGTTGTTTCTTTCTGGGGTTCATTTTACAGTAGCCTAAAAATGGGGATTTTTTTGGTTTATTCCTGGTTTTAGTTAAATTCGCCTGAAAATAGGATGACTTTTTGTTGTTTCTTTAATTTTTTATATTAGCTTAAATTAAGATTTATGTTTAGATATTTTATGGTTTATTTCAAACTATTCTAAAGTTTTCGTTTGTGGCTTTATTTTAAATTAGCATGACAATAGGATGTTGTATTGTACTTTCACTCTCTATTTCCTCGTTGGCGGCGTTCTGAATGGATCGCTAGGATTATCAAATAATAACTTTAGACGAACAGAGTCTCTTAAGGGTACGAACTTGGGTTGTATGACTACTAACTACTCTCAGGGTTTGGTGTATCGGCGTATCTCAGACTTCCTCTATTTTGGTGACGACATTTCTGCGGGTTTTATTTTTTGAGGAAAAAGAGAGAATCTGATTACTTTCAAAAGAAAAAGTTATACTGAAGAGACAAATAAATTAGGAGATAAAAAACATAAAGAAAAATATGAAATAAAAGCACGATAGCGAAGGATATTATATGGATGCAAAATTGAAAGTGCATTATTCTCGCAATGTTGAGAGATGCATCCTACTTACCCCAGAGATTAGAGTTTTTTTCGGGTGCCAATACAAAATTGCCCTCAAATGGAACTCTACATAAGGTCAAATTCGTACTTTTGAGTGTTTGTAATCTTTATATGAAATTCTTCCTTGGAATTTTACGAGCCCCCTCCTTCCTCAGTATCAAGTAGTGTATAGCTTTACAGCTGAATTATTTACCTCTACCCTTTTTTCTTTTCCTATTCTTTATATTTATCTTATTTCTGGTCATTAAGATCGCCTTAGCTCTTTTCTGGAAGCTTTGAGTGCCATTCCAGGCACAATGACAGCGGTTGTAAGCCCTCAGGGCCCCAATTTCTCGAAGAGGATCAGCAGTTATAAATCCTCCACACATATACACTTCTTTCATCTTCACACTTTAAACAAATCTCCATTTACACACATCTAGGGGGAGAAGCACTCGTTAGTTGGCCTTTTAAATAAGAGGAATAAAAATGGCATTTAAGTAAAGAAGAGTCATTTATTATCAATTTCCTCAATTTTTGGAAATATAGGTCCGTCTTTGGGTATTAGCAAAAAGTGTTAATTTGCGTTGATGTTGCGGAAATCACGCAGAATTGGAAGGCTTAGAAAGTAACCTTTTAGCTTCGATTATCACCATCAGCCTTTAATACTTCTCTCTGACACGCCTCAGAACTGACATCTCAGCAAATGTCATCGAATGACATTCTGATTTCATTTTGGGTCAATCATCAAGATTTATTCTCGCGATCGCAAAGGTCATTTATTTCTTCTTGACATTTTAATTGCGGTGAAATAAGAGGAAAGATCTTGCCATTCTCTTCCCATAGTAGTTTGGTTGTGTTCCTCATCAGGAAGGTAATAAAGAAGTCATAGTTCTCGTTCAGTTGCTACGAGCGTCTTCGCTCGAGTAACCTTTAGCGGTGAATCAGAGCCCACGCGCGGGCGAGTATCATCCTACCTCGCTTGTGATTTGTTCAGTCGCCCCGGAACGAACTAATAATGGCCTTTGTTTACATATTCATGATATTGGCAGGGCGGCAACGAATCTTCGGTTACGATAGACAAATGTCAGCACCATAACACTGATATATATATATATATATATATATATATATATATATATATATATATATATATATATATATAAAGAGAGAGAGAGAGAGAGAGAGAGAGAGAGAGAGAGAGAGATGGATATCCAAAGAAGTAAATTAATGTACATGTAAAAGCAAGAAAAATACCACAGTATTTTTCACCAATTTATTGCGAAAAAATACTATGACTTCTTTCCCGCATATATATATATATATATATATATATATATATATATATATATATATATATATATATATATATATATATATATATCCATATGGAACTCGGCCGTGAAGCCTGCATTATAATATTGAGGATAAATCCCAGAGCCACGAGAAACGGATGCAGCATCTTTTAATTTTTCACTACGTTTCGAAAACTACAAGTTTTCATCTTCAGGCTAGAATAAGTTTACAAAGTTAATACATATGAAGAAAATTTGAAAAGGCCAACAAGACACTATTTTAAAGAGTGATCAATTATGAAATTTCAGTAAAATGTACTATAAGTTAAAACTTTTAAATATGACTTAGCAACAGTTAGATTTGCTTCAAAACCGACTCAAAAATTGCTAATATATACGAAGAAAACTTACAAAGCCCACAAGACATTATTTTAAAAGGTGACCAATTATAAAATATCAGTAAAATGTAATATAAGTTAAATTTTTTTGGTTATTAAATATGACTTGGCAACAGTTAAATCTGCTTTTAAACTGACTCAAAAATTAGTTAATATATTTAAGGATTATTGCAGAAATTAATTACAAACTATAAGAGAAATTGACCTGGCATTATTTAAAAATAGTAAATTTGAACTTTGTTTTTAATTTTGTAAAGACTGTAAGAGTTAAAAAAACATTTAATATAAAAACGGTAAATTTGGGTACTTACTAAAGTATATATATATATATATATATATATATATATATATATATATATATATATATATATGAATATATATATATATATATATATATATATATATAAATATATATATATATATATATATATATATATATATATATATATATATATATATATGAAGGGTCTTTCAACAAGGACGCTCGAGCTTTGTTAGGCAATAGTAGTTATGTTGTTAAAGCGGAATCTGGCAACCTCACTGTGAACTGTTCAGTAGTACTTGGCAGGCCACAATGAAAGGTTATAGCGTTGAACAGCGTGTGCTAATCATCAAATGTTATTATCAAAATTCATGCTCCGTTCGACAAACGTTTCGCGCATTACGTGATTTCTATCCTCGCCACATTCGTCCTGCCGAAAACATTGCTGCCGTAAATGAGAGTGTATGGGAAAATCCGAGGCAGTCAATTTCTCGTCGTTCACAAGAATTTGGCCTTTCTGCGATTTCAGTTTTGCGAATTATGCGTAGGGACTTGAGTCTGCACCCGTACAAAATAAAACTTACTCAGGAACTTATGGTAAACGACCATAGACAACGCCTTGTGTTCGCTGATTGAGCTCTAGAGCAGTTGGAAGTTGCCGAAATTTCCTAAAAGAAATCATCTGCAGCAACGAGGCCCATTTTTGGTTAAATGAATTTGTAAAAAAGCAAACCTTTTGGATTTAGGACGAAAATAATCCACATGATATACACCAGCACCAATTGCATCCCAACAAAGTCACTGTTTGATGCGGAATTTCGTTTAACGGAATGATCGGTCCGTATTTTTTTGAGAACGAAGATGGGATTGCCATAACCGTCAACGGCAAGACCTACAGATTGATGATAAGCAACTTCTTGTAGCCTCATCTGGACTATATGCCTGATATCGATACTGACAACATGTAGTTCCAACAGGATGGCGCTACGAGTCACTCTGCGAACGCTACAAGAGATATTTTTTGCAGCGATTTCAGGGCAGGGTCATCTCGCGCAGCGGCGACGTCAACTGGCCACCGAGATCATGCGATTTAACGCCATTAGACTACTTTCTTTAGGGGTAACCTTGAATCGAAGGTCTATGCGAATAATCCGCAAACGGTTAATGTCCTCAAAGTCAACATAACGAACACCATCCAGCAAGTTCAGTCAGATTTTGCGACAAAGTCATCGAAAATTGGGCCTTCCGAATACGTTCCACCAAGCGAAGCCGCGGCGGACATTTTAACGACGTCATATTCCACACTGAATGCCATAAAATGAACTTTCAAATATAAAAAAAAACTTGAGTGCATATATCACACACAACTTGTTTTATTTACATTTAAAAATCGATCAACCTTATTGAAAGACCCTTTATATATATATATATATATATATATATATATATATATATATATATATAGGTATATTTATTATGCGGTTAGGAAGGCAATTCTTTAGCTAACTTAGCTCTTCATCGAAGTGCTCGGAAGGAGCTCTTCCCACATACACGAGAAGATAACGCCTAATATAGCTTTTCTAAGACAGACAAAAATCTGTCTTTCAATCTGCTATTTTAATTGCTATCCTTGATTGTCAGGGAGAAGGGAAATTTTTTTTTCTCCAATCTAACTCGGCCTTGTAAAATCGAGAATTATTTGCAATTGCACAATCATAATTATGCCGTCAAGATGGCAATGTTTTAGCTTACTTAGCTCTTTATCGAAGCCCTTAGAAAGAGCTGTTCTTACATACACAGCATGCAGGGATAACAATTTATATAGCCGATTAAAAGACAGATTTTTGTCTTTCTTAGAAAAGCTGGATTATGCGGTATCTTCTCGTGTATGTAAAAGGAGCTGCTTCCGATGATTTGGATTAAGAACTAAGTTAGCTAAAAAATTGCCTTTAAAACGGCATTATTATGATTGCGCCATTGCAAATAATTTTTGATTTTACAAGGCCGAGCTAGATCGAAAAAAAAAATATTTTCATCAACAAGCAGCAATAACAGTTATAATAGACAATTGATGACAGGTTTTTGTCTGTGTTAGATGTGTATGTGTATGTTTCTGTCGTGCATGTGGGAAGAGCACCTTCCGATGGCTTTGGTGAAGAGCTAAGTTTAAAAAAAATTACCTTCTTAACCCCATATATATAAATATACATATATTGCCAGAGAGAGAGAGATGGGTAGGACGGAAACAACCCGCGATCGGCTTCTTTTTTAGAAAACTTCCGTTTGATAACACGCTCTATAGCTAGCCTAATTGTAACAACGAGAGGTTCCGTGATGTGGCGTGAAGGTCTAAATTCACTCTCAGCCACTCTATATAAATAAATAAAAATCCACTTCCGGTGCATCGATAACATTCACTTCTGGCGGCTCTGTATAAATAGTAAAGCATTATTCTCGGTAAATTAGTATTGTGTTAACAGGAGGCGTCGCATAAACTCCCCTCTCTCGGCCTTCCCATACCTCAAGAGCCTGAAGACAAGAAATAAAAAGAAAGAAACGAGAAAAGATCTCTCGAGCCCAGCTTTCTTCCCGGCATATTTATTTTCTGCCTTTCAAAACAATTTTGAAGACAGAAGAAAGATTACTTTTATTGCCATCAGAGGCAAAATTTCTTATCCATGCTTCAGGGAACTCTTTATATCTTTCTGAACGAAATATGACCAGAGTTGTATGGAATAATCTAATTTTGAGTGAACGAGTTATTTGTAGAACAAAAATAATCATTCTTAGATTTGAAGTTGCAGCAATTGGACGAAAGGATCTATATATTAGGTAATTTCCTGCTTATTGAACTGTATACAAAATTTGAGATCCTCAGAAATATCGCCTAAATTCCACTCAATCTCACTTTACATAAAGTTATTCAGCTTTTGTCAGGTTAACTCTACCATTATAACTACCAAGATGCATAACTGAATATTTCGCAACAATAAACTTAAACTGAAATTTTAAAGACCTCTTGGTAAACTTACACCAATCATGAAGCTGATCTTCCTAATCTTGCATCCGTATGTGTCCAATTTTTTTCTTCTGCAAATTTAACCATTTAACATAATAACACCACCTTTACTGTTCTAATAAATATTTTGATGACTAAGTACTTGAGAAATTTTATAGTAAATAAGACATAAATTTCCAACAATATATGTTAAGGTAAGAAGGTTGATGATGTTCACTAGACTTTTCTTTTCAAATATAATGTAGGTGTTAATTTGGCTAAATTAAAATACTCGGGGACGACCCCATCTTCAAATATTTATCGGATATTTTGGCTATTAGAAGAACGTTCTCTCTCCTTAGGCCTTTATAGTTGTTTGGTTAGTTAAAATCTGGACCGGGCGATTTAAGGTAGCACCAAGTAAACTTCTGTAACGAATGGCTCTCCTATAGTCGCCAATTCTTGGTAAACTTTAGAATCATTAATTCTTGGAACACACGATAATTATTTGTAAATTCTGTGAAGAATTTAAAAATATATCCCCAGATTACTTGTCTCTCCAAACTACTGACCTTCCTGATGAATAATTCTCTCTGTGTTGCTATATACTGTTATGGTTTGTGACAGCCATTTTACCGTTACTTTTTGCAAATTATATAAATGCCTATTTGTACTTGACGTTTGACCAATTTTTCTTTCCTTTCTACACGATGCTCACAGGAAATATGGCTATTTCGATTTGTTTTAGGGTTAACCTTTTATAAACCTCAATGTTTATGTGTTCCTTCTTTAATTGCAATAATAATCACGCAATAAAAATTCACTTTGTAGTGGATTTTGTCTGAGAGTTCAGTACCGTATACTGATCAAAATATTAGTACGAATCAGAGGGACATATGATGAATAATCATAACTCAGTTAGATCATTGAAAGAAGTGGCACCTATTTTCGATCAATTTTCCTGGGGAATCCGAGTGATAAATAAAGGCCGGTAGAACTTATAGAACTTAGAATAAATAATCAAACCAGGATTAACATTCAACGAAATTAATTATTCACTTAAAAAACAGAGATAAGCTATAAATGCATCTGGACCTGTTTTTAGTTGCCTGTCTTCATAACTATGTCGGTCGGGTGGTGTCCGTTTTATTTTTTTATTTGGGTAATAACACTGTAACTATTCGGCCGATTCTAACGAAATTTGAAACCCTTAGGATGTTTTACATCCTTTTTCAAGTGATATAATGGGCAAGGCCTTCCCAAGTTAGTCCAGGAATTATTTTGTTTTGGCAATAACATCATAACTATTCGGCTGATTCTAACGAAATTTAAACGCTTTATGTTGCTTTTCATTCTCTTTCGAATTATAAAATTGCAAAAGTCCTGCAAAGGTTAGCCTGGGAATAATTTTGTTTTAGCAATATAATCATAAGTATATATTCAGCTAATTCTAACGATATTTTAAACCCTTATGTTATTTTACATTCTTTTTCGAATGATATAATTGCCAAGGTCTTCCAAGGTTAGACCGGCAATTAATGAAAGCTTTAAAGGTCATAAAGTAATAAAGCATAATAGTGAGAGCATGCGACTTTTGGTCAGCATACCTTTTTATTTATATATAACAAAAAAAAATTGAGGTAACTTGCCAATGTAGACTTGGTTAATTTGTTTCTTAGTTTTTAATGATGCTCTATGTTCATTAATATATTAACTATCCAAGATACGTGAATGAATGTGATTGATGAATAAGACGCTTCAGATCCCTACCTTTTTATATATTAAAATAAAGTTCAAAAGTAAGGATGACATCACCACTAAAATGATTTTAAGAGCTTCGTATAGAAAGTGATTTTTTCATTAAACGTGATAATGTGTGAAAGGTCTTAAATACTCGTTGAGACAGGAGTAAACGTAAGGGAGGAAACTTTTGTGCTCACTCCTGCTGCTTAATCCCTCAAGTAATCGAGCTATATACCTTCCATACTCTTTTCCTCTCCTAAAATTTACCACTACGCTCCTCTTTTGTTAAAAATGCTAGGAGATTTCTAACATCGATTTTACTTTAAACTTTTATTTGAAAAAAATCCTGGATGCTTCGTAAACTGGTCCTTTGTTCCGAAATTGAGGGGTAATTAACGTTGCAAAGGGAGTTTATTTTTTAACATCATTTCCAATACAGCAAACACAAAAGGATCTGAAGCGATTGTGTGGCAATGTAGTGAAAGAAAAGTGCAAACACCGGATTCGAAATGTCAATGTAAAACCATTATCCTTTAATGATTTTTTGGTTGTTTTTAGTTGTCAATTTTGAGAGCTTATAATTTAATTGTATTTCTTTGTTTTGCGCTTAAATGTTCTCACATCGAGTAGAGATTGCTTTTGTTAAAGATCATAATTAGCTTATTGTTGAAGAGACACGAGCTGATGTACAATTTAATTACAGCTACCTCCTGACCTTTGATATTCTGGTAGGCGGAGAGAGTAAGTGAAAAAAAGGGGGAAGAGTATGTACATTTAAAATAGTTCTGTACCTTCAATGTAGATTCTATCGGGGTAAGTGAATCCTTTAGTGTAAAAGTTTATTGCCAGCTCTGCATAAATTACTTAGAAGAGAATGGAGTAGTGATGCTGCGTAACAGGACCTTGTTTCCATTAAATCGCCGCAGACCAAATGAATCCCTCCAATTGCGTGAAACAAGATCAAATTTAATTAAAATTGACTAGTCGGGGTCGGTAAGACAATAGATAATTACAGGCATAGCTATGGACTCGTTAATAGATACGGAACTCTTCTCTGCTGGGTATTGACTCTCATTCAAAAGTAGGGTAGGGCAACATTTCTAAGCAAATGCCCCCCTTAGGAATAATTCGATTAAAGGCAAATACTAAAGAGAGAAAGTATCGTCACTATATAGAAGGGATATAATATTTTACATAGTATATTCTAATCTAAGAGCACCCTGTTTTTCAAGATGACTGAAGTACTCCGACGGTTCTTAGAAATCCTTTGGAAACCAAAGTTGTATATAATCTACATCAGAATGTTTCTTCACATCTGTTGAAGTAGGCATGTGTGAAAAATGTATAGATAAAATATCATCCGAAGCGGTAAAAGTTAAATCTAATTTGGCTCTAGGAACTGAGCGCAAGTCTCTAACCCTTTTACAACAAGGTCGAATCTCGTCGGGGGAAAGAGAATTAAATAAAAGGTATCCAATGTGGCAAGGAACTAAAATAATCAGAATTAATAAATTTGTGCTAGAAAGTGGAATCAAAACATCAAAAGTTGTTTTTCAAAACGAACAAAGGAACTGTACTAAAAACTAGTCATTTTGACTATCATGTACTCTAATCCTCGTTCCTTACCAACAACTTGGATTGCGTAGTATAGTATTTTCTAGATGTGGAATCCTTGCCATCCTCGATTAAAGGGTAAGAGGGCAACTATTCACTGTTTACAAAAATTAAATGGGACTTGCATTCTCAATTATAGCAAACTATTTTCTAGTAACGAAAATTCTACGGCTGGAAGAGGTTGAAAGTTGTAGGCAAAAGGATTCTCTAAGAATACATTTCAAAACTACTTCACAGTGAAGCCATAAAATGATTAACGATAATTACATCAATAAAGTGTATCGAAATAGGCAAACTAGCATAACCCTTCTTAAAGAGGCAGAAAGGCTCCTTAGGTTTGCCAATTTCCTCGTCACTCCTTGTAACTCCCTTCCTGAAACAGCATCCTTGATTAGAAACTAAGACTTGTCATCTTGTTCTTAAGTACTCCATACACTTTTTATGATGTCGAAGTTTAAAAATAACCTTGTTATTTTTATCATTTAGCAGACCTTGTTAGGCTCTAATTAAAAAATATATTTATCATGATAAATTTTACTATAGTTCTTGTTATTCAAACTGGTAGCAACGCAAACACTTCTGAAAACCATTAAAGGGATTCTTCCGAAAATTACCATATTATTCCTGTTGCCTTTCTCCTCGAAAGTTCTTAAATGAGTTGCTACTCGAATGTGATAACACGTGATATAATTAGGATGAATCACTTCAATTTGGTTCTTGGATTTCTTATAACGATACCTGAACTGTTGCAATTAAGTGATATGCTCTAATGCACATCTGACGATGGGTTTGTCTTTAGAATATATTCAAGTTCTCCGCTGCTTTTGTCGACAAAGATATCTTTGTCTTGTAAAAAGGTTATAACATTCATTTTACAAAATCAAAATCATTTTTTTCAATGGAAAGTAAATCGATTAATTTAGACAACTTATTCAAAGCTGATAGCAAGCGGGGCACGAATCTGAGCCCCCTTTATAGTTAGTTCGACCCCTGTTCGCACTAACTTCTGCACGACTACGCTGATGCCAGGTTGATCTCCGATGTATATACTATTTATTTCCAAAGTTGGGTGAGGTTTTACATAGACTAACAGTCTACTAGTACGTCAAAAAACAGAATCATATTCAGTGATCCTCTACCTTGACACTCCGTAAAATATAGCTATATTTAACTGAAAATTATGCCAATTGTATTGTATTGTATTGTTGGGAAGTGCTGAGTATATGAGTGTGAGAGGTAGTATTGTACAAGAATAGTGGGGTTTGGGAATACTGATGAAAAAAGGAAGTCTTAGGGTTGCCAGATTGGCAGTTAAATAGCTATATTTAAATGAAAATTATGCCAATTGTATTGTATTGTATTGTTGGGAAGTGCTGAGTATATGAGTGTGAGAGGTAGTATTGTACAAGAATAGTGGGGTTTGGGAATACTGATGAAAAAAGGAAGTCTTAGGGTTGCCAGATTGGCAAAGGTGCCAGGGGATCAGGCTAATCTCTTTCTTTGTATATTTTTTTTGTTTTATTGTTGTTTTT
Source organism: Ceratothoa steindachneri (assembly GCA_963969495.1). Classification (NCBI taxonomy): domain Eukaryota; kingdom Metazoa; phylum Arthropoda; class Malacostraca; order Isopoda; family Cymothoidae; genus Ceratothoa; species Ceratothoa steindachneri. Next base: position 213,962,263 of record OZ018322.1, read on the forward strand.
TATATATATATATATATATATATATATATATATATATATATATTTATATATTTATATATATATATATATATATATATATATATTTATATATATATATATATATATATAAATATCCAACACACCGAAAGAAAGAGAAGACGGACTAATTTTTCCAAAATCCGAGCTGGAGTAAGATTCGAACCGTGCCCACTGTGGCAGTGAGAAACTGCTTTGATATCAATTAAACCCCAACTTAGACCATTCGGTCTAATGGGCGGTTTAATTAAGATCAAAGCAGTTGCTCACTGCCTCAGTGCGCACGGTTCGAATCCCACCTCAGCTCGGATTTTTTCGGAGTAGGAAATTATTATTCCCGAAAAAATATTATTCCGTTTTCTCTTTCTTGCGGTGGGTTGGAATTATTTTATCATTCTCTCGCACTCATAAAAGATATATATTATATATATATATATATATATATATATATATATATATATATATATATATATATATATATATATATATATATATATATGGGGAAATCAATATCGCAAGGGAAACAAACGCTAGTTTTGTTACACAGCGTCAAAAGTTACGTTGCATATGCTCCGATACTTCACCCCCCCACTCGTTCCTTTTACCCCGCTGTCCCAACAATCCTCGAGATCGCCCACACAAAAAGGATTACCATAAGTAAATTTCGTAGCCCGTAAGTATAAACAAAGGAGAGTGAGATAGCCTTAGAATAAAAAGCTATGAATAGGCTCACTGTCCTCTCCTATTGGTTAGATCTATTTTTGTCAAATAGACGAAATTTTACTTTCTCCGACGTAAACCAAAAGGGCTGAGGGTCGCAACGTTGAAAAGTGATGCCCTAGGAGAGAGACGAAAAGGTGGGCCCTTATCTCCCTGCCCTTTCCCTAGGAGATAATCGAGGTATACATATTTCGATCTGGAGAAAAGAGGAGGAGAATCGAGGTAGCGATCGAGAGAAGAAGCGTAGTCCCTGAGTAAAATAGGGACTCAAGAAGAAGTGGAACCGAGCGGAATTTTTCTTTCAGGGGCTGTTCCTTTTTGGTGACATCGACGAGTAAACCATAGGTATAGAGAATCCCTGTCATACTAATCTCTGGTTAATTTTTTCGAATAAAAACAGAGATACCCCTCACCATTAAGGAATACCAATGTGAAGGTCCACTCGAGAAAAGATTCACCTCTTGGTCATGTCTCATCATCGAGAATGCCGCAAGTGTAACCCAAGGATTACAATAATCGTAAATCCAGTATTCCCTCGCTTATATCATCAAGTCAAAAAGCATCGCCACGCGCTCCACACTTACCTCGAAGTCAGCTGTTATTCCCGAATAACCCCTACAACGTTATCCTTCGCGCAGCGAGACGGACAGCTGTGGGTCCGATTCAGCCTCACGCCTCGAATCATCGTATCAACGAGGTTCTCGTTCAAGGTCATCCCACGCAAGACTCCCACTTAGTTAAAGGGAAAAGGAATCCAACTTATTTATGTTTTTAGTTATCATTCAGTACTAAAGTGCATTTTTGTGTCAATCATCGCGTAGTACTCATTGGTAGCATTAATATTTATTTAGATCCTTTTATTATAGCACTTGTGTATTTAATTTTTTAATATTTCATTTTTTATGTAATTAAAAGCATATTTTCGCCCTAGTTGTTTAATTAAACCCTCGAAAAGATGCATATGGAAATAGATATATAATATTACGAATCTTCCTTGGTTAATGAATCAAAACAAAAGAAAAAATAAGTATGAACTCTTAGAGAAAAAGGAACAGAGTTATTCATTTAGGGAGCAAACGTACATGCATACTCGGCGTATACAACGACAATATATATATATATATATATATATATATATATATATATATATATATATATATATGAGGAATTAAACTACATTCTCCGAGAACAATTTAATTCAGAACAGTTTCGGTGTATCTCACACCCTTTTTTAAATGACACTGGGCAGAAAATATAAGAGAAATGCGTATAAGCATAACACAAGATCCCCTCTTTTTTCCTTCAATCCCCTACTTGTGGCTAATCTGGGGGGGGGGGTACATTTTACTATTTTGTTTATTTGCGATCTTATTACAGGATTAAAAGAAAATTGACCCTCAGATAGATTCAAATTAGGAACTGACGATATCAAGCTCGATTCTACGATTCTTCTCTTAACATAGTTAGCCGATTTAAATACCATTTTACTCCCATTGAAATTGATCGTATGATTCTTGTCTCTAACATGGCAAAATATTCCACTACTTTCGCTGCCCACTCTAATATCTCTTTTGTGTTCGTACAATCTCTTGTCTAGATTTCTTCCCGTTTCCCCTATATAAACTTCATGGCAATCGTTGCATGGTACTGCATATACTCCTATGTTATGATGTTCTTTGGGTTTCCTGGCTATCATCAATTGGTTTAAGGAATTATTATATTTAAAGGCTAGATTAATATTTTGCCATGTTAGAGACAAGAATCATACGATCGATTTCAATCGAAGGGATCTTGTGTTATGCTTATATGCATTTCTCTTATATTCCTTGCCCAGTGTCAGTTGAAAAAGGGTGTGAGATACACGGAAACTGTTCTGAATTAAATTGTCTTCGGAGAGTGTGGTTTAATTCCTCATCTGTTCTTGCGATATTGCATTAATTTTTATCATCATATATATATATATATATATATATATATATATATATATATATATATATATATATATGGCCATAACTCTCCTTCCTCTTCGGAGGCTTTCCAGGTTTGGCAAGAAAGATCATTTTTGTTGTTTTGTATGCGTCTGGAAAGTAGCATTAAGATGTTACGTAACCCTCTCATCAAGCATCTCAGTGCTTTGACGAAGTTTAACTTTATCAAACCAAACCCGCCTAGAGCTTTTTGCTTAAAGGAGTAGAATGTGCTTTCTACTTCTTCTAGCGGCACTCTTTCTTCTTCTCCTTCTTTTCTGTTGACTTGGTGGTTAGAATGCGTCCTTTCAATGATTTTATTCAGCTCGTCTATAATTTGATTTTAAAAATCATGGTGAAAGTCTTCTTTTTCTTCTTCACTGATTCTGAAAATCTGTTCCCAGTGCTGCCTGAGATTTTTTTCTATTTCATTCTCCTTTGATTTAATTTGACCTCGGTCGTCTTCTAATTCCATCTTTTTCTTCTGGGGCATTCCTCTCATCCTCTTGATCTTTGCCTAGAATTCCTTCCGTGATGTTTCGCTATCTATATCTTCGATATCTTTATCCCATTTGTCTTTGTCTTGTTTGTAAATTATAATTTTTTGTTCTTTCTTTATTGTCCCACGGGATGTACCCGTGATGATGCTCACTTGATACAATCCTTTCAGCTCATTGTGTAAACCTTTCATACGATCAGTCGATTTGTATGCAAAGATCATTCTGTATGCAGTTTTGGGAATTGAGTCTCTGTCAGCCTTGATAATCTGGGCCTCTAGCTGCTCCATTTCTTACTCTATTTCCTCGAGCGTTGCTTCGTCAAGGTTCACTGGGATGCAATTTCCTAGCAATCGCTCGTAATTATCTAAATTCACCCTTCCGCAAATTTCCTTATATTTGATGGTACCAATATAGTGTTAACGTTGATATTAAGGTTAATCCCTATATAGTCAATACAAGATATCACTTCAGGGCTCGTGTGATAATTAAAGGGTAAGGGGAAGTTGGCCAATCAGATTTCCGGCTTGGTGGCTCTCGTTTCCGTGATGAAGGTCGAAAAGTCGGGGCCTAGTCTCTGGACGATGTTCCTATCCAGGATCTTCCTATCTGTTGGTTCTAGTATATCCGGACTCTACACATCGTGTGTTCAGCTTCCCCATTAATATTGTAGGGACCCTTCACAAGAGTATACTCGTGGTGGTGTGGTTGGGCATCTAGTCGCGTCTCGGGGGTTGATATCCCGTGGTAAAGACCATCTTCCTTAGGCTCATTTCTATCCCTATGGCGAGGTAAGATTCTTTCAAATTTCTGAGTAGCTTGGATTTTATTCCCTTCTAAATCTCAATGGCTGCTCCGTCGTATTGTTCTGGGAATGGTTCACTGTCAGTACATCAAAGTTCCATATCTTGATTATGTCACTATTCGTGTTAAACCGTGTTCCGAAATGAATATTATATCAGCATCGATTTTTCTGAAAATGTTACCGTATTGCACTCTTTTCGTGGTCCATCTGTCGATGTTGATACTCAAGAGTCTTAATATATCTCTTTGCATCATGAGGATTAATCTACCACTTCTGTAGCCTGTGGTCATTGTTGGGGACCTGTTTGGGATCAGGGGATGGATTTTCAGCAGTTTCTTTCTGGATTACTTCCATGCCCTTGTTCCTCTTTGATAATTGTTTTTTTTGGGGGGGGAGCTGGTAGTCTTCGATTTAATCCTGGAGGCCCTCTGGGATCTTGTTCTTAGTTCTGTCACTATTTCTTTTTCTTCATATTGTGAGTCGCTTGAAGACTTCTTGGGTATCATTTGAATCTTCATCAGATGTTACCTGCTTCACCTTTTGGGGTGTTTGGATGAGCCGGAGATTTGGGTACTTTAATTGTCGGTAGATTATTTTATTGTAGTAGTGAATTGAGTTTACTCTCATAACTTCCTTGGTTTTCCATATTAGCGATGTGGGCGTGAAGCATGCATGTGAGGATCTTAGAGCTCACTTTGGAGTTGCATCGTAGGTTGATTTATCGTTGGGGTTTGGTTGGGTCGTAATGCTGCAGCCGCGTAGCTCTGGGCACAACGGGCTTGAGATTCTTCTTCTCTCTTCTTTATTACCTCTTTTCTCCAGGGGTAATTTTGTGCCAAAGTTCGCTGGTCACCATTGCAACTTAAGCACTGTTTGGTCGGTGAGGCACAGTCTTTAAATTTATGACCCTCCTGCCCGCATTCAAATCATAGCTTCTTGTCATTGTTAGGGCAGGAGTGGATCGTATGATTTTACAGCTTGTAACAGGAAAAACACATTTGTTTATTGTGGAATTTTTCCTGTAATATGTTCTCGGATGAAATCCTCAGGTTGAAAGCTAGTAGCTTATCTATTTTTTGGCTTTTGGGCCATTTCGATGGTCTGGTACATGATTTTAAACACATAAATTTGATTACTCTTCGCCCATGGACTTTGATCTTTAATCTCTAAACCTGTATAAAGCCTGATTTTTTTTAGGGCTTCCGTTAAGAAGGTGGACAGTATTTCCTCGATGTCTTTAGTTTCTGAGCAGATATCTATGTTCCCGTTACTCACGTCGATCATTAGAATTAGTGCAACCTTTTGTAACAATAGTAACAGCAGGCTTTGTGTTTATCTCAGGAGCAGTTTCTCTTCAACCAAAATTTTAGCGAATACCTAAACGTCCTCCTCACCAGATTGGCCGTGAGTGGACTACACTCCTTAGTTGGCGCTTGTTAAGTTATTATGTATAAGCTAACAGGAGTTGGCTCTTAATTTCAACTTCCACAAATATTCATATTTGAATGTTATAATATTTTTATCACTTATATACTCTCCATCTTATTTATAACTATGTTGTCTGTCTTTTTAACAATTTAATAAGTTCTTATGTGAAAAGGATTAATTTCATGATCGAGAAATCTTTCCAGCGTAAGTGATGATTTAATTTAATACATTACCTAATATATATAAACTCATCTCATCTCAGATGTATCCAAACCTGCAAACACATTCGCTACCATGTTACATAGACTTTTTCTTTGCCTTGCAGCTTATTTCTTGCATGGTTAACCGTATCTTCTTCCATGTTACAGGAAGCTGTGGGATGTCACCATTATGATAGGGGTTAACGTGGTCTTTTTGGCCAGTTGCCTTTGATAAAACATATACTTAGGATAGCTTTTTGCATTGTTTAATATGAATATATACTGTTATTTATATAATTTGTTTAATTTCGTATGTTTCTTTGAAGATGCCCGCTTAGCTTCCGTACAAACCTTCAATCTAATGAAGGAAAACGTCCACTACATTTTATATATTCTCTCTACATCAAAGAGTTGATGAGCCAAGGCGGGAACATAACATGTTGGATTTTATTTTGACCACTGATAAAAATAGAGAAGAAAATGCACATGTGGTCAAATCTTTGAAAAAATAATGATTATTAATTGAAAATATTAATAAAACCGTAAACGAAACTTTTTTTATTTTAAGAAAAGGAAAATATCGAAGCATCAGGTCCCAATATAGTCTATGCAACTAACTTAATCTAACATTTTACTAAATCAATTAATGAAGGAATATTTCCAAGTGAGTTTAAAGATCTGAATATGAAAGAAATTTTAGAAAAAGTTCATAAAACTAAGCTCTGAAATTTTAGGTCAATATCCATAATTAAGGTTGTTGCTAAGATTGAGTCTATAATTAGGGACAGAATCATGAAACGTTCGTTGTCAGAAAACAACGATAGTCGCCATGATTGTCTGCTGGAGTGATCGTGGATTTGATTTAGACCACTAATGAAAATTACTAGATAATGTCGGCCAATATTTCGAGAATAGGGTAGAAATATTAATAAGTGCAAGCTAAATAAGTCCTTACATTAAGAAAATTAAAATCTCCAAACACCAGGACCAGATATTCTCTTTCCAATATGGGTTGAAGAATTAGAAAGCGAACTAGAAAAACCTTTCTGTAACATAGTTAAGAAATTAATTAATGAAATAATTGTTATAAGTGGGTTCGATTTTCATAAATACCGTTGTTGGCAAGTTCTAAACTCTATCATAAGAGATAGGATCGGCTCATATGTAGTCTAAAACTAGATTAAGGATACTCACTATTGTTTTCAGCGATTTCATTCGTGTTCAAATAATATGTATGTTGGAATATTTACACGATCGCGATGTTCAGAATGTGTTTGTTACTGTTGCGCATAAGAGATTGTTGAGGAAATTAACAGTGCATGCATGATATGATGGTATGTGTAGTAAAATCGATCAAAAACTGTTTGGCCAACTCCATCCAGAGTAACGGTAAATGGGATTTGTATACCAGGGATTTGTTTTCATCCACTGTTTGTTATAAACAATATTAACACTAACTTATTATGCATAATTTTAAAATTTGTAGATTACACAAAGTTAGAAAATAGGGCTAATATCACTGTAATCTAGTAAATTTATAAATCAACTTAAATAAAATAATGGAAGTTTCCGAAATAGGCACATAATGTTCTAAACGTTTAGACAGCATAGTCTAAACAATAGTTTTGTTTTCAAAAACTTTGTATAAATTTTGAACAACCTAAACGTGTTTTTTTAAATACGATGTAGCATCACAAAAGGCGAGCAGGGTTCGTTACTTACACATCCAAGAATTTTGTATTTAAATCAAAATTAATTTTCTATTCTAAAAATAAAGCAGTTGTCAGACTTCAGAATTTGCGGTTCAGTTTTGATGTCCTCATCAGCGAAGGGCGTCTTAACCTTTGAGTGCGTCCAACGTAGAGCGGCGAAATTAATTTCTGAACTTTATAATATGTTTTTCATATGAAGCTAAATGATATGATCTTAATTTGCTTCTCCCGGAAAATTTTCCCTAGACCTATCAACTCTTCTAAGTCTTTAATATACTAAACGGTTTTACTAATATAAATAAGTTTCTATTTGTGTTAGATAACAAATTTGCAACTAGAAATAATGGTTTCTAGCTTATTACCATAAGATTGAAGCCGACGAGCACAGAAACCATTTCTCTTACAACATATTCCACGATCTAATAATTTACCAGTGCAATCCATGAAAGGGCTTAAGTTTAATACGGTTAAGAATACAAGTGAGAAATATTACTGGAAAATAAAATTACTAGATGAAGTCCTCTCCGATTTCATCTCCTACTTTTTTCTCCTTTTTTGTATTGAGCTCAATTTTAATTATTCTAATTATTTTACCTTGCTAAATTCCGTTTCGATCAAGTTATATAGAGTCAATATCTGTCCTAAAGTAAGATATTCCTGCAACAATTTAATGTGACCCTGAATTGTAATTTCTTCCCCTTCACCAAAGTTTTTTCTCAGCATTTTCGTCTTTAAGAAGTTCATTTTGAATTATTTCCTTTAGGAATTGAACTAAATGACTAAATGAATTGATTGCAACATATATTTGACTTCAATCTAATACTATATTAAAGCAAATTATATGTTCCCATTAGTAAACAAAGACTAAATAAATATTTACTTTTAAGTTTAAGTCTCTATTTTTCCATTCTAGGTGTTAACATCCCTCAACTCTGCAATAAAGAGGTGTTAACAGATTTGTTGCCCCATTTTAAGGCCTTGTTTAAAAATTCTATTTTTCCTGAAGATATGCCATCTAAGTGCTTAACAGTAAATGTAGAAGACAATAACAATATAAGTCCTACTTTATCATCTCTTCACGTAGCTGCCTTTCATATTCCTACTTCAATCGAATAATTTTTGAACATCTTCAGATGGAAATATGTACGATAAATATACCAGAAAATTCCCTCATTTAGTGAAAATTACAGCCAAGCGTTTACCTCATTCTAATGATTATAACTTTTAAAAAAGGATGTTGTTCAATTTCGATTTGAGGCCTACAAAATTAAGATTTTGTAGGCCCCTTGGCTACGGATATTTTGAGGTCCCCAAGTTAAATTCCCTTCCACCCACCCAAAAGTTCAATCATAAATTTATTTCTAGAAAGCCTACCTGCAATTAAAATGCAAACGTTTCATTTGCGTAATTTCTTGAAAACCAATTTCTCCCAAACCTCAGTAAATTGTAAGTTGTGGAACATCGTTTTTAATTGAAATGAAAGCTAGGCTGTTTAGTGGTTCTTAGTGCCATTCTTGATCTGTGGCCTTTTTTGTATATGTTTCATCTTGAACGGAGAACACCAATGTCTGATCCTAAAACATTAAAAAGAACGCTTTGCTGGGACCCCCAAAAAACATTTTCATATTTAAACATTTTATGATAACAAAAACCGCCTTATGATATTTAGGCTACACAGTAGTGTTTAATTCTGCCTTATTATCATTACAATAAATGTAAAAAATAAAGTATATTAACTGAATCTCTTTTAATGAGATAATATAGAGACTTTGATTCTGCAATAACTAATTAATTAAAGTTTCATTTAATTTATGCAAGCCGTCTAGCTCAAAATATTCCCTAATTCTAATTTATTAAACCCTTAAGCATTCTTAAAAGCTAGTTCAAATCACATCTTAATAAAATTTCTATTGAGAATATGTTAAATGCCCTCAACCTATCCAAATAATCAAGGTGTCTCAAGGAAGGTATAATTTTTGTTCCTCTTCTTTGTACGGTCTCCAAAATATTCATATCCTGTCTCTAATGTAGGGACCATGCCAGAATATAATATTCCAGCTGTGGCCTAACATATAAGTTATATAGCCTGGGAATAACTTGGTTACTTTTATAACTAACATTTCTTACTGATAAAATCTAATACCCTATCTGCCTTATTTCGAGCCCCTAAACAATGCTTAGAATGACTCAATTACGGATTTATTACTATTGCTAAATCCTTCTCATCTTAAGCTAAGTTTAAAGAGCAACCTTACATTTCTTAACTAAATTCCATATTATGGCTGCAAATGTGAACTTTGCATTTGAGGGGGAGGGGTTGAATATGATCTGGCATTTTTGTGCCCATGTGATTAGTCTATTTAAATCACTCTTAACTGTGCAATTTCCCTATATTTTTCATACAATAGGCCAAAAAGAGATCCGTGGCATACCCAGCTAATAATATACATTCATTGTGCTTTGTATTTTTCAGCCAATCTGACACCGAATTTCTAACATTACCAGTAAACTATACCTTCTAATTTTGTGCATTAGTCTCCTATGAGGGACGTTATCAAAAAGCTTAATAATATATAAATAAATTACATTTAGGTTTTCCTTCATCCAAATGTCCTGTGACATATTCTAGAAATTCCAGCAGATTTGTCGAGCAAGATCTACCTGACCTCAATCCATGCTGTTAGCACTCAACCAGTTACCATTTCTAAAATGTCTGCTATCCATTTTTTCACTACATTCTCAAGTATTTTACATACTATTGAACTTAGACTTACTGGCCTATGGTTATTAGGAGCACCCTTCCTTTTATTTTTGGAGATTTAAAATACATTTTTTCTTCAAATTTAACAAATATATTTTCAACAGCAAGTGAATCAATCTTCCTCTCCCTCCTTAAGAATCCCATAATGAATATTATCAGGGCCCATAAGTTTGATAACATCTAATCCATTTATGAGTGTAACAATAATTTCAACTGAAGGGTGTTCCATAAAGAGCGGCAAATTTAAAAGGGGAATAATTAAAACGAATTTTTATAAACATGGTTATACTCTACAGATTTCTAATGAGTCATGTCTCCCGTGTAGGTATGGAACACAACGTCGGTCATATGTCCACCTGCACTGAGTCTGCATACATTTATGCGCTCCTCGAAATTTCCGATAACTCTCTCACAGATGTGTAGCTCAATGTCTTCACTTACACGTCTGATTTCAGCATTGATTTGAGGAATTGAGTGTGGTTTGTTACCGTATACCTGTGATTTAATATACCCCCATAAAAAGAAATCACAAGGAGTAAGATCGCAGGAACTTGGTGGCCATTCCTGATCACCCTGCAAGGATATAAGTCGTTGCGAATAAGTTTCCTGAAGTATGGCGCTAAGTGTGGCAGGTCGCTTCATCCTGCTAAAACCAGAGGATTTCAATTTCCGAATCTTCAAAATTCTGCCATAACTGAGTGGATATCATGTCTTAGTAACGTTCTCCATTAATGATAACCGCATTCCTCTCATCATGTTCAAAGAAGAACGGGCCAAGCACTCCACCTCCCAAAAAACCACCACACATTCGCTTTCAGTGCATGCATTTCGCGCGGTTGCATTATTCTAGGATTTTTATTTCCCCAAATTCGACAGTTAGTTTATTTACAAATCCACTGCGTACTTCACTTTTGTACGCATGCATATGGAGATATTTCTGCAGAATTGGATGTAATGAAGTGGTCTGGATGATTGACTGCTAGGATCGTCGGCGAATTGAATTTCCCGTAGTCGAGTGAGACTGACTTGCACAAAAAGCAATTTGTTGCTTTTACCGAATAGAACGATTCCGCCCAGGTGATTTGGCCGTTGCAACTCAACCAGTGGTTGTAAACTTCATCATTGGTGTGAAAACCGTTTACTAGTTGGGTGCTTCATTTCTCTCCCAAATGCTACGAAGTGTTCGAACTGTTTGCATTGCACTCTATCCGTTTTTGTAAAATGCCTTCACGGTGAGAACGCGCTGCTCAGTTGTAAACTGCTCCATGAAACACCGCACACAAGTTTTCTGAAAAATAAACAAATAACTATTAATCTGAGTAAAGAAAGATAGAAAAATTGATAAAAGCAGGCTTTCGAACACCCTCAAATGGGCACTAATACTCTATAAAACATTTTCTTTTATCCATTGAGCACCTCAACTCCTTTCCCCCCATGGTGGTTTCCTGTTATTTTCTATGCAACTTCTCTGGGATACAATGCTCTGACGGGTAAAACTAGGCTCTGAAACCCATTCATTTTGACCAATTAGTTTTGGTCCGTCGCGAGAATTCCATCGCTCGTCGATTCATCAATAGCGCAAAACTCTAGAGCTAAACCCAATCAGATTGCGCGCGGATAAATATAGTGGATGGCGATCGGATAGAGGGTGGATCGAAAGCGAAGAGTAGATTGAGAGCAGGCGGGTGTCGGGGGATAAATCAACCAGATCAATTAGAGAAGCAATTAATGATTATAAGGTTAGTTCCATCAACCTTTTGATCGGGTGTTGCACAGCCTAAGCTCAACTCTGCGACCTTAAAAATGCTATCTGCGATTGAACGTTAGAAGAAGGTTAATTGGGTGAAATTGACGGTTATCTATGTAAAGTATTGTTGATCGGTGATGAGGATATAAATTGGAAGAGATTGCAAAGCGATTGGGTCATAGTGTATATTTTATCAATTAAATGTGAAGGATAAGTTTTTTCCTTTACAGGGGGCGGGGGAACGAAGCGGACTGTAGCAATTCAATATGCTAATGCACTCTGTTTGAAGTGGTTCGAGACTAGGGTGTAGTATATGAGATTTAGGAAGGCAAAAGTTTCTCTTTCATATACACACACACACACTCTCTCTCTCTCTCTCTTTCCTTCTCTGTCACACATACACATACACACTCATAGAATCTCTCACTGACACACACACAAACACACACTCTCTCTATCTCCCGTACACAATTCTTTCACATCTAACTCGCAAAGGGGTGGATGTCGGAACAAGAGTAAAACTCCTGCTACGCAAAAAATCTGAATGAATGCCCTAGTGGAATTAAAAATATAACTTTCACGCCTACATCTTCTCCCTACGAATTCTTTGGTTTTCTCTTATTACTAGTTTAATAATAATTGTTCTAATGACTTTGGATATTTCTATTATCATTTTTTTATAACTATAAGAGGGAAAATCCAAATTCGTTGCCTAAGGTATGATTTTGTAAGTTTCGTGTTTGGATTCAGTCTTTTTATTTTTAAATTAGCCGCTCTTTTATTCTTCCCATTCTTCCGGTTCTCTTTCAGCTTCTTCTTTTTCTTCTTTTCCTTGCCTTCACTCTCATCTTTTTTCTTCTACTCCTTTTTTCTTTTTTGTTCTTCTGTTTCTTCGTCCCCTCCTCTTCCTTTTTCTTCTTCTACTTCCTATTGCTATTACTATTTCATAATTATTATTATCACTCCTGCTAATACTATTGATATTAATTTTAATTTTTAAATTGAAATTGAAAGTTTCTTAAGGTTTTGAGAAGTAAAAATGAATGGAAAGAAAACAGCTCGACTATTTTAAAGAGGATACTCCTGAGTGCGCTCGAAAGTTTTAGCTAGAACCGATATTTTAATCAAGGGTAATATTAAAAGGTCCCTAATGTGGTAAAAGTCGGGGATAAGAGAATGTGGTGAAGGTATATAACTCGACTAGATTGGAGCGCTCGGGAACGAGACTGCACAAGTGCCACTCAGGACTAAACCCCAGGGGAACCTCCTCTTTTGGTAAAAAAATAAGTGACAAGAAAGTTGAGCGCCCATTGTTCCAAACGACTCATGCAGCCTGGCTTTCTGGGTACATTGGGGGCTTATCTTCCACACATTTCCACGTACGTCACAATTTTCATCGAAGCTATGTTGATAAACTTTTTAGTGGATGCCCCTGTTGGGTTAACATTAAAAAAAAAAAATAAAAACAGATCGAGAAGATATTGAAATGAGATTTCACTGTCCCATTTTGGGATAAGACTTACAATAACAAGCCAGCCGCATATTTCCACTTCTCATAATTTAACACTAGCTTTGGTACAGGGATGGAGAGAGAATGAGATTGTACGGCACTCGAGTTCTCTTTACCAATTATTATTGTAGGGGAATCGTCACCCACCCGTTCTCTCTCAGTGGAGACACGAGGCGGTTACCGCAAAAACATCCGGCCCCTGAACCATGGGGTCAAACTCGTAACTACAGCGCCTCGCCACTCGTCGCTATGAAAAGCCTAAAGGTTGTAAACTGCAGGATCTTCCCTACCAGAGTGATATTCAATTTCTCCTCAAGTGAGAAATTGGAGACGCATTTCCCTCAAGCTCGAAGGCTAACGGGAGCCGATGTACGACTGGGTGAGAAAAACCGTTGGAATAAAAACCCTCCTGGGCCCGTCCTCAAGCATCCCCCCCTCCTACCCATCCCCCCCTCCTACCCATCCCCTAATGGGGTGACGAGGTATAAATAAGAAACACTTAGGAAAATCGCGGTAGAATAGGTCAGTCTCCAGGCTACGAAGTTCCCGGATAAAAGCCAGGCTACCGAGACTGGACAGGTAGATTACTTGGGTCGCCAGACTACGAAGTACCCTGCAAGAGAGGCAGGGCTACCTAAGGGCTAAGAAGCAGCTCAACCTCGAGCTAGTCTCTGGTTATCAAACCGAACGTTAAGTTAACTTCGTCAAGTTCAACTTACTCTCGTCAGAGAGACTCCTCATATCCTGGGGCATCCTAAAGCCCAGGTATATTCCTCGTCCTTGAATTAAGAAAAGAAGAGGGAAAATGGTCCCCCTCGAGCCCTTTACCCGGTGGTTACACTAAACTCATAAGTTAACTTGGTTGAGGAACCAAGTTCAACTTATTCTCGTCAGAGAAACCCTCCTCCGTTATCCTCGCCCTTGAGAAAGGCTGGAACTAAGAAGAAACTCATCCTCGAGCTAGTTCCTGGTTACCAAACCGACTTTAAGTTAACTTGTTCAAGTTCAACTTATTCTCGTCAAAGAAACCCCCCCTTCTCGATCCCAGCCCTTGAGGAAGACCCCCCTTCTCGATCCTCGCCCTTGAAGAATACCCCCCCCCCCGAGTACAACCCTCGCCCATGAGGAATTACGTAACGAAAGGAGAAAAGCTCCCCCTCGAGCCCGTTACTCGGTGGTCACACCGAACTCTAAGTTAACTTGGTTTAAGAACCAAGTTCGACTTACTCTCACCAGATTGTTCTCGTCCTTAAAGACCCACCCCCCTTATTGAATACCGTGTGGACCCACATCTGCTACACTCGCCAAAATACCTCGTGATCTCAACCACCTCCATCTGGCAGGTCGGCACGCGTCTTGGAGACAATAACATTCCCCTCGGTATTTACACTCCAGTAGGGACAATTAGCCTATTTCATGTATATGAAGTGCGTATCGAATTTAGCCAATTTTAGAGAATCAAGCTAATTAAAGTAATTTTTGTGTATTTTAATATTCGGAGTATTTCTGTGGTTAATGTTTAGTTTTTGTGTAGTAAACTTGTTAAATTTAAAATATAAGTTTATTTGGGGAATTCTTGTGCGTTTCTCTATATCCTTACGTGGTTGAATCGGCTCTTATTTAAATCAACAAAATTAGCACTCTTATAACAAAGCCTACTTCATCAAAGAAGTATATCACGACCACAAAGAATACTACGACAAAAAGAAAACGATGCTGAGAATATATTCGTTGCTCTTTGCCCATCTACTATGTTGATATTGAAAAATAATATCCATTTAAATTCATTTAGGTAAGGGTAATAGTAATGATTAGTTGATCCGTGGTAAAAGTCTACTCTAGAGTTACTCAACCCTCTTTAGGAGCACTACCGATATGACTGGGCAACTATGCATTTCTTTGAGAAAGAGAAATTTGAAGATTTTTATGGGAGTTGGTGTTTACTTTAACAAAAATCAGCAATGTGATTATTCTGGCGTCTCTCTTTCATTTTCTAACCGCATATATGTATATGTATAGGGACTTCAGGCTAAATTTGACGGTTTGCACAGCAGAAAAATAATCCGCAATATATCGCCCAAAATAAAAGTATTTTAAATATTAAAAAAAATCAAATAAATTTTGTGTGGGAGAAAACAGTTTACTAAAGATAGCCACCCTACGCTCTCACAACGGCCACAAAATGGCTCCACCACCTGGCGCCTGTGCTCCTCACTGTGCCCTGGGCAGATCTTCGAAAACCTCCTTGTTCTCCGCCAACAGCTCGTTCTTGATGTTGCAGGCACAGCGGTTGGTCTTTTTATTAAACGCATCCGACACATAGTATTTCATTGTATTAAAATCTGAAGAATAAGGAAGCCATAAAGTGACTATTTCTGGACGTATAGCCTTTCCGCAGCAACCTTCTTTAGCCAGGATTTGACCGCCCTTTCTAGCAGCTCTACATAGCTCTTTGAATTGTGCCTGGCTAAGACATTATTCAAAGATGTGGAGCAGCATGACGTCATCCTGAATGAAGACCTATTAAATACCATGAAACAAGGAACGTCATATAGACTTAAGGCAAGCCACCTGTTACTCTGTATTTTGCGCAACTCGTCCCGAAATAAATTCATTTCATCTGATAAGAACCAGATCGTCTCCTACTCGACAGAATGATTCAGGTTGGTCAGGAGCTTCTTTCACTTCGTCAAGCTGTTTACTTTGGCTATGGCTGTGAGAATTTGTCCCTTGCGCCTATTGTACGAGTATTAGCGAGGTTCCTCATTGATGGCCAACTTCATTGTAATTATTCCAAGACCCATATCTCTCGCCAAATTCCGGACTCGTTGCTCAGGTCTTCAATCACCTTGTCCTCCAGTTGTTGGATCAACTCCGGCATGCGGGCGCAGTCATAACTCCTATTGTGTCCTTTTTGCTTGTCATGGCTTCATGATCTCCGTTTCAGGTGTCCATGTCAAGTCTTACAGTCTTTACAAGCTTTGCATTTTGATACCCGCAGCGAATTGTAATGATACAGGTAAATCTTCTCTAAAATTCAGATGGCTTCCAGCCTTCCATACCAGCTAGGTTTCTCTCAACTATAACTTTACATGCTTATCAACGTCGTTCAGTATTTATCCATACGTCCACCTTTCCTGAAAAATAAGACAGTAAATATCGTCAAATTTAGCCCCAACGCCATGTGTCGTGGTATAGGAAGGACCAAGTGATGGGTGGAGTTCGTACGTATGGGTTGGTTACGTACTAACCAACATCCGTTATTACGTTTTATCTTTAAGAGTGCTATATATGTTTTATTATTATTATCTATTTATTATTTATTATTATCTTGATTATTACTTCTTTAAACTTTGATGGTTCCTAGTGCCTTGTTTAGCGTTTCGAGGATTGAATAAAAGTCTGTTAAAAAAAACTAAAACTTTAATCAATAAAACCAAAAAAAACATGGACTAACGAAATTTGACACCTTAAATGCACAGAAATGACTTCAATAAATTTAAATGAGGCTTTCTAAAATGACATACTTGAAATGATAGTCAGGGTTGACCCACAGCTCACTTTAATATAAAATATGCAAAGGGACTACACAGAAACGGATACCGGGCTTTAAATACCTTTATAGATCCCTCTTGAAGCGGGTTTGAGTCTGACCTTAAACTCAATGGTTACGTCACCTCAGGAATGTTGTTTCCAGGCTGACGTATGACACTTGTCCAGATGTGTTCTTTGGGAGAAATAGCTTCAAAGCCAAAAAGGACTTTGGCGCGTGTGGCAGATGGGAGAACCACACGCCTTCGGCAGGAAATGATATCTCCTTGGGACCGTGAAAGAATGTTTCTCTCTTCTCTTCGGATTACTCTGGGGAATAATTCGCACGGACTATCGATTAGTGAATGCTTGAATCCTTTGACTTAGGGTAGTGCTGAAGGAAGTTCACTTGGGGCTACTCCTCAAGGGCAAGGTGTATCTCGGTGCTTTGGGCGACACCAAGATAGGGGGTTTCCCGGACGAGATTAAGTTGAACTTGATTCTTAAATCATGTTAACTTAAAGTTCAATGTGACCACAAGGAACTGGCTCGAGAATGAGCTTCTTCTTCTCAGTTCCGGTATTTCTCAAGGGCAAGGACTATCTCGGTGCTTTGGGATACACCACAATGGGGAGTGGAGTTCTCTTAAATCAAGTTAACTTAAAGTTTGGTGTGACCACCAGGAACTGGCTCGAGGATGAGCTTCTTCTTTTTAGTTCCAGTATTCCTCAAGGGCGAGGACTAGCTCGCTGCTTTGGGCTACACTAGGATAGAGGGGATCTGACGAGAGTAAGTTGAACTTGATCAAGTTAACCTTAAAGTTCGTTGCGATCACAAGGAACTAGCTCCGGATGAGTCTCTCCTTAGTACCTTCTGTTGGTAGCCTGGCTGACTCACGTATTCTACCTCGTTTTTGCAAAGATCTTCGCTTTTATACGTCGTCACTCCACTGGGATAGGAGCAGGAGGGAGAAAGGGGGGGATGCGTGGACATGCCACATGAAGTCACCTCCTCCAACGGTTTTTCTCAGGGCGTCGTACCTCTGGTACTGAGGGACTTTCTGGCTTGAGGGAGAGGCTCCTCCAATTTCGGATCTGAGGTGAAATTGAATACCCGCTCTTATAGGAAATCTTGTTGTTTCAACTGTTCAACTTCTTTTCGAGATAAGGGGCAAGAGAGGGGTGGTACTAGTTTGGGTTACGTCGTCTACACTGCCAGGATGTTGTAGTTAAGGACCAGCGGCTTAACTGAGAAGGGAGGGAGAGTATCGAATCCCTTACGCCATGTATATCTATATGTATGATACTGTAGAACTGGATCAGTACTGATCTAATCAAGACTTTCGGCAGTTTATAAATATCCTCGAATGTAGCAGTGTATATTTATTGAGTTGCTGTTTTAGGTGTTAAACAGCCTGCGGATCCTCATTTGTACTCCTGTTACCCTGCCTCTTCAGGATGTTGATTTCAGTCGAACCTTCTGCTAGTTTTTTGTCTTTACCTTTTGTGGTATTTTGCATGTCGCATATAAGAGAATGATTGGCGAGATATTTAATTCTTCCTTCTCACCTCGTTTGAAAGGAATTACAATTGAACCTTTTGACCATGTAATTTATATATTCTTTTGCTTTAACATTTGTAAGATTAGAAAGTAAAAGTGCATACAGAAAACATTTACATAAAAGTAAAGTGGACGAAGGAAGAAAATGTAGGATAAAGTGAAAAATATTTTCTAAATGATGGAATTAATAACGGGTAGGCAATTTGTCAATTTTGAGGAAAACGTTAAAAATAGCAAAAGTAAAAAAACGTAAAATAGATATAAACACATATGCACACTCATACGTAAATTTATATAATTTTACATATAAAAAATAACGCAAAAATAGACAAGTACTATGAGTTAAAATCAAGAGTTATTCAATTTAGTAATAATTTTTGAAAACTATAAAAGATCAAGTTGGAAAAGTCAAGAAGAAATAGTAATATTTCAAAGGAATCAATAGGCGAAAATTAAATAGTATATAGCTCAATGCTTCTTGTGAACAGTAAAATGGCTTGGCACAATTCCAAACGAAGTATTGTACAGTTTGTGACAAATGCATAGAGAAAACACTGTAGAATTGATCGCCTTTCAATGTAATTGTTTTTAATGAGACGGACAAATAAAAGTTTCCTCTTTTTGTATAGTTACTTTTACAGTAATTCGAACATTGGAAAGAATGGACGACCCCTATATGTTGGGTAGTATTATTAATCAGCATTATATATATATATATATATATATATATATATATATATATATATGATATATATTAGAAATATGAAGACCCAGGAGATTACACTATTGGCCGGACGTTTGGACCTTCGCTAGGACCATCATCAGCGACTGTATCGACTAATGAGAAGGGGAAGAAATAGTTAACGAGGTAGAAACATGTATTATATAATGGCCATAAAAAACGGGGAAGGCAAGATAAATCAATAAAATTGACAAACTTTGAGAGCAAAGTATAAACAAAAATAACAATATATAGAATTACTATCCAATATAATTTTTAAAATATAATATGAAGATGTGAAGTTTTAACATAAACTCTCTTGAACAAAATTAAAGCTAACTGGAATAAACAATAAAATAACCTATTATATTAAATTATAAAGATAAAAAAAAAACGAAAACAATTGTGAACGAATTAAACAGAGGCACTAACCTTTATTGTAGGAGTTGTGAAATCAACTAACTAAAGATAGAAAACTACTAACGAGACTTGTTCGGTTGATCAGTTGGCTAGGTAATGTATTGAAGTGTTGGTAGGTCATATATTGGATAGTTTAATTGTAGAGGTGTAATTATTAATGTTGGGATTTATTTTATAAATGTACAGCGACTCTAAGATTTTCAAATCGAGAGAAGTTAAGGCTGAAATTAAGATGATAAATTAATCAGGATTATGAGGATATTGGTGGAGGAGGCTTCTGGCTTAGAAATGGGGATACGATTCCTATGAGACAAACCTAAGTGCTTCGCGATCCTGCATTTGAGTTGTAAGACGGTTTGGCCTACATAACGACTGTGGCAGGTCGTACATGTAAACTATTCAAGATCGCGAGCCCATAGGAATTGGCTCCTTATGGAGAAACTGGTTCTTCATATTCCTATTACGTATCAGATTCCCAAGGAACAAATCAATTACAAATATATATACATATATATATATACATATATATATATATATATATATATATATATATATATATATATATATATATATATATATATATATAGAAATTTTGTAGTCATGGAACATCTCAGATACTGTTGTGTACTTTCACTTTGGGCAGCGGGGCTAAACACTAACCAAAAGAAATGGGCCAAATACAACGCGTTCTATGATCCCTGGTACATTATTACCATTTTCCACATTTCACTTAGGCGAATGAGCCCCCACCCCCAGCAGCGGGGAGGTAAGCGTAGAAACATGGGGCTAGGTTTACGGAACTGACTGCAAAGCGTCGACGACCCTTGTTTGCATAAGATTCGAACACTCTCAAATGCCCCGAAGCTCAAGAAATTATAACTTAGAAATGACACACACCCTCACCTCTCCTACACCGAACCATAGCATCATTTATAACGAAAATGATAGTAATATGAGAGAGATTGATCAAATATTCCTAAGATTATCAAGTAAGAATTCGTTGTTAAAAAAATATCGAAGCAAATTAATGATTAGAACAATAATTCTATAACCAGCACTCGTAGACTTTTAAAAGGCCTTAATTCAGTTAACACCGATCAGTACAAAGAGTAATAGAGAACCAATGATATAATAAAACCTCCCCAAACTGTTTACAGCAATGATTGGGAAGATTTTGAGGATTTGTAACTACGAGCACACGGGATTTAGAATTAATCATAGATATTTAAGTCACATTCGCTATGCTGGAGTTATAGTAATATTTACCTCGAATTCAGAAAATTTCATCAATGTTAATAATTATTAGAAGTCTCTGAATTAAACTGAAAAAGAAATTCTCAATGATAAAAATAATGATAACTAGAATTGATGAACAAACTTTAGGGCATGGAAAAGTAAAAGAATTTTTTAGGGGTTTTATTACCGATCTACAATTTTTAGTGCTATCATTTCTCATTTGTAGGCTTACCTTAATATGGGATCTGAAGGTAAACCGAATCGAGACTCTATCCAGCGATCAACCACACCTGATGTGGCTTAACATCGCTTTAATCAGAATCGGTGTTTACATTCCACCAAACAGCTGTATGTTCTATTGGGAACACGGAAAAAGAAATTAGAAGAACAAAATTAGGCTGATAAGTGGTTTGAAAAGTCAGTAATCTATATTTTATCCGTCTTGAATTTAGGGAAGAAAACCAACCACAGCATCTCGTACAGCAAATATTTAAGAGAGTGAAAATGTGTCGAAGATAAAATCACCACAGATCATTCTGCAGGCATTAGGAGCGGGAGGTCAATCTGCGGTTATTAGGGCCCAGGAGGCACACAATCTTTCAGATGTCAGCTGCAGCAAGGTAGTCCAATATACATATGACATCCATCCCTTTGTTGGATATAAAATCAATGGCACATACCATTTTTCACTTCTTAAAGTGAGACTTGAATAATGAACATAAAAAACAGAAATTGAGGTCAACTCTGAGAAAAAAGGAACGAAATATGTTAAAAATAATCCCCATGGAACATAATTTGAAATTAAAATATACAAATATTTAGAAGATCAAACCCATGATATTGATAATTGGTTAATTAATGCACGCAGTAAATATTTACAATGTCGGGCCCTTTAATTCGTTTTCAGATGCTGAAGACCAAATTTGTAATGACATCTTGATTGATATTGCTCCATTTTTGGTCCCTAAGCACCGGCAACTGTCCACCATTGGATGGATTCTGTTTATCAACTGCCAGTTTGATTTATCTCCTCCAAATTTTCTATTGACGTTCTGTGCAATTTTAAGCCAAGGATTTTATTATTAATTTTTCCTTGTAACAAGGTGCACCACCATGGTGAAAAATACAGTTGTCATCCCCAAATGAGCCGTGAACTGTTGGGAAAAAAGTGCTGATGACGCACGTTTTGGTACCATTTGTGTTCTTGGAAAAAATTATTAGTGCTTCATTTCCATTAGATAAGAAGGATCCTGGGACATGGGGCCTATCTGGGTGTTTCACCGTAGGCACAAGACAGGACTAGTGAAAGCCCTCCCATTTTCTCCTCCTAACGAGATATCTTCCAGGAGCTACAAACAAGAAGAAGGGAGCTTCATCAGAGAATATCACCTTGCTCCAATCTTGAACAGTCCATTATTTATATGTATTTCCTACTAAAGTGGATCCTATGCTTAAGGATCTTCTTGTTGAGATGAGGCTTCTTCGCAGCCATTCATTGACTTGAAACCTCTATCAGAAAGTTTCCGCCTCACTCTGCGCGCTGAAGCTTTCACGCCTGCTTCTTTTCAATAGTGAGCAAGCCTTACACTGGGGGCTGCCTGAACTTTTGGCCGAGTCCTTACCAGTAGGTGATCTTGACGTTCATCTGAGGCCATTTGGCTTCTATAATACTTCTTCATGGGAATCTAACCAGTCCTTTTAAATTCAGTAATGAACCTAAAGATGGTGCTCCTTGATGCAATTCCCACATTGCATTCCATGCGACTTTGGTGCAGAGCAACAATAGTTACTCGCATTCCTTTGGATTAAACCATTTCAGGAATTGAAAAATTATTACAAAAAATATTTCGAAATCGATTCTAATTACACAGCATTTTTCATTTAAAACATATCTGTCATCATTTTACGCTTTCGAATGAATAGCTAAGCTCCAGATACCGAGACTTACCTCCTACAGGAACAGGATCAGATCATGAATTTGGATTCATACAAGGAATGCTAACTAGTTAAACAATCGTTTAGCGTTCTAGAAGAGTTTAGGGATATCCATGCGGCCCATAGATTATTCCCGTTTCCCTTATCGAACTACTTCAAACCTCCCAGCTTCCAGCTTCCCTTGGCTAATAAGGTCCTCAACGCGGCTTCGCCCAACGACTAATCCGTTAAGATTGACCTCAAAGATGTTTTTTTACCATCTTCTACTCCATCCAAAAGCTCGCTCTCTTTTTGGAATCTCCCCCGCTGCCAAAAACTTCCGATTTACACGCATGCGCATGGGCTTGCCGGGAAGTCCATGGGCTTCACGATGCCACAATTGTACCGCACACACATACCTTGATGACATTTTCCCGTCGGCCACCCACTCAACATTCGAAAGTGCCTTAAAGTAATTTGCGATAGTTCATTAAGTCTTAATTGTGATAAGAGTGCTCTGATCCTCACCAGGTCTCTTGTTTATTTGGGTCTCCCTATCGACCTTAGGCACCGCAAAGCCGCGCTTATCAGTACTCTGGCTGATAAGGTGCGTAGGGCCATAGTTCTCTTCGGTGATAACTTAGCCCCTCTAAAAACTTGGCTCCTTATGGCGGGCCTGCTGAATTTTATATCCTGCGTGATCAAGCTCCCTTCCATCTAGGTGCAGCTTTGTTTCAAGCAACTGCACTTGCCTCGCCTAGAAGACTTTCGCCCATTGCTTCCACTTAAGGAGACAAGGAAATGATCCACATTACACTCAATGGTCTGTGATATTTTAAGCATTTTATATCACGTGCTTTATCGTGATATTTTCATATATGCAGGATTATCAGGATAAATTTGAAAGTATGCGTAACTCGCAATATCTAAACAAAAATAAAGATATAATAAAAATAAGTCAAATAGATTATGGCTGTGAGATAAGAGTTTACTCAAGGTAGCCGCCCGCAGCTTCCACTGCGGGCTTTAGACGGCTCCGAATCTTGTCGCATGCTTTCCTCGCTCTGTTTCTGGTAAGATCACCGAACACCTCGTTGATAGTGTCTACTAGCTGGGGCTTCATGTTGCAATCAGACCCTACATATAGCAATCCAAGGGATTACAATTTAAAGAATTAGGAGGACAGGAAGAGGCTCGCGTGAAGTCGAATAAATTCTCCGACAACCTCATCTGAATCTTTGCAGAGGTATGGCCTTACAGCAGCAACCCTCTCACGCCAGAGTTTGACCACAGTCAGCAGGAGCCGCCTAAGTTATGCATAAGAACCTGCTCAAAATTGTGGGTAAGCATGTAGTCACCCTGACTGGTGACACATACAAAGACCCTCACATTTAGAGGGAACTTGGTGTTCACGTTACATGGAACGTTGCATGAATTGTAGCCAAGCTACCTGTTGTTCTGATTGTTACGTAATTTTTCCTGAGAGAAGTCATTTTTGAACTGAGAACAACCAGATTGTCCCCTACTCAACGGGATGATTTAGTTTGTTCAGGAGCTTCTTTGACTTCTTCAAGCTGTTCACCATGGCCTTGGCTGTCAGATTTTGTCTCTTGCACCTCTTGTCGAGTAGCAACGAATGTCCTAACTTAGGGACAACTTTATGGTGGCGACTACAACACCCTTCTCTCGCGCAAAAAAGACCGGATTAGCTTGACTGTATCTTCCATCACTTTCTCCTTCAGTTGAATGATTTTCAACGTGCGGAAATCGGACGAAGTCAGAAAGCCGGCTGTCTTCCCTTTCTGGTGCACATAGCTTAGCAATCTGCATTTTAGCTGTACAAGTTACGTCTGAAAGCCTTCACAGTGTTCGGCATCTTGATACCCGGTGTGAATCATCATCATAAGTTTAACCTTTTCCAATATTCAGATAATTTCCATTCTTTAATCTCAGTTGACTTATTCTCAACTAAAACTTTATTAATCTGTATGCTCTCCATCGCCATTGACCGTTTATTGATACGTCCACCTGTTCCTGAAACATTAATAATCTTAAAATTTAGCCCGAACAGCATATATATAAAATTTTGTGTGCAGAGTGAAGTGTATGAATGTGCAATAATAACTATCTCATACACACTAAAACTAGATTGGTAAAATTAAGCATTCACCTGAGCCTCTTTATTGAAAAGAAAGAGAAAAGAGATTAGTTCTTGGCAAAATAAACCACAATTACTATTATTAACTATAATAAAAATGAAGCCCAAATATCATCTTCCCCAACCCAAATAATCCACATATCTCTCGAAGTCACTTGTCCCCTTGAGGGCTTTTCTTAGGAAAGCACCGCAACGAGTCATTTGGTCATTTTGGATGTCGCTTCGAGGGTAATGAGCGCGCTCTTTCATAATGACGGGAAGAAGAAAAAGAAGAAGCAAGGGAGGAGAAGAAAGAAGAAGCAAGGGAGGAGAAGAAAGAAGAAGCAAGGGAAGAGAAGAAAGAAGAAGCAAGGGAGGAGAAGAAAGAAGAAGCAAGGGAGAAGAAAGAAGAAGCAAGGGAGGAGAAGAAGGAGGTCATTCTCAAATTTTAAAGCGGAAATCAACAAGGGCATCTTCGCAGAAGAGAAGTGTGTAAGAAAATATCTGTAAAGCGGTCAAGATAGGGGAAGTGTAAAGGGGGAGAGGATTTATAACAGGAGATCATCTACAGCCAGTAAGACCAGGAATGCAGGGCACTTAGGAAAGCTGGTGCAGTGACGGCATGAAATCCTCCAGATGTCAGCAGCATCATTGGTTCTTTGATACACCTGACCCCCAACCCCACCCCACAATTACGGGAAACAGAAATAACACAGAAAGAGGAGAGTAGTAGAAGGAAAAAATGGTGGGAAGAAGAAGACATGTTTAGGTACCACCATAACCACTCGGAAATAAGAAGGAGTAGGTAATCCCCCTAACCATGCACGGCCAAGGGTGAGTGGACGAAAGCTGGACGGCGAATAACCTCCAAAATTAGCCGCCGGTTAAGAAATCTACATAGATATGAATGGGCTTGTAACCTTAGTAGCAAAAGAGGGTAAAGTAAAGTCTAAACAGAAAAATAACAGGGAGTTTTAATATATTTTCCGACAACCATGGAACCAGGGGAATGGTGGGTGTGCCGTTTAAAGAGATACCAGTTATTATAGTCTACAGGCCCCTATTGTGGGAAAGAGGAAGGAGAAGAGTTACAGAATTAAGATCAGCAAACACCCTTAGGTCCATTAAAAAATCCCGCTGCACAGTTATCTAAATACACATGTGTACGTAGGAGTGATGCAGAAGTCTACTCTAACGCGGTGGCATTCACCCGAGGAGCGCCTTATTGGAAGACGAAAGGCAGAAAAAAATTCAATTACACAAATTTATTCGGGGAATTGTGCAACATTGTCTCATCTTTTATTAGACGTTTGCAGCATCTGTTCCTCTTCTACCTAGGAAATATTTACACTCGGAAAATACCTGTCAAATCGATCTTTTGAGGTATTTACTCACGCATTTTTCACTACTCGAAATTTTTAGCAAAATTTAAAAGAGGTAAGATAAAAATTAGGTACATTAAATATTCCCATATTGATTTCTCGTTATCGGAAAGAAAGAAGACGATAAATGGAAGGCACGATAAAAAATACAGGATAAAAGTAAGGCGTGATAAAAGAAAAGCATGATACATTATTGTTTACGATGGTTCGAGCTCAGGCTAACTTCATCTGGTAAACTATAGAAATAAGGGAAGGTGAGAGATGAAAATGAACACCTTACGATAACGGATTATTTTAAGCCCACAAATAAATTATCTGGACCTTGAAAATTAAAGCATTACTTAGCAAAACCTAATGTAAAAATAACCATATCTAAACATATATACACATACAAACAAATGCATTTATAGAAATTAATTTAAAACTTCTCAGCTCACGTCCACTGATAT
The DNA here is from genome assembly GCA_963969495.1 of Ceratothoa steindachneri. Classification (NCBI taxonomy): domain Eukaryota; kingdom Metazoa; phylum Arthropoda; class Malacostraca; order Isopoda; family Cymothoidae; genus Ceratothoa; species Ceratothoa steindachneri. The sequence goes on from OZ018322.1 coordinate 213,988,975, forward strand.
CTTGACCCATATCCATCCCATTTACACTCGCTCTTTCTTTTATGTACAATCTTTTTAACTTTAGCTTATTTATTTATTCATGCCGTTGTCTATCTTTTAAGCAAAGTTATTTCAGCCACAATGCGAACTAGGGATTCCTGCCTGTATGTCATAAGGATTTTAGTCAGGATCAATATATATTCTCTTTATGTCATAGTTGAGATTTCAGTATTGATATACTTTACATTTTAGGCAAATTAAATCTTTCCTTTGGAGACATTGCTTGCCTTTCTAAATGCTTGCCTTTCGAAAGTATGTACCTATTTTCTGTATTTCCTACTCATTTTTAAGTGGCCTGGTCTTATTATATCTTGATTTATTTGTCCCTTTCTAAGACTTTCCTTTGTTTTCAATTTCATTTTTTAACAAATGCCACCTGTTTCGTTTTTCATGCCCTTCTTTTTACCGATATTCATTTTGAAGCTAACCTTTTAGGTTTCTTTGTTAAGGTTTGGATTTTGATTTCTTCAGTATCACCTACGGGTACAAAGCCCCCCTACAACTCTCATAGGTTTAAGGCAATCCCCATTTATCTTGTTATCGCTGTTTTGTCAATTGGTTTGCATCAATAAAGCTTATAGACAACCAGAGAAGATGGTAACGTTATTATTTACCAATGATAGTTTTAGACACATTTTAGTATCCTTAGGGAAATCGTCATTCCTTTGATTTCACAAATATCCTTAGTCTTCTTTTCAACCAGTCATTTATGTATCTTCACGTCTTCTTCGGCCCTTCCTTGATTATGTTGTTTTGAAATAGACTCTATAGTTGCAGTCTGTTCCTGTAAAATAATTATCATCTAAACCTTGTCTTATATATTCATTAAATGCAATGGTTGTCCAAAAGTGTAGGCCTGAGACTAAGAAAAGATGTGAGTGTCAAGCGACATCACCCACTGTGCATACTTATAACACACAGAGCTTTTTGTTCCTACATATATCTAACTATTTTAAGGATAGACTTTAAGAATTAAATCCATAAATTAATTATATATATATATATAGATATATTTGTATATTTAGGTAAGATTTTTTCTTTTATGCATGTTTTATTAAAGACTAGGTCTAGTTGAGCCTTGATTAGCTTCTTTCTTTGCTTTTCTAATTTCCTTATTATTCTTTTTTCGTCTTGCGAAAGGTTATAGATAAATGTTCCGATATTAATGGTTTATTTCTCGTGAAATTTTAGTACAAAACACCATTATCAAAAGGAGAAGTGACTGCAAACGACTTCATATCCTGGAAGCGATCCTAATCCACTAAGAAAAACCGAAGATTAATGCCCAATTGACCGCCACCCAGCGAACCTTAAAACTTTTTACGGATTAACGGTCAATAATGACGGAAAATCCATTCCCAAATGTACCTTTTCTAACTACTTCCTATCAACCACATTCCCCCTTCTTTTATTATCTAAATTATCTTTAGTATATAAATGTAATGCCTTTAAATGTTTAACCAGTGTAAAATTAATTCGCTCCGAAGATGGTCAAACGTGACCGAAAGCTCAACTAGCTAAAATAAACCATGAATATCGGAACACTTATCTATAATCTTTCGCAAGATGAAAAAAGAATAATAAGGAAATTAGAAAAGCAAAGAAAGAAGCTAATCAAAGCTCAACTAGATCTGGTCTTTAATAAAACATATATATATATATATATATATATATATATATATATATATATATATATATATATATATATATATATATATATATTATATATATATATATATATATATATATATATATATTATATATATATATATATATTGGTTTGTTCACCCTTGAGCCACTTAACATGAATTTCATCAGGATTCAAAAGCAATCCTAGTCAGAAAATGTACTAATTTCTTTTCCCTTGGGATATAATTCACATGATGCGCTTGCATTTCTCCTATATAAACCACTCAATATCTATATAGTCGTTCTCTAAATAAGACTTTTGAGATAAAAATGAAACTGATTTATAATCTTCATAAAAAGAAAATATAGAAAATGGAGAGAGGTGTGACCGAATGAATGTTTTACAAACATTCATTATATATTATTTGATTGTAAAATCTATTAAGAACATATCAGTTATCAGTTTATTCGTTGTAGGGTTACCGACCACAAACTACTTAATAATAAGATATAAATGAATCTAAAGCGATAGAAAGCCTAACTTATGTAAAGGAGGGCAAATCAACCTAAACTTGACACCATTCCAAATTGCGCGAGCAAATATCCGTAACGAACTAAATAATCAAGTGACTATATTCTTCATTACAAAACTACAACCAAAGTAAAACAAAACTATTTTACGATGTTCAACGTTCGTAAACAACATCGAAACAAGAAGATCTCACAAAAGATTGGCTGAAATTACAAACAATACTTTGATATAAGGCAGAAACAGAAGATATGGAACAATTTGGAAAACAATCGTACATAATGTATCAGTATTCCATAGGCGCATTAAATAGAGAGAAAATCCTCGGAAGATGCCTTATTATAAACAGATGAACAGCACATACCAATAGACAAACATCACATATCAGCACTAAATAATAAACAAGGGAATAAAATTCCAAAGAAATGATTATTGAAGAACATCCAGAACTTATGAGTAGAATGAACGACGCAAGACAACATATATGAAATACTTACTAAGTGAGAATTAAAACTCTCTAATAAAGAAACATGAATTTTGCATACATTTACAGAGAGAGATGGAAAATCACCTGAAAAAAGAGGTATCAATTTATATTTAAGAGTTGGAGCCAATTGACTTGATGGATTTGGTACGTTACTTATAGATTGTTGTCATTTTCGAATGTTTTATGTTGCACTTATTTTTAAAAATAGGGAAGAGTCAAAGAAATTCATGTCAATCAATATCCTATTGATCAGCCATATAAAAATTACAAAAGTCATCTGTATCTCTAAGAAGCCTAAATATTCTAAAAATATATGACTATTTTATAGATTTCAGCAATTTTTAATGAATCTTAAATCTTCATTATTTTTTTAAATATATTTTCATAATACCACACTCCAAAATGTATTAAAAGGACTTATTAATATCTTTTGATGATTAATCTTTTTGTTTCCAGTTATCTTTGTACTTTTTGTCAAATAAAATAAAAATAATAACAAATATTTCATACCTCTATATACTAAATAATCTAATCTTAATAAAAAATTAAATGTGCAAATTACAAAAAACTAATGTCATTTCATGAAAAATAAAGGTCATTTTCGTAATCTATGCAAAAAACTACAATAGAGAACTACTTTCTCATTTCTTTAGCATAATAATTGTTGGACAGTGTTATCAAAACCTAAATTTATATATCTGCAGCATCATTGTTTATGTTGTTGTACACATTCAAGACAAAAAATATGAGACACCCCATCACTTCCGAATTCTTGACGGAAAAACTTGAGGAGAGTAACTAAAGGGAAAATAATTATTCTAGTCTTGACGTTAGAGGAACAGGAAGGCAAGGGTAAGCAGGAGCTTCTTTTCTCAGCCGGGACAGAGATTAAGTTCATTTTGTCAGGAGTATGACCGGAGATTATGCCCAGTAAAGTTTGAGGCCTCAGATGTTTTTCTAATCTACGCAGGAGGCACTGTACGTTAGGGCTGGAGTGGCTAGAATGAGATAGTAGCTTCTCCCAAACCTCTCATATATATGAAATAACGTCTGAAGGCGTAGGATCTTTTTTCCCAACTAAATCGAGTCAAAATATTTCAATAAAGAAAGAGGAAATCCCTAGACACTTTCAAACTTTGTAGTATCCGAAACAGCCTTAGCACAATTGATGTAAATTTGTGGTTAACCTCACTAAAAATCTTCGTTAAGTCTTCATAGTGTGGCCAAAGCGCTAGCATGTTAATCCCTTAGATAATTTGTTCTAGGGAAACGTGATGAAGAACCTTGAGTTGGCCTCGTGACTCCACTTTTTTTGCTTAAGCTTGAAAGTATTCATTCTGCTTTGGCCTACTTTTGTGGGAACTCGTTATAAAGAGCTTTTACCATTTATTCTCACGAGACAGTTCTCTCTTCTACGGTAACCTTTTTTTTTAACTATTTACTTTCAATTGGGGATGAAAATTCTCTTATTACGCCATGGTTTGGAAGCCGGCGCACTGGTGCCCACTGCAGGATTAAAGGGAAAAAGATAGTATATTTTAAAGGGACAGGAATCTCGAATAGGGTCCTCCTTTTGGTTCAAACCATAAGCCTCACACTGAATGTAGGCAAGGGTGCAGCCAGAAGTTTTCAAATGAGAAAGCAAAGAGGCTTACGGCTGGAGTTTCTCCTACCACTCCCGCCTCTCCTATCTAAGTTTTCAAGCCCTTTCAATAGTTTTCTCTTTGCTTGCCGAAATAAATTTTAGTTGCGCCTGACGCAAAGCTACCCCGACCGGATGTTGCCCACCAGCCGGTCTAAGCCAAGCTCCAAAAAGAGCAAATATAGAGTCGCTTCGTCTCAGACACGTACGACTTACTTAAGACCCTGTTACACCTTGGCGACTACCTGCCCAGACACTTGCCAATCTCCTTGCCAGCAATGGTCCTAGGAGCGTTGTGTACATGGGCGGTGCGCAGCGCTTCCTCAAATTTTGACCTTGGCGAACTCGCCTTTGGTCGAGGAGTAGACTTAAAAGTTTTGTGCATGTTCAAAACTTCTAAAAGTGGTGGGTGCTCAATGAGCTCATGCCCACCGATGTGGGGTAGTCTGTAGTGAAACGGCGGCAGATAGGGTCCATAATGAAGCCCTTACCCATGCGATGCAAGGTCTGCTCATAGGGGTGAATTGTGCGGCCACTAGCACCACCAGCCCCTCGCACCCCATCACGTCTAAAATTTTACACATACCATGGTGCAATTTCTTGTCGCCCTATACCACCAACCATGTTCACCGTGAGACGACGATACCCTAACATCACAAGTAATGATGACGTAATCAGAAAGCAATAATGAGCATCCAGAGTGCCCTACGTGACGCGGCATCGATACGCTGATGTGGCAATGTCGCACTCGCTGACTTCCTCCTGTGCGTCCCAGGTGGTATAAAAGCAAGCGCCAGCTACGAGTCCCTACCCACTTCTCCCCTTCTTTCGTTGCCTCCTTACGCTTTTCCACACACCATGGCTCGCATTACCAGGAAGAAAATATCCGGCGTCCAGTCTGTGGATATGTTTGCTGAATAACAGGCGACACAAGACATCCACGACACACCACTGGAAGAGCAGTTTGAACAGCAGCTGATGGATGATGGAAACGACGAGATAGTGTAGAGAGAGCCAATGCCTGAAATACGACGCCCCCATCCAGTCATTACCGAGGAAGAAGAGGATGACTACGATGATCCAGCATACCACTACCCTGCCTTTAAATGCCGGGGTACACCAGATGTTAGAATCCTAATGGGATTTAGCGCAGTGGTTCGATGGTGTTGGGTGTAGTGATGTGGACACGTCGGAGGCGGTTGTCAGAATTGGGAATAGTATGTATGCCACACCCCATATTTATATGCACCTTGTCATCTGTCTGCTCCTCCTCACCATCTAGATTCAGAAACTCTCGCGTACATCGGCGTGCAACGGCGTCTGATTGCCGTTATTTTGGACGAAGTCACCCTCAGTCAGGAGGAATTCGCCGGTCGGTATGCGCATCTCAGGGACGGCGCCCTAAATTCTCCTTTGGTCAGCAGCAAGAAGCGTCTGACGGTGACCTCATGGCGACGATGTCTTCGTGGATTCGCCGTCAGAAGCCACTTCTGACGGACGTTTTACAGCCTTGCTGCCGGTGTGACCTGCCTTTTCCAGTGCTGATCTTCTTCCTTTGCATTCATCTCTCCCGGCGCCTTGCGGCTTCCGGGGATGAGCCTTAGGTCTACTAGCAGCAGGCTACGGCTAGTCCCGCCGACTTCAGAACTTCAAAAACCAGCTTCAGCTTCAGTTCCCGAAACACAAGACTCCGGGACCTGCTCAGGGGAAGGCGGCTTCGGCGCTGGCTCCCAAGAAAGTAGCACGCGCTATCTCCTCCCCGACGCGTCCCGAAGCCTCGCCACCTCCCCGGGGAGTGAGAGGCCGGAGGCCCGCCACGCGAGGGGTCCGTCGCCCCCTCCGGTGCAGGCTCTACGTGACCTACACCTAGAGCCCCTCTCCTACATTATTGACCCAGAGACCCCTAGGTCGCCAAGTCGACCGCCGCCAGCGTACGAACCCGCCATTGAAGACAATACAAGAGCTCAGCCGGTTGATATAGAGTGTTACGCCCACATTAGGTGGGACGTAATCCTCTCACACTTGCGCCGCAACCTTACCGGTTCTACGTTTAGAGCACGGGATCGAGTTGAGATAGAACTCCTGCTTGCCCTATTCCCGTTCCGGCTGAGTATTCCTTCTTCGACCTACCATACCCTTCATCAGTGCGTACGTTTATTCTACACCGTGTCAATTCACGGTTGGCCAGCAGCCACTTTAGACACCCGCCTTCAAGCCTCAAACGAGTCGGGCATCGAGTACGATGCCAGGATCCTCAACCGATCCACAGCGGCGAGACCGCCCCCCGCGTACGGCTCCTGGTATAGGAGCGCGGCACCCAGAAGAATTGGTCGGCGCCGCCCTGCAGGTCGGCCTCAAGCGGGCCCGCAGGTTTCCTCAAGACGTTAGACTCAACGTTGATTGGCGGAGAGAGCTTCGAATTTCCCACCACCGCCGCCGCATGGGCCTTGATAACCGTTCTCGCTCCGACACCTCCGAGGAATTCCGTTCTCTGAGCCCCGGGTCTCCGCCTTACTTTCCCAGCTCCGACCCCACCCTCGACTCCTCGGCCACAGGATTCTCCATCTCCGACGCGTCTTCCACCCCGGCTTGGATCCCCTGCGACGACGACAACTTGTTCGGAACCCCCCAGTGCGCCCGCTCCCCTGTGCCTATTCCTCCCATCCTGTTCGATGTGCTGAGACACCCCCCCCCCCCCTGTGATAAGCCCTGTGTACAGTGATGTAGAAGTGTGTGATATCCCCTCTGGACCACAAGGGACAAGCCATGTGGGCAGTGTTGTTAGTGATAATGTGTCTTTCCTTGAGCCTCGTGTTATTGAGCTCAATGACCCTGTGATCTCTGTGTACCCGCCTCTCCCTGTTTCCGAGATCACTACTTTTTTCGAAGCAGCCGCCGAAGAACTCGGCGCCCTTGTGCTCCTCGACCCGCCCCCTGCGCCCGTCCCGTGCTTTACCGTGTGCATTCCCCAGCCTGGCCTTGCTGTTCCCACAGTTCTCCATGGCCCCGCCGCCACCCCTCCTGCGTCCTTGGCCTCATCCGATACCCATCCCTCGGAAATGGGCGACGTCTTGGACGACCCTAATAGTGGCCCCCCGGACATCATGAGAGGGAGGAACAACGGAAACAACAATGACAACCAGCAACAAGATGGGGACAACGCCCGCGACAACTGGAACGAGGACGACAGAGGCAACCAAAGGGAAAGTCCGGGACTCGACCCTCTCGAACCCGATACCCCACGGGTCGACTTCGACACCCCCCTTGATGTTGAAACACCTGGATCTTACGACTCCGTTACTCCCGTCTCCCATCTTCAGAAGGCCAACGCGAAGGACGGCGTCAAGATCTTCTTCAACAAGTCCTACCGAAACTGGGCTCCTTTGGATAACAGAACCCTCCCTTGGATCTGCACGCTCGTCGAACGCGGAGTGATGGAGGAAGCGAGCATTCGATGTGCTCACCGCATCTTCGGGGTCACTAAGCCCAACGGCTCCGCCCGCCTGATTTATGACATGTCCCCCGCCGCCGAAGCCTACCATCCACCTAAGTTCAGCCTGCCGAGCATCAAAAGAAATATGGACTCGGCCACCGAACATCTGTGGGCTATGAAACTGGACCTCAAGGACGGATTCTACCACGTCCGACTCCACCCTAAGGCACGGCCATGGTTTGGGATCCGCTGTCATAACAGGTCCTTCCGGTTTACCCGCCTTCCAATGGGTTTTAACGGCGCCCCGTTCATCATGCAAAAGATGACCTCCACCACTATGAACCAGCTCGCTTCGAATCACGGCATTAAGGTTTATACCTACCTGGATGATGTCCTCTGCATCGGACAAAAGCGCGCCCTTCGCGCATTCATGAAGACAGTGGATCGGAGCTCCATTAATGCGAATTGGCGCAAATCCATTACCACTTCAGTTAAACGAATCTCCTACCTTGGGTTCCACATCGACTTAAAATTGAAACGGATACAGCTCACAACCACCATGCGGGACAAGACCCGCTCTGCGCTACGTATTATGTCCTCACGACCCGTCTCCCGCAAGGCATGGTCCCGTCTTGCAGGACTCCTAAACTTCGTCCTTCCGGCCCTCCGTCTCCCCTTTTGTTGGGTGCAACTTTGTCATCTACAGGATTCCCATCCCAACCCCGGCCCCTTCCTTCATCTCAGCCGCCTCATCCACAGTCGTTGGACCCGCTTCCGCCCACCCAAAGGCATCGCCCCTGCCCTCTACGTTGATGCCTCTCCTTGGGGCATTGGTTGGTGGTCTCAGGGCGTCTCCTTGGCCCTTGACTGCCGAGAATGGGATAAGAGAATTTTTGAGCTGGAATCCCTAGGTCTTATCCTCTCCACTCTTTTCGCTCCCCGCGCCCTCACGTTCGGAGATAACATCGGCGCTCTTTGGAACGCAAAAAGAGGAAAGCTCCCGGATTCTATTCTCCTTGCCCTCTCCACCATCGCCCTGTTGGATTACTCTGCTGCTTTCCGAATATCATCGAGGAACTTGGGGTATATCTGTAGCAGGCACAATCCAGCTGACGTCCCGTCTCGGCACTTTTCAAGAAGAGCTTAGGCATGTGTGGGCCCGCTCCTCCTTCGAACTATATAAGGACCCACACTCCCCGAGACGGGACGGACGTTTTACAGCCTTGCTGCCGGTGTGACCTGCTCCCTCCGACCGCCCCTGCTCAACCAGTTCATCTTTCTCCATAATTTTTTGTAACTCTTGTATTAATATCAAAACTTTTGTAACTTTTGTGTTATTTTCTTTGTAATCTCATGTTTTTACTTTCTGTTAATGACCTTTTTTCAAAGGCCCTTTTTGTATACTTTTTCAATATAAAGGAAGGTCCTCCTCACCCTGCGGGGGGGGAGGACTAAACAGCCTTGACCCAGAGACCCCTAGGTCGCCAAGTCGACCGCCGCCAGCGTACGAACCCGCCATTGAAGACACTACAAGAGCTCAGCCGGTTGATATAGAGTGTTACGCCCACATTAGGTGGGACGTAATTCTCTCACACTTGCGCCGCAACCTTACCGGTTCTACGTTTAGAGCACGGGATCGAGTTGAGATAGAACTCCTGCTTGCCCTATTCCCGTTCCGGCTGAGTATTCCTTCTTCGACCTACCATACCCTTCATCAGCGCGTACGTATATTCTACACCGTGTCAATTCACGGTTGGCCCGCGGCCACTTTAAACACCCGCCTTCAAGCCTCCAACGAGTCGGGCATCGAGTACGATGCCAGGATCCTCAACCGATCCACAGCGGCGAGACCGCCCCCCGCGTACGGCTCCTGGTATAGGAGCGCGGCACCCAGAAGAATTGGTCGGCGCCGCCCTGCAGGTCGGCCTCGAGCGGGCCCGCAGGTTCCTTCAAGACGTGACTTAGCGTTGATTGGCGGAGAGAGCTTCGAATTTCCCGCCACCGCCGCCGCATGGGCCTTGATGACCGTTCTCGCTCCGACACCTCCGAGGAATTCCGTTCTCTGAGCCCCGGGTCTCCACCTTACTTTCCCAGCCCCGACCCCACCCTCGACTCCTCGGCCACAGGATTCTCCATCTCCGACGCGTCTTCCACCCCGGCTTGGATCCCCTGCGACGACGACAACTTGTTCGGAACCCCCCAGTGCGCCCGCTCCCCTGTGCCTAGGTCGACTTGGTGACCTAGGGGTCTCTGGGTCAAGGCTGTTTAGTCCTCCTCCCCCGCAGGGTGAGGAGGACCTTCCTTTATATTGAAAAAGTATACAAAAAGGACCTTTGAAAAAAGGTCATTAACAGAAAGTAATAACATGAGATTACAAAAAAAATAACACAAAAGTTACAAAAGTTTGGATATTAATACAAGAGTTACAAAAAATTATGGAGAAAGATGAACCGGCGGAGCAGGGGCGGTCGGAGGGAGCAGGTCACACCGGCAGGAAGGCAGTAAAACGTCCGTCCCATCTCGGGGAGTGTGGGTCCTTATAAAGTCCGAAGGAGGAGCGGGCCCACACATGCCTAAGCTCTTCTTGAAAAGTGCCGAGACGGGACGTCAGCCAGATTGTGCCTGCTACGGATTTACCCCAAGTTCCTCGATGATATGCGGAAAGCAGCAGAGTAATCCAACAGGGCGGTGGTGGAGAGGGCAAGGAGAATAGAATCCGGGAGCTTTCCTCTTTTTGCGTTCTAAAGAGCGCCGATGTTATCTCCGAACGTGAGGGCGCGGGGAGCGAAAAGAGTGGAGAGGATAAGACCTAGGGATTCCAGCTCAAAAATTCTCTTATCCCATTCTCGGCAGTCAAGGGCCAAGGAGACGCCCTGAGACCACCAACCAATGCCCCAAGGAGAGGCATCAACGTAGAGGGCAGGGGCGATGCCTTTGGGTGGGCGGAAGCGGGTCCAACGACTGTGGATGAGGCGGCTGAGATGAAGGAAGGGGCCGGGGTTGGGATGGGAATCCTGTAGATGACAAAGTTGCACCCAACAAAAGGGGAGACGGAGGGCCGGAAGGACGAAGTTTAGGAGTCCTGCAAGACGGGACCATGCCTTGCGGGAGACGGGTCGTGAGGACATAATACGTAGCGCAGAGCGGGTCTTGTCCCGCATGGTGGTTGTGAGCTGTATCCGTTTCAATTTTAAGTCGATGTGGAACCCAAGGTAGGAGATTCGTTTAACTGAAGTGGTAATGGATTTGCGCCAATTCGCATTAATGGAGCTCCGATCCACTGTCTTCATGAATGCGCGAAGGGCGCGCTTTTGTCCAATGCAGAGGACATCATCCAGGTAGGTATAAACCTTAATGCCGTGATTCGAAGCGAGCTGGTTCATAGTGGTGGAGGTCATCTTTTGCATGATGAACGGGGCGCCGTTAAAACCCATTGAAAGGCGGGTAAACCGGAAGGACCTGTTATGACAGCGGATCCCAAACCATGGCCGTGCCTTAGGGTGGAGTCGGACGTGGTAGAATCCGTCCTTGAGGTCCAGTTTCATAGCCCACAGATGTTCGGTGGCCGAGTCCATAATTCTTTTGATGCTCGGCAGGCTGAACTTAGGTGGATGGTAGGCTTCGGCGGCGGGGGACATGTCATAAATCAGGCGGGCGGAGCCGTTGGGCTTAGTGACCCCGAAGATGCGGTGAGCACATCGCATGCTCGCTTCCTCCATCACTCCGCGTTCGACGAGCGTGCAGATCCAAGGGAGTGTTCTGTTATTCGAAGGAGCCCAGTTTCGGTAGGACTTGTTGGACAAGATCTTGACGCCGTCCTTCGCGTTGGCCTTCTGAAGATGGGAGACGGGAGTAACGGAGTCGTAAGATCCGGGTATTTCAACATCAAGGGGGGTGTCGAAGTCGACCCGTGGGGTATCGGGTTCGAGAGGTTCGAGTCCCGGACTTTCCCATTGGTTGCCTCTGTCGTCCTCGTTCCGGTTGTCGCGGGCGTTGTCCCCATCTTGTTGCTGATTATCATTGTTGTTTCTGTTGTTCCTCCCTCTCATGATGTCCGGGGGGCCACTATTAGGGTCGTCCAAGACGTCGCCCATTTCCGAGGGATGGGTATCGGATGAGGCCAAGGACGCAGGAGGGGTGGCGGCGGGGCCATGGAGAACTGTGGGAACAGCAAGGCCAGGCTGGGGAATGCACACGGTAAAGCACGGGACGGGCGCAGGGGGCGGGTCGAGGAGCACAAGGGCGCCGAGTTCTTCGGCGGCTGCTTCGAAAAAAGTAGTGATCTCGGGAACAGGGAGAGGCGGGTACACAGAAATCACAGGGTCATTGAGCTCAATAACACGAGGCTCAAGGAAAGACACATTATCACTAACAACACTGCCCACAGGGCTTGTCCCTTGTGGTCCAGAGGGGATAGCACACACTTCTACATCACTGTACACAGGGCTTATCACAGGGGGGGGTCTCAGCACATCGAACAGGATGGGAGGAATAGGCACAGGGGAGCGGGCGCACTGGGGGGTTCCGAACAAGTTGTCGTCGTCGCAGGGGATCCAAGCCGGGGTGGAAGACGCGTCGGAGATGGAGAATCCTGTGGCCGAGGAGTCGAGGGTGGGGTCGGGGCTGGGAAAGTAAGGTGGAGACCCGGGGCTCAGAGAACGGAATTCCTCGGAGGTGTCGGAGCGAGAACGGTCATCAAGGCCCATGCGGCGGCGGTGGCGGGAAATTCGAAGCTCTCTCCGCCAATCAACGCTGAGTCACGTCTTGAAGGAACCTGCGGGCCCGCTCGAGGCCGACCTGCAGGGCGGCGCCGACCAATTCTTCTGGGTGCCGCGCTCCTATACCAGGAGCCGTACGCGGGGGGCGGTCTCGCCGCTGTGGATCGGTTGAGGATCCTGGCATCGTACTCGATGCCCGACTCGTTGGAGGCTTGAAGGCGGGTGTCTAAAGTGGCCGCGGGCCAACCGTGTGGGCACGCTCCTCCTTCGGACTATATAAGGACCCACACTCCCCGAGACGGGACGGACGTTTTACAGCCTTGCTGCTGGTGTGACCTGGTGGTCGTCAACGGTCGGACAGCTAGTCGCCAAGGTTTGACGAGGGCTTTAAACTTTTCTCAGATTCAAATGGACTGTAGAAGCCCATGATAGCGGATTCTCTACAGAAACGATTTAGGGTTCAATTTGAGCCTCGATTGCAGCCGGCAAAACAAATTAATGATAACGTCTTCGCAGTCGAGAGAAGACTTCCCTTAACAAACTGCTCTACATAGATAAAAACTGCTACCCACTATAAATGGAACACTCTTAGCTCTTCAGGCACGTCTTTTACAGAAGAGTTGATTTAACTGTCGTTTCTGCTGAGGGAATCCCCCTCACTGATAACCGCACTATTGGCTCACGCTTAGAAACCAAAGCAATTGTTCTCTCACGGCAAATATTTGCATAACGAACTCAAGAAGTCTCTCATTAAGCAACGGTTGAAATCCACGCAAATTCTCTTCCACTTCCACGTATGCTTCCGCTTCACTTTGGTCGCTGTCGTCGAATCACTGAACAAGAATCGGAGCAATCCCCAAACGCTCGCAGAACGCCAAACGCCCTCGAGAATTCGACCATTAAAAACAGGACGAATTATTCCACTCTCTAATATTTCACGTCAAAAATCTTTCTATTTTCCTTCCATTTCTCATTGCTCCCCTTAACGCAAAATTGACCATTTATTGTCCACTTTGTTGTTTTGAATATATATATATATATATATATATATATATATATATATATATATATATATATATATATTACTAGCGTGTACTTTACTGCAAACCTATCAGTCATATCACAATCAACTTACTGATTGTCAATCAATCGGCCAGGATCCAAAAATCTCCTGTTTGGTAACTGACCGACATACGGATAGCAGGTGCCTGGAATTTTATTTGGCTTGGCAACCAAAGAAGCAGTACAGCCTACCCATCATAAACAGTACAGCATGAGGCACTTAATAATGGTCACAAGGAAAACAGCCCATTACGTTATAGATGCGATTCTTGGGAGAAAACAACTTATCCCAATAATCGCACCATAACCCTTGAAACCATTCAAGCATGGTCTCTTCAACCTGTGACTTTTAAGTTGTTTACGAGAACGGCTCTTTTTTACAGGGGTGCAAGGTATCTTGTCAGGTCTTGAATACTATTTAGGCGAAGAAGTCTAAATTCATACAAAGGCAGAGATATTGACAAGGTGCACACCTGCACCCGAGAGATTGAGCCAGTCGGTCGCGGCACTGGCTGTAGCGGTGAGAATTACCACCGTAGCCTAATCTTTCCGTTCTTCGCTGGATCCGTGCTAAAGCTACACGCTACACTACCTTGCACCTTGATAACTGTCTCAGAAATGCGGTTTACTTACATAACTGATGCCGTTTTATCAAAAGTGTGGCTAAATATGCATTTATACTTTTGGCAACACATATCCCACGTGATAAGAAGGTTTAAATATATATTTTTATTGTTATTTCGAGAATTGTTTAATTCATATTTTCTCTACATATTACACCAGTCTGGTATCCAGCACCTTACCATCCATTATTACCTATAAAAATTCTATAATAAATTAAACAATAATACTTAAAAGCTCTTTAATATTCGTGCCATTGTGGTCCAAAGATGCACGTAATCTCTACATCATGCAATAATTGAGGTGAACTTTAGTTTTTAATCAACTTGGTTTAGGCTCTTCCTGCTCTATTTCTGTCATATATGTCGTAGATGTCTTTTTTTTCCAGACCAGGGTCGTTTCTCCTTATTCTTGATTTAAATTTAGACGAGTTCCACATTCGTTCCTTAATAATTTCTTCTTTACTGCCACGGTTGTCATAAGAAACAGGTTTCGTCTGAAATTTTATTTCTAAAATCTGATTGTCGAATCGTGGACGTAATTTTGATATAAAAGCTCGGATTTCGACACGAATAATCTGCCTTCAGCTGAAGTGAATTAATTCGTAGAAATTATTTTTAAATGAATAAGATTGGGAGGCTTCTTTCGTTTTACATGAGATTATGAAATGTGTTAATCAGGACTTCCTTAAAAGTAGCCAATTGTCTTTTGGACGAGTGCACAAAGACAGAACATAAAATATGATGGGTAAATCATATACTGCGTCGAACAAACATGAACTTAACTTTAAATTTGTGTGGGGTTTTATCCACCCGTAGGGGGATTTGCCTGCCATTTCGAATGAATCATGAAAAGGAGAGTTAGGTGGACCTCAATTCCAAAGATTCTACCCGGCCAATCTATATTCCACACTATTTTACTTCCGCTAACTCACCGCTTACTGTAAAACCTCTTAATAAAAATTTCTTGGCCGAGATGCCATCATTATTTTCCCTTTAGTGATTTAAATGGTAGGAGGAAAAGGGCTAAGACTTTAAACGAAATCAGGGCCCATCTGAGAAGTTAAATTCGCTTTAGAAAAAGCGAACCTCTTTGAAAATATAAGGCTCTTTGCGAAAGTGGTGAAGTTACTGGGTGAAAATAAAGGTCCCTTTGCAGAAGTAGTGAAGATAGAATGGGAAATGCATTCCTAAATCCAGGGATATGGGATACGATCTTAAAGACAGCACCAATTTAAGAGGATAAGGATAAACGGAGGATGAAAACAAATGAGAAAAGACAAAGAACGAGACTAGTGTAAATGCGTTTCACTCACTCTAGTGAGGCAGGGTGTTCTTATTACAAACCCACACAAACCAAGTTCGTAAAAAGAGCACAATGCTTCACAAATACTAAGTGGAAGCCATTGAAAAGATGGATGATGGAGGTGATACTTCCTCAAATCTGAGAGTGATTTGATTTTTGAACTCTGAAATACCCTCGTTGGTTTCTTCCATGAAAGAACCATGTAGTTGCCAATCCTACTTCATGAGGAGAAAATGGTTGAGAAGATAATAATATTATTGATGAGGACAATGATGATGTGATAATAAAATTGATTATAATAATAAAGATTATGCTAAAGATTGGGTGGGTTGATGATGACGGGTTTTCTCTCTAGATCCAGAAAATGATGATTAAGGTGATAATGAAGGTTTGTCTCTCGAGATCTAGATGATGATAATGATGATGTCTTAGTAGATCCCGAGGAAGAAAATAATCATGAGTTGTTTCTGTCGATCATGATGATGATAAGAAAGATGATGAATTGACTCTCTAGATCTGGATAATGATGATAATGATCGCGGTGTTGTCCCTCTAAATCTGGATCATAATTAGGATGATGATAGGTTGTTTCTATAGATCCAGATGATGATGATACGTTGGTCTCTAAATCTGGCTGATAGTAATAAAGATGATGATGGGTTGTCTCTCTAGATCTGCAAGATGATGATAATGGTAATCTGGATTACCACTCTAGATCCATATGATGATAGGTTCTCTCTAGATCAGGCTGATGGTGATTAAGATAATGATGTGCTGTCTCTCTAGATTCAATTATCATTCTGATCTTTATGGTAATCTGATGTCGTAATCTTTTTTTACGCGATTGTACTCACACCTATTATATTTGACACATTTCTCTCATACATACTTTACCAAATTTACAGTAATATGTGCGCTATTTTTCAAGATTTTATGTGCTTTATTCAGTTGCATTCATTACTCATTCCGTACAAACTTGCGAAGCCTAACTAGCGTCTTCCTCGGGTTTTCTTCTCGTTTTGACTCAGCGATGTGAGATTGTACAAAAACCTGTCTGAATTTAGACGCACATATAGTCATGGCCTAAGGTTTTGAAATTAATATATATTTTTTTTTACTTTTTAGTCTTTTTTCAAATTTACGAAATATGGATAATTAAAATAATGTTTAAATTATTGCCTTTTTTTATAAAGTCAGCAATTCACAAATAATAAGAAAGTACATTGCATTTCTTCACTGAATTCAGAAATACGAGCTCGTCCTGTTCCTCTAGGTGACTTTCTGCCTCTGGGACTTTGTTATTCGATAAAAATGGTAAAATGATGAAAAATATGGGTTAAATGAATGATGATGTTTAATTATAATCTATTTCATAATATTTCTGAAAAAATAAATGTTTGAATCCTTTTCAATTCCAAAAAGGGATCTCTCCCCCCCCCCCCCCGCCATACCCACTATTGTTGCTGTGCAGCAAAGCGACCTGAAAGGCAAGAGGCTAGTTGCATCAAAAATCCCCATTCTTCGGATCATTACTGAACTTAAAAAGATTGATTCAATTCCTGTGAAGAAGTCTGCTGGACACTCACGAGCTTCAAATTAATGCCAAGATTGCCTCCTGGTAAGGTCCGAGCTCAAGGATCAGATTACTTCCAGTGCCAAGATTGCCTCCTGGTAAGGTGCGAGCTCAAGGATCGGATTACCTGCAGTGCTAAGCTTGCTCATGATTGGAAAGAAGCAGGTGTGAACGGTTCAGCGTGCAAAGAGAGGCGGAGACTTTTCGCAAAGTTTTCCATTCGAGAAGGGCTGCGATAATCAAGCTGGCGGTTGATAAAAGAGAAGCCTTCAAATTGTGAGCAATTGCGGTTTCTTATTGAACAAAGATGCATGAATATTAGTCAAGATATCATTAAAGATTTGGTGTTCGACATGCCAAAATGAATTAAAGCAGTCCTGAAAAAAAAGGACATCATTTAAATATTGACTTCACACATTAATTGACTGTATTTATTAATACAATGGGTTTGATCTGGATTTTTTTTTATATTTCACCTTCAAATTAAGATGCAAACATAATAAAACAAAATGCAGCGTTGATTAGTTCTATTAATTTTATTATAGAAAAAATATAGCAATCTCAAAATATTTGGCTATGACTGTAGGCTTATTCCAAAATATGAGGAGCAGTACTCTTTGTGGCCATTATGAAATTAATATTTGTACTATATTTTTGTATACTATAAATTTTTAAGATGACAGCTGTAACATGGTTGGGGCTGATATGTATGACGCTCGTTGTAGTGTGTAGTACATTTGAAGAGAGTGGTATATGGCAGTATCCTTAAGTGGCAAAAAACAGCTGCTATTTTAAGAGAGATTAGGCTCCAACGAGAAAGCAAACCCATGAATGGGAGAAGTAGAATGCGATCAAACACGGATCTTAAATTTGAATCTTTGCTGACATAATCGCCATTGATCTTCGTAGGAGTAATACTAAATCACACATGAAATGTCAAGAAATAAGCACCCTAATCGAATTTGATGAATCCGGTACCTAATAAAGTACTCATAATTACTTCGAGTTGCGATCTCATAACTCATTACTATGCTAAGGAAGTTGCTGATTTTATAAAGGCTAAAAAAGCTAAGAAATTCTTAAAAGATAAATGTGAATTGCTCCAATATTTTTATAATTCTTTAAAATCGTAAATAAATTTGCCATAACAACTTAGGTATCTTATTGCTTGTCTCTTTTGTTAAATTCCTACGATATTGCAATCAGTCTCACGATAATTTAGTAATTGTCATGAAATTGTACACATTCCTACCGTAGTGTCTCTCTCTATTCATAATGACTTTAACTCATTGCTAAGAAAATTACTCTTAATACTCGCAACTAAATTTATCTTCGCTTCAGAAGTGTGCAGATTTTGAAGATGGGTGTGCCATATGTCCCCAAAAATTGATTTTTAGATTCGTGTCCTTTAACTTGGTAAAAGTTTTCACATCCACCAACCTCCCATTCTCCTAAATACTGCTAATCTGTACAGAGATGCTTAATTCGTCTTGGCCTTAAAAAAGTTTAAACAACATATTAGCACGATCAATCCTCGTTATTTTTTTCAAATTTTCGAGCTAACCTGGGCATTGCCAAGGTTTTAAAAATAATCTAAATTTTTTTGGACTTAAGCAATTGATTTCTTTCAGCGTCCGTAACTCTGTGTATTCTTTTGTTCCAAATTAAATCTCAAAGTATTTGTTATCTTACTCACTTGAAACACGTTCAAAAGCATTATACGGGCTGTCCTAAGTGATTAGAATTCCTGCGCTTTGGCTATACTAATGATGATTGAAAGTAAGAGACTCGGCCATTGAAGGGCTCACGCACGAATGATTATTGACAGAAAAATGAGAGAGTAACAGGAGAAAGAAGTAACTAAAATTGTCTTGCGAACCATATCGAAGAGGCATCTTATATAAGCATCTAACATAATAAGTATGAGGAAAAGTATAGCAAATAACCTCGGAATGTTGAAAATAGAGCATATATAGTAATTTTGACAGAATAGCTGAAATATTTCCTAACTTTTAGATTCCTTTGCGTCTTTTTTATCTTGTGTAGTGCACTCTTCCCAGGGGAGACTTGAACTGTTAAACTGCACCTCTGCTGAAAAATGGTCTCATCTGTCGCAAATATTGTATGAGAAAAGGTTTGCGCAAACTTAGTCCTCAATTTGAATAGTTCTAACCTGTAACCTATGTTGTTCGTGGGATTCATGTTCAAGGTGAACAACTTCCTTTAGTCCATGTTTTCTACTCCCCGTACAATTTTATAGGTTGCACTAAGCTGAGCACGTATTCTGCGTTTAAAACCTTTGTGGTCAAGGGACAAGATTAGTTGTTGGCCTAAGACTGAACTCTTTCTAGCCATTCAATGTATTTACGCATTGTTGGCGAAGAGAATTGTACGACGTGCTCATGTTTCGGCCTGACTATAAAGTTGTTCAGGGTGAGCGAAATCTCCTTGTTTTGGAAAAGAAATTGTCTCTTTATGTACTTCATCAGGCGCCACCTCGGCGCATTGCCTAGATAAATTCAGGTCGCTGCTGACTTGCACACCTAAATCTTGTCCAGTTCGGTCGCATGCAAAGGTTACCAAACAAGTATTTTACTTTCAGAGGATTGGCGTGACCAGTATGCCTCATCTTGCACTTATCAAGGTTGAATAGCATCTGCCACATCTCGGACCACTAACCTAAGCTACAGAGGCTGTCTCTCAAGCGTTCTACTTCTTCGCACGAGCTAATCCCGCCGCCTAATTTGGTATCGTCCATGAACTTGGCTATTGTGCATAGCAGTTCATTCTCTATATCGTTGATGTAGACAATAAGCCGCATTGGACCGAAAACGGAGCCCTGGGGTATCCCACTACCTTAAAGGGGACCAGCACGAAGCTGCCCATACGACCTTTACCCGATGCCTACGGTCTGGCAACTAGTTCTAGATTCAGTCTACTACGTTCCCAGTAATACCGACGATGCAGACTTTGCTCATGTACCGGCGGTGAGGCACCTTATCGAAGGCTTTTGGAAGGTCTAGATATAGGATGAATACAACTTGAACACGATCCTAGTCAATAAATATACTATGAAAGAATTCAGGTAGATTTATAAGACACCATGTTCCCGCGAAACGCATGCTGGGTATCTAAAATCAGGTTGTAACAAACGATTATGCTGTCTAGAATTTACCCACGATGGATTTCAGGCTAATAGTCCGGAAATTACCCTCTGCTTTCTCGGTCTTCCATTTTAAAGATGGTCGTCACGTCTTCCATCTTCCAGTCCTCTGGCACCTCTCCTGTTTTAAGTAAATCATTGAATATCGCAGTAAGGTGTCTCGCAACCTCACCGCTGACCTCACTAAAGATTCTGGGAAGAAAGCCATCTGGACCAGAAGACTTATACTGATTCAGGTTGTCTAACCTGGCTCCACATCCTCGTTATCTACCAATATTTCGCATAGAAGGTTCCCTTATTCGAGGTAAGCCCCCGGCCTTGGAGCGGCCTACTTCGTTTTTCAAACACGGAATCGAAGTAGACGTTCAACACGTTGGCAATTTCCGGTTCTGATTCGCGGAACACGCCATCGTCGTCTCTGAAGGGACACGGTGAACCAGTTTGTTGCTATTGACATGCAGGAATAATTCTTTTGGAAAGCTACCTGAAGTTCTTCACCACGCTTAGCTCGGCGCACCAGTGTTTTGACTTTCATTAATTCACTCTGTACTTGGCAAAGTATTCGCCGTTATCGAGGGCTTTCCAAATGCTGTAGGCCAGTTTTCTATTACGATTGTCCGAGGCCATGTCGCGAATGTACAACTGCGGATAGCTAGCAATTTGAATACCTAATATTTTACGAACGAACTGGACCTGGTGAGCTTTGAAGTCGCTTTTGTACTGCAACTTTTTAGCTGTGGTTCCATAGCCAAACCCAGGCTCCATCTGAGTGAGAAAGAGAGAGAGAGATTAAGTAAAGTGAGAGAGAAAAAGAAAGAGAAATTGGGATCAAACGAAATTAAAAGAGTAAGAGAAAAGGTTGCATAGAGTGAGAGATTGAGGTAGAGAGAGAAAGAGTTGTAGAGAGTGAGAGATTGAGAAAGAGCGATAGAATAAGATATATACTCGTATATATATATATATATATATATATATATATATATATATATATATATATATATATATATATATATATATATATATATATATATATATATATATATGCAACAAAGCCCATAGGGAAAAATAATACGAGGATTCCAAGTACTTTCGAACTTTATTTCGAGTTCTTTATCAAGGAATAACGGAAGTATTGTAAATTGTAATATTTATAAGGATGAAACAGAGGAGAAGAAACGCCAACAAAAAAGTAAAAGACCAATGAACAAAATGAAATAATATGAAATGGAAACTTTAGGAGGAGCGAAGATAAATACAAAATAAGATCATTAAATCAGGTAAATTCAAAAGACTAAAGGTTGAAAAGACCATTTAAATACCACCTAGGCAATTAAGGAGGGGAAAAATCTTAACGAGGGATTAACCTCAGAGGTCAGAATCTGAAAACCAAGGTAAAATAAGTAAAAAATGTTCTAAAAACTTGACTCAAATGGAAATAAATACAGAAAAAAACCTAAGTCTACATAGATGCACACAAAATAAAATTAAACTGTATATTACCATCAATATAAATATTTAGTCTTAAATTCAAAGTTTAGACAGTACATTGTGAATATAATTTTTAAAATAACCATCAAGTTTATATAAGCCAAGACTCAAATTAAAGTTGAAAATTTACTAATAAAGGTTTATTCAATGATATTTTGGGAAATTGTATCGTTATTATGACAAATGATTTTAGCGGAATTCCAATCAATATTGTGATTAAGATATGACATATGAATATAAAATGAGCTGCTTTCTTCGCCACGACGGACATTATATTTATGCTGAGAAATTCGTTTTTTTAAACATTTACCTGATTGGTCAAAGTAATATTTACAGCAAATGCCTAGAGATTTTAAAATATGAATGAGAAAAGCAAAGGCTGAATTAAAAGGAAGTACCAGAGTATTCTTGTTCTTAAAAGGTGCGCGATGTTCAAAACTATAAAAAGACTTTTTAGCTAACTGAAGGCATTTATCAAGGAAATGAAAAGGATAGCAAAGTTTATGGCCGAGGTCAAAAACTTTGGAAAATTCAGAGTTAAAAAAGTCAGGACTAACCACAAGAAGTGCACGGAGAAACATTGAAATAAAAATAGATCTTTTGACTTTAATATGGCGAGAGAAGTAAAAGTAAATATAAGAATTTGTCTGTTTTAGATAGACAGAGAATTTGAAACCAGAAGGCGTGCGGTGTATTAATGGCTCTCCTTAGAGCACCAGCCTGTACAAACACAAAATGGAGAAGAAAAAATAAAAGAAATGACTAAAATAATTTGGGTTTTACTCCAATCACGACTCTTTTTGGGGGGAGGTGGGTTCTTCCCTATCTCAGTGTGGTAGAGGTACTTTTTACCTAATGTGTGATTAGCACAACAGATCACTACCTACAGCTTATAGCGTCCTCTATGAAGTCGACCCGAATTGAGATAGCATCCCCTGACTAACCAAAATCGATGTAGATTAACTTCAACGTATCGGAATCTGTCTTTACACACGACTAGGCAGGAAACTATTTAGAAGGCATGACTAGTGTGAAAGAGTAGATTATGGCAATACGAAACAGAAAGGAGGAATCTTCCATATCTTAGTTCCCTCAATTCTTAGGCCAAAAATGCAATCTTCCTCTCCTTAGGAGAGCGTTAATAATGATAATGGCCAAAAGAGTCAGCTGATAATGATAATTCCCCTAAGGGGTATGTTAATGATTATAATGCCTTAAAAGGTGCGTTAATAATGCCTCAAAGGATGCCTTAATAATATGATCATGCAGTAGTTAGGAAAATGTAAATTTAGAAGGGTAGTTAAGGGAGTAGATAAAGAGGTAGAGTAGGATTAAAGGGACTTTAAAAAATAAAACAATGGCTACAGAATGTTTAGATGGCTTTAGAAAGGTTTAAAGGGTTTCGAAAGGTTTAACAAAGTTAGAAAATGTTTATATTATTTTGGAGTGCTTTGGGTGGGGAGGGATATTGGTTAGGAAAGTTCAAAATATAATTTTATAAATGGGCTTGGAAAGTGTAGAGCAGTGGTTTTCAACCCTTTTTGGACAGTGGCGCTCTAATTTCTATCTAAAAGCAGCCGAGGCACTCCAATATAATTTAAATTACGTATAAATACATAATTACGTGGAAAGCACTTAAAAATGAACCACGATTGACATTTAAGGTCATATAAACGAAAAAGGACAATAAACTTTGAAAATAAATAAATCTTACCTTTAAAAGTTTAATGGGAAATTTGAGTTCGATGAACATCCCATAATTCTTTAATATTGGGAATCAGAGTTGACAAGACAACTCTCGTTTCTTCATTCACTGTCTGCAATCTTTCTCTTTTCGTTGTTTTTATGTTGCACAATGCAGATAAGATAGTTTTAACATACCTTTAAGTGCCATTAGGTTTTTAGAAATGTTTTAAATACATATTTTGGGACATTTTAGGCATTTTAAAAATGATTTAGAGTCGCTCCCGTGGCACCCTTAGTTGGCTCTCGCAGAACACAAAGGTGCCGCGGCACCCGGGTTGAAAACCACTGGTTTAGCTGTTTCAAAAGTGGAAAAATAAGTTCAGGAAAGTTGATTTGAGTTTGGAAAGGTTTGAAAGAATTGCTAAAGGTTCAACATGTTTACAAAGAGGTGGGATGGTTTAAAAGGTGGATTTCGGGGTGGTTTTACAAACTGAAAACTCTAAAACTGTATCAACCTGAAGTCCGTCCGCGCAATAGGGTCTCGGTTGTTGTATGGAACCATGCTACTGGTGACATCTGGAAGTTTGGATGTCGCACCGTCTTCAATGCCCGCAGATGCGTTATCTCCCGAACTCAATACCTATGGGAGATCAGCGGCTAAATATCTTCTACACATTTTCACTTCTAATAACTTCACCTCTTTCTTTGCAGATCTTGCGTTACAAATTTTACACGGGAGATGCCCTCTGGTTTGGAACACCCGGAAACAAGTTCTTACCCTCTAGTGATTAATTTTTGGAGGTATGCCAGATGTCCTATTAGCCCCAGCGATTAGGATTATGAGCCAAAATTCCCTCATTTGTTTAAATAATCTCTATTCAAATTTATTCATGTCCCCAAAAGCAAATTTGTACCTATAATTGCATGAAAATAATCCCATCGCTAATAGGGACCTGCCTTAGGCTGGGACAAGATGAAAAGAATTATGCGCTCTGTCCGTTTCTTGCACCCTGAGTAGTCTCCTCTTTTGATTTCTCGGGTTATCAACCGTGCAGCTATTTCCTTCTGAAATAATCTCAGCGCTTCTAATGAATTTTGTCCTTAAATTTAAAGCAAAAACCAACGAGTGCATCTCCCGCAGAAAGAGGTGAAGATGGACAAGTAAAGATGTGTGGAAGATTTATTCCCTCAGATCCTCATCCAGGCATTGGGGCCGGAGGAGCAGACAGCAGGTATTGGGGCCAGGATGGCACACAACTTATTTTGAAAACCTCATGATGAACAACAAGCAGATATGCCTTCGTTGATTTTCGATAAGTAATAGATAATAAAAATTCGTAGGAAATAAATAAAAATAACTAGTTAAGAAAATAAGAATTATGTAAAAAATAAACGATAAAGTAAAAATAAAACAAAATAAACGCACAAAAATAAGATCGAAAATAATTAATTAAAAATAGGTGAATAAATCAAAAGGAAAAGATAAATAAAAGGAAATATGATATAAAATGAAAAAAGTTGATTAATAAAAAAATAAAAGAGGAAATAAACTTTAAAATAAATAATACAAGAAAATGATTAATAAAAAGATTCGAAGTTAGTGAAATGTCCAACGCAAATTAAACTGACGGATTTTTGCAAAAAATTATTCTCTCGATTCAATCTCTTGAGTAAATCAAAGTCTAAAAACTAAATGCTCCTCTAGAGTTCTTCGCTCGTGTTCCCTTCCTAACCCTGTAGAAGAGATAAGTCCTTCGGAGGTGGTCCGTAAAGGAGCTGCTTCCATTTGGATTCCTGTTACCCGCCTCGCTCGAGGCGGCCTTCGTCGCATACTTGGAATAACTGGCGATAATTCATTTTCATTCTGCGCCAACTCCCTGCAATAGTTTGCGGCACTCATAGCATCGTAGCTCATATCACAACATAATTGGTTGGGTATTTTGGCTCATAAACAAAACAATGACGAGTTTTAAATGAATGTCCTGAAATTTTCTTTGACATTTAGACACCGATGGAGAATTATCGAAGGCAATGTCGTAGCTCTTAATTCTGGCTCATTTGGGCACATATTTGTATAGGAGGTTGAATGTTTATCGGATCAGGTTATTTAATCGCTGAACAGCATTGCTTTGAGCGAAGGAAACCAGAATAGTTGTTGCGCAAAATAAGTGAATTAATGGTATGACAAGCATAAGTATTGTTGTACAGTGAATATTTTTTTATTAGAATGTCATTTCTATACATCACGATCCATAGAGACATGTTATCCTTGAATATGGTGCTGTCAAAGTTAAACTTTAGTGGATTGTGAGGTGGAGCATATTGCCGGACATTGTGATTATATTCATTTTAATCCACAAAAAAATGCTGGATTTTCAACCATAACTTTATTGTACAAAAGAGTATATGGTTTACGGACGAGCCATGAACAGTGTCCAAGGTCTCAGATCGAATGTGCATTATGTATGGATGCCACTTAAGATCAAGGTGCACAATACGAATGTATGATGATCTTGTTAGCTCAGTACCATTCTTCCAGATTATATGGATTTGATTCAAGCTTTTAGCGAAACGACCGCCTAAGGTTTCGAGGCGGAGGCAGGAAAAGACTCGCATGGCGAGCCCAGCCTTCCCCGATAAGTCCTCGAAAGCGAGAGCGTCTTGTTTGGCCAAAAGAGCCCGGAGTTCTGCCTCAGGAAAGCGTAGGACCATTTCAGTG
Source organism: Ceratothoa steindachneri (assembly GCA_963969495.1). Classification (NCBI taxonomy): domain Eukaryota; kingdom Metazoa; phylum Arthropoda; class Malacostraca; order Isopoda; family Cymothoidae; genus Ceratothoa; species Ceratothoa steindachneri. The sequence goes on from OZ018322.1 coordinate 214,015,069, forward strand.
AGTGACTTCTCTTTGAAGAGGGCCCCCGCATCTCCTCCACGCTAAGCCTGGAGGGCATATTTCTACTATGGAATTGTTGTGAGTCCGTGAAGGAGCTGTTGAGGCTCGTCTCCTCCCATTTCCCACTAACAATCATTTTGCTGGAGACCGTGGTGGATTCGTGCCTGCTGTCTACCCTCCCATGGCATACTGGTTTCGGGAACCCATCACTACAGAATGGAGGCCGGGCAAGAGGATGAGCCATTTTAACTTAGCCTGATGCCTCCGTTCTTCTCTTAACTTAAAATACCTCATTCATGAGGATAAGTGCAACTGCGTACGTTCCAACTGCAACCTACTTCGCCGCATCGTTGCATGGTTTCAGAGTCCTTTTCTACTACTTCTCGGGAATTCGAACGTAGAGAATCCTCTGGAGAGAGAACTCGATCAATCCCAGCCGTCAGGTCCTTGCTTTCCAAATCGACGAGCGGGAGAGAATCCTAAATGTGGATTATTTCAAGCACCAATGCCTGAGAACCATTTCATTTACCTGCCTTGATCTCACCTTGTGCTCTCCGAAAGCATAATTTGATTTCCAGTAGGAGGTGGTTGATGAGCTCCAAGGAAGTAATTACTTTCTCATTCGAATATCATTTTCTGCTTTCCACCTCCTAAAAGACTACCCATATAATAGTTAGAGTGGGTGTGGTAGTCCGCATTTAAGGAAATGACTGATTCCTCTGCCCCAGAAGCGTTATGCCTACATACACTATAAGCGCTGGCCAAACAATTTCACTGTCGGTGAATTTCGTTGAGCTAGGGCTAGGTTCCGGTATGTTTCGAATCATGCCTGCCGCTCTTCCTGTCAAGCATACGTGCCTTCACTTAACTGAAAGACCCTTCTAGCAGATGTGTGGAAGAGAGTTAAAAAGATTCTGGGCAATTTCTCGCAAGACCGTCCTCTCGTTCTCCAGGAGAATGGGAATGCAATCTTGGACCACGCGTCGATAGCGGAGCCTTTCGCCACCACTTTCTCTGCATTATCTATCCGAGATACTGCTCCACCAGTATTCAAGGGACGTCGTGATATCGTTAAGGGCCGCCTAATGAAGTTTACCTCTTTTGGCGGAGAACCCTTCAACCACCTATTTCCATTGAGTGAGTTGCGTTATGCTCTCATTATATACGTGGACAGCGCCCCTGGTCCGAACAATGTCCCGTATGTCATACTTTGACACCTAAATGATCGAGTCATGGCCTTTCTTTTAAATATGTTAAAGAGGATCTGGACAAAGTCTATCCTCTTTGAATCTTGGCGAATGTTTACTCTAATCGTTTTTTTGCAATACGGGGAGAGAGATCACGGTTACCTTCGAATCTCTCTAACCTCCTGCATCTACAAATTGATAGAGAAATTGGGAAATAATAGAGTGGCCTTTTGCATGGACAGCGAAGTCCACCCCTATTCCACACAGTGCATCTTTCTCAAGCTCTACTACACGTTGGATGATCTTTTCCTACTGAAAAATGCCGTCTGCAGGCCTTCTTTAGTAGACAGCTTTACACCAAGCTGTTTTCGACCTAAAGAAAGCCTATGATACCGCATGGCAATACAGTATTATATAAACTCCTCACGCAATGGGGGGAGGGAGCGCGTCCCAACTTTGATCTCAAATTTTTGTGAGATTGTCGATTCTGCGTAATGGTGGGAGGATCCCTCTAAGGGGCTATTGAGCAGGAAAAGGATGTCACACAGTGAAGTATCCTCAGTGTAACCCTCTTTGTCATAAGCATCAACAGTATCAACTCGGCGCTGTCGAAAGATTTCCTTGCTTTGTTCTACCGGGAATACGTTTTGACCTCTTTTGATGTGGTCCAGATACTAATTGTGGGGCGTCAACTCCAACAGGCATTCTATCGAAACTTTCACTGTGTCGAAGCGTCTAGGTTTCGGTTTACCTTGGCCAGCCTAAGGTGGAGAATTTGTACAGGCAACCACTACTCCAACCTGACTCGGATTGTCTGGGAGGTTGATATTCGTAGCTTTAGGGTCTCATACTCATGTCATGGACTTTCTTCGTTCCTCCACGTTCAGCCCCTGGGGTTTTAATATGGCTACTGCCTTACTTTTCTATCAATCCTTTGTTTGTTCGAAGCTTGACTATGGATGTGAGCACTATGCATCCACAGCCGTGCGTATATTGCGCAAAATGGCATTAATTTTCTACAACGGTCTTTGCCTGGTGAACGGTTTCTTCCGTACGTCCCCCATTGATAGCCTATTTTTCTATGCTGGGGAGATGCTACTGGCTCTGCACTGTGAACAGTAGATTATGCGTCTGTACGCGCGATACCAGCGCCTCCCTCAGTCGCCAACGGCTCTCACTGCATCCTGACGGTGCCATTGCCACCGAAATATGTCAGTCATACCATAAAGCCCTTTAAGTTTATTTCTAGGAAACTTCTTCGAGAGCATAGTGTAGCCCTCTGGGCGGTGGTGCCTATGGCTCTGTCCAGGACGCCACCCCGGAAAGTAGCACCTTTGACTATTTGTCGCCACGCCTCTGCTCCTAAAGCTTCCAGAGTTTAGGAATTAAAGCTTTCGGCCTTTTGGGGGCACACTTTTCATCACGCTAGATGCATGTCAGTGTATACGGATGGCTCCAAGTCCCAGGATTATGTCTTTTTCCAAGGAGTATCTTCTGTGTTTTAAGTCGGCAGGGCCTCCTTAACATCTGTATTCACAGGCAAGCTGTTTGCAATACACCACTTTGTACTAGAGAAAACGCATTATGCTCTATTTAAAAGCCAGATCGTGATCTATAGCTACTCACAAAGTTTCTTGAGTGTTTGGTGGAAGTTGTAATTTCAACACTCTCTGATTCGCGCTATCCGCGACGCCATGGTTTTCGCGATCCGGGTGGATGTCGAGATTATCTTTTGCTGGGTTCCAAGACATGTGGGTTTTGCGGCACTTAAACAAATAAATAATATCGTAATTCTCATATCATCGACCGACAGCTTCGTACACTTTTCGATTTAAACAGAGAAAATTAGTCAAACACGATTTACCCTTAATAAAGCTGTGTTATGATTCTTTAATCAACCTATGTTTATCTAAATGATCCCTAATAGATTACATCATTTTTCTCAGCACTGATTTCAAGGCGAAGTAATTGGATATATTAGCTTTCTCCCATAGCATTTGTACAATGCTAGTCTAACGATTTTCTAAATATGCATTCTAGAGGCTCACTTAACAAATCTTTACTACAGAATAGTAGGAAAAATCTCATCAGGGCCAGGTGCTTTAATAATATTATTTTTCATTTTTTTACGCTATCTTCCTTGTAATTAAAAAACCCTCTAATTTTCCTCATTTTCACTCCTAAAGATCAAGGTTTTCTCAGGGGAAAATAGAACATTCTAGAGTGTAAATACTGAACGAAAATACTTATTTAACATCCTAGCCATATTTTATCTATAGCCTTAGTTATGTATGATTACAAATAACCTTTTGGATCTTTCTTCGCCTATTTTTCGACTTTAATTTTCTAAATTACTCTTTTCTACACTAATTAAATTTTATATGTCCCTGGGTAGTTTAGTGTATATCTTCCTTAATTGAGCGTCACTTTTTTGTTTTTTCCTTATAAATGCCCCTTTTAATGGCGATATAATGCTTAATTTTATTTGAGCTCCATTTAGGTTAGAGAGTCTTGGCTTTAATCTCCCCAAATGGAATGTTTATATTCTGTGCGACAATTAATTGTTGAATCATTGACTAATATTCTTGATCTGCACTAATTCTTTCTACCTGAGGGTTATCTTCCCCCACGACTGCTCTCACTGACATCACGTTTTCTGACCTCACCTCACTCGCTAGTCCACAAGCAACCGTTTACGAGTACCTCTTTAAACGCCTTAAATCTGCTTTTATAAAGTCATGGATTTTAATCTTATTTTGCTAATGAAAACTCCGCTAAATTTGAACTTAAATCTAATTTTGCAAAGGTCGCTATTTCCCAAATTTCCTTCAATATCCGTATCGCTAATATCTTCTCTATTTGTTAGAACTAAATGCAATATATTATCACTTCTCGGGGGCTAGTTTACAACCTGTCTAGAAGAAAATTACTCTGCACAATATTAAAAAATTCCTCAGCTTTCTGTTCACCTACAACAGATTCCCAGTCATTGTTTCTATAATTAAAATCACACATTATATACACATGTTTACTTCTATGTGCGCGTTCTATCTCTCACCACATATGGCAAGAAACTTCCATACTAATATTTGTTGGGTATATAATAATCCTATGACAGATTATTCCTTTCCCTCCTTAACATCTAGTCATAATGAGTCTGTTTTAGTGTCTGTTCTAATTGTATTGTTTTCACTACCTTAGAGATTATCTTTAATATAAATAATCGCCCTTTCTCGTTTCTTCTTATTCTTATCTCTACGAAACATATTATATATATCAATCATGTATAAAGTCGTTTCCAACTCAATCAAGCCATGACACTCTTATCGCACTAACATCAAAATTCTCTTAACAAATCTGTCTTATTCATTATGCTCTAACTGTTTGTGCGCTATATTTTCAATGCATTATTCTTTATACTCTATCTTCCAAGTTCTCTGCTCATTTTCTTGGCAGTTACTCTCTAAACCTATTTCACTGTACTCACCCCTACCTGCTTCATACTAATTACAGTGACAGCCTATACCTATACTCTGCTCGAGACAGTCACTTAACACTTTTACACCCTTGCGACTCAAGAACATTCCATCCATTCCATACAAATACTCCATAAAAAAATAACTCACTCCATGTATCCAAAAACACCAGTTCCTTACCATCTCTCTCTCTCTCTCATAAAGAAAGTAGAGGGGAAAGATGACGCCCCCTTGTCGCGGGAAGAGAGCTTGTGTGTACCTTTGACTTTTTTAGCTATGTCGGCGGGGGTACCTCTTCTGGGTACCCCTGGTAGGGCTTCCCTTGTCAATTTGGTCGAAAACGAGATTCCAGACTAAGTGCGGCATTCCTTTCTTTTTCTACTGTATCCTTCTCCTTTTTTTACTTTTATCCTATCTCTCCCACTTATACAAAAATATAAAACAAAAAAAAGCCTACTCCTATCATGTCACTCTTTCCCTATATCCCCTCTATCTACATATAAGGACCTGGCAGCTAACTCATGCGTCAGAATAGAGGCTTTGGAACCTCTATAAACAACGCCAATCGACGCTCACTGGTTGCGAGAGACTAGGATTAGAGGTGTCCTAGGCGTTGGGGCACGCTAAATGGGATGAGGGTAGTGCCCCGTTAACCCCTTCCCTGGCGCGTAATTATTGACCGTTCCCAGTGCCCGTTGACGGGTGCCTCTGGTAGCATCGGTCCGAGGTGACGGCCTTTTTGTTCCCAGGTTGGTTGCCAGGCCAATAAAAAGCTTTGGGTTGAGTCTCTCGGTGGGTTCGGGATACCCATTGAACGCTGCCCCGAGATCCTGGCCTTTGTGAAGGGAACTATTAGGAGTTTATTAAGGGGCGTGCTTCGTTGTTGTTCACCTGGTGAGAAATCGATGGCCCCTTCAGGGACCGTCTGTGCTGCTTGGTTGGGAGCCACGGCACGCCGAAACTTGAGGACTCGGTCGGACGAACAGCAGCACATGGAGCGTGCCTTCTGAAAGACTCCGAAACGACTTCGATCAATAGGCGGGAGCGACTCACGCGGGGAAAACTCACCAACCATTCTTTTTATCATTGATTGGTTGCAAAGTATTGAAAGAGAGAAAGTGTTCAAAATGACCAGCAAGAAAGGACCAGGAGCTCTAAAATACACGTGCGCAATATGCCACATAGATAAGTGGTGCGTGGACTTTCCGGAGGGGGGTTTTTCAAAATACCACCCGGCCAGTTCCTGCCCCGACTGTATTCTAAACGGCCAAATCAAGGAGCTAAAGAAAACATGCAGGGCTTCCGAGGAAAGATCCAGGAAGTTGGAGGAGAAAATAAACAGCCTCGAATTAGAACACGCCGGACCGATTCGCAGGCTAGAGGTCAGAATTGCCGAGCTAACGTCAAGCCCTGTACTAAACACTGCATCTGTAGTATTCCCTCCAGAACTAGGTCCGCATGCTACGGATAAACACTCAAAGAAAAAGAAAAGGAAGGAAAAGAAACAGGAAGAACAGAAAGTTAAAACAGAAGATAAAGTAGAAGCTGAAAAAGAGAAAGTTGAAGAAGAGGAAGAAAAGATAAAAACAGAAGAGTATATAACAAAGGAAGATAGGGGGGAGGGAAAGATGAATGAGAAAAAGAAGAAAAATAAGATTGAGAAGAAAGAGGGAACTAAGAGTTCGCTTCCGCAAGGAAAGACTCAAACCTCTGCACGGAAATGTCCAAGGGTTACCCTTGTGGGTGATTCCCAAGCACAAGGTTTGCAGCCCCTGCTAGCGGCCCGCCTTCGCACTAGTGTGAAGGTATGCTGCCAGCCAGGACGGGGAAACCACCACTTCAGGGTAGAGGCTGAGAAATCTCAGATCTCCGAAAATTCATTCGTTGCCCTGATGGTGAGTGGAAATGACCTCTACATCTGAGGAGGCAGAGTAGGCCCCAGCGAGAAAATTATCAACACGGTCATGGGAGCCGTGGACGACTGCGGATTAAACACTCGCAAACGGGTCGTTGTAGGGATGCTCCCAAGAAGAGGTACTAGCCGGACAGCTCACTCAAGGAACGTGACCCTGAACCAGCGCCTGTCCGACCTCTGTACGGCGGAAGGGGTCTTCTTTCTGAACCCTTACCGCACCTTTTACGGTCGAAACAACCTTTACCAAAGGGACGAGGTGCATCTTTCATTCAAGGGAAAGGCTGTACTCTGTAACTTAATCCAGGATGTCGTAGAGCGGACGCAGAGGAACGTGCGACCGAGAGTGAAGGCAGACATAAAACAGTATGTCCGTGTCACTCCTGGAACGACGTTCTTAGATGTGGCAAAGAGGGGGTACTGCCAAACAAAAGAAGCCGGGAAACGGAAGAGCGTAGGGAGTCTTACACTGGGAATAAGTTTCTTGAGCTTCGTGGCCTCGTAGCAACAGAGGAGACGTGGATTAAAACCTCAAGACAATATTTTGAAGGTGAATTCACAATTCGTGGTTACCAGCTCTTCCAGAAAGATAGGCCAGACAGAGAGGGTGGCGGTGTGATGTTGTATGTCAAGGATACTCTCAACTCGACGGATTGCAACATCGTATCCGATCATGAACTACTAGGTGTTGACCTAGAGATAGGTCCTGCCAAATACAGAACTCTGGTGCTTTATAGACCTTCTGCCCAACTTGTTGAAAAGGACAAAGATCTGTACCAGCTACTAGGAGAACTTGTCGAAGACAGAGTGTGTATCGTCATGCGAGATTCAAACACAAGTTGACTGGGAAACCAGAGAACCCTGTGGTGAGAACGCACTACTCCTGGAGTTCGCGGACAACGAGTTCCTCACTCAATGGGTGGAGATTCAACGAGAGGAGACAATATCCTCGATTTGGTTTTCACCATTAAGGATAGGATCGTTGAGGACCTCTTTGGTTGCGAAGAAGTCGGTGGCAGTGACTACCGGCAAATTAGATTTGTAGTCAAAGTCCCCAAGGCAGAGCCTGCAACTAGTAAATCGAGGAAACTTGATTTAAGAAGAGCAGACTTTGCATGTCTACGCGCGGGACTGACTAACGCGAGGCTAGAGGAGTGCGAGGCTGTTGAAGACTCTTGGAACACTTTCCAAACCACATTGATGAGTCTTCAATCGCGTATCATCCCTCTAAAATGCTCCCGTCGGTCCTCTGTTCAACCAAAGTGGTTTAATCGAGAAATCGGCCAACTGCTTAGGGAGAAGAGAAATGTGTACCGGCAATCGAAGGTCTCGGGTGACTTTGGCGAATACCGGATGCTAGCCAGGAGAGTGAAGTCCAGCATAAGGGCGGCTAAGTGGTCTGAGGAACTCCGAGTGGCGAGACTCTGTAAAGAAAGTCCCAACGAGTTCTTTGGATATGTAAACAGCCGTAAACCAATCCGTCGAACGATTGGCCCTTGGAGGAATGAGGAGGGGACATTAAAGCATTCAGATGCAGAAAATGCTAGCCTCCTCAACCACTACTTTTCTTCAGTGTTTACTGAAGAGTGTGGTCCCATTCCCCAGCCGACGGATTCCTACTCGGGGAAAAAGCTGGAGGTACTGGACTTCACCGAAGGAGAAATAAAGAAAAAGATCGCTGACCCAGAGACGAATAAGTCCTTCGGCCTGGATGGGTTTCTATCTAAGGTGCTAAAGAAAGTGTGCGATGAAGTATCACGACATCTGTGTGCTATCTTTAACATGTCAATCCGGGCCGGATGCGTTCCTAGAGACTAGCGTGAGGCGGAGGTAACTCCGATCTTCAAGAAAGGAGACCCCAGCCATCCGTCAAACTACCGACCCATCAGTTTGACTTCGATAGTCGGTAAACTCATGGAAAGCATGATAGTGGACAAGATAACGTCTTATTTAGACTCAAACCTGCTACTGAAGAGTTCCCAGCACGGCTTCCGAAGGCAACGGTCATGCCTGACGAACCTTGTGTAATTCTTCCACTTCGTGTTCAGTGAGCATGATCGGGATAAAGCGGTAGATGTTGTGTACCTTGACTTTCAAAAGGCCTTTGATAAGGTACCACACCGCCTACTTCTCCGGAAAGTGCGTGCATAGGGCATAAACGGCAACATAGCAGGTTGGATAGAGAGCTGGCTAAGTGACAGACGGCAACGAGTAGTGGTGAATGAACGGGCCTCTAAATGGGTGCCCGTATCTAGCGGTGTTCCTCAAGGTTTCGTCCTGGGACCACTACTGTTTATTATCTATGTCAACGACATGGCCAGAGACATTGTTGCCCAAATCTCCAAATTTTCCGACGACACTAAGCTTAGGAACCAATGTGGCGAAGGAGGGAAACACTGCCCGCCTCCAAAAGGACCTTCAAAGGATTAGGGAGTGGTTGCCCACGTGGCAAATGCCTTTCAACGTGGGGAAATGCAAAGTAATGTATATCGGCTACCGAAACCCCAAATCTCAGTACATCCTGCAGGGCACTGCTCTTGAATCGAGTGACACTGAGAAGGACTTGGGTGTTACTATCCCTAGAGACCTCAAGTTCTTAAAACAGTGCATCGAGGCAGAGAAGAAATCCCAAAAGATGTTAGGATACATAAAGCGCCAGTTTGGATACCTTAACAAGGAGATAGCCCTCGTTCGACCGTACCTGGAGTATGACGTACAATTTTAGAGTCCTTCGTTTCGAAAGGACATCGCAAGGTTGGAACGCGTACAAGCTAGGGCAACCAAACTGATTCCCTCTATCCGACATAAAAGTTAAGATGATAGACTAAGGGAATTAGATCTGTTCTTGCTGGAAACCTGGAGACTGCGTGGTCAGCTCATCGAAGTTTTCAAAATACTTCGAGGGTTCGACAATGTTGACTACCGGGATATTTTCACACTGAGTGAGAACAGAACGCGCAATCCCGGCTTCAAACTTGAACTGAAGCTTTACAACCGCAATCTGTGTGGAAATACTTTCACTTACAGTATCTGCGGTATGTGGAACGCACTTCCAGTGGAAGTTGTCAACAGTGAATCTGTTGACCAGTTCAAGTCAAGACTAGACAAAGTCTTGAAAAGTGGCCGTTTAGGGACGCAAAACAATTGAGCAGCCATGTGCCTACTCGATTGCTAGTCCAAAGGTACCCTCTTTGAATGGACCGTAAGGTCTCCTAGGGTACTTCCTTTCCTTGTTACTCCTTGTTCCTTTTATTCTCTCATTTCACCAAACTGCATCTGACATCCACTCACTTCCTACTCTAAGTGTAGGTAAAATCCTTTGACTCTACACACCTCCAAATACAATCCTGAAACTTTCCCAACAAATTCCTTTATCTAAACACTAGATCCTCCATCCTAGTTTTCCTGTCATTCACTTTCAGATGTAAAACAGCAACCGTATCCCTTTCAGCTTCATCCACTATTCTTCTAATACTCTAACTCACATCCGTTACATAGGCACCTGGAAAATGAACCATCTTCTTCCTCCAGTACTGACGTTAGCAAAAGGTCCTGCCTAAATACCTAACCTGTGATTCACCAACCACAAGAGCACTTCAGGCACTTTATTTGATTTTTATGCGCCCATTACCCTCCCCCCTCCACCTAGATCTCTAAAGAAACATAATCTATTACTACAAGTAATAGGCATAGATTTACTCTCTCTATCTAGGTCTACTATCCCTACATCCTTAACGCTGGCATCCCTACTTTTATCTAGAACAGAACTCCACTAGCCTTACAATGCCTAAAACCTCCAATAGGCCTAGTGCTATTTCCTCATTTAACTCCACCCCACTCCTCGCAGCTCACATACAACACAATCAGTCCCCACTCCTACCATTCTACACCCATCGCAAACATCACAAGACTCAGGCTCACTCTTTCCTCCAAGCTCAACCTCAATCATCCACCTTTCTCTCAACTCAATGCAATCAACCATGTTTACCTAATTAATATTTTAAAAATATAAAGTTCTTGCTTTATATAAAAAGTTGTGAATAAACTCATGAAAAATAAAGAACAGCACACTATATAACACTTTATAGAGTTAAAAAGAACACTAACTCACTACATGAATTAACTTAAATATCTAGCAATACGAGAACTGATCCTAAAATACCTGCAGAGTATCACAACCAAACAACAGAAAACCCTTTTATATTCCAAACAGAGGATAATTAATAAACACAAATGGACAATACTACGCATTCGAATCAAACTGGGACTTCAAAATTATGATGAATATCAAGTCGGTTAGAGAGCGTCTTCAAATGCAATCTTCGAGGAGAAAGCCACTTTGTCCTTAATAACGATGAAGTAAAAAAGAACATTCTTGGGAATAGACACCAATTATCTTTTTTTTCTAATTATAAGGTTACTCCATAAGTAATGCGGCATTTTTTTATATTTATCATTAGTTTATTAATACAAATCAGAGAACTCTTTGAAGTTATTTATATGTAAATATGTATTTATTTATTAATTTGTTAAGTAATATATAATTTTCACTGGCTTCTAAAATTATTTTCCATCTTTCACTTTACTTTTCAAGGTCTAAAAATATTTAAATTTATTTTTAAAAGTCTAAAAATCATTTGACCTTTAAGGTGTTTCGACCTCTTCTGTTATTTCCATCTACATTCTCTTCAAGCGATTCGCTAAGCTCTTAAAAATAATAATAATAATCTGATGGGTCTAAAAAGTGTCAGTAGGGAGGATGACTCATTAGTTCCCAATCTAAATCGTTAAGCTTTGGTTGCGCGTTGTCTTGGTGACAGAGCACTTCTTTTCTTTTGATTAATGCGGCCATTTTTTTCTTCAGGTATTAGTTACAAATGACCCAAGTGAGCACAGTAATCATCTTTGTTGATAGTCTGATATGAGTAAGAAGTTCAAAATCAATTATGCCATTCATATCCCACCAAACGCACACGAGAATATTTCGTGGATGATGAGGCCCCTGTTTCGGTTGTAGTTTAGTTTGCTCCAAGAATAACCCAGTGTCTTAGAACGTATTATATAGGCAAACTAAAATTAAACATTCCAATTTTACTGCTACATGAATCAATAAACTCCTCTAACTTCACCTTTGTTTTCGTTTAATTTGTGATCTTTGTAAGCTCCTTCCTCTACACTACAAGCCAGTTAATTCCTATGAAGCCTCAAAATTGAGTGCTGCAATGAAATGAAATTAAATATTAATATTATTGAGGTTATTTTTGATAATATATTTTACCTGTATATAAATATGGTGGGTGATGAGAATATATATATATATCGACTTGGATTTTATCGCGGCTGTACTAGAGATAGTTTTGCACTCGAAAGCAGTTAGTAAATAGATTCAATACAACAAAAATTGAAAAATGAATGAAAGAAATGTTCAAAAACTTGAAAAAATAAATTACCAATAGGTATATAAAAGATAAGGATTTCTAAGTCAAGTTAAAAGTGACCAAGAAGAAAATGAGGTGGAAAACAAACAAGGCAAAAGTGGAACAAGCGTAGAAATATAAAAACCATGATAGTAGAAACGAAACAACCTGAAACAAAGGTCACTTAACTGAAAACTAACCATAGGAATTAAATTTATCACTTAACACTCAGTTAGACCGATAATAATCACGCTGAGACTAACGATGACAAACGAAAAGATTATATTCGCACACAAAACGTGAAAACACTGATTTGATTTATCAAATACTTAAAGCACTGGAGGAAAACACTCAATCTAAACGAGAAAAGATATATACTGATGAGATTCAAGTTAATATGAGTCTACCTTTTCTTTATCTGATTATTTGAGAATAAATTCTTCTTTTTTGAATTCAACGATAGATATATCGTAATTTTATATTTATTTTTAGTAATGTTTAACTTTGCCTAGTGAGGCTAAAATCTAATGATTAAATTCATCAGCGGGTTATAAAATCAGGGAGGAAAGTTTGAATCCACCTTAATCCGTGATTAACCTCAGTAAGCCATACTTGGAGCTCTCGCTAGCATAGTGGACTATTAGATTTCCACGCCTAAGTAGCGGGTTTGATTGAAAGGAAGAGCGAGCATAGTCTCCATTAGATCATGGTCCGGTGGCTGGCTGACTCCTGCGCAACGAGGTTTCGGCTGGCTGGCACTCATGCTCTATAGTGATAATACTCGCCTTGCCTTTTTTCTTTTATAGTTTTATATTTAATATTTAGAGCGTCAATCAATTATTAACCGTGAATAAAATATTGAAAAAATTACTGTCTATTTATCATTCATAACGTAAATACAATAATATCTCGATATATTTACTCTACTAAATTCATGGTGCAGAAGTGGACACCATCGGCTACGTAATTAAACAAAGGGTCAATCACAACACGCAGCACCATATGCCCGTAGCTATAGAACCCACACTGTAATAGGACTTGTGTAGCTGAGATAAGATAATATTTTGTTAGTCTTACATTGATTTTATGATATTTACAGTCATGGGAATGATTTGGGGCGATTGACTAATATGTGAAGTCATATGCAGGTTGCAACCAATTCAGGGCAAGTTTGAAATTGTAGATTGAAAATTGGTGGCGCTTTTTTAGTAAAAATAATTTAATTTGTTCTGACAAACGTAATCTTATATTTTCACATTTTTTTCACAAATTCCCTTTTGTATTAGCCTATATTCTCTTCCCTTCTTTCTTAACTCTTTTGCTTTAGTTCTTTGTCCGAATACTGATGAGCTATTTCCTCAGGACTGAAGATGAAGAAATTGTCTGTAGTTAATCAATGCATTCTGTGGATAGTTCCTTGATAAGAAACCTGTTTCCATCATATCATATATCGCGGCTCCATTCCACATCACAGGTGGCTTTGGTGCATAACAAAAAATATTGTACCTCTGAGTACCGCGTGGTATTCATAGGCGAATAAAAGTATCGCTAATCCAAAATCTCTCTCCCTCCGGTAGTTTGCTTGGCAAGATATAAATAGCAACAGTGATAAATGAAATATATTTACAAGAATCTTAGGTTGTTCGATGATACACTCAGTCTTCTGTATAAGAGAGCAGAAAGCGATTTTAGAGCAAAGACACGTGCAGTCGCTTAAGCTCTGATCATAGTTAGAAAACAAATATCGAGATAATTGGCTCGAGAACCGATCATTCCTTCTCTCAACCAACTACTCCAACACGGACTTCTAAAATGAAAACAAATTCTATCAATGTTTCCTTCCTTGCTTGATTGAACGGCGTTCTTTCTTACTTGGCCGTCTGCCTTACATCATAAATTTAACTTATGGAAATTGCTAACGTTTCATAGTTGTCTGAAAGAAGCCTCCCATAAAGTACATATTTGCTCAAACCGGTCGCGCTTTAATCTCGTCAAGACACAATGGCGCCATTGTAATGTTTTGAAAACCCGTTCTGCGTCTTCCTGCCCGAAAGTAAGAAGCAACGAAAGATGACATCCGCTGTAGCGATGTCATAGTGACCCTATCTCAGTGATAGCTTCGGGATCGGTGTTATGACGTGTGGCCTGTCAGATACTCGATTTATGGGCCTCTTTCCATTGTCCGCCTTTGCGGGGGGTGCTGACCCTTACCCAAACCTACTCTGCTTAACTACGACGCCAAACAGACGGGAGTGATGTTAAGGGTATGTGGATATGCACATGTGGTAGCGAGGGATGTGGGGGATTAGGAAAGGGGATTGACGAATGTAATGTAGTGGAAGATCTTTCGTTTTCACACACTGGCACTGCTGTGCTGGGGTTTGATAGACATTGAGTGGCCAACAAAGGTGACATGGTTCGAAGCGGCAAGACTAGGAGACGCTAATTGCTGAATCAAGCCAGACCATGGTGTAGTGAATTGAGAGGTTAACTAGTAATGAGGAGGTGTAAAAAATCAAGTACTAATTTAAATAAAGAGCCCAAATTTTCTGCCTTTTGGTGTATACGAAAGAGTGAAAGCCATCGAAGGCATCTCTTCTAGAAAGGTTCGGTACAGAGGTTGGTAGTGTGGTAAAATTAAGGTAAGTGAAAATACCTGGACGCTACTGAATCAGAATACAGTATTCGGTGTGCTATCGTCAGGCTGGGCACGCAACTCTCCACCCTGGAAAGAGAAGCATGTATTACCTTTAGTAGTAAAGATGTATGTTTTCGGTCGATGACGAACTTCTGTCACAACATTAGCCACGCGTGTCTCATCCACTTACCACTTTGGTAGGTGGTCGTACTTCACCAAAGTAAGATGAACGACGACCTACTGACAATATGTTCTTTATGAATGTGGAAAAGAAGTTTGAGTAATCTAACAGTGGCAAAAGAAGGGCGGAAAAATAGACAAAATACAAAAATAACGAGTAAAAATAAATTAAAATTTGGTTTGATTTGTGTGATGTACAGAAAAGTGGATACTAGTTGATCGATATTTTCACTTGTTTATTTACTTTAAAAGCAAATCAGTTTAAGTTCAGAATATAAGTTAAAAAATGTAATAGCAAAAAATATATGTTGAAACCAATGTGCATATATAATGGTTGCTCTATTCTGATAATTTTTCTTCATATTTACAGCGCAATATCAACAAGGCCGTATCACACAGAAAGATTGTAAGGAGACTTATAAAAAGAAAACGCCGAAGACTTGGGGCCAGGAGGGCAATCTTGCGGGTGTTGCCAGAGAGAGCCAGACAAGCCCACCAATATCACATGGCATCCTATTTCAGAGCCTTAAAGATGGAAAAAGTAGGAGAAAAAAACTAAGAGAAATGCTAACATGTTAAATGTCACCCTCTACCATGATAAAAACTGTTACACCATCGCCATATTTAGTAATGGGGTTCATTAGTGTAGGGGGTGAGGTAAATATACATATTTATATTTCTTTTACCTTTTTACTATAATGACTCGAACTTGTGTGTCATGAAGCAGCAGATATGATAAAGAGGCGTATTACGAGAAGTGAGTTTATTCTGTTCAGAAAACAACATATGTAAAGCGAGAGAAAATAGGGAGGAATTGTAGGGAGATCCTCAATTGAGGCATAGCCTGTAAGTTAAAAAATAACTGTAGTAAGTCGTCCCCCGTATCGTGAAGAGATCCTCCGACCCTATAATGAAATACTCATTAAGATCAGAAGGTATTAGGGGCCCACTCTTCGTTAGAATAGGGGTTGGGGGCGTAGTATTTCGTTTTGGCACCATCATTGGACTCTTTGTGTGGAGGAAAGGAAGAGGAAGAGTTGTTGCTTGAAGAAACTCTTCTCTTCGCTTTATTATCCACCTTTCTTCAAAATGCTTACAAGATTCTCTTATTTTTAATTTATTTTATCATTTATTCTCTATCTGACCTTGCTCCTCTCCTTCCTCTCTATCTTTACCCCCTGTCAGTCCCTATAGATCAGCAAAGAAATACGTAAGCAGTAAGGCATCAAACTTAGGAATGTAAGTACCACGAACGTACCTATCTTACCCAACGAGGGCAATGGTGTTACATATCCTCGTTAGTGCTCCGAGTAGTCTTCTCTTCTTGTTCTTCAAGCTCCTTACTTCCACACATTTTTACTTCGGCAAACTCCCTTTTCTCACTATCTGGTGGCCAAGGTACCCCATGTCGAACCCGAGCTGTGGTCACTCAAACTACTTCATACGAGACTTAGTAAATTTACATCAAGAAGGTTAAGCTCATGTCTAAAGTCAGGACTGACTAAGGCCACCACATACTCAGAGAGCAACGCTTTTTCCCTCATTTGTGGCATTGACTCACTTTTTTCATGGCCATAGAGAAGTTTCTTTTGGTTGCATCTTAATATTTATACTTATCGTTTCTTGTCATTATTTTCACACTTTCACTTGTGGATATTTACTACACTGTTTTGAATAAACCATTTAAAGCCCTACCTACCATTTTTCACCCTCAAAATCAGACATAATGTTCTTTTTGCTGATTTCTTCATCGGGGTTTGTTTAATTTCATCTTTCTCCATCATTCCCGTCACTTCTTTCCTAATATTTTTTCTCTCGTTTTTTGCTGAATACTGATGACTAATTTCCACAGCACTGAAGGTGAACAAATTGTAGTTCATCAATGCATCCTCTGGCTAGTTCTGTGCTAAGGAACCTGTTTCCAGTGTACCATATATCGCGGCTCCATCCAACATGGCAGTTAACTTTGGTGCCTAAAAAAATATTATATATCTGAGTACAGGATTTTTATAATATAACAGGGAACAAAGATACTTACATTTGAAGATCAGCGATCTTTTCCTCATTTAGACTGTTACTATTTTTAGCTATTTATTAAAGCACCAGATATTTGTTTATTTAGCCAGAGCACCTCGTCCGGATAATTAAACCAGCATAGTGATTAGACTGACATTCACTTACTTTTATCCCTCGAGATGGTATCGAAAGAATTCGAGGAGACCTCGACATGACACTCAATTTCCATCGCCAGTTGCCGGTCTATAGGTTATCATTGCGAATCACCTGGACACCATGAAAATTCCTCAAAGGTAACTCGACTACGCCAAATGGGTGGGTCGGTGGAGCAGCGTTGAAAGATCTTTAACTTTCAACTGATGTTAACGATCCCTTGCTTATCGCAATTTGCCGAGAAGAGGCAACGCGCTTGGGTGTCCCTTTTACCTTTTCCAATCGATCGTCCGCTCGGTCCTTATTTGGGAATAGGATTGCGAGGGTTTCATTCACACGGGAAATTAAGTCCGTTTCTCAGCTTCACAGAAGTGGACGACTAACACGTCCTGATTTAGACGTCCGAGGTGAGATGGAAATGAAGTTTAGGATAGTACCAATGGGATCCTGTTAATGTTGTGTCACTCTTTACACTTGATAAAATATAGCCAACCCCCAACCCCCCAAAAACAAAATTGATTCATATAACTTCACTGTATATTTTAACTGAAACGTTTGCTCTAGAAATTCTGTTTTCTTTTGTCTAGAGTTAAAGCTTATTTTTCTCGTTGCGTTTTCACATCATTTCTAATCGAGATGCAATGTGGTGATGGTAGTAGGATTGTAGGCTCCAATTCGAATTTATTTACTATCGGATTTTTTAACGTACTTTATATATATTTCTTCCCCTCCACTAATCTTTTAGAAGTGGCCGTACAAAGGACAATAAATAAAGGAGAACACACACTTTTTTTATTTAAAAAATGCAAAAAAAACCCAAGAACTTCCGAGTAAATTATTGGAAATATGTTAATAGGGAAATTTATTAATACGGATGTCTAAAAGATATATCTTCAAAGTAGATAGAAGTGCGAAATTTAACCCTGTAAATTTCTATTCCATCAACGGCTAAAATTGGGGTTTTTGGAGGTTTGAAGAACGGAGTGACAATTCACGCATTAACTGGTCTTATTTAAATAGGCAAAACTGATGCCTATGTTGGTCAATTCGTTCAGCTCTAAAGTAATGCTATTAAGAGGGGTGTGGATTGTATCGCGTACCCACACTTCAGGCAGTGTGATAGGAGTATGTGAATGTTAGCCTGGTTGGTTGAAATTTCCCTTGTCTAGGTTAGGTTAGGTAAGGTTAATATTTGTATCTCTGATACCATACAAAGCTTGTTCGATCGTTACGCCTGCTCATCAATCCAAACCTACGTTCATATTTCCTCTTTTGGGACGTCTATTGTTCAAATAGGCAGAGGCTGAGACCCTTATCTCTCAAATGGTAAAATCTGCGACCCCTTGTGTGAAATAGGTAAATTGGGACCACTGTTTTTCAAAAATTCCTGTATTATGAAATAGAGTGGCCTCTGTGTATTGCTTTGTATCCGCGTTTATCTGTGGCTCATTTACCAAACTCAGGCAGTGTGCGCCTTTATCGACCTCTAATCTAATCATTAGACCAGAATAACTGAAAAAAAACAAGGCACAAAAATAAATGGAATAATTTGCCGAAAATATTGAAATTCTCATTTTCATCCCCATGTGGGAGTTTGGTTGCCATTACGGTGTGCGTTGTATGTTCACGTATATCTCAGGAGTCTATTTTCTACTTAAAAACCTTTCCACGGCTCTACAAAGAAAACGAAAGTATAGAAGGAAAAATGTGCGAAAGATTCATAAGTTGACTATAGTTATTGGGCTGCTAGGGAGGGCACACAACTCTCTCAAGACCGCGCCTGGGCAAATTCTGATGCTGAGTTTGTGTTTTTCCGCCCACTTAAAGCGCAATAGCAACGAAGTCGCATCTCAAAGAAGGCTTGTAATGCGAGATCTGTAAAAAAAGAGGTGAGGGTAAAGAGAGTAAAAATGAGTGGAAGATATACATATAGCTGCACGTCAAACTGTTGTTTGGGGGGCAGAGAGGAACACTACGAGGGCATAGCCCGAAGACAAACTACAAGTGCCGGGGCCTGAAGGGCAAATTACGGGTACATTGTCTAAGAATGCAAATTACGGATGCTGGGGGCATGGAGGGCATGCAATCCTCCATATTTCAGCCGCAGCAAAGTTGCCTATGGCTTTGTGGGTTCTTCCCATTTTGTCGTTTGTGGAAAGTCCGCCAAAGAGTTTCAAATTTCGGCCATCAACTCAAACTTGACAGAGGAACAGCCCAGAGTTTCCTCGCTGACAGGACCGAGAATAATGCAACCATCGAGAGCCTTTCACACAGAAGAGAGTGATAGGAGGAGGAGAAGGATGAAGAGAGTAGTTTAATAAATATGAAGAGAGGGAATATAGTGAAAAAGGTTTAACAATAACCGAGGCTGTAATAACTATCCTCATAATCTTAAAGCATTAAGGCTAGGCTGACTTTTTATCAATTTCCTTGAACAAATTCACACAGCGAGCACAGGTGTTCAATAGTACGAACTTGCAAAAATTTTCAAAAAGAAAAGAAACGATATGATTACTATTATTATGTTATATTATTATCACTATTTTTAATTATTATTAGAGGTCTAGTTATAGCTAAGATTCGAAAAATAAAGTGAATTATCGATAAAACAAAATAAGAACTGTGAGGGCAAAACGGCAGTGCTTAATTTGGTCATTGTCGTCGGCCTTGATCGAATAAGGAAGAAGAAGAGAGAAGGGAATACTTTTACAGGCGGAAAAAAGAAGAGGCGTTTTGAACCCGAGTGAAAAAAAGGAAGACTCAGACACCTGACTTCGGAATGAGACGAACACAGATCTCACGTTCGTGTTAAGAGCAAACAAGGACTAAAAGATACGACCTTAATAAATCAATTCGAGGTCGAATCTACTGGGCATAGCAGCTTCGAGTTTAATACTTTTATACTGCTTTCAAGAGCTGGGATTCGAATATGACCTAAAGTTCAACAAATATTTTACCAGCCATTGTCAGTAGGGGCAAACTTTAGTTAAACTCAAACAGTTTCCTCCAAGTGGGATCGATGCGTATCAATGACACTCCTAACTATCCGCCCTCCCACGCCTCTTAGTCCCTACTAAACACAAGAACATCCATCGTTTTGTCCATGCCAATTTGCCTCATCATAGCGATAGAGTGTTTTATGGTGTAGCATCTCGCACAGTCAAGCTTCTTCCATAGGCAGGAGACCTCTTTCACGCCCCCTCACAATTCACTCCATGCACACCCATCATGCACATCGTCACCCACTTCTTTCTCTGTCAGTCCTTTCTCTCTCAAACACTCATTCACATATTCAATCCACCACCTTTTACGCGGTGTTCCAACCTTCCATACACCATGACAAGCACTCGTGTATATTCTCTTCTTCACAAGTCAACTTACAACCATTCTTCACCCATGCTTAAACAACAGTTAGTCTTCGTTTGATTCATCACCTTTCTCACTCTCTTCCACAATAACTTCTTCTTCCCATCCGAACCCCCATTCATCTTATTTCCAAACGTTTCGTTTCCTTCTTTCATACTCACTCCATTCGCCGTGTCAATTCCATCTACAATATTATATATTTGTGGGTACGTCACCTCATTCCTTTCCACAACAAGCTTCACATCGCTATTCTATCATTCAGTATTTTGTTTCCTCTTTCTACTTCTGCCACACTCAAACACTACCTACTGCCACGTCTTTAAGTTTGTGGCACATTTGCTCTATCTACACTCTTGCACTTACTTCCTCACTTCTATTCTCAAGCATTTTCGCATATTCATCCCTTTCCCTCTTATTCAATAACCTTACACTTCTGATTTTCCCTTCCTTCCCACCATCCATACTTCTTCCCATCCAAACACTAACCAGTTTGACCATACACAACAAAATCATGTCCTCTGATAGTCCCGCAATGATACCTCTTCCATCTTTAATATCAAATACGGCCCGCAACATATTCTTTCTTAATAGACACAGATCAATCATACACTTAAACTATGCCAAAACCATTTCCATATCCTTCCAATACCATCCATCCTCGATTCCTAGAGCTATGTGGTGCTTTACATAATACAGTTAATACCCACGGAAGGAATATTAAAAAGACTCGATTCATCCATAACGAAGAGAATGCAATGAATAGAAAGAGTGAAAATTAATTAGGAGACTCTATTACAAGCTAGAGGTTTTTCCTAAATACAAGGTTTATATAGGGTAATTTTAACCTACAAGATCAAGCTCGAATAAAAATTTGACTCAAAATGGTTTGAGTTGTTTTAATAAGTGTGAGTTCACTGAAGGTTGGGACTTGAGCTCTTTGGGGGATTGGGTCTGAGCTTCCAGCTATGTGAATGGTCAGAGATGTGTGAACGTTTAGGGTTATGCGAGTTCTCAGGGAATTGTGCCATGGGTGTGTGAGGTCCTAGGGAGCGGGAAAGGTAGCTCACCGAGCATGCAAGTTGTAAAGGGGGGAGTGAGGTCTCAGGAGAAAGTCGGTTTTCTGTGTGTTAGCTCTTAGGAGAGGGAATATCTTAGAAAGGAGTAAACATTTAAAGGGGGCTCTCAAGAAGATGAAATTTCAGGAGAATTAGAGCATTTAGGGGAGGGGTTAAGTTATCAGTAGGTTTGAAATCACAAAGGGAGGGAGTTTTCAGGCCATGTGAAACCTCAGGGAGTGAACAATCTCATGAGGCATGAGTTTTCAGAGAATGTAAGCAATCTGGTAAAACCTCAGGAAGGACTTAGCCATCTATGGATGTGAAATGTCAGGAGGGAGTAAGCTTTTAGGGAGATAAAGCTCTCAAATGGTACGAAATATTAATAGGGAGTCAGCATTCAAGGTGGGGGGAGGAGAGTTCTCCGAAAGTGCGGAATCTTAGGAGAGGGTAAACTACCTTGCCGCCTTTACCTCGATCTTTCGTGTATACAAACTATTTGTTTTCTCCATTTTTATGGACATTGGACATAACAAGTGAGAAATATAGTAGAAGAGGGTTTTAGTAGGAGAAATAGTGGGGAAAAAGGGGAAAAAAGATAGGAAAGCGAAAATGAAAGGTAGAATGAAAGACAGATCCCTGGTGAAAGGGTATCACTGGCTTTCTTTGCGTTTTGGTTTTGTTTGTTTTTTTTATAGTATATAAATACACCATCTGGTAAATGCACTGGGCATTCGAGCCTTTGTAGTAATATATAATATCTCTACGCGGCTTTTTGGAAGATTTTCATCTTCGATTCTGGGTGTTTCACACCTAGATTTGGATTTTTATGTGTTGTTTTGTTTTTTTAATTGTTTCTTGGCGATATTTCGCACAAAAATTTGGGGAAGTGTTTTTAGAACCAAATTTAGCAAGTGCTAATTCAGTGGCTAAACTCGTTTGGCTTTGTTCATGTTTTGTTGTGTTATGAATGGGGGTTATCTAGCTTTTAAGTGAACTTTGGGTCGACGTTAATGTCATTCGGTAGTCTACTGCTTTTGAAACTAATCGGTCGTCTTAAGTTAGGTAAATTGTCAAAGTCAATGTGCTCGAGTACAAACTCGGGAGGGAGGTGCCGGTGCACCTTGTCTCAGATTTTGGTTGCTCTGAGGTGAAGCTCCACGTTTATGGGGGGCATCCCCAGTTCACCATGGAGATCACTCTGCCTTCTCCCTTCTCTCCTTCGGGCTCCCGTAATGATATATACTGCCTTATTCTGGACCCTTTGCAGTTTAAGGACTTGGGTCTTGTAAACTACGTTTATAGGGACCGGGAGGTACAGGAGTTTTGAGCGAATGCACGCATTATAGATTTTCAGTTTGTTGGAGGTACTCAGGTTTACGAATTTGAAAAATTCACCCAAGTCCCTCCGTGCATTCTGTGTAGTTTTTGCTACATGGCTCTTATACCCACCAGTCGTAATTTGTAGTCCCAGAACCGTGCCCTCCGTGCGGTATGGGATGCGTGCACCCCCCACACCGATGTCTGCCAGTGTCCTTCGGAATAATGGAATTACACGGAACTTTTGGGCATTGGTGGATATCTTCCATCTTCTCTCGAAAGAGTTGATGTTTTCGATTTCCACTGCCGTACTTCGTGCCATGAAATTCGCATTCCGATAAGGCTCCGTACATATCATTGTTATATCGTCCGCAAATTGGACGTATAAGGAACCCTTAGTCAAAGGTTGGGGAAGGTCTATGGTGTAAATGTTATAGAGCAGGGGAGAGATGCACCCGCCTTGCGGCACCCCCGCCTCGAGTTCGAACTCAGGGCCACTATAATCTTTGATACTCAGAAACGCTCTCCTCTCCATCACGTAGTCACAAAGAATCTTCTCAAGTATGGGATTGTGGCCTAGTTGTAGGATCTTATATTGTAGGCCTCTCCTCCATACTTTTTCAAAGGCCTTTTTGACATCGCGTAGCACCAGATTTGCATGGCGTTTTTCTGATTTTACTTTTGCCAACTTCTCGGTAATTACGGCTAGCGCCGTGTCTGTTCCTCGCTTCGCTCGGAAGCCATGTTGTTGGTTGTTGTGGGAGTTGTTATTCTCGAGAACGTATTTACCCTGTTGGCCAATATCTTCTCCAAGACTTTCCCTGAAAATTCTAGGAGAGATTTGGGTCTGAAGTTAGCTGGACTGTCCGGTGGTTTACCGGCTTTTGGAATGAATATCATTTTCGCTACCTTCCAGTGGTCAGGGAAGTAACCCACGTTTAGGCATGCGTTCATGATATTCATGAGCCCCAATAAGATATTGGGCGGGGCTCGAATAAAATTCTCCTTCGTCAGTCCTGTACGCCCCAGGGCTCGCTGTCGAAAGGATTTTAAGGTCATAGAGAGTTCCTCGGCAGTAATTCTACCGCCGAGTCCCTCCATTTCCATATTCTGTGATACGCAATGGTGAGGGTGCGTTCTGTGTATTTGATCATTCAGGTCGTTAATAATTTCATCTTCGAAGTCCAAATCGAAGTCATCATTCTCTTCCGGGAATATCTTAAATATAGATGCCCAAAAGAGTCTGAATTCTTCTTCGATTCTTTCCACGTCAGAAATTTCAGTGTCGCCACGTATAAGTTTGATAGTCTTTGCTGGCTGTCCGCCTTTCAGTCGTTTTACCGTCGGCCAGAATGTACGTGAGTCAGTTTCTACATTTAGTCCGTCAATTAAATTATTCCAGAGTACATTCTGTTGGTCCCTTATAAGAGTCATTAGTTCATCGCGTATGAGTCGTGTTTGTCGGTGTGTGTTGATGTTGGGGCCAGTGAGGTTCACTTCTTTGATCCGTTCCTTATATTCCCTCGCGAGGGTTTTCATTCTAGGGGTCCATGAGGGGGCAAAGAGAGCTTTAAATTTAACTCGGGGGACGGCTTTCTTGTCGGCTTTTAATAGATTTTCATTTAATTTATCCAACTCCTCGTCAATTTCTTCAAGGGAGGCATTATTTAAGGGTTCTGGGTTATAACTTTCGAGGAGTTGATTATACTTATCCCAGTTGGCTCGAGCGTAGCTCTTCCGCTCTGGGATAGGGATTTGAATGGGGGAGGTTGAAACTTTAATAAGGATAGCCTGGTGGTCGCTGGGAATAGGGGAGCCCGGCTCAATGAAGTAATTATAAGGGAACATATTGCTGGTTAACACAAAATCTGGTTTGGTGGCTGACCTGTCAGTGATATATGTGGGGAAGTCTGGTCCAATTCTATTCATAATGTGTCTATCAATAAGTGTCTCGAGATTCCTGCCTGCTGCTTGGTCGACGTATAACCGGAGGCAGCGCTTCTTGCATTGAGGTCACCGGCAAAGAGAACGGTTCTGCCGTGACCATATAACTGCAAGAAGTTTGGAAGGGGCAAATACCCTCTCCTTGGGGGTTGGTACCCCGTTGCCAGGACCAGGGGTCCCACTGCCGTACGGACCTCCACAGCAAGGTAAGATTCGTCGAGTCCACTTATTGATCTGAAGTCAAGACCTCTTTTCACAGCTATGGCGCATCCGTCAAAACGTTCTCCGCTGTGATTTTTGGTCAATACTTCGTAGGGAAAGATCTTAATTGGGTTAGCGTCGTCTATTCCATGTTAGGAAATAAATATAACGTCTGGGTCGCATTGTCTTAATACGTTTCCGTATATTATTTTTTTGTTTGTCCATCCGTCAGAGTTCAAATGTAATATTTTTTGAGTCGTCATTTTGTAGTTCACTTAAGGGTTTTCGAGTGTGATATGATGCTTAAGGGACTTTATTCTCTTACGAGTTTAGGTCCTTGTGGAGTGTTTGGGGGCGTTATGGTTTTTCCTGTACGTTTTTTTCTGTATTCGCCGTTGGTAAGGGTTATGAAAGAGTCCGGAGTCAGAAAAATCAGGCCTTGGAGTAAAGCCTCCTCGACCTGTTTTTCACTGAGCTCTTCCGAGGTGAACTCCCATTTGTATATTCCGGCTATTAAACCTTCGGATACATCTAGGGCATCCATCTCCTTAGGAAAAGGGGACCTTTCGGCAGCGAATACCTTCAAGTTAATTTTTCTTGAATGGTATGCGTGCCTAGATTCCCTCTTGCAAGAAGAGGACGATCTCGGGCGTCTCTGGGGCTGCGAGGTTTTTCGTGAGCGGGGTGAACGTGCCTCTCCCTCGGCTCTCGCAACTCCAGTCTCCGTGCCTTCCTTATTCACCTTTGTGGGTGTGTTTGCGTGGGTGGTTTTGTTTTGCTGTGTTTCTTTTGATTGTTTCTGTTCCGTGCGTGCTTTTGCAGCCTGGATCCTGGGGTCTCTGGAGGAAGCTGGGGTTGTGGCATTGCTGGGGGTTGGGAGCTTCTGACAACTAGTCTCGCACTGGGGTTTGAGACTAATTTTCAGAATCTCTTCTGACCGCGGGTTCAAGGGGAACCACATCTTCTCCATTCCATTATTAGTTAGCATCTTATTAAGCTCATCTGCAAAGCACCCCGGGGAGGAGAGATTCGCAATATGAGCATAATATATGCAACACATAATTTTCGTCGAGTTTTCATTCTCGACGTGGAGAAATGTAGGATTCACTTTTGACTCCACTACCGCAGCTTTTGCAACCTTGGCATAAGTGGTGTTGGCTTTTGTTTCCTCTTCCGTTTTTTTCTGTGTGGCTTTCTTTTTAAGGATCTGTTTCTTGATGGGGCAGGCCATGGAGAGTGTCTTATGTTCCCCCGCGAAGTTTAGACACTTCATGGTGGTGCTTTTACAACTCCTCCAGAAGTGGTTGTCCGATGTGCAGATGGAACACAAAATAGCATTCCCTTTGGGGCAGTTGGCTGTAGTGTGCTCCTCATACTTGTAGCATTTGAAGCACATTTGGAGGTCGATAAACTCCTCGCGTTCGACCTGCTCGGGGCAGATCCGAACGTTAAAGAGGAGCATACCGCACTCCGTAGCCTTAACCGCCATCGCCGAATCCGTAAACACGATCTTAAAAACGTGCGTGTAATCCTTAAATTTAAGGACTTCCGCTATTTTGGCCAAGGGGTGTTTTTTTTCAACCTCAGCATGAATTTCTTCGATGCTGTGGCTACCGACCCAAGGATCGAGGCGTCAAAGAATAATGCTGCGGTGAGTTTTAATCTGTGGAGGCGTGTGGGGTCTGAGGTAAATCTTTTTTAGGGATTCTGCCGCTTTTTGAGAGGCGAGGACTTCGCAGTCACTCTCCTTTTGGCAGATAGCCGAGTATCCATTATGCGTGTCGATAAGTCTAACTAGGGTTACCCCTAGTTCCCCGTAAGTAAAGGCGAAGACATCTCCCCGATCTGGTTGGGGCCATCAGAGAGAGTCCTCAGCGGTATCCGCCGAGTCTCCCTCATTTAAATCTCCATTTCCGCATAGGAACTGGAGAGATAAAAATATGCGAAGACTCGGAGTGTGTGGCTGTGTTCGTGTGTGTATGTTTTGTGATATTTTTCACCAGTGAGAAAGAATAGGTCAAAAAAGGAGTAGTCCCTGTCCAAAACAAAACAACCCGATCAAAATGGCCCTTTACCTCGGGTGCAGGCGCTTCTCGAAGGCCTGCAGGTCTCCGGTCTACCACAAAGGGAGTCCGGTGTGGAAAATGGAGGGGGAGGGCGGAAGCAAGCTCACCCTCGCTACCGACGCACGAAGCGAGTGAAAATTCACTTTTTACTCGTAAAAACGCAATGTCACTTTCAAACGTAGGCTGAATCAGTATTCCTGAACGAGCAATCACTAAACGCGCGAAAACAACAATTTCACCAATAGTATGCGAAGTCAAACGTAAGGTTGGCTTTACCAGAACACACGTGAGAAGAGCAAGACTTACTCAGGCAAGCAAAGCAGTCGCATTTTTATGTATCAGAATATTCACTATTTTATAAATTAAAAGCGAATTATAAGGGGCTATTCCTACCCTAATAAGCAGTGGTCTATCCTGGGATGCTAGATGGAATATCAAGTGGGCGCCAAAGAGTGTGATGTCCATGTGGTGTTGATAGTCATGAGTGTTCCTGTGTAATGGTGATTGATCACTTTGTATTTGCATTTTATGCATTTAGATATAAGCTCAGGTTTAGTTCAACTTGTTTAAGGACAGTAATGTCTGGTTCAAATTGTAGTTCATAAATCTGACCATCTCCAAATGTGATACTAAATTTGTAGGGGAGGCGAACATTAATAGAATATTTTCTATGGATGTGGGGCATCATACAAAGGGTGAAACCATTGTTATACAAGAATTCTATAGTGGGTTTTATTCGATTAAGAAAAATTATAAATAAAACTGAATTTAGTTGAAATTCCGATATATTCATGATTCACCCATTTATTTACAATCGTTAACCACTAAAAGGCGATTTTATTTTATAACTTCAAACGAAAACCAACGAAGGCATCTCCTGCAGAAAGTTGGTAAGAGGAGATCTGTAAAGAAAGCGGTGAAGTAGAAGGGAAAATGTGTCGAAAATATATCGCCACAGATATTGGAGGCTGGAGTGCCGGAATAAGCCAGATGAGAGCTTCAAGCGAAGTTTGCGAGAATTATGTTCTTAATCAGGCCTGGGTTGGGTTTTGTGTGTGTCTCCAGTTGAAAAGCACTTATTGTTGAAAGGTTAATAAAGGTTGGAGAATGGGTGATCCTTTCAATGGACCCTCCCCTTACTTATGGGGTGATTATTACTCGGTTAGTTGCCGCTATTATTCGGCCAGTTGTTCGCATTTTTCGGTCAAATAATCAGGATATTATATTTTTCCGAATTGGCAGAAACGAGAATATTAAAGCCGAGAATCGTCATCACCCGAAATCACAACTTGAGTTCGCTCATTTCTTCGAAGGAGATTGAATCGAGTGCTTCGCTTTGCGCCCTGATATAGTTTATCATAGGCATCAGGCACACAAATGCGTCTGATGCACATGATAACATTCTACGTTACAAACAAGTGTATCAAGTTGCATTGAATAAACGTAGGCAATATAAATGGGCGTACACAATGAGGTTCTAGAAAAATGGGGATCAGGACAAAAAATCTTGTAACTAAACTTTATTCATCTCGTCTACCCTGCCCTTCTTTCCTTCCCTAACGCTTACTTAATTCCTCCGTTCACAACAGTTTCGTTTATTATTACTAAAATTATTATTATATATTTTTCAAGATAGCGAAGCAAAACATAACGTAACCCAACGTGACCGTTTTGGGTTAATATGAAAAGAGTGAGGGAAAGGAAAGACAGAAAAGGAATTATAAAGTGAAGGATCTTGTATAGAAACCTGTGTTAACCTCAATATACGGAATAATTTGACTCTATTTATACCTCCACGAGGGTAAGAGGTAAGAAAGTTAATTACTAGATGGAGAAAAATAAGCAAAGACGCCATCAACGACAGGTTCAGCGCAACACAATTTGGGGTTTGATAGATCTGTTTATGTGAGGTTGGTGTAACTTCCTACTACGGTAATACTGAAGTGGTTACGGAACCACAAAATTAGTTGCTTTCGAATCCCATTGAAAAATGTGTTTTAACGGCCACAAAATTTGTGGAAGAGAACTCAAGTGAAACTGGATTGGACAACCCCGCCCCTAATCAATCTAATCTTTCATCCTTCTTAAACACTATCCCATCTCTTGGACTCCCCTAACCTCCATTCTGCCAGCCTCCAAATCGGGTTTGAGGTAACCTGTGGTACACTTCGGTGCCATTTTAGTGGCACCACCGTGGCATTCAGGTGGATGAAGATTAGCGGCGATAATCACGAACTAGGCATTAAGGTGGCGCTAATTAGACGCCATGGTCGTCCCTGGTACGCACTGATGATCGAGTTTACCAGCTTAGACCGTATCTTGATGCTAGTTCGTCCCTACCCTGGTGGCGATATCAGAATAGTGTATGTACCTTTAACGTCCATTCTTAACTTATGCCTATTCCCTAATTAGTTCAGCTACTGTAAATGACTCATCTCATTAACCCATTTAATATAATTAAATTCCTAATAATAAAAGAGCTGTATATATATATATATATATATATATATATATATATATATATATATATATATATATATATATATAGCAGGAATATGAAGACATATGCGATGGTTATGAACATTTAATTTTTCGGACGTTTCAGTCATTAACGATGACTATCATCAGCGAATTCTTAAGCGGAATACAAGAAATTCACTATAAACCACAGCAAGAAAGAATTATAAGGGCAGGGCGAACAATCCAAAATAAGTTAGATCAGGGATGTAGGTAAACAAAGCGGATATTAATAGATGGAGCGAAGCAAGTAATTCAATAAAGTTCAATTTTAAGTGATTGAACATTAAATAAATACGAGTAGAATAAGGCAAGAAAGTTTAGATATTAAATAATCAATAATGGATGGGCCAAAGAGGACGACTAAAACATTAAATTAAGGAAAAGTCAATCATAAACCAGATCATTTAGATAGAAATGAGACAGACTAAAATAGAAATAAAAAATTTCTCTGCACGAGTACTAACCTTCTTTCGGTGTAGCTGGGAGTAACAACTGATATTACGGATAGAATTAGGCAGAAAGGAAACTATTAAGGGGGATGTATTTGGTTGTACGTTTGTTAATATATTGAATAATTTGAGGGATGATGAATAACACAGGCCTGCGGTGAAAAAATTTATGTTCCCCAGGATTTTTTTGTGGTTTCTTAATGAATCCAACCTCTTGAGCTCAAAAATGAATGTATATTTGTTCTATCAGGTCAGATTTTCTCAGTACAGCATACACCATTTTCATTGAAATTACCTCATTTTTTCTGAATTTAAAAAAAAAAAACTTTCTCTATCTAATAATGCATCATTACTGTTATATCATATAAACAGGAATACACGTATGTAAAC
Organism: Ceratothoa steindachneri; assembly: GCA_963969495.1. Lineage (NCBI taxonomy): Eukaryota > Metazoa > Arthropoda > Malacostraca > Isopoda > Cymothoidae > Ceratothoa > Ceratothoa steindachneri. The sequence goes on from OZ018322.1 coordinate 214,045,359, forward strand.
TATAATTCTTTTAATAAACAAAAAATAAAAGAATGCAACATAATAAAGAAAATGATTATAATTTCGAAAAATAGACGCCCTTGACGATTTTCGTTTGTGCCTGTCATCTGGTGCATCACGCTTCAAACACCAACTGTAGTCAGCAAGCATGTTTCCGTTCCATTTACACTGGTACCTGGATTCCATTGTTTTTATATCCTGGTGAAATCTTTGCCCCTGTTCTTTACTGTAATCCCCGCAGTTGTCAGGAAAATAATCCAGATGGGACTGTAAAAAGTGTATCTTTATAGACATTCGAGCTCCCAAATGTTTGAGACCAGGGCAACATATTCTTCTAGGCTTCTTTTATTGCCTAGAAAATTGTTAACTAGAGTTTTGAAAGCTTTTCAGGCATCCTTTTCTAGGTCCTTCATTGATGCATCAAATTGCTGATCAAGTTCCTGATTTGAAGTCCATCAAAAATTCCCCCATGGAGCTTAGCGTCACTGATTTGTGGACATTTTTGAAAAAGAAATTTAAAAGCCAGGCCTACTTTATTAAGGGTTTTGACATAATTTTTTATTATGCCAAGCTTTATATGCAGTGGAGGGAGGAGTATTTTTTTGAGGAGGCACTAAAGGTTCAGCTATCACATTGTTTGATCTAATTCTAAATGCTTGTCGTGGAGGCCAAACCTTCTTCTCATAGTGCATACTATCTGCACGACTGTCCCATAAAGAAGGGAAACAGGGATGCTTCGTGTAGCCTGTTTGCGTCCCAAGCGTAAGAGACACTATATGAAAAAAATTTAGCACGGTATGTAAATTCAGTGTAATATTTCTAAAAACAAATTCAAAGTAATATTTCTTAAAACAATAAGAATATGAATATGTACTGAAAAATCCTGTATGCCGATGCATTAAATCATCGTATTGGAACTAATTGGATATATTTACATCTTATTTTGAGTTTATTGAGTTGTTTTGTATACCTTCTCAATTAGAATAAGTTCCTTATTAACCAAAACGGATGCATTAACCTATAGGGACACACTTCAACAAAAAATATAACTCAAAATGACTCATGATTTCCAGATTTGCATTCTTGTAAAATGTAAGTTGACCAAAAGGTGTATACAAGTATTAGCAATTAAAAATGAAAATGTCAATATCAAAAAGCTTAGAAATGCCAAGTGTAAAATGATCTTACCTTTAAGTCACCACATATCCTTCACTTATAGCTAGAGTAATTTATTGCATCCAACAATTTTTTCATATTTTCATAACTTTCAGTAAGTTGGATTGAATGGCCTATAGGAACGGAAGAGATCTTGTTACCAATATTCAGTAACACAGCTTTTAAACTTCTACTGGAGGAATCTATGAACAGTCTCCATTCTAATGGGTTGTAGGGAATTCCAAGGGCCTCAACAAGTCCTTTAATATTGGCGCAGTATACTAAAGAGCTGGAAGAATGCTGTAAAAAATAGCTTCGAAACTCTTGTTCTCTATTTCTGTACCTCCTTAAATGTTGTTTCTTAAGCGAGAAGATTACTTTCACGAAGTCGAGAGCCAAGAAGTTGTGTATTCTCCTTTGAAACCCCCAGATCCCTGGTCAGGTCATTTAACTGAACTTGAGTGAATGGTCTTGCGACCATATTATGTGTGGAAACCTGATAAGACTCAGATGTGTCATAATCTTGGTCAACTTCCATATTAATCTCTTCATGTACCTCTATATGTTCAGGGGAAGAAGGTATAGGAATTCCTGGGCCATGGGGCAGGGGTTTGATGGCAAAAGGAACATCCGAATATGCCAAACTATGTTTATTCTTCTTATTTATACCTGTGGAAAATATAATTGCATATTACATAAAGGAATTGATTTGGAGTTGCAGATAGTACATAAATGTTATGTAAAGGATATGTTCATGCTGAAGCGAACTATGTTAGTTTTTAATTTCATGTTAAGTCTTTGCATAATAATGACATTTTCAGGAGCCAGTATAATACAGAAAGCTTAAATACTTGACACAATGCTCACCTTTAAGATTTGTCATGCAAAAATTGCAGTCCGTAGTGTGGTCCTTGCCATCTCTCCACACCATGGGAACACCAAAAGAGAGGGAATTCTGTTCGCCCCGACTCCAGCGTCTTAAACTTATGTAGCATTCCTTGCAGCAGATATGTGGTGCAAAACTTTTATCTTGATCTCTTAGCCTTACTCCAAAATATGCATGATACAAAGATTTAATTACAGGAGGGATTGTACTTTGCTGCTCGGGAAAAGTCACTTTGCCACAAACATAGCAAAATCTGTCGGAGCTATTCTTACATTTTCTGTTCATTTTTAACTCAACCACTATTATTATTATTATTCTTATTATTATAATGCTAAGCAATTTTCAACCTGCAAAATATAAACCTATTTGCATAATTACTTAAAATGTACACAAAATTTACTGCGAATAGAGCAGTACAAAAACTATTGAAATTTGATGTAATATAGGAAATGTATAAACTATAAAATTATTATCACTCCCTGTATCGCAAAAACTGGAGGTGATAGATTAAAAGGGATGACAGATTCGGATTTAGGAGGTCAATTTTATTAAGAAACACTATAGAAAACCTAAGGCACATTTTTGACGCAGACCAGTGTAATCATTGAGTTTCGGGTTTATTTGTTTGATGTAAAGTGATTCAAGAATTTTTAAATCCAGAGAAGAGGAGGCAGAAGAGAGTATACTAAAGGAATGTTCAGATTTGGAGATGGGAATGTTTGTTCTCTATGATACTTCGAAATACTTAGCGATCCTACATCTTAATTGTAGACTTGTTTGGCCCACAGAGCTACTTTGCAGGTCGCACAAGTGAATTCATAAATGATGGAGGAACGCAGGCATAATGGGAGTGATTCTTTGTGTCGAAGGAAAGTATAGACACCAAGAGGATTAGAATTAATTAAGAGAAACTTGCATTGGGAAAAATATCTTTTAAGAGAAGAGAGTACAGCTTTTTTGAATTTGGTGTTATCAAGTGGAAGATAAGGCAGTTTTAAGAATATTTTTTTTTTAGGGAAAGTTTTTAGAGGGGTTTTGCGAGAGAACTTTTTAGATAAGAAATTGAAAGTAAGTTTGCTAAAAAGGTGGTCTGGAAAAATATTAAATGAAAAAAGCTCCTAAGATATTCTATTTCGGAATAAAAATGAAACCAATTTGAACAGATTTTGTAAGCTCTGTGTATATGTACTGTTTATGATGGCGGAATGTTTGAAATTAGTAGGAGTACACCTAAAGAAGTGGGTGCTAAGTTTGGTGGTAGTGGGTTTCCTGTAAACTGATGTGTTAAATTTAGAACCAATTTTTGAAATGTTGACATCCAGAAAAGAGATTTTATTGTATAATTCTGTCTCCTCGGAAAATTAAATAGTAGGTTGTTGTTTATTTACGAGAACATTCACTAAAATATAACCACCCACTTGACCCTGATTCCTTTAGTATACTTTCTTCTGCCTCCTCTTCTCTGGACTTAACAATTCAGGAATCACTTTACATCAAACAAATAAACCCGGAACTCAATGATTATTCATCGTCCCTCAAATTATTCACTATATAGACAAACGTACAACCAACCACATCCCCATTAATAGTTTTCTTTCTGCCTAATTCTGTCCGTAATATAAGTTGATACTCCCAGCTACACCGAAAGAAGGTTAGTACTCGTGCAGAGAAATTTTTTATTTCTATTTTAGTTTGTCTCATTTCTATCTAAATGATCTGGTTATGATTGACTTTTCCTTAATTTAATGTTTTAGTCGTCTTTTTTTGCCCCTCCATTATTTATTATTTAATATCTATAATTTCTAGCCTTATTCTACTCCTATTTATTTATGTTCAATCACTTAAAATTTAACTTTGTCAAGGGAAAAAAACAGGAAAATGCCAACCAGCTTTGCCATTTCCCCACGGAGAAGAAAATAATAAGTTTATTTGGAGCGGTGCACAGACTACACATGTCTGGCTCAGCCCCCTTGCAGTCCCTCCCCTAAAGCAGGGGGACCGAAGTGAACTGAACTGACACTCATCAATCTCGCCCCAACTATGTCGGTCCAATTTGATAGACATAATTGAGGACGTAAAGGAAAGCAGGTTTGAGGACTAGCCCACTGTAGAACTATACGGAAGAGAACGCCCGGTTACGAGGCGATCCTGAAAGCTTTGGGGAAGAGTTCGTTCTAATCTCTGAGGGTAGTTTCCGGCCAAGACCACAGGTGGACATTTAACCGTCCCTGTGTAAGTTGAAAGCAGCATCGATAACCAAACCCCAGACGGGGCGGCACCCCGGGGGTGGTAGTTGATTCAATCACCACCCATCATTAAGTCTGCCACATATCATCCGTCTGAGGGGCCTCCCAGGATCCACCCACCATTCATCCACTCCATCCCGTAGTTCATGTTTGCTGAAGTCCTCTTTGAAAGGGAAGACAGGGGGTTGCCCACAATAAACAACTCCATATAAAAGCTCACCAGATTCACCAAGAAGGAAGGATCATCGTAGAGGACTCTAAGGACTACAAGAAGAAACTAAATCACAAGAGGAAAAACAACCCAAGTGGGCTTCCCCCGAGGGGATAATGGAGCCTAATGGAACAACCAAAATCCCGCTACGCATCATCAGTGGTAGCATTAGGCCAAAACGGGAGAAAGTGTTTGAAGTGGTCTTCGGGAAACTTAAGATCGCCATGCTTCGCCTGCTCGAGGTCCCCAAAGGATATGTGGTGGTCTGCAAAAAGAAGAAAGACGTGGAGTGAATTACGAAGGAGGAGGCAGTAGAGACACTGCGCGAGATAGGCCTTCAACCTGCAATCCCACTACAAATCCAAACGCACAGCAGCGTTGTATGCAGGAAGATGGACCCTTGGATTGGTCAACATACCAAGGAACAAATTAAAGAAGAGATTACGAAGAACCAGTCATGGGCTAAAGTTTCGGAAATCATCAAGTTCTGGAACCGGAAAGAAAACGTGGAATACTCGCATGTGTTCAAAGTAGTCTTCACGGACACAGCGATGGCTCAAAGGGAAAAAGAGAACGGTCTTTTGTTTTTTAACGCAAAAATCAGCGGAGAGCAGATAGAAAGGGAAGAATTTACCCCCATTCAGTTCTGCTTCCACTGTTACAATATGGAGAGCCACGTGACAAAAAACTGTCCCGAACCACAGTAGATCTGCTCAAAGTGCAGCGAGGTGGGGCACCACTGGAAGAACTGCAGTAGCCCGAGGGAAAAGTGCGCTAACTGCGGCCTAGGACATCGCTCTATGGCTATGGCCTGCCCTCTTAAAAAAGACCTAATCAAGAAGAAGGTTCAACAAAAGAAAGATAAGCAAACCAAGAGGCAGAACACCACGTATGCACAAGCAGCGAAGGCAGTCCTCACAGAAACCGAAGCTAAGAAAACCTACCTGAGGCTGTAGAATGAGAACCCCACAAAAATACTGACATGCATATTATATGCGCATGTCAGAAGTCTAACCTACCCAGGAACTTTTGCAAAGGAGCTGAACCAGATGCTGGCTAAAAAGGGTATAAGCGAGATGTGGTTCCCCGAGAACCCACCATCTGGAGACGTAATCCAGTTGCAAATGGTCCCCAAAGAAATGGTTAGTAGAAACCAAGATACAGAAATGCGGAAAAATAAGGAGGTTAGACGGCTAAATCCCAGGATCCAAGCCAAAACAGAGAAAGAGGCTGCAACCAAAACAGTCCAACCAAAACCACAGTGTGCGGAAAATACGAAAGAGTCGGAGACATCCGACACCAAGGACTCCTCGGACTCAGAGGGCTCCGTATGCGAAGCAAAAGCCAAAAAGGTAAAGAAGGCGAAGAATAAGAAAATTGATGCCGACAGGATCAACCTATATTTATATGCCTCGGAACAATTCCCTTTCCCGAAAGACTGGGACATGAACAAAATCTGCGTGTGGATCAAGAAGAAGTTCTACAAATGGGAATTCGATGCCCAATGTGAAGAAAAAACGGTGGAGGAAGCTTTGCATAACCAAAGTATCGCCTTCCACCGTGTAACCTTCGTTGAACTGTCCCCAATAGAATTTAAAAAAAGAAGAAACGGGAAAAGGAAATCAACAACTCGTAAACACTAGGACATCCACACAAGCCAGAACAGAGAATGGAAAACCAAAACAACAGGTTAAAGATCTTAGCGCTCAACAGTAATGGATGGGAGGGAAGAGCCACGGCGTACGGCAACATATTCCGTGTGCTAGATCCAGAGATCATACTGACTACGGATCATGGTATCGATACGACCAATAAGCAGTTGAAGATACCAGGCTACACAGTGATATCAAGAGAGGTACGACGGTGCTGCCATTACCGTCAGAAGGAACCTATCGTTCAAACGCCTTCCAGATATGGACGAATCCTTCGTGGTGGTAGAGCTGCATACTTTAGTAGGCAAGCTCATAGTAGCAGCGGCATACCAACCACCTCGACGCAAATACCTCCCTCTAACAAACTTTTACACCCTGTTTGGCCACGGCAGAATGGTATTCCTTGGGGGAGATTTCAATGCCAGATGCCGAACGGCTGGCTACGAAAACACAAACGAAAGAAGTCATAACTTGGAAATGATTATGAGAAGGAAAAACATTCAGCGTATATGCTTGGATTTTCCGACCTATTTCGCCGTAAGGTCCGCAACGAAACCTGACATAATCATGACAAGTGATGGCTTCTCTTTCAATTACCGTAGTGAGCCAGGCCTGACAGTTCTCAGCGACCACATATCGATCTTGACGACCATTTATCTCGCGCCAATCCAGCTCCCAATTCCTCTTCGGAAAAGCTACGCGTCGGCCAACTGGGAAGGCTACAAGGAAATCCTTGCCAGATATGAAAGAGTGGGCCTGAACAGGGCGAGTCTGGAGAGGATCGATGAGGAGCTGTAAGCGATAACTGCCCGCATCATCAAAGCAGATCGTGAGAGTGTGCCGATGAAAAGGTACAAATCTCTCCCTCAACCCAGATGGACCGAGGAAATGAGAGAGATCGATAGAGTGCAGAGGGAGGTGTATGAGGAAACCAGTTGAGAGGGTACAAATCTGGAACGAACAACGCTGCTAAGACGCCTGAGTGAAGAATTTAAGCAGGGTATCAACCAGCAACAGGCTGAAGTCTTGGACAGCCTGATTGAAACGGTTGACAGCGAGGTTCGACCCGATGTGTTCTGGTGACTTGTGAACAAGTTGAAAGGTCTTACAAGTAGAGAAAAGACCCACGTTAAGGAAGGCGATGACTATTTGGAAGACCCAGCGGTTTTGGAAGAAAGATTCGACATGTTCTGGAAAAATATCTTCAGGATAACACCAGAAGAAAATGCGGAATTCAACCAGGAATTCGAAGGCCAACTGATTGAAGATCTAAATCAGAATGTGCATCGCACGCTTCCACATGCCTATGTTAACGAAGGGAGGAATTTAGCAGACCATGGCCGACCAACTACACCTGAAGAGGTCATGGCAGTCATAAAAACCTTCAAACAGAAGGCACCAGGCTGAACGGGCATCACCAGAAATAACTTGGTGCATGCCCCCCCCCCCGGCAGATCATTCAGGGAATCACGAACATATACAATGCTTCGTTAAATACGGGCTACTTCTCAGACGGTTTAAAGATTGCTAAAATCATCTTTATACCCAAAGCGAGGATGCCTGATCAACTGGTGGACTACAGGCCAATATCCCTCCTGGAGATTATAGGCAAAGTTTACGAAAAGCTTCTGGCTACAGTTTGCAAGATCAACTGACCGAGCTAGAAGCCCACAGCCCTCAGCAACACGGGTTCCGCAAGAGAAGGGGGACTGACACAGCCCTTTCCCTTCTTACCGAAAAGCTTGCCCGGTGTAAAGCTGAGAAGAAATACATAGACGTGGTGATGCGAGATGTGCAAAAGGCCTTCGATAAGGTTTGGCTAAGAGGCTTACAACACAAGATCTTAGGCCTTTCAGCTGAATTCTACCCTGGAAAGGGTCCTCTGCGATTACATCATGCGCAGAAAAGCCCAAATTTCGATCGAGGGCCACAGAGGACCCAAGTTTGAGCTTGAGGCGGGTGTTGCACAAGGTGGCTGTCTGAGTCCGCTGCTGTACCTTCTGTACACACTGGACTTACCTGATCCGGTAGGGAAGGAGGTGATGTACCAGGAGTTTGCAGATGACATCACGCAAATCGTCTCCAGCTATTACAAGCATGCCGGATATCAAGCAAGGCAGACAGCAATCGAAATCGACAACATCAATCGATATGAACGAAAGTGGAAAATCAAGACCAACCGTTGAAAGTTCCAAATCCTACCAATTAACCGCCGAAGACGTGTGGATGTCACAGTATATTGCGATGTTTACCCATATGGTAACAAAGGAAAAGTCCTAGGTCTACAATTTACCTCCAAAGGGTACAAAGTTAACATTAGTGACAGAATCTCCCTAGCCAGAATACAGCTTTGCAAACTGTATAGGTTTAAAAACTTCTGCTCCAAGAACCTAAAAAAGCTGTACACTGGTCTGGTACGCTCAACATTAGTGTACCCGGCAGTGGTCATGCAGGCTGCGAGTTCGACCTCTCTCAGACAAATGCAGAGAGTGCAGAACAAAGCAGCCCTGCTTATAGCTGGAGCGAAAAGGCAGACTATATTCAGCAGACAGTCCTGCACGCAAGAGCAGGACTAACCCCTCTGAATATAGAACTCCAAAGGCTAGGGAGAAAGACCTGGGACAAAATAGACGAGGAAATACTCCTGAATACCAACCACAACCTCGACATACCGAGAGCAGTCAGGAGTCGTGTCACCAGGAAATTCCTCTTCCCGAGTGGAAGGAACTGCTCCCGAGAACAAGTCGGTATATATACTTAGCCACACGAAGAAAGAACAACAAAGTCCAAAGAGTGAAGAGACTATAGCGAAGAGTTAAAGAGGCGTAGTGCCCAATATAAAACCAACGTAGACAATCAAAAATTAAAACCTAAAACCCGGCAAAGATATAGTAACTATAAGATAGAAATATAAAATAAGAAATATATAGCAAGTAAGAAACTTGAAAGGCTTGAAAGCCATGATGGAGGAAATATCAAATATATTTATTTATTTACTTAATTTTAGTTAAAAAACAACAATAAAAACAAATAAAAAAAAAAATATATATATATATATATATATATATATATATATATATATATATATATACATATATATATAAATTGATAAATAGAAATAATAATAACAAACAAATGGAAGGAAAATAAAAGACAAAAACAAGAAAAACCTGTGAGAAGCCCTCTACACCAGGGCAAAACTAATACTCTTTTTTTATCTTTATATACCTACTACACATTTTCCTACTTCTTACATCAACTTCAACTTCAACTTTAACTTTATTGAATTACTTGCTTCGCTCCATCTATTAATATCTAACTTATTTTGGATTGTTCGCCTTGCCCTTATAATTCTTTCTTGCTGTGGTCTATAGTAGATTTCTTGTATTCCGCTTAAGAATTCGCTGATGATGGTAATCGTTAATGACCGATACGTCCGGAAAATTAAATGTTCGTAACCATCGCATATGTCTTCATATTCCTGCTACGAATAAGGTTCTCAAGGAACGACTCCATCACCAGTATATATATATATATATATATATATATATAAATATATATTGGGTACATAAGGTATTTGAGGACATATGTTATTTTTACTATAGCAGCATATTATTTGAGAATTATCAATGGCAAGCACGATGCTTACACAAGAAGTGAAAAGGCACGCAGTTATCGTGGCTATAAAGGCTGAACATAGTAATTTAGAAATAGGACGAATTTTAAAGGTCGCTAGATTCTTCGTCTACAAAGTTTGCAATGAGTTAGAGGGCCAAAGATGCTTAAGCCATGGATCGACAATGTATGCAACGGAAGACTTTGTGTTTCAACAAGACTCGGCACCATCACAAATAGCTCAAGCAACGATGGAATGGATGGCGGAAAATTTCATGATCACATAACCCCTAACATTTGGCCTCCTACTTCTTCTTATCTCAATTTATTGGACTACTATGTTTGTAGCCTAGCTGAGAAAAAGGTTAATGAGCATAATCATAACACTAAAGAATTCCTAAAAGCCTCCATAGTTAGATTAATGTCCAATGTGAGCAAGAACCACTTGATCCTAGCATGTAGAGGATTCAGATAACGCATATAAGCCGTTAACGAGCCTGAAGGAGACTTTAATGAATAAAATTACAAAACAATATCTTCATTTTTATCCCTATCACTTTTTCAGCAAAAAAGATATTATTATCTGTTTCTAATAGGCCTTTTTGTGTAAGTTTAAATCTGTCTTCAAATACCTTACGCAGACTATATATATATATATATATATATATATATATATATATATATATATATATATATATATATATATATATATATATATATATATATATATATATATATATATGGTACACTCAGAAAGTTGTGACTGAGGAAAGCAATAATTGTCCCCAAAAAACACATGTACAAGATAAAGAAATTTGACGCGAATGATCAATTAGACAAGAAACAGAAGTTTTTTAAAGGTAAGAGAAATGTTCATTAGAAAAACACCAGAATTAAAGAGAGTAAAGGGCGGCACAGTGAAGGCAATCCCTACTGAGAAGACAGAAATAACTCGAACCTCATAACCCTGGTTATCTTGACCAGTGCTCTACCGCTGAGCTAACGGGCCCAATAGATAGCTCAAGCGACAATTTTTTTTTCGCAGCTAAACTTTTTTGTCCGCTCTCCAAAGATCACCGCCCCAAACGAAACTCTGTCTGCACTCAATTCTCTTACCTGAACCTTTGAAATTTTTGCCCTATCTTTGTGGCCACTGAGTCTAGGGCTAAAATCAGGGGCGCTTTGATGATCCTAATTAACTAATTGGCTGTAGGATTTCAGCAAAGAGTAAGGAAATGCGTTGAAATACTACAAAAATCTTATTTTTCCGCAATTACTCTAATACAGAGAATTTTGAGATGATAACAATTTTATGAGTCAGATTGAAAAGTAAATTATAATTAGGACCATTTAAATAAGTCTTTAAGAAAGAGAAAAATGTACCGTTTAGTTCGTGGAAATCTTTATCTCAGCAGGAAAATGAAGATCCACGAATAGAGATTTATTTTGGGCTGTCAGATGTTTTTCTCTTATCTCGGAACATTCTTAGTTATTCAAATAAAAAGTAAAAGGAAATTACTTAATTTAGCCACGTACACTTAAGAAAATAAATAAATAAGGCCTAAAAAAGAAGAAAAAAACAACTCAAAGTCGAAACCGGATTCTCAGTTATTTTATGTAAAGAAACTAGATAATTTAAGAATATCAAGTTTAACAAATAAGGACGCATTAAATAAAGAAAAAAAAAATAACTAAAGTTGAAACAAGACAAAGTATAAAACCAAAAAGAAGCACAGAATATGTGAATGATAGAAAATAAATTTGAAACGTCCTTATTCAGACTGTGCTTCCTACATGCTAAAGGTGAACGAAAACGGAGCAGGAAATTAACTGGTAGATTGTAAGATTATAAGATACCTAGGAAGAAAGGAGAAATCAGTCTTGTTGAGTGTTGCCCTGCATTTCTTAATATAATTTGGTTCTAATAGTTTTAACAAATTGTTTAAAGGTGCTCTACTGAATTAGGGTGACCACTATTTTGAGGAAAGTTGGGCATGCTGGAGAATTCGCATCTAGTTAAGTTTCTATGAGTTCTTGGGATACTCCAAAATGTTGTTGACACTCTGTTTAAGATAAAGTTAAGTATGGACCACTTAACAAACATTGCAGCCGGTACACAATGATATACAACATAGGGAATACGAGCTTTATAGTTGGAAAATGAACCAAAAAAATTATGATTAATATAGATCAAGTTAAACTAGCATTACCATAGAAGACTTCGCAAGATTTTCTTAACGGAAACGTGTAAAGAGGAAATGGAGTGACCAATATATGGGAACATAAGAAAATTATAGTGTTTTGAAAAAGAGATGTACATATATGGGGTCAGGTAGATATGGCTTATTTAAGAAAGTTCTTGTATACTGAACCAATACGTCTACAGGATATAGGTTAGATAAAAAATATGATCTTAGAAAACTCATTTCCCTAAGAAAGTCTGTACAATCTCAATAAATTTTGAAGGGCTGCACTTCGAGCAGAGGAAGTGTATATTATGACTGTTTTCGCATCCTTCCCTATCCTCTCCCTTCAGTGCCAGATGGCTTCCCACATTTTTTCATATATAAAGCCGAATTCTATTTTCTTTGTACTACCAGAAAGACCAATAAACGATTATGGTAAATATTATTGTTAACACATTTACGATTTTATACTTTTCAACGACATAAACATTTTTAATTTTAAAAATGAACTCAAGATGCCATTTTTAACTACGGGAAATTAAAAATAACGTAGTCAATTTTATCAAGAGTATATTGATATTTTGCTAACTTCGAATAATTCTGCGTCATTTTCGACCTAATTCCTTCAACTTTTGCCTCGAAAGATCACCTAGACCTTGGCTTTAGAGATCTAGAGGCAATTTTCGCATGCGTCTTTTGGCAATATTCAATCAATATCAGGTTTTGTTAGATCTGCATGCGCTTTGCGCATGCGTAGAAAAAGGCAGATTGCTCAATGTAATTACGTACATTGACTTGATGTTACTTAACCCGGACATCTAGTTCTTTCCCAGTTAGTTCATGTCGTGAGTTAGCCAAGATTATAGTTTTTATTAGGATTAATAAAGTGGGTCGTACGTTTGTACTTCCAGTGATCGCTTCAGGATCGATCTCTAAGAGCGCTTTCTTATTTTTATTCTAATAAATGAATATAAAGGGGAGTTCTCTCTTTAATATACTAAATACTGCCAACGCAACTCGTTCAAGGATAATTTAAACCATTCAACAAAATAGACTTTTACTGTAAATTAATCAACTCAAACAAAATTAATATATACACGCACAAAAATACAACTTAAAAAGGGTTCTTAAGTCCATTGACCGACACTCGGTTTCTGTTTGCTTTAAGGGAGAACAATTTACTTTAAAAAAAAATTCGTCTTTAAGATATACAAAATAATTTATATTAAATGCACGGGGCCATAAAGATAAAATTGATTACTCACATAAGGTATTGGTGTTTACCATGAGAATCCAAACGAAAAACCTTCACTCGAATCTTGTCCGGAGAGGCGTGTAGTTTATTTGCTTCTCAATAGAGGGTGTTACTTCGAACGTGGGGTGAGGAGTGACGTCACACAGAACTTCAAGGCTCCGGAAAATCAGGAATCAAAGCAAAACGACGATTGAGTGGCTTAGAGAAACCCAGGTGGGTTTTGTTTTTTTTCCTTATTTTTTTTCGCCACAAGAAAGACCTCGATATATATATATATATATATATATATATATATATATATATATATATATATATATATATATATATATATATATATATACTAGAAACTTCTTAACTGCCTCGGTTAACTCGTATATCTTTACATTCCTCCACCCTTAGGATGATTTGGGGGGGGGGGCACTTGTGCTCTACGCTCAGAGCCAAACTAAAGTACATACACAAAAGACAATAGACCGGTATGGGAAACGCCCTGTTCTCATTACGCTTATCATGCCGTTATTATGTCCACCGTGCGCATAATTACAAATTATCAGAAAAGATTCTACGATATACACAATAACACCAAAAGTGATACCCTTATACTTACAAAACACAAACAAATACTAACACTATGAAAACAGAACAATTTTGGTCTCAAGACTAATAGTGGCTTAATTAGTTCTAGACGGGATTTCGGCTCAAGCAGTCAGCGATACAATTTTTAGATCCTTTTATGTAAGCTATATTAAATTGGTATTGCATTAATAACAAACCCCATCGCATGAGTCGCCTATTTTTACTCTTGTTTTGCCTTAAATACATCAAGGGAGGGTGATCCGATTTCACGTTAAACTCCTGCCCTATTAAATAATATCGGAATTTCTGAATTCCCGCATCGTGGGTTTTCAGCTGGCATAAATTAAGGGGAATGGGGTGCCATCATCTTCGTATTGCAGCAAGACACACCCTATGCCTTCCTCACACGCGTCGGTGCGTATCCCAAATATCTTTTGCGTATTGTCACACGTAGGATAGGGGCTGACACTACTTTTTATTTTAACAACTTAAACTGAGAGATTTCTTTAGGATTTCACTTGACTGGATCGGGAGAATTTTTCTTTAACAGATCATTAACAGGAACGGCTATCACCACAAATTGGGGAACGAATCTTCGGTAGAATGAGGTGATCGCCAAGAAAGAACGCAATTGCTTTTTTGTTGAGGATAGCGGCATCTTAGTTGTAGCGTTTACCTTATCCTATTGGGTGGATAGTTCATTTTTCCTAATTTTGAATTCTAGATAAGAGATGGCCTAATAAGCGAAGTGGCATTTCGACGGCCCCACTGTTGAGCCGTGCTTGCAAAGTCGATTGAGGATAGCGCGGAGAGCATGTAAGTATCCTTCCCATGCCTGAGGAGCCACGTACACGTTGTCAAAATAGAACGATACATCCTTCAAACCATCTACAAATTTATAACACCTTGAACAAGCTAAATTTTTGCAACCCAGTTTCAGTTTTTCCAACCTTAAGAATCGCATACTTCAGAGTGCTAAATGCCAAGTTTACACCCTCTTACTTGCAAAAACGCTCGTTCTCCCCTGGGTTTAGTACCTTTTGCTTTATCATTTACGCTTGAATTGATGTTTGTAGCCAATGACTTCTTTCCTTTCAAAAGGGCACCTGCTCTACTATTTAGAATCCCTGAATAGTCTTCAACTCTTGAATGAGGTTCTTTGGCTTTTCCATCTTTTGGTAGAATTTGGCCGTGCAAGGTTTTTCTGAACGCACTTTATTCCTCTTGAAGAGTTTCCTGTAATATTTTTGGCTTCTGGGAATCATTTTTTCATTGCTTTGATCCAGCAGAGATTCTGCAATTTTATTTTGGCTCCCTTCATTTTTGCTTTCTAAGATACCCTGAGCTAAATTTTCTCTCTGGATCATATACTTGATTTTATTTTGATCCTGTGAAGATTTCTCAGTTAGAACATTTTCTTGAAAAGTTTCTTTGATTAGACTTTGATCATGAGAAACTTGCTTTGTTACAGCTTGCTTATTAGGCATATGTTTTATATCATTTCCTGAAATTTCTGTCACTACCATTTGTTTGGAGACAGTTTCTCCGCTCGCCGATTTATCTCACAGGGGACTGACACCGGACATTCTTTTCGCGTGGTTGCGAAGGCTTGAGAATTGAACTCTTCGTATTCTGGGTGATCCATTAT
The DNA here is from genome assembly GCA_963969495.1 of Ceratothoa steindachneri. Lineage (NCBI taxonomy): Eukaryota > Metazoa > Arthropoda > Malacostraca > Isopoda > Cymothoidae > Ceratothoa > Ceratothoa steindachneri. The sequence goes on from OZ018322.1 coordinate 214,060,789, forward strand.
TGTTGGGGAGAGTTAGGTGCTCTGCCCTATGAAAACTACAAAGAATTTAATCGGTGCGGCCACCACTTCGGTCCAACCGTTAAAGTATTGGCATTGGATGTGGCATCGGAAGAGGGGAAATTTATTTGCTCTACCCAGGAAGTCTTGAACGATGGCAAATCTCTTATGATTTGGGCTGACGGGGGGAAGCAATTTGTTGCTCACCACTATACAAGTACACCCTGTATCTCTTACCAAAGTTGAGACTCTGCAACTATTTACTGCACTTGTTTCGGACTTTAATCCTCCCGGTAAGCTTTTGTTAAATAAAAAGTTCACTTGTTCCGAGGCCTTCCCATGGATGAAGGAGGCGTGGCAGCAAGAGTTTATTCTTGGGGAACCGTGGCTGTGACATTATGTCCTTGTTGTGCCGAGGCAGTTCTAAGCTGGGAATTCTGCTTGCAGTGGTAATTCAAATGTCCCGGCGACCGCGCAATTATAACAGGTATAACAGGTTTTGAGGATATACTACTGACAAAGGAGGAGCACTAACCTGGGTAGGTTTTCCATTGTTCTCCCGTTGTGAAAAAAACCTGGGTTTGGAAGGTTCTGAGCTCCTTCCAAATTTAAGGGGCTTCTTTATTTGGGGTTTCAGAGGGTACCCGTTTTTCTTTGGGGACGAGGGCTAGTTCTTGTTTCCCTCTCTCGGATATAACCGGTGGGTTGACGAGTGTAAATCGGCTTCGAACAAACAATCGTCGAAGGACTCGGCTCTCCTGTCTTTGAGGCAGGGTGCATTACAGTTGGTCCTTCAGTATGAAGTCGACGAGTGAGTTGAAATCGTTTCTCAATTTGGCTGAATCTAGCCAAAATTGAAGGTGCCTTCTGAGTATTAACCCAAACTGCCGATAGGTTTGTCGGATCTGAATCCTAGCCTGCATTTATTTTATTCGATAATCTTCAGGATTTAGATTAATGGCGCCCAGTAGTTCTGCTTTGAGGATAGAGTAGTCTAGTGAAGCTTCTGAGGGGGGGGGGGGGATACAAATATATCTCGTAGGCGTGCACTGAGAAGAAGGGGGTAGTCTGGCGATACCGTCTGTTTCGATATCTCAGCATTTCACTTCAAAAATCTTTTCGAAGTGCGAGAGATGCGCGTATAGGTCGTCCTCGTCCTTGTACGCTGGAATCTTCATATTTGGGACCTGAGATGTTCTAGTCCTAGTCCCAACGGACTGCACTTCCACTTGGTCCTTGCTTAAGGATCTCTCGTTTTCTCGTATCTCTTCCCTCTCTTCTGCCTGACCTGGAGCTTCTTCTCTCTTTACTTGACCTTTCCGTCCTTTCTTGATCTTGGACGTAGGCAGTGATTTCTTTGCCCGTTAGTTCAGGGACTTGGCCTTGTTGGTGGAATATTTCAAACGAAGACATTCGGGCTAAGTTCATCCAACCTCACCGATCTAACGAACATTACGTATGCAACTTTGAGTCAATTGTCCTTTCCAAACCTAACCTTACCTCTCACTGAACCTCTTAATTGAATTATTCCTGTCCAAAAACAAAACAAAACTCCATTCGTTAAATTATCTTTCCTACTTGTCTAAATACATTCCTCTAAATCTTTAAAACCTGCTTGATTCATCTTTATTAAAATTTTTCTGGAACGGGCTGGCAATTATTTGTTCTTAGCAAGGGCTTTTAAGATAATCTTACACTTAGGTTCTTGTGAAGTAACCTCAACAACCTGACACCACTTAAATATGTCGTGGGATAGCCGAGGTTATAGTTTTTTTATTTTTTATTAGGATTAATAAAGTGGGTCGTACATTCATACTTTCAGTGATCGCTTCAGGATCGATCTCTAAGAGCGCTTTCTTATTTTTATTCTATTGAATGAATATAAAGGGGAGTTCTCTCTTTAATGTACTAAATACTGCCAACTCAACTCGTTCAAGGATAATTTAAACACTTCAACAAAATAGACTTTTACTGTACATTAATCAACTCAAACAAAATTAATATATACACGCACAAAAATACAACTTAAAAAGGGTTCTTAAGTCCCTTGACCGACACTCGGTTTCTGTTTGCTTTAAGGGAGAACAATTTACTTTAAAAAAAAATTCGTCTTTAAGATATACAAAATAATCTATATTAAATGCACGGGGACATAAAAATAAAATTGATTACTCACATAAGGTATTGGTGTTTACCATGAGAATCCAAACGAAAAACCTTCACTAGAATATTGTCCGGAGAGGCGTCGTGAGTGTAGTTTATTTGCTTCTCAATAGAGGGTGTTACTTCGAACGAGGGGTGTAGGAGTGACGTCACACAGAATTTCAAGGCTCCGGAAAATCAGGAGTCAAAGCAAAACGACGATTGAGGAGACGAGGAGTCAGACGTTTATGACCTTGAAAAGATTTTCTCAGGCGAGGATTGAAGATGGCTGTATGATATTTTAGCGATTTAGTTTCGCTTTTAGAGCTTCTCTTTAGGGTAAGAATTCTATCTAGTTTGAGTTTTCAAACTCAGATAGGGTAAGATCACTTGACGATCTTTGGTTTTAGAACTGTGCAAATTATACTTGGTGCAATCTGGTATTACCCAAGGAAATGAAAGTCCTTCTTAACTTGCTGGGGAGAACTCTATCCCGGCAAGTTCTTATCGATGCCGTGACGAAAACGAAAAGCCTTTTCTTTCTTCTGACGAACAGTTTTATACCCTAATTACTCCCGCGCGGTAATAGGAGAGTGGAGGGTAGCAAGGGGAGACCCTAGGGTGCCCTGGCTTTTGGTATTGTCCCCAAAATGAAATTCCTTCTTAACTTTCTGAAAGGAACTCAATTCCGTCAAGTTCTTATCGATGTCGTGACGAAAACGATAAAGTTTTCTTTTCCTCCTGACGAACCGTTTTATACTTGAATTATTCCCGCAGGGTAATGGGAGTGGGGGGAGAGCAAGGGTAGATCTGATGGTGTCCTGGCTTTTGAGCTTCTGTTATTTCTCTTCCTAGACATTTTGAAATTAGGAAAACTGGATCTCATGTTGAATCGACAGAAGTGGGTATCAATTGAGCCGTGATAAGCGTCGTGTTGCTCTGGGAGAGCGTAATACTAAATCAATAGTTTAATTTTTTACTTGTTTGTTTATAAATACACCCTCAGAGGGTTGGCCTTTTGAGCAGAGGTCAGGATTAACTGTCTCCTAAACTTACCAATTTTGTCGTACTTGTATGTTACCGGAGACTGGGTAGAGTGGTTAGAGAAACCCAGGTGGGTTTTGTTTTTCTTTCCTTATTTTTCTTCGCCACAAGAAAGACCTCGATATATATATATATATATATATATATATATATATATATATATATATATATATATATATATACACACTCACAACTTCTTAACTACCTCAGGTTAACTCGTATACCTCTTCAGTCCATAATTGCATCTTTGGTAGTTGTTGGTTGCCGCCTATCGAATAAACAATGCCAGGTGAGGGGGGTGTAATTTTTAACGAGGATGCGATAAATTGTACTCTGGTACTTAAAAATCACATTTATGTTTAAATGCCTAAGTAAACGAGGTAATTTTATGAAAATATGGTTATACGGTAAAACTAATAAGTTTTTGACTTGAAACTTAGGGATACTATGTAACATTAGTTTGGCAAGAGGAACGCTTGGCGGACTTATAACAATTGTCAAAAAGTACATAGGGTAGCACAAATTTATCCCTATTATATATATTCTAGCGACTTCTTTTTTTAGGTATTCTGGTGAGACAATTCTAAGGGCACGCAAAAAAATAGCGGAAAAAAACACTTTGTTTGATGTTATTATGGTGGTTAAAATAAACTCTATATAAGAGACTATGGCTGTGGGTTTTCTATATATTTCATATTTGAAACAATGGTTTGTCCGATTAATTAGAATATCTAGGAAAGAGAGTGCGCGATCTTTTTCAACTTCTAAAGTAGATTTAATCGAGGGAACTTAGGTGTCAATTTTAGTAATAAATGTTGTAATCTTTATATTATTAGGCCAAAGGAAAAGGATGTCAGCAACATATCGCACCCAAGCTATATAACCATATTTTCATTAAATTACCTCGTTTACTCAGGCCTCTGAAAATAAATGTTATTTTTAAGTACAAAACTACAATAAATCGCATCCTTTTCAAAAATTTTCCCCGTCAACCTGGCATTGTTTATTCGATTTTCTGCAACAACTGCCAAAAGTGTTTTTTGAACAAACAGGGAAAGAACTACATGTCCGGGTTAAGCAACATCAAGCCAATGTACGTAATCGACTGGAACAATCTGCGCTCTTTCTACATATGTACAATCTTAACCATAGCATTAACTGGAATAGTAACAAACCATTCATAAAATGCAGTAATTATATTTCGAGAAATATATTAGAATGCATCTCCATTAGCGCGTTCCCAAATTTCAATCTTAGCCCTGGTTTGTGCTCGCTAGACCCCATTATCACTATGTATATATGTAAAATCTAAAATAAAGTTGTTTCAGGATTTTGTACCCTCTAATTAAGGTTGAGATGTGGGTAGTCTAATTCTCCCCTCCACTATTTAATGGAATGTATGTCCAGCCTCATTTTCATTCTTTGTAAAGTTCTTTAAGAATAAAGACGAAAGCCCTTTGAATAGTTTTTCACTTTTCCTTTGTGTGTGTATCTGCATATATATATATATATATATATATATATATATATATATATATATATATATATATATATATGAAATAAATAACTCACAAAGTAGCACGTGAGGTTCGCAATGAATGCAATATCCCGCAGGAAAAATGAAAAGGTGCTTCCCAGTACTTTCGAACTTTATTCAGTTGATTTTCAAGGATAACTACAAGAGAAAATACTATAATAAGGTATATATAAGCTAGTAAAAGATAAAGAACCGCCTCTAAGACAACAAATCACCAATGAGAAAGTAGGAGATGGATGGGTAAATTCACACAAAGATTTAGCTATAACAGGTAGCAAGGTCAAACCGCGAGTAAAGAAAGAGTCAAGAACAGAGCAAAATGGGTTAAAACGATTAACGGATCAAGCGATAGTCTAAAGATGGAGATTAGGAGAGACACGAGAATTAAATTGAAACGAAGGGGCGAGTCACAAGGAGAGAGGAATATAAATAATATAATTTTCATACAAAATCAATGCCATAATTAAATTGACACATCGGGTTCCCATAGAAATAAAAATTGCTAAAAAAAAAGTGTATAAGTCAAAGCTAATTTCTTTAAGAATGAGTTTTTTCATAACAATATCAATTTCAAAAGGCCAGGGGAAATGTTAAAGTTATTAAATTGGCTTATACATGAATATTCAACAAGGTTTCTTTTAATTGAGTCATTTGAGCGAAAAATATTTTTTTCTGAATTCCAATTAATTAAGTGGTTATTTTCGGACATATGCACAAAAAACGCATTATTATATATATCTCTCCTAACATTGTCTTTATGCTGATTAATACGGACAGATAATTGATTTGCTTCCTGTCCAAATATCTACTTGGACAAACAGAACATTCGACCTAATAGACTTTCCCAATATTATTACAATTATTGTAAACCAGAATGTTTTTTTATAATTGTAATTATATTGGAGGAATCTCTCTCTCTGTATATATATATATATATATATATATATATATATATATATATATATATATATATATATATATATATATATATATATATATATACAGAGAGAGAGAGGGAACGATTTTCCTCTATTAATATATTTTCAAAAATATGATGTCTAGGTAAATGAAATTTCCTTATTTCTATGTTTCATAGAGGCTTGTATTTAATATACTTTATAAAGATTCCATACGATACAATTGTATATTTAAGAAATTATACAAAATAAACGAGAAAAATTAAATTTTGGCACGTGCAAATTATGCAAAAAAATTTGTCAGGAACATTCCAAACGTTTTTGAGATCATCTGGCAAAGTTTTGCTCAGTATAAAGGTACTATACAACTGCCATTTTTCCTCTACTCACTCTGCAAAGATCCCACAACACATGAAAATAACTATTGAAGACTTTGGAAAGGATTCTTTGAGATTCAAAGGAGGTAGGAAGGTCCACTAATTTGATTTGGTGCGTTCTGAAGTTATACATTGAAAACAAAACCTCTAAATCTATTGCAAATGTTGCTCGACCCTACATGATCACCATGCGACTAGACAGAGTTCTTATACGCTTATTTATCAAGAATGTCTTCCTGACTATAGCGGAAATTTCTTAAAAAATTAAGACAAATAGTGGCAAAGAATTGAGCTGTTTCAAAATTTTACGTCGCTTCAATGCATCTGGTATTAAAACTCGTTCTCTCAGCAACCAAACAATCATCAGTAAGAAGAACCAGAAGGCGAGATTCGAATATGCTGAAGCTTATTTTGTTTGGAGGGATGAAGATTGGGAGAGAATTCAATTCAGCGACGAAAGTAAATTTAATTTAATTGGATCTGATGAAGGAAGCTTTGTTACACTAGACGCAATGCAGGTGACAGACATAACCCTAAATATGCTAAAAAATGTCTGCCAAGCATGAAAGGAGTTCGTCCACTAGTGCGAATAATTGGAACAGGAAATGCGAATGTGAACCTAAACCTCGTGCAACAACATATTATACCTTCACTCTGATAACAAAGATCACCAAACAACCGTTCACGTGCATTTAAAACAAAAAGTGAAAGTGTTTTTTATTGCACATCGATTTTGAATTTATTGTGAAGTAAAAAACATTTTTGTCCCGCATACTTTCTTAATTTTGTAAGCAAAAAGAACAAGCGCCACAGGCTTAACCAAAATCGCCAGTAGGGTGGACCAATATTTAATTTGGTAGCAGAATAAAAAGAAAAGAAGAGGATGATTGTATATAATAGAGTTGAAAATTAGAAGAAAATCACTTTTAGTAAAGGGAAGTAAAGTTGAACATGCTGCTTTTTAAATTGCATCCCTTTGGCCTATTATAAACTTGATTAACTTTATTACCCTGACAGTAAATTACAGTCAGAGTTAAGGTTGTAGGGATGAAATATTCACTAAGGCAATCGTTGAAATTACATTTAATAGAAACTGGGCAAGTGATTTACTCTAATAAATAGGTAGAGGTATACAATAAGTAAATGAACACCTAGTTAATTACTGTAATAGCTTTATTCGTAAATTTAAAGAATGAAATACATTTTAAATAATGAAAGTACATTATTAATAGTGTGTGAACTTTCGTTTGTCGGATTTTAGAGCTGTAACTCGCCTAGGCATAATTTATTAAGTTCTGGAATAACAACTCTTGGTAATTACGACCACGTTTAACGTATAACATCCGGTAAGTAGGACCATTTTCCTGATTTTGCAGACTTTCTGCTTCAAGGCCATTCTAGTATTCCCCACAAATGTTCTAATGGATTCAGCTCAAGGGAGTTGTATGATGCAATTTCGGTCCTCTCATTTTGAAGGGGGAAGAGAGCAAGGCCCCTCATCTTCCATGAATAAACAATTTTCTTTTTAAAGATGACCATTTCAAAATATTACTAGAAGTCCGCCTTAAAGAATTGTTATTGGCAACACAGGCCACCTCTGATCATCATTTCCAATTGCTCTCCACACTATAACAGACAAACCACTATGTTTCATTGTTTGTTGTACCCAATTTTTGTCAAAATTTTGAAGGAATAATCTTAAAACCCATAGTCATCCACTGTCTGAAAATTAAGCAAAATTTTATTCATCAGAAAAATATATGCTGTGTCAAACGTCCAAAGGCTTCTCGCTCATTTCTTCAGCCAACATATGTCTTTGCTTAATATTGGTCTTAGTTAAAAGAGGCTTCGTCGTGACTCAACTCCATAATATCCAGGAGAGTGCAGGTAAATTACCTCCGTTCTTGGGGTCAGTGGAAATATTTGAGCCACTTCAGATGCTTTAAACCAAGGGTTGTTATCAATGGATTTTCGAACAGCACGAATGCATCTTTCATAAGGCCCAGGCACCCAAATCGTGACTCCGGTGATGTTTTAGATATTTCCTTAAATTAAATCCTATTGCTCCTTCTGACAGCCCACCCTCAGATTGACTAACAATCCTTCAGCTTTGAAAATATGAAATTTTCTTTGATTTTTGCTTTCAATTCATGTTTAATAAATGCATTAATAAACGCTGAAAAATGGAAACAAATACTGGTCATAATGATGGGCAAAATTGGAATAAAATATTTTTTTAAGAAAAATGCGTGATTTTATTTACTTCTTGTATGACTCGGTATAAAACTCGAGACTCAGTCTCGCCCCATTACTACACCTCATCACGTTCCACCCGGTCTTCTCTAAACCATTGCTACCGTGACTGTTACGACTTGGTCGTGCCTCAAGAAGCCCGTCTATCTTTTACGAGCAACTCCTTGCGTCCCTGCTGCTTTCAAGTTGTGGAAGGCTCTGCCGTACGACGCCTGACAATTTCTGACGCTATTTCAGCTTTTACTTGAAAACCAACTGATTTCTGCTTCCCTTGATGCTGTTGACGAAGGATATCTTATATGAATGCGGCTCTTTTGCCCTCCTATTTTCTCCTTCAGCCTTAATCAAGCCTGGAATTAGAGGGCCACTGATAAGTCTAATTTTTACTGCTACCTGCAGTGGTAGCGAGTTCTTCCTCCTTCATCGGCTGTAACCTCATTAAAAGTAAATAAGACCAACCAACAGAAATAACCCCGCCTTTTTCATTGGCGCCGGACGATTTCGTGGACGACTTTCGTGAGACGTAAAGACGTCCAAATTACCTAGGTGAAACCAAGGTTACGGAAGCATAAAAAGGGAGGTCCGTAGAACGTGAGGCTTCTAGACCATTAAAATTTCGCCTATTAATGTTTAGCTAAATTTGTGTTAGGTATTGGCCTCCATGCCCATGAAATTGCCATTCCGCCTAGACCCCATCTGGCCGCGAGAAAATAAAAACTGACAGACTACATGTAATATATTGGGTATTTATTATGACAATAATTAGTAGTTATATTTTTGATTACAATCAAGGCATTTCGAGTTCATAAATTTGAGTGTTGACATCTTTATACGAACTAGTTCATGCAAAGCAATATAAGCTTTTTTTGCTTAATGAACACATTTTCATATTCCAGTTCCTCTTTTTTTAGGATATTTTACCATCTTAATTCATTCTTCTTCTAACGGATGAAAGTTCTCTCGATGGCTGTACTCTATACGATGTTTCTTTCTCCTCATTTCTAAAAAAATAATTAGTGAAAATAAAGTTCCCGGAATTCCAATTTAATTCGTCTTAATTAAAAGGCAGAAACACCCAGCAAAATGGTCTAAATTTTTATTTTTGTGTTAAAGTTCATAAAAGGTACGCAACCTTTATGGATTTATATACGTCCACCCGATCCTAGATTTAGGTTTATGATAAAAAACACCCAACGATGGGAATAAAAGCTGATTCAAAGCGCTTTAGTCTTTAATTGGTAATGATGGTCTTAGTTGACGATTTCAATCTTACACAGTTGCAGGATAAGAAGTTTACGGCCTTCTTTTACTCAACCTTTAGCAATTTAGAGTAAAATAATATTTTATAAATACAATTTTTAATTTGTAGATAATCTTATAGTCCCATTTTGCGGGGCAAAATTTGCCCTAAAATTTTTTGACCACAATTTATTATCTCAGAATCTGTGGAAGCCAATGCGGGCCGATATCGTTGCCCTTCTGCGAGGCCTGTCGGTTTCTCCAGCCAAAACTATTTTTTTTAGGTTGGGGGGGATTTTCCCATTATGGGGAGCTACGATCGCTATAGTTGTCCCAGTACTGGGTGACTTATATCACTGCTGTCTCTCTCTCTGGTATTTGGGATAGAGGGATCCTTGACTTTTATAGACGAGAGCCACCTCTTTTGAGTAATACAACGTAACTCTAGCGTTATTTTTCTAGCCATCTCCATCCTACCTATGGGTAGAATAAAAAAAAACATATACCAACTGGAAAACTGAAATGTTAAATAGAGTGTTTTCAGAGAGCGTAAACCTACACGAATGTCAGAAAATGATCATTTTCGAAATTTTAAACGAAGTGAATAAATGATCTAAATCCAAATCCAGATCTGAATCCGGTTTCAAATCTAATTAGCTCTTCCTTGACCCAATTCCCACCATCCCAAAAATCTATTCTAAATGTGCTCCTTTTTTTGAGATATCTTGTACACTAACCGTCAGACAAACAAAGGCCGAGAATCACCTAAACTACGACAAAATCTGTTCGTGGAGGTAATTGTTATGACGGCAATACGGTCTACGATGAACAAAATTTCTGAAAATGTAAAACCATCACAGTGAGTGTTAGGCTCCTATCCGAGGGCCGAACTTTTCTGGGCACTCTCGATATGGTCAGTTCTTTCTCCACGCGCAAAATACAATGAGTAACCATTGTCCTTACTTTGAGTTAAAATGATAATCTGCTGCTGTGTGTCCAATCCGGTCATCCTTTCGTTTCTTGCCGGGCGACCTTTTCACACAAAATCCGGAGTTGTTTATTTTCTACCATTTATCTACTCCCATCATGACCAAACGCGTAAACGTGAATTAGCCCTCTCCCTTATTTATCTGCTGTTGTGGTCATTCTAAGAGGGTTTTTACCTCCACCTTTTGTTTGAGTTGTAATGAACTCCCGGAAGCAACATATGCGCCATCATGATGAATGATAACTTTGTTCGAGTTTATAATTCCACAGTAATTGTGGTCAATTGCAACTCACTTCTTTATTCCTGTCCATTATGGGTGCTTGCTAAGCCAGTGCAAGTATTCATGACAAATTCGATGGTAGCCTTTTGCACAACACTCACCTAGGATAGTACTACCATCCTTACTAAGGAATGCTACCGTTTCTCGTCTAACTTTACCCGAGTTGACTCTAATAATTCCCCCTTCCCTCGCGAAGCTTCTTTAATCAACCCTATGCTGCTTCATTTACTGTATTCTATTGTCAGACTGTCCGAAAATGTTTCTATCTCTTGACACAAGCAAGGCTTAAGTTCCAGGTGGAATTTATCCTCAAATATTGAAAGAGCGTGCCTCTGAACTCGCACCTATGCTTGCTCGTCTATTTCCCCTTTGTTTTAGAAAATAAAACTTTACCTTCCTCTTGTGAACAGGCGTTGATACTCCCAATCCCTAAAAATGTTACCCTTCTGCTGCTCTGAAATCCTCTATTGCCAAAGTCATGCATCCCTGCCCAACTCTCATATACTTTAACACCTTTAAAATCACACTCTCTTTTCTGATCGCCCTATGGCTTTCGTAAAGCTAGAACAACTAGCGATATAATTTACTCTGTTACTACTCTGTAGTCATCATCCTTAAAATATTTTAGGGGGAAATATGGAGTTACCCTCGACATTTCTAATCTTGAAACCCCCTTCTTTTGATTTCCTTCATTAACTATGCTCCTTGGTTGTTAAATTTCTCTATCACCGTTATTTTTAGTTGTTTTTGATGAATCTGCCTCTTCTCTTTCCTCCATCAACAATGGTGTTCCTTATGGTTCTGTCTTGTAATCAGATAACCTCTTCTCATTATCAAGGATTTCCTCTCTTCCCCAAATAACCCGATGCACTCAACCGCGGATGATTCTACACTTCATTAATCTCCATCTTTTACTCGTGCTGCCTAACGTTTGGATGGAATTACCTTGATTAACTCTGACTTTGATAAGATTTCTCAGTGAAGCAAAAAAATCTTGGTAATTTTATTACCTCCAAGACTCAATTTACACCCATTTCACTCTCAAGGACCCTATAATAACCCTTACATTAACTTTGATGGTTCATCAATTACACTTGTTCATTTGATGTACTTACTGGGGGTTACTGTAATATCCAAGCTTTCCTTTGGAAACTCCACATCTCAGGATACTGGGTGTCCTGTTCATATGCTGAAAATTCTTTTCTTCTGAACAGTTGTTTCGATTATAAAAAGGATTGTTGCGTCCCTGTCTTGAAACTCCACACTTGCTTGATAAAGTTTAATCTAGTTATATGTCTTATCAAATGCCTAAAACAAACCGCGAAAGTTGACTCACTTACCCTTTGCCGTGATATTGATTCACTTTTTCTTTTTTATATGTATTAATTTGTCAATACTGTCACCCTAACCACTATCCAGACCATGCAATACTCGGCAGGCTTCAGAATTGCATGCTTATTATGTTGCTGCCAGGAACTAAAGGGAGGGGAGCGCTTTCGTGCCTGCTTCTTTCCTTACACATCAAAACCTTGGAACTCTTTACCCTCTTATGTTTTTCCCATAACAAAGATATGACACGTTCCAAACAAAAGACTGTCACTTTCTCAAAATTCTCTAAATACTTTTCCATGTCTCATTTTTCTGTTTCCTAATTTTATACATATTTTGACTTGGGCCGAGCTTTGATGTGGACATTGATCCGTGCCAGGTGCCTTCAACATAAAACAAAAAAGAATCTAAAGCAGTGCCAGTATTTATATCGTTTGCGATCAATTGCTAACTCAGTGGCATTATTCATATCAATTGCGATCAATTGGTAACCCAGTTCAAAAATACGTGTGAGTGAAGTGAATTGGTATCTCAGTGACATTATCCATTTTCACTCCAATTAATTACTAACCAGCTGTCATTATTCAAGTAAAATGGGTAAATTGCTTACCAAATGCATTTATGCATGTCTATTACGATTAATTACTAACTCAGTGCAATTAATAATGTGCAAACCGATCATTTGCTAAATGAGTGCCATTATTCGTGTCTACTGGTAAATTAGTGTCATCATTAATGTGCATTTTGATCAATTTCTAAGCAAGTATAATCATTTATGCTCATTGATATCAATTGATAACCCACTGCCATTATTAAGGCTAGTTGGGGGCAATTTCTAACGTAATGACATTGTCCATGTTATCCCAGTGCCATTGTTCATGTCAACTACCTTAAAACCTTACCCAAGTCCTATTATTAATGGACAATGGGGAAAATTCTAACAAAATAACATTTTTCCTATCCCTTGTGGTGAATTGCTAACCCAGTGGCATCATTCACGTCCATTAGGTCAATTTCAGAACCAGTGCCATTGTTCATGATTTTGGGGGAATTTTATCACTAAGTGGTAGAATTCATGTCTCTCACTGTCAGTGGCTGACCCAGTGCTAATAATATTCATGTCCTTGGCGGTTCAGGTGATTTATTGCTCTTCGCTTCTCCGAATTTTATGTACCAAGTAATTTGTATTTTCATTCATATCATACAAATTTCTTGTTTGATAAAAATAAATGATAAATACAAGTGTTTCTATATCTTAGCGGAGCAGTCACAAGTTCTCTAGTTTTCTTCTAATGGGGTCAGATTTATTTCCATTGAATTAAAGGCAATTTCAAATTTAAGTATCTTTTTGAGTTTTTTCTGAAATGGATATTTTTTTCAATTTTAGGAGCCCATCTGGCAACTGCCTACTTCATCATAAGTTGCCGTACTCACCACAGCTTACGCCCAGACTCTATGAAAAAAACAAATAACAATGTGAATAAAAAATAACAACGATAAAAAGATCAAGGCTAAAAAAAACAATAAAACAAGAAATCAAAGAAAAAGGTAACAAGAATGAAGCGTGTTGCAGCGTCGGGGGTAGGCCCACCTTACCTGGGGGCAGGAGCATGCGACCCACAACAAACAGTAAAATAAAGTGGAGGATACCAGCCTCCTCCAAAACGGCGTATAGTCTGCAAGTTCATAGGCACGAACCAGTCCCGAGTACAAGGGACAAGGGGTAGCGACACCGCTCGTCCCAGTGCAGGGACATTTAACATGCGCGAAGATCATCCAGACTGGGACATTCAACAAAAATGTGTCGAACAGTTTAAGAGACAACGGAATCGTCTCAATAAGTCGTAGGCGAGCGCTCCATCAAATAGCACTGCCTCCCGTGAGTGTGTCCAATTTTTAGTCGACAGAAAGCAACCTGAAGCCGTCGCGGCATTGGGGAGCAGGTATATAGGACCGTCGCGGCGCCATGGCCAGTAACTTTACGATCCCTTCGACCGTCTCTTAACTTCTTAGCCCGGAGAGCAGCCCGTATTCATGATATGTAAGTGGTGTCAGGGAAAGCGAACTGCTGGTCTGGTCGACCAGCCATCGCAGACTCTTTGGTGCTCTCATCGGAGCTCTCATTCCCTGCATTTCCCACATCCAGTGGATCCGGTGATTCCAATGACCCTAGAGCACTCATGGTACTTTGTGGGTCGTTATAAATCACAATCTTGTCTCCGAACCGGGCACGTCGCCTTATCTTCCACACCGAGCGGTTTATTGCAACCAGCTCGGCCGTCAAGACAAACGCAGCTCATGGCTGATTCCCGTTGAATTCAAACAGAGGAAATACGGCGTGGAAACCGACAGCCTCTTGGGAGTTAGAGCCATCCTTATAAATTGGCATGTTTCCAGCGTGACACGAAGTGTGCTCCAAAAAGGCCGAACGCAATACTCCATGCGTTGTAGAAGCTTTTGCAGTAGAGGCGTAGCGACAAATATTCAAAGTTGGTACCCTCCAGCATAGCGTCCTGGGCAGAAATATGGGTGCTACAGTCCCAAGATTTATACTGAGCTCTCGAAAGAGTTTCCTAGTCCTAAACTCAAAGGGCATAGGGTATGACTGGCCTCTCTAGGCAGCTTAGGCACCATCGAGATCAGCTGCAGGTGCTGTGAGAGCTGTTAGCGACTAAAGGAGGGACCGGGCTTACACGTACAGGCGAATGATGCACTGTGCACGGTGCAAAGCGAGTTGCATCTCCCCATCATCAACAAGTAGTCTCTCGATGGAGGACGTGCGGAAGGCCAGTGTGGTGGATCGAGTCTACCTTTCACAACAAAAGCTCGGCTGAGGATGCATAAAATTCGCATCGGTATTCGAGCTTCTAACGAACAAAGAAACAATGAAGAAGTAAGGCAGTAGCTCTATCAGCACCCGAGAGGCTGAAGATCATGGAACGAAGAATATCCATACCGCGGGAACAAGAGACCCTAAGACTCTGAATATGAGCCCTCTCAGGTAAGGTCTCGGTGAAATACAAGACAAAGAAAACAGTAGGAGTCCACTACTTCCTAGCGCCCCATTTACAAATAAGTCTAAGTCACGGCGGAGCCGTGAATGACAGAATAATGGCACTACCTCAGTCTTAGCCAAGGAAAAACGAAGCTTGTGAACTTTGGCATAGAAAGAGACGCGGTTCAATACCTGTTTCAGTCGACGCTCCAGAGTTTGCATCTGGGCCGCATTAAAAGATATTGAAAGGTCATCACGGGGATGCCGTTGATGGTCAGGGCAAAGAGTGTGACACTAAGGACACTTCTCTGGGTGACACTCTCTTCCTGCTCCATTGGGGCGGAGAGGGATACCCCCCCCCACTTCCGTACGCACAATCGACGATCTCGCAAAAAATCAAATATAAACATTAGGAGGTGTCCCACCACTCCCATCGCGTGCAGAGTCTCCATGATAACATATTGCCATGCAGTATCATAGGTCTTATCCAGATCGAAAAAAAGTGGCGTAGTGCTGTCTACGAAGTAAGGCCTCGCAGACGGCATTTTCCAGTCGGAGAACCTGGCCAAGCCACCAGGGTAAAGTTATCTATCTCCGGCTTGAAAAAAGCTAGCGCAGTAGCGATTCACCAAGAGTCTGGGAGAATACATTCTACCCAGATCCTAATGAACAAAATATCTACCAGAAAGGCAAAGCCTCACTCACCCAGGTTTCGAAGCATGGCATACAAGAGATCGTCCGGACCAGGGGCGGTTTTCGCGCACAAAGCGAGAGCGGAACGCAACTTACTCAATCTAAACCTGTCGTTGAAGAGTTCTCAGCCTCTGTGGAGGTAAAATCCGGTTGGCGGCCTTCCAAGACATCACGCCGCGCATTGAATGTTGGCGGAGGAGCATCCAGGCTAGAGAATGTGGAGAAACCTTTCGCAAACGATTCTGTCACGGACGCGTGGTCCGAGATTACGGTCGGATTCTCCTGGAGAATAGGAGGGGGCTCCTGCTGAATCCTTTTGACTCCCTCCCAGACATCTGCTATAGGGGTCTTCCTGTTAAGTGATGACACGTATTTCTGCCAGGAAAAGTGGCTGGCGTACTTCGAAACAGAACGGGATCTAGCCCTAGCTCGACGAAATTCACTGATAGTGCAATCATTCGGGCAGTGCTTAAAGTGCATGTAAGCATACCGCTTGTGTTTGAAGGCCGCCTCATACTCGGCTGACCACCACAGAAGTGGTCGGCGTGCAAAATGTCTAGAGGTTCTAGAAAAAGTTGTTAAGCCAACGGCGATAAGATTGGCGGAGAAGAACCCAACGGCCTCATCTACCGACCTAAACTCCTCGAGGAAGACAGAGAAATCAGTCTTATCTTAAAATTCGGAGCACCTCGCCCGTGCCAAGTAGCACCGGGGCGAGCTCTCAGGTGGCGGCAGCAACCAAGAAAATGATATTTGAATAGTAAAGTGATCTCTACAATAGAGGTCATCGACTATCCCCTCTCTACAAAATCATGCTGTGGATCTGTAGAGCATGATAATAGATCGAGACAGAAAAATTAAACTGTTGTCGGGCATTGATGCGTAAACTCATCCACATTTAGGACACCTATCTCCATCTCATCGATCACGTCGGCAAGGACCCGACTCCCTGAGATTGATCGAATAATATCCCCAGATAAAGTGATTCCTGTTCAAGTCCCTGAGCAAGAGAACGTGCCTGAGCAACTGTGCCACGACGCAGTGGAAGTCCCCTGCGTCGAAGTCGGTTGACGGTGGAATGTACGCAGAAATAATAGTATACCTCTTATTGAGGTCCAGCTGCAGAGTTACTGCCTGTCAGGATGTATCTAAGGCGAAGAGAAGAACGGGGATATCATGCCGGGTGTAAACGGCAGATCCTCCTGCCTTGGTGGTGGGCTCGAAAAAACATTATACCCAAGGAGGGTGTGCGGGGGTCACACGCCCACCATGGTATCTTGCAAAAAAATAGCTAAGAGAAAACGGAAGGGGACGTGCATCCGCAGCTCCTCCAAGTTTATGCAGAGTCCACAGCCATTTCATTGAAGGAATATGCCCTCCATGCATAGTGATGAGGAGGTGCGGGGGCCCTCTTCGAAGAGAAAAACCTCTCGGGAATAGCCGTACGCTTCCTGTACGCTTCCCAGGCGGTGTTGGCCGGTCAATGCACTGAAGTTTAGGCTTGCCATGCGAGTCTTTTCCTACCTACGCCTAGAAAAATTAGGCAGGTGGGGCGACTTTGGAGGTGGGACGGCTTTGGAGGTGGGGCGGCTTTAAAGGTGGGGGTGCCTCATTTGGTGGATCTACCACCTTCATGTCTTCTAGCCTAACACTTTGTGTGGACATAGGAGCTGTAACTCCTTTAATGCTCTCCTCCTTTCACAGGGCAGCTGTGAGTCTAACGACTAGGTGGAGGGTCGTGGCCGTTTTGCCTTACGGGAAACGGTCACGCTGGTGGAGGGAATGGAGGACATGGTTTTATTAGGGCTGGGTATTAACCTTTATGTTGCCAGCTCCACCAGAAGGGTTCCAACCCGCAGAAGTGTCCCAAATGAGGAAGAAAACAACCGTGCTCATAAGTCTGGATGTGCCAGAAGCAGAGGCTGTCTTTTAACCATGAGCCATAAGATGTTCCAGGCAGTGCCGGGCGCGCGAAAACCAAGCCTGCAGCCTCACAAAATGAGAGACGATCCAGGCCCTGAACGGCCATGGAGCAATTTACACAACTTCGGATAATCGCTACTTTGCACGTGTACAGGAGCGATTCGTATGGCCACAGCGGTTTCAGTAGTAGCAGCTATGCGGCCGAGGCACAAATGGCTTCTCACGGTAGCGATACCAACCGGAACGCACCGACTCAAGGATCTTGTCAGAGTCAAACGTGACGAAGAGTCTAGGGGTGGGTCTCGAAGCTACTCCCTGTTTTCTTATCACGCGTTCGAACCTAACCGCTCCATGGTTTTTCCATATCTAAGATGATGTCATCTATGGAGTAGACCACGAATTCCTTCGAATAAACAACTCCTTTCACGAAGTTCATGGTAGAGTGTGGCGTCACACTCACTGGCGTCCCAGTCAGTGTCCGAAGGGCACTAACAATTGCCGCATCGCAAGGATTCGATACATTCGCCAGAAGGCTCCTGTCCGAGAAACGGGTCACTTTCGGCTTTTTCGAAAAACAAGGAAGCGTTTGAAGCTAGCGGCCTTCAAGACAGCAGGTAGCCTCTGAATGAGGGGCCCCGACGTAATCTAGGCTCCGCTCTGTGAACTTTTGACCTTTGTCAGGGACGACCTGCTCGCAGGACCACCGGGGCTAGGTCTGCCGCTATTGGCTTGGTCGATACCGAAACAGCAGTGGCCCTGTCATCCCCGTGGCTCACACAAAGGGAGTGGAGCCCTTAGTCTTTTTGGGAGAAGAGGGTGTGAATGGACCTGCTTCTCTCCTCCACCAGAAGGAGCAGCTAGACCGGATGGACCTGTTTCGGCAAGATCCTTCTCCAAGATTGAGAGGAGATCCCTCCTCTCCTTGTGGATCTTCGAAGCCTGAGTCGTCTGAGGAGAGACGTGCATAGGGGCGGACTCAAGTTCTGGGCTTGGCACAGAGCCGGGGTTCGATCCTACCATCTGGGGCTAGGTCATCTCAGGGACCAACTCTAATCTTCTTGGGCCAGTGAGCTGGCATCCGTCGGGAAGAAGCAGTGGGCACGTACGCTCACCCTCTGTAAACTTGCTTCACACCAGTAGGATTTAAGAGGTCACGGGCCCACGGGCCAACGAGCCCTGTTATCTCTCCTCCCCCTAAAGGGATTGGCCCTATTGAGCCGCTCCATACGCTAATGGTCAATTATGAGCCGCTGGCGTGCTTTCTTGACATTCTCATGGGAAAGTAAAGGGGTGATTGCCGCTAGTAGGAGCAAGTCGCCCAAGGGCGACTCAAAAGAAGAGAGTGAGGGAGAATCTTTTGCACCTGTATTCATGGGAGAGGATTAAGCTTTCGTCCGGTAAAAAAAGTTTGGAGGGTCCCCTGAGAAAGTACAGGGGAGTGGGGCTCTTTTTCTACTGTTGAGCAAACCAACGGCTGCTTCGGCTGAGGTGAAGGGTGAATGGAGAGAGTTTTTTTATTATGATGACCCTATTAGTAACCCGGGACACAAACGCTAATCACCCCACGCAGTAGCCCACTCTGTGAGGGGTGAACACATGGGTGGCAAAAGCCGACTTCCGCCATTTAGGACCACACTTCCCACCCTGTGACCAGGCAGCCCTTTGAGATGACGGCTCCAACTTTTGCTGGGCATAAAATTGATAGACTTTGAAAGGAGAGAGAAAGGGTATGTGAGAAGCTGAGGGTTGGGTTGAAGCAAGTTTTTAAAACCCATCATCTCAAAGCGGATTTCAGGGATTGTTGAGTTAGAGGATAATGGTCGGCGTCTACCCTGTGAAATTAGAGGCCGACCAAAGAGAGTTATTGGAGAGATTTTATGGAAAGTGAGGAAGCAGGATAAGAAGATAGGGTGTCAGAAAAGAGAAGAGGCTAAGGTGTGGCCGGACGGAGAGCTGAGTCCCGTCAGTACGGCGGCCAGGAAGGCAAATGCCGTATCCCTTAAGGGGGGAGTTCTGAAATGGAAGTTTGAATATTTATTATTTATTTAACCTATTCATCTGGTGTCTTACGCATTTGAACTCTTTATCCGAAGTCATGACTTTTATTTAAATTGTGTGTTTGAATCTGTGTTGTCAATTGAAAGTGTGCGTTGGGTAGGAAATGTTTATCTTAAATTCTGGTTGCCATTGCACACGCAATGTCTGAAGCGCATAACCGCAATTTTTCTGTTTCGGGAAATAGGCAGTTTGAGGCACCAAGAGCGATTGGCATTCCAGTCACATCTTAAAGAAAACAAATCGTACTCTGTGGCAAAAATCATCTTTTACACAACTGCATCTATTCAAGGGACTAAGAAACGGACATTGTTCCTAAATAGTGCATAAAGTTTTGCCATTTTTAAATATGGATCTTTATTATTTTGGCCATTGGTATTTTGAATTTTATTAATATACATTCGGAAATTGATTAAGAGGGT
This sequence comes from Ceratothoa steindachneri, assembly GCA_963969495.1. Lineage (NCBI taxonomy): Eukaryota > Metazoa > Arthropoda > Malacostraca > Isopoda > Cymothoidae > Ceratothoa > Ceratothoa steindachneri. The sequence continues at coordinate 214,080,980 of OZ018322.1, forward strand.
AAATAATAAATTTATGTACGTGATATGGTAGTGTTTAAGTCGTTCATGTCGATGCGAAAAGACATTTTAGGAATGGCACTTTATGAAACTGCATCTGGGCAATCCACGCTTTGTTGTCATAGATTAATTATTATATGGGCATACACAGTGCAAGCTCTCCGATAGTAATCTCCTGATGTGTACGTGTACGAGTCTTTTTTTCTTCTGGCTTGTGCACGTGCCTGCATGGGCATCTTGTTAAATGGGCGGATGACTATGAACACATGACAGAACGACCATTTTCAATCTAATTTTCCCAAATGTTCCCTTTACATTTTTAAATGTGAATACGGTGATATTATGCTGGGGTAGCGGGGAAAAGGGGAATGGAGCCTTGGCATGTAAATTATATATTTTATTTACTGCTCATTCGAGACAGAGCAGCGAGAGACACGCCCCACCCAATTCTGTACTGCACGAGTTTCAAAATCCTTGAACTACTTAAAATCTCAATTTAAACGATGTCCGCCATTTAAATAAGAAATAAAGGTTAACTCGCTAATACCTATCCTACATATGTCATTTTGTGTATATTCAGAAGACAAATCTGTCACACTTTTATACGTATGGAAAACACCCAACCTTAAATGTGTATGCAATGTTGACATTGATGATCTGGTTGCCTATATGTATATCCATGCGTTTTCTTTACGGTTCGCTACATATTATCGTGAATTGATCTGCGCGGGAACGCTTTTGCAATGTGGCATATAACATCGCCTTACTTGAGTTTCCCCTATAATTGAAAAAAAAATGGAGAGCTCGAAAATTTTCAACGAAAATTGTGAAATGTGTTTTCAAAAATGTAATATGGAATCACAACTTTTGTCAATAAATTCGCGGGATTCTGACTGAATTCTAGGATTTTTCGGCTTTTTGAATTTTGGGGCTCCATAGTTTAGGGGGATTTGGCACGCCTGTTTTTTCTTGAGTTTTTGGAATCTTGAGTTCTTTGGTTCTTTATTTGCTCCTCGTAAAAATCCCATTTTTTTCACTCTCCCTGTCTTCCCCTCTCTTCACACATGGGCGTGTACACAACTCTCCGCCATCTCTGCCCCTTTCCGAAAAGAAGGCATAGATATAAAAACTTAATTTTAAAAATAAATAGACATATACAGAAGTATACAAGATATACTTAATAGAAAAAAATTCACATACGCATAGGGTCAGATTTAAAGCAAGAATAATGAGGAGTAGGTTTTTAGGTGTTGGGTTTTATCTTTCAGCGCCTTCATTGTGCACGGACTTTGTAGTTTTTGAATGAAATTGACATAATCATTTCTTCCTACGTAATAAATTTATGAGGCCACTCACACAGACACACACGAGGGATAACATGAAACAAAATAGGGGATTTATCAAGTCATGCATAATAGGCACAGACGAGGGCAAGTAGAATGAAAGGGCTATATTTATACAGGAAAAGAATAGTCAGAACAGACGCAAAATGGGAATTTATCAGGCCATTCTTCACAAGCACAGCAGATGAAAAAGAAAAGCAAAATATGGGATTAAAAATGCAGAAAAGAGGCAGAATAGAAGCACAATAGTAGATCTATCACTTCTTCAACACAACAAAGGTTAAGAGGAGGTAAAAAAAGCAAACTCTTGGATTTATCATGAAAGGCTTGTTTGTGATCCTGAATGGAGTTTTACTTAAGTCTTCTGTTTGTTTTTTGTGTATTGATTGAATCTGATATTCATGAATTATTTCCTAATTGATCAAGAATGTACTCCCTCATTAACCGGATAGGAAGAACGTATTTTAAATCCACGCACTCATTCCTAGGTGTAAAGGAAGCAGTGAAGGTAAAATGTCTCTCAAACTTCAATGAATTCGGGGAGATGTTTGGTGTGGTAAAAATCTTCACGCCCTCGATCTTTTTCATTGCAACATATTGCTTTCTTATCTTCCTAGGATAAATTTCTTCTTGCTCATTCGTTCAGAAAAGTATTTGGCGTTCACACACCCATCGTCTCTCTCCAATATTCCATCAATTTAACATTACTCCTATTTTCATTAATATAATTTTTTATAGTTCTTTTCTTTCTTCCCACCAACCGCTACTGCCCTTTGACCTAGGAATTCTGTTGGCTTTTGTCATTTTTACTTCACCTTTCTACTAGGCTTCTCTTTTACACACATACAAGAATGTGTATGAATACGTTGTGTCCGTGCAAGCCAATTTACACTACATAGTTTGGGCTGTTTAAAAATTAATCAATTACCCGTGATTACATCGTTTACAGTAAAGAAACCAAAGTTGTGAAGTCAGTAAATAGATGACAGGTGCTGAGGTGTAGTTTTGCCGATAACAATAAATGCTTGGATTGTATTGAATCCAGCTCAGAATGATCAGACTTACGTAGCTGTCTATCCTTGTTAGAGAAATGAAACCTGTTTGGCGTATGGTAGGTATCTTCTGTTGTTCATCCGAACAAAACTGATTTGCTCAAATTCACCATATTATCGTGATTTAGTGGCCAACTTCACTGTAAAAAAGAGTACACTTCATATACATGTCGGATTGCGGTGAGATGGTGGTTGTATTTTCATGCTGAATTGATGGAAGCTTCAATGGAGACTGGATTGCGAGATAGGGATGAATTTTTATGCTGTTGATGTCTGATTTAACTTCAGAAGATGCGAGGCAGGAGTAGAAGGTAGTGCCAGAACTTTTCTCGTTGAAGAAGCGTGAGAGGAAACGATTTTCCAGGATGGTCAAGATGTATGGAGCGCGCTCCTCGGGATTCGTTATTAGGATCGTGTGAATAAGGGCAAACACGAAATCTATCGGATGTTTTATATTTCTTGGGATTTTTTGACGTGGGTAATTTTGACTTCAGATGCAAACGAAAATTTATGCATTGCAGAGAATGAAAGAAATAGAGTAAATTCGCAATTAAGGAATATTTCAGCTGCAATTATATGTATTCTAATTACCTCTCAATAAAAATTGTATTAAACTCACACTGTTTATGGCATCATAGTTAGTATGTTGCGCCATTCGTCGCTTGCATTGTGGACGAGAGCTCCCGACAGGATAATTAAGGGCAAATAAAGATAAGAATGAAAATCACAGTAAGCCAGAAGGTGCCAAGGGTCGTAATGTGTATTTTCGACACCACGCAACAATTCCCGAGCCTGGTTCTGGGTATGTAGGGTTTACGGCGGGAAAGGAAATGATAGCAGGGTTGCAATTAGCGGTGTACACTACGATGAGTGTGGAGCTACCTACCTCGGAAATAGTGAATATCAGCGTATCAGCCAATGGGCGGCTAATTCATCACCACGTTTAGTATCCCCACTAGCTGGGATTAAACTCCTTCTTTGACGTCAGAAATCCAACGCTAGCGAGAACTACTCTAACATCTTTACACGTTTCCTTCATATTTAGGTGAGGTTCACTACCTCCTAAAAACTCTCTTGAAGGCTTAAAGGAATTTCTTAACAGGGTGGTGAAAGGTATCTAGAACCGTGTTCCATAATTTAAGAATGAAGGAGGCCTTAAATAAAACCAGAGTGCTTGGAGAGCCCTTTTATTTTTCCGGCGGGTAATTTTTACTCTTCTTTTAAGTTGTAATTTTAAAGAGATTTTTGTTTGTGCTATTAGGAAAGACACGCATTTGAAGAGGAAGGTTTGGACCTTTTATTTTCCGTTGGTACTGGGCGACTTTGGCGGAGAAATATCTTTTAAAGGGAATAATTTCTCTAAATTTTCAGGGGGAAAAGAAATGTATCAAGATGTATTCTGGATGTCGCTGAACCCACCCTCTTTACCACCGATACCTCTTTGGTTTAGTATTTTCCTCCAGAATTATTCACGCACATACCTATTATGTGTATGTGTACATCTTTGCTCTTATAAAAATAGATTTGGTAAGCGATAATCCGATGTCTGGACAACAGCTTAAAAACGTAAATGGATTAAGGGCGTGATTTGAGGGGAAGGTCGCTCTTTAAAAGCATAAAATATTCTTGTTATAACAAGTTAAGGTATGTTCGATCATCCGTGAAAATTCTATCCTCGTGTATACAACAGGTTTTTCTGTATACATGTATAGACGTAAACAATAACAATCTGCATAAATATTTGAGCAAATCCATCGATCTCAGCTTTGCTCTGAGGCTATGTTCAGTTCATTCAATTTCCTTATCTTGGGATCAAACTTTTTACATTTATATTATTATAAATTTATTTTTTGCTTAATATCTGAGGAGGCTATATTTGGCAGACCGAGAATTTGATTTTAACCTCGAATTTAGGACATAATTCCACCTAAACTTCTATTTTACAATTGTGATCCATTTTCCTACGAAACCAATTAAGTACTAATATGCGGAGATAAGAGCGAATGATTAATGAAGTTCTATCTCACATTGGGTGTGAGCTTGTAGCATGTGATTAAAGAATCTAATCGTAGGATTTAGCAGCATGAACTACTTACCCCTGCTCTCTTTTACCATCCCTCCCTCATATGTATCTAGTGAGTACACGGATTATTTCTACGTACATACACATACACCACACCTGCTTTAACATCTAATAAAGATAAGGTAGGGATCTGAGAATACATAAGCGATTGCCTCCTTTGGCTCGGTAGCAAAGGCAAGTAGTAATTAGAACGAACTTTAAGTAAACCTTATTACCATAAAAATTAAAAAAGGGTACCTCCCTACTAAACGCTGATTGAGAATTTAAGAACTCCCTGTGATCCGGATGTTTCATTTAGATAGAGGTAAATAATAACACTGTGCGGTGTAGTCGAGTTTTAAGAGTGGTTGGCTATTTGGGTATGTTTGAAAGACAGAAGCGGATAGGGTAGGTAGGCAGCTCAGATACAGGCTGATTAGGAGGGTTGGATGTTCCACCCAACAAATGCCAAATGTTGACTTGAAAAATGGAATCGATGCCCGCGGTTTGAAAGGATAGGGAAGATAGGTAGTTTTAATAACGGGTATCTGTCTCACACAAGTGTCTTGCAATTATAACGGTGATTATTTATGTCAATGTTATTTAGATTGTTCAAATCGAACGAGATCAAAATCTGGAAATGGACGTTTTGAAAAACGATGTTGATGCCATCAGAAAGGATAAATTTAAATTACATTTGAAAGGTCGAACTCCTTTAATTACCCTTATCTAGATTAACGAGCCATGCTTGAAGAATGACTATAGCCAACACGTAAATATTGTATTAAAATGAGTTTGGGAGTTTTGACTCATAGGTAGCTTCTTAATGTTAAAAAGGAAGAATATTCTTTCAGAGAGAAATTTGAACTGTGGGATTCTCTCATTCAATGAATTATGGATGCGTTCAGTGACTTCTAGAATACACTTTTGCTCTCAACCTAGGTGGCAAGGGTAGGCGGAAGGTCACATGGGGTGGAGTGCAGTTTCTTACCGGAAAGAGGCTTTTGATGCAGAATAACTAGGATGCAGCAATTCTGGATAGTTTCTGCTTCGGCAATAAAAAAAACCTTGGGCGGGGTTTAAAAAAGGAAAATATATCACATAAGCAATTATGGGCACCAACACCAGTCTTCCTGGAACATGGGTAGGCGTTTCTTTGGTCCAGCTAGTCGGCCCAAAAGAAGAGATGGGACAGGCCAAGAGCAGCAACGGTAATACAACTGTAAATGCATTGATTAAAGATAACCATTTTTCCTTTATTTAAATAAGAGCACTCATGAAAACTTGGATAACCATAGTCTTTTACCATCAACCATCTTCTATACCTATTTATGCATGATACACAAATGGGATCGGCGCGCGTCAGCTCCCCCCAAATAACACTTTTTCACCCCATAATGCCCTATGAAGCACCAGGAAACTCAATTTTTCTCGCCCACCTGCCCTTTCATAGCAAGAGTACATCACAACTTTTCCCATAATATATATTTCTCCTTTAATCATTCGTTTCTCACAATCACTTTCTTTTTCCACTCATAAGTCTACTTCCGTACATTCACATAGGTACCAGCGTACCTTCTTGCAACTTCATGACATACCTCCGTCATTTTCTCTCGTTTTGAGCTCAACAACACTTTCATTCACTCATGCCCTTTTGGTCTTAATCTGCTTTTTCCGTAACACTGTCATTCACGATATATCATTGATCCTTGAACTATTTTACTTGCTTGGATACTACACCACACAATCTAATATCAAGACCCTCCCGATATTAACAACCCTTACACGATTAAACCTCTCCATTAGTATAGCAATCGTAGAAAACATCTAACCTTCAGCATTATTTACCATTATCACATCCAGTTCTTTCAATCTTACTCCTATATTTTCTTAGCAATAAATCCAAAAATATATTATACAGTACAGTCCAAATAGGTCAGAACACCTGTAATTCTATTACATCTTCCAAATCGATCTATTTCTAAGTTTAGGAATTACTTAAGTCACTTTAAGATGAATGTAATCCAATATTGGAATGTTTCACAAATATTTGGATTAGAATTGTAGAGCACGCTCAAAATTTCTACTCACGGGTTTTCTATTTAGTATGTGCCCTAGTTTTGGTGCGCTTTTAGCTTTATTAAACTTTTTTTATTTCGAAAAGTCTAAAAAGCCTTTATGAAATAGTCATAAATCTACGTGATGAAAATCCAACGTATAAAAATACTAATAAAGACAAGTACGGATTCAAGAGAAGCATACCGCGACTGAATAAAAAATAGAATTAGTTAGAAAACTGATCTTTGAGTAATAAAATATAGTTACTGAGAAATGTAAGAAAATTTCGAGTATTTGATCTTAAAATTCTTATTAAGCAAGAGCGTCCGCGCTAAGAGCCCTGCCTGTGTTATTTATTAACTTGTTTACTTCCAGATGCTCTACGATCTTATCTATATCCCTGAGATCCAAGAGTTTACTAACAGCCGAAGTAAGGAAGATGAACCCGAAAAATTTCCCCGATCAGTATTTAAGCCTATTTTAAAAATTGCATTATATTTGCTTCTTTGAATTCATTAGAAACTATTCCTTCACTAATAGACCTTTATAAAATTGTACAAAGGACTTTAATTTCATTTTCTGTTATTTCAATATTTGTGAGAGTAGCGTCTTCGACCAAACTTAATTAATACGTCTTGTATTGTTGGTAAAACATTTGTATCTTCGACGGTAAAGTCATTCACAGCATATTCATTAATGTCTTTCTTCCTCACTTGTTTTTGATCGTACCTAAGTACACCGGCTGCATCTTGATGCAATTTCTAATTGATTTACGATTATTATTTATATATCAATGTCATTGGTGTAAAATATGAGGAAAAGAGGGGCGAGTACATCACATTTAAGCACTCTGCTAGTAACTCGAGACCAGTTTCTTCTAAATCGACCTCGTTTACTAAGACCTGCTGTGAACTAGGTGAAGCCCAACTTCTATCCCCAAAAGAATTTTCCCTCTTATTCAACTAACACTTTTTCACTAATAAGCCACTCCTGCACAATATTCTGATAAGCTTCATGGAAGCTAAATGAACAATCTCCACTGCCTGTTGCTCATTGCATCATAGAAATCATATATGAGAAAAGTCAAATAGATTAGTTAAACATGAACGTGTTCAACAAAATCTATGCGGTGTCTTTAATAAAACTTTTTTTACTCAAGATGATCCCCTATTGTAGCTCTGGTTAACCCTTCTAAGATTTTACCAATAATTGAAGTTAAACTAATGTCACAATGGTTAATATAATTAGTTTTCTCTCCTTACTGAATATTCGCTCTTTCGATTTGTGTTTGCACAAGTCTATCGCTTATCGACATGTTAAATAATTTATGCGCAGTTCTTTTATGTAGGGTGGGAAAACGCACTTGTCGGAGAGAATTAATATTTGCCCCAAATCGACTTCTTCGCCCAATATAGAAAAGTCGTGACAAATCTCTAACTTAAAATTACGAAATTCTCTTTTAAAATCTAAGCTATGAGTTAGAGATTAACTTAGTGTAAGATCTTTTCATGCTCCATTTTTCACATCTAAATGCTTCGCTTAACCAGCCTACAATTTATTTACATATATATCTTGCTCATTATATTTCTGAATCGGGGTTTTAAAGCTTGGTAGTATTTTATTTCGATCCCGAATGACCTTAATGATTTTTGCTGATATTTTAGGTGTTTCTCTTTGATTTGTATTTTTCTGCGCATGTACAAAAATAATTGAGAATAAAAAGCGAGTACCATTCCTTGTAGATTTGAACATATATCTTGTGCGTCTCTGTTGTGAAATGAGCAAAATCAGTGAATGCCTTCAGATAATCCTGAAAACACATACAATCGCAACTCCCAAAAATCGGTATTAATTGAGCAATCACTTTTTTTGTGTTGCTTGCCTTTATTTCTAATATTTCTGTATCATCACTCGTCTACAGTGGCTCACCTAGTTAAATATGTCAAGTAGTCCTCCGTGGTAAGAATGGAATTTAATATTTTCGCCATGCCTGAACTCCTCCCCCTTTTAAAAAACATCTAGATAAAATTTAGCAGTCTCTCTCTCTCTCTCTCTCTCTCTCTCTCTCTCTCTCTCTCTCTTTATGCGTTGTGTTGGTTTGGAAGTAAAAACAAACACAACGTTGTGGAGTCAAAGTTAAAACCTCCACTTATTACAGTTGAATATTGAATAAGATACCAGAGAGAGTCAACAGTTTGTATTTAAGTTTTTGGATTGAGTTGGTGACCTGTAAACAATTTCTTTATCAAGTTTAATGTTTTCAGGCTCAAACTCTGCCACAGCTACTCCACCCTCAATATCACTTTTCTACATCTCTTATTACTGAATTAATTTCTTTTTCAAGTAAAGCAGCAGCCCATATTTACCCAGATGTCTATCTATATGAAGAATAATGCAGAGAGAGGTCTTTGTATATAAGGCCACTCAATTAAAAACGGGCCATTTCATTTTCTCCTATTTTGGCCTCCCGCCGACGTCCTTTACTCATTTATCGAGCCATTTTCTTGTGGTGATCTCTCGAGAGGCGCTTATCTGTCCCGTCAAGTTACCAGTCTGATGATGGTGTTTAGTTTTTGCTGACTGGTAGGTGCTCCTCGCTTGCATACAAGGCGTGATTGTCATTAGAGTTTTTTTATGAGGTGGTGATTCAAATCTGTCGTGGAAGAGAGCATGAGGCTTGTAACCTGGCGGGGGACGGCCTGATGATCTTACGTCGTTAATTTACTTAGACAATTACCATGGGGGGTTGGTTAGGTGCAGGGGTTAGGAATGAATGCAAGAATTTCAACATTGTGGCAAAATTACCAAGGAAGTACGTGCACACACGCATTCACACACAAACGTATGCACTCATAACTCGATCGTCGTGTTTTTCGCGTACAGAGGGTTTAATATTATACCTGTTTGTTAATTTTCGTTGCACTTGAGTGCATTTTTCTCTAGATTCATATGTACCTATGAAATATTTTGCTTATATTTAGAATTAAGACAATAACAAAACAAGGGCATATCCACAGAAAAATTAAAGAAAGAGGTGAAGTTAAGTGTAGCGCGATAGTCACAACAACACTTTCAAATTTATTCTTTGACGTCGCTATCAGGATAACAAAAAGTGGCGAGGATATATGAGTAGGAGATAGAGTGGGTATAAATACTCTGTATAGATAGATATGAATGAGAAAGAGGAGGATTATGAGAAGGACCTGGGTGAGGATGAGGATGATTATGAGTATTTGCTAGGTTGCCTGTCAAACGCTTTCGCTTTGTTTTTACTTTGTTTAGTTTTGGTCTCTTTTGTTTTTTTGTTTTTTTATTCGAGTTATTTTGACTTTCACAAGCTCTTTATATTTGCTCGTTTAAGTGTTCGTTTTCTCTTTTTCTGTTTAAGTTAAATTTTGCACTTTTTCTCGCATGTTATTTTGGGTAGTTTGTATTTGTATTCTTTTTTATCGTATTGTCGTCGCCAATATCTTTTCGTCTTTAATTTTGAATAAACCACCAATTGTATTTTTATTGGAGAAAGCAATTTTCATATCTACTTGGCAGCAATGTTTCTTTATCAGTTTCATGAACATTTTAACAAAAAAAATATTTGTTAAAGTTATGAAGCTATGAATAGGGGCGTGAGATCTATGTTAATTATTAATAATTGTGCGTATGCAGTAATAATTGATTCAAAGGTGACTTTGTGTGTTTGTCTGTAAGATTCTGTTTACTGGATATATAAATCCAAACAAGTTGTCTGATATTCTCCCTCTTTATGGGCCATACAAATTGATTGGTGATCAGCAAGAGCAAGGCTCTTGAGCCTAATTGTTATGAGCTGCCGAATGTTAACTTTCATTCTCCAAAGGAAGTTCGAACAAGTACTCAACAGTTTTGCACTGATTCATCAACTCTAAGTCTCTGATCAGACTCTTGGAAACAGAAAGCAAATAGTTCGAACTTTGTGTGGCTACTTCCCATAAAATCAATAGGAGAGAGACAAGGCGCCATGGGTCCGATGACATCTTCCTTTTCCATATTTTAAAAACCTTTTTTCGAAATCTCTATTTCTACAAGACGCAAACGTCGTGGTGGGAATAGCACTGAGTGGCCACTTACTTTAAATCGGTCGACCTTGACCTTGAGAGAGTTTAAAACTGAAAATGAGGCAAGTAACTTTGCGATTTGTGAAAGTAAAGTTTCGTCGCCAAAGTACATCGCAGCATATGAAAGAGAGGACGGGGGGTACGTAAGAAACTCCCCGACTCTGGGTTTTGTAAGTATGTTGTCTCAAAGCAAGGATCAGAGAAACTTTCTACAGAAAGTTTTCCCTTAATTGATGAGACTGAATATGCGTTTAGAAATGGAAGAGAGAAAGTCTGGTTGTGGTATATCGAGAAAGGGGAATCATTTGCTACAGTATGCAGGAATCGTCTGACTGAGAAGTTGGAAATCATTTCCTGTCCTCTAGAGATGATGGATAAACGAACACGTGGATCTCAGTGGCGTAGTCTCAAAAGAAATTTCATGGTTTCAAAACCTGTATTGCCCCTATATTTCACGCGAAGGTGAGCTGAATGAGTCTTCAATCTTGAGAGTTGTAGAGAGAAACACATCTAGTAAGGTCATTGAGTATAGCGATGATGACTTCAAGTTTCTGACACATAGTTCATATATTAATTATCAGGAGAATTGCCCGAATTCTGTTGAAATTCCACAGTGGAGTTAAAACTCATTTTGGCAGGATAGGACTAGGACTCCCCGATGTGTTTGGCCTGGTAGGGAAGGTATGCATCCCGGTCGATGTGGGGCAGTGTAAGGGTTGAAATGCCGCAATACTCTCTTCTGTTGAGCGATAGGACTGGTACTAGTAGTGCGATGAGTATAGGCATCAGATCCATTCCTGGTCGTAAATGAGATGGAAATTCCAGAGCCCGAAAAGCTTTTGAGAGAGTTGACGCCAGATGACAGGGAAGTTGCACCTCTCATTTGGGTTTCATCTGTGTTGAACCTGAAAACAATCTCTATTATGCTTGTTATGGTGCTATATGATTGCTGGAAGGTTGTTTTTGACGCTGATATTCAAACTTTATAGCCGAGAACCGAAAACTGCTAGGGAAGGATGTAGCCTGTACCTGTTTTTCCCACGGAGCAGTTAAGGGGTTGATATTTATATTTTGGTAATGGTTTGTATGTTTTTTGTGGCGTGCGGCATTGTAATTTGAACAGGCCTTCGTGATAGTCACATCCAGACCTTTCTAGTAGATAGGGAGGGGTTGATGATATCTACACAGCAGCCTGGTCAAAGAGACTCAGTCTCCCTTCCTCTTAGAGACTTCAGAAGGGGAGAGTCATGGTTTTTCATGCAACATGTTATTATCTATAATTAAGTGTATATAGCGGTGAGTAAAGTGGATATGGATATGTTTCTGAAAGCTTGTTTGGTATGGACGAGGTGGGAATGTTGAAAGTTTACCTCTGATGTATTAGGAATTTAGGAGTTTTAATGTTTTAAGGGGTGAATGGGTGATCTATTATATGGTGTAGTTGGTACCTTTGTATTGTGGAGATTGCGGTTAGTAAATGTGTGCCTTTATTTTTAAGGTGATCTTTGCCCTTAAGGACTTTGGTTTCAGGGTGTAGGTGGTCTGTGGTTGTAGTAACTGTGCACCCTGTTTTTGTTTTTACGACTTTGTTTCCTATAGTTTGCAGAATGTCGAGGAACCTTTGAGAGAAAGGTTACGGCCAAAATCAGGTCTTATCTAGTCTATTACTGAGCCTATGAGTTAATTATAAAGTATGTTTGCCTATTTTTTATTTGTTTGCTTGCCTTGCATCAATGTTTATTGAGTTGCTGGCTGGAGTGCGTATTTGCTTCGATTGTGTTCTGAAATTGTTTTCACCAACCAACAGATACTCTCAAACGAAATCACCTGAATTTCGTTTTTCGGCTCGCCTGTTTGTGCGATCAGTATAGAAAAATCAGATGAACAGCAGAACGACTCAAATTTTATTATTAACAGTTATTTGTTTAACGGTGCTGCGAGATGTCGAGAATGAAAGAAACTAGGAAACGAGTTGTCAGTGTCTGAGGCGAGCGATTGTTTACAGCAGAATGGCTCACAGGAATTGAGAGGCTCTTTGATTCACGGTGAGGTTAGGTTAGGGGCAAACGTGTGGAAAAATAGATAGAGAGAGATTGCTAGCCCCCTCCTCTCCCTACTTCCGTCATCCGGAGATGACCGGAGGTGGATAGGAGGGAACCCAGACTCCAGGTCTGTCGTCTCCTCTCCTTAGTCTTGTCAGACGACTGGGAGGGGGAGAAGGAGACCAGGAAAAGGAGAGGGAGAGGAAGAGAAAAGGTTAGAGATAGCAATGTTTGAAGTAGCGTAGTAAATAAACATGAAATAGACCAAGTTGTTCGGTGGGTCTACAGATTTACGTGGAATCTGAACCACAGTGTGTAATATTTCCTTTAAATATTTATTATTACTATACTGCCCCTGTCCCACATTGCTGTACATTGCTGACGGGATGATCACTTGATATATTTTCTTTCTTTTTTCTCCGGCTAAGGGACTTGAGCCTACATAGTAGTCTCATTCCCCCTCTTCCTTTTTCAACTATTTATTCAACATGTCTGGAGTATCCTGGCATGGGGATTGTCAGTCCCAGTACCTTGGCTTTGCTAGAGTACTCATATATCTGTCCTTCAATGTGTACGTCTCTGAGTTTCTTCCTATAAATTGGCATTATTTTGAACTTATTTCTGTTGGTGCTTATTTTTCATTTTCGTTCGTACACATTAATCCTCCTTATTTCCTCTGCTGTTAATCTCGCCTGCATTTCTGAGTTCCTGTAGGGGCAGACGACGATTTGTGTGACGTCCTCCTCAAATTACATGTTGAGGCATCCGTGTGTACATGATGTTGGAATGTCTGAGATATACACTAAGTATAGTGATGGGCTCAAGCAACCTCCCTGAGGCAAACCCGCTTCCATCTTAAAGATTTCCCATCGGTGGTTCCCAATTTCGATGTATACACGTCTATCCGTCATGTAATTGCATATGAGTCTTTCCATTTTGTCATTCATACGCAGTTATAGAGTTTTAAATTTCATTCATCTAATCCAAACTCTGTCGAATGCTTTTGAAACGTCCCTGTAGACGATGTCAACGCTAGCCTTCTCTTTATTCGCTTTGGCTATTTTTTCGGTAATGACCATGAGTGCCATTTACGTGCTCCTCTTTTTTGCTAAAATCAAATTGAAACTTATTCGCTAAATTTTTGTCTTCCAGGTGGTCACTCAGTCGTATGTTTATAATCTTCTCAAACACCTTCTCAAAGAAGTCGATTAGAGAGATTAGTCTATAGCTGTCTACTCTCGTTGGTGGTTTTCCTTCTTTAGGGATAAAAATCATCTTGGCGAGCTTTAATTACTTTAAGTAGCAGCCGGTGTTTAGGCAGTGCTTCTTAGTGAGTCCAGATCTTCCTGGTGCCTTTGTTTAAACTGCGAAATTGTATTCTTGACTTTTTGCACTGTGAGTTTCGCGTCGTTACCGTCAAAGGTGTCTCTTTCAACATCTACAGTTGGATGAGGATAAATTTTTTCTGCATCCTCGTTGAGCGCTGCAGTGATGCCTCATTCAAAATCTGTGTTAAATTCTTCATTATCTTCTTTGCTTATGCAAAAAATCCTCTTCCATTGGTCCTTGAATAATGTTCTTATCATGTCCTCATCTTCTTTATTATTTCCTTGATTGTCTTTGATTACCAGTTTCCTTGCTCCTGTTTTGCCTTTCATCTGTTTTACCTTTTTCCCAAATTTCTTTACTGGTGCATCATTGTCGATTTTCTGGATTGTTTCATTCCAATTTTATTTTTGTTTGTTTATAATTTCCATATTTAATTCCCTTTTAGTCCTTCTCAACTCAGCGTGTAGCTCCCTCGTTGGTCTATTCCTTCTTGTTTCCTCTGAGATTTCTTCCAGGCGTCTGTGTGTCTTTTCCATTCTGGGTGTCCAGGTGAAAGTCTTGATAGTTTCGTAACGGTTTTAGGGGACAGCCTTATCGTCTGCTGCCTGCATATATTTCCTTATTTTTTCTAGTTCAGTATCTATCTCTTCCAAAGTTGTATCTCTTTTGTATCTCTCTCAGTCTGCTCTATGGAAGGCTTTTCTTACTTTACCTGGGATTTGAATTGATATTTGGTTAATTGTGAGAAGAGTTGCAGTATGATTTTTACAGGGTATATACTCCGGCCTCATATAATAGTTGTATGGTAGATAATTATTGCCTAAGCAGATATCCGGCTTTGTGGCAGAGGTTCTTGTCACAAAGGTATGGTAATCTGGACCCAGTCGTTAGCAGATGCCTTTTGCGAATAACGCCTCCAGGTGTCTTCCTATGCCGTTTTTGTTTCTGTACCGCTCTCTCGGCAGTGAGCATTGAGATATCCCATTAGTATTATTGGGTTTCTGTTATTAAAGATGCTGGTGAAGTTATTAATTGGCAAATTATCTTGCATAGGCGGTTGATATCCCGTTGCTATTACGATGCTCGTTAGTTCCAATTTCATTTCTATTGCGATGTATGATTCGTCCAGTTCGTCGCAAGTTCTGTATTCTATGCCTTTTCTGATCGCTATTGCAGCTCTGTCGTGTGCTTGTCCTGTGAAATTTATGGCTATTACATAGTAATTGCATATTTTCATTTCATCGTTTGCTAAGTTTACTCTTGTACAGAAATTAAGATAATGTCAGGGTCTAATCTTCTTAAAATGTTTCCAAACATTTGTATTTTATTCCTCCATCCGTTAACCTTATTAATCTGTAGTATATTTAGGTTTTCCTTGGACATTGTAGTTGGTTAGGTCCTATAGCGTTGCTGATCCATTTGATCGTTTTAGGTCGTCCTTAGAAATACGTGTCGCTTACTTTAGTTTCTTAACTTGCTTTCTGTTTCCGTTGGCAAGCGTATTCTTTCTCGTGGTATTGGGAGCAGGGTTGAGTGAAACCTTTCGCACAGTTTGGCTTGGGCTCCTTTCAGATTTGTATTTTTTCCTAAGTTGTGTTTTCTTATTACCCTCTTGGGTTGTTCTTCGGCTGAATCCAAACTTCCTTCCTCTCTGCTGCTTCCCTCGTCGGTTTCCGAAGCGCTTTCCTCTTCCTGGGATTTCTCTTCAGCGACCTTCCCTGCAGCCTGCATAGTTAAAATCGCTGCTGTGTTAACGTTATTTAAGACAATAACACTGGTTTAAAAAAAAATTACTCTGAAAACAAGGATGTGAATAGCTGTTTCTTACTAATTTTGTTGTGGTGAATTTAAATCTCTGAACAGTTTTGTTCTATCACCTCTAGTTTTTTTGCTTTCACATACCCCATTTTTTTATACTGCATATAACTTCAAAATATAATATGTTTATTTCATCTTTTACAAAGGTATATTAGAGAAAAAAATAGTATAGATACAGAACATTAATGGAACTAAATTACATGGATAATAAAATACACACAAATCATAGTAAGGCAGACAGTTAGAAGTGAGTTTTTTTGGACGATCTTTTGTACGTTGCATCCCGGATGTCACACAAGACAATCCAGCAGAAGTCCTCCATCATGCTGGGGTTCTACTTTCCTTGGAAGTTGCTCTCGACCTAAGAAATATCTTGGTGGAACCTTTCTCCATGCTCATCACTCACTGCCCCGAGATTAGGAGAGAAGAAGTTGAGGTAGGAGTGGAGAAAGTGAATTTTGAGTAAATTTCAACATCCCATATCCTCATAAGACTGTAACAACTTCTTGATACACTTTTGGTAATCTAGTAGCCTTGTGTTGCCAAGCAAGCCATGGTAGACTGACTTAAATGCGTCTCATGCTCTCAGTTCCTTTAAGTTAAGAAGCTCCTCAAATTCATTATCCTTCAACACCTCTCAAATCTGAGGTCTGACGAAGATGCCCTCTTTGAGCATAGCAGAACTCAGAGCTGGGAATAAAGTACACGAGTGTTGGAAGGAAGCGCCATTTTTGTCCATTCCATGGACTTCAGAAAATTCTTCATTAGCCCAAGCTTGATATGAAGAGAAGGAAGAAGCACCTTGTTCATGTCTACCAGATGATGTTCTTGGACACTGTGTTCACCAGGCACGAAAGTGCTGCTAGACCCCCAGTCCTTCTGCTTATAGTGCTTGTCTACAGCTCGATTGTCACAGAGACAGAGAAAGCAACAGTACTTTGCAAGGCACGCTTGTATACCAATAAGGAGCCCAATGACCTTTCGGTCCCCGCAGAGACTCCACTGAAACTGGTTGTATTTGATAGCTTCCAAAAGGAGCTACATATTCACCTACGACTTCGTCAGATAGACTGAGTGGGCAATAGAAAAGAAAAGGGCATACAAAAAATTACAGGTACAAAATAATATTCATAATTTAAGTGATTATAGAATGGTTAGGAATGAGTTAAATAAGATTATAAAGAAGAACAAAAGGGTGTCAGAAATTAAATTAGCTCAGGATAGTAACAAAGATCCTAGAAAGTTCTTTAGTTACTATAAAATTAATAACAAGGACCTATCAAATATGAAGGGGTTGTGAGAGAAACTGATGAGGAAATAGTTGAGGTACTAAATGGTCATTTTGCATCAGTATTTACAAAGGAGAAACTAAATAGTCTTATGTATAGTACTCATGGGTCAGGGAAAGAGGTGTTTACTAACATTAGTGTGGATCGGAGGATGATAAAAGGACTAATAGGTGAGTTAGATACTACCAAGGCCTCTGGCCCTGATAATATTCATTCTAGGATACTTAAAGAAGGTGTAGAAAGTATCTCAATTGCTCTGGAGAAGTTATATACTAGGTCACTGGAATATGGAGAAATACCCGATGATTGGAAGAGAGCGAATGTAGTCCCCATTTTCAAGAAGGGTAGTAAAGAGGATCCAAATAACTTTAGACCGGTTAGCCTAACTCCTGTAGTCTGTAAAATTCTTGAGAAAATAGTTAAAAAAGGGATTTGCCAACATCTAGAGAGGGAGGGGTTAATCAGCGATGCTTAGCATGGGTTTAGATCAGGTAGATCATGTTTGATTAACTTACTAGAGTTTGTAACAGATCAAGTAGATAAGGGAGAGAATGTAGATATAATTTACTTAGATTTTAGTAAAGCATTTGATAAGGTACCACATAGGAGACTAGTTCATAAATTAAAAATGATTGGGATATGTGGAGATGTTTTAAATTGGATAGCTGAGTGGCTGAAAGACAGGAAGCAAAGGGTAGTGCTAAATGGTGTAAAGTCAGAGTGGAGGGATGTTATCAGTGGGGTTCCTCAGGGATCAGTTCTCGGTCCATTATTATTTGTCATCTATATAAACGATCTTAGGGAGGCAGTTAATAATAAAGTGTCAATTTTTGCGGATGATACCAAATTAGCAGCTGTAGTTAAAGATATTGATGATAATTTTAGAGTGCAGGGGGATTTAAATAAATTGTTATCTTGGCACATAAGTGGCAAATGACTTTCAACCTAGATAAGTGCAAAGTTATTAACATGGGAAAAGATAATAGAGAATTTAACTATGAAATGGATGGGCATTGGCTGAGCTCAGTAGAGGATGAGAAAGATCTAGGAGTAGTAATAGATAAATCATTAAGGTTTTCTAAGCAGTGTATTGAATCAAGAAATAGGGCAAATAGAGTGCTGGGTTTTATTAAGAGAAATGTCAGTTACAAAAGTAAGGAGGTTATTCTTAAACTCTATAACTCTTATGTTTGGCCACATCTAGAGTACTGTATACAGGCATGGTCCCCACATTTTAGACACGATATTAACCTTCTCGAGTCAGTGCAACGGAGGGCAACAAAGATTATTCCTTCCCTGAGGCACCTTGAATATATAGATAGACTGAGGGTATTAAATATGTTCTCGTTCGAAAGGAGGTGTGTGAGAGGGGATATGATTGAGCTCTTTAAAAAAATTTCCGGGATAGATAAATTGGATGTTAGCAAGTTTTTTGAGTTAGATGATGGAAATTGGACTAGAGGTCACCACTTGAAAATTAAAAAGCAAGGGTGTAGGTTGGATTTAAGAAAATATTTTTTCACCAATAGAGTGGTAGACTTCTGGAACAAATTGCCGCAGAGGGTAGTAGGTAGTCCAAATCTAAATGTATTTAAGAGTAGGATGGATGAGTTTATGGGAAGGGAAGGTTGTGATGGTTCCTAAGTTTTGTATATATTAATATTGTTTGTATATATCTATAGCTGCATGATTTAGTTCTTGACAAGCCTTGATTGGTGATACCCTTGTTTCTGATGCAATCCTCTAGATGTAGTTTTCCTGGGAGTTTGGGTGCCTTAAAAAAGATGCCGTTTTTGACTCGGATGACCTATGATGAGCCCTTGTGGCTCTTGTCATCTGTTATATTATATTGTGGGGGACTTTGATTTTGTCTTCCCCTGGTGATGGTGCTTTTTGTGGGTGGGTTTTGACGGAGGCGGATGACCTTTGATAGGCCCTTGTGGCTTTTGTCATCCGTGTAATTATGTTATGTTATGTTATGTTAGAAATGCTGGGGTATTTGTTCCCATTGTGCAGGATCCTAGCCTCCAGACTTCGCTTGGAAGAGTCTATGAAAAGACGCCAATCTGAAGGATTGTGTTGGACACCAAATAAAGTGAACAAGCCAGAGACATTTTTTGCTGTAGCACAACCTGTTTTCCTTTATTTGACCGGGTTCAACTGCTTGAGCCGTCATGCCAGGAGCTCTGACTGCTGCTTAGATAGAAACAAATCACGGGCAAGGTCAGTCAGGTCTTCTTGCATGACCCAGTGGGGATCATTGCTACTTGCTCCTGAATTAACAGAGATATTGTCTTCAGAAGAGATCAAATTGGCAGAATATTTCCTTAAAAGCAGGGAAATATGGGAGTGTAAGGGACAGGAAAATCATCTGAGTGTGCAACGTCTCTCATAGCTGAGGGAATGTTGGGATATTTTATGTTTTTTCTAGAAGAGGCATTGATACTAGTTATATTTGTCAGACAAAAATAACAATCATCTGCATAGATTTTTGCCTCTCTCCAGACCATTGGGACAGCAAAGTTGAAGGCTGTTTTCTTGCCATTAAACTATGCAGTTAGTCCAGTGTAACAAGGTTTACAACAGATGTGTGGGGCCCAAAATTTGTCCTGATCTCCAAATTGACAGTCGAAATAATTAAAGTAAGCAGTTCTCAGGAGGTAAGAATTGTTCGACGCTGTGCAACTGTCGTGAAATCTCCACACACATAACAGAATGAATTTGACTTGGGATGCATCCTCAGTGCTTTGAAGTGCCTGAAGCCATTGTAGATATATGTATCAACTCACAAAAATCTGGAAAACAAAATAAACATTAATCATATATATGGTTACAAAATACATATGGAGGCAAAATCATAATATAGACATGTGTCCAATATATAAAATGGTTGTGTAACATGATTGTCGAGCAGCCCTAACCTCCCAATCTAAGAATAAGACATTTAATTTTTTTAACCCTTTCACGAGCAGAATATTTTTATTCCAAATAATGTTATAAAAGCTTTTAAAAGATTAAAGTTTAGTTAGAGGGAGGTTTAAATTTTATGCCGCCCGTTTGCTCGAATTTAGCCATGTATATATATTATATTGAGTAGAAAGCATAAATATAGTTAGTGCAAGATATATATTTTCCAATATATATAATATATAGAATATATATTTTCTAATATACCTGAGAACTAATTAAACACTTAGTTCTCAAAAAATTAATAAAACAAATGCTAACCTTTCAGCACGTGTTCAATTCACTGGTTATCAAAAACAACTGAGGAGTAATAGAGAGTTGCCAGATATTCAATAATATGCTAATACATTAATTAGAACTAGAATTGGACTAAAAATATACACTAATTTAAGCTGAATTCTGCTCACAGGTATTTTTTTTTAAACTTCTGCGATGTATTGTCCTATTGGTAGCGTAAGGGTTTTAAAGAAAACAATTCCCAAAATTTATAATACATGTATACCGCAAAAACTAGAGGTAATGAGTAAAAACTGGTTTCGTATCATAAATCAGCACCCCAAAATTAGGCTAGAACAACTATTTTTGTGCTTGCCTCAATTTCTCTCTAAACCAGTGTAATTGGTTACAGACCGTTAGCCTTCAAAAGTCAGTTCAGGGTCTTTTCATACATTCCAGGTTGTAAGACATTTTGAAAGTGAGCTTGAATCATGCATGTATAAATCTTCCCAAACATTCCTCCCAAGATGTTGAGTAGTATTGCTACATTGTTTCCATGAGATTTTGCTACTGCTGCATAGCAAGTATTGCCTCCCGTGGTTTTCTTTTCCTGCTGTTCCTTCTCCTTCCTTTTAATAATTTCCTTCCTTTTCCTTCCATCCTCCCGTGGTGACCTACACAATTAACACATATTTTCGTTGATGAATTGCAGCCCATGAAATTGTGTCCCTCTGTGGCTCACTCAGAGAAAATGTTTCTACCTTTATGTGGGCAGTTGGCCGAGGTGTGTTTCTTGTAGGCGTAAGAATTAAAGCACATTTGGAAGTCCACAAATGTGTCTCATTACATATTAGCAGATGGAATCATCATGTTGAAGACCATCAATCCCTTTTCTTGTGCTTTCGCTGCTATCTCCGCTGTTTTACACACTACCTTAAAGAGATCGCTGTGTTCTTTTAATTTAATTATCTCCTGAATCTTGATCCACCTATGTTTTTCCATTAATCCTTCCTTTATTTCTTTTGACTTTTGAGCCCCCACCCATGCTTTCATTTTTTCTGCCGACTAAGCTCCTGTTATCAGTGATTTGCGGCGGGCCTTTAGCTTCCAAGTCAAGTTTTCTTAGGCTTATGTTTCCTGACGTCGAGAGCAACTACACACGTCCTTCCCCTTGGGGCAAATCACGGTGAATCCATTAGGGGTCTCGATGCATTTAATCAAGAGAATCGAGTGGTCTGTGGAAATGGTTTAAACAACTTGTTGCGGTGTCCTCTTCCTTTCATTTAGTATAACTTGTAGGGGCAATCTCTTAAGGTCTTCAGATCGGTCCATCCTGGAACTAGTATGCCCAACTATTGAGAAGCTCCTATTAGTTAACTGTAGAAGAGAAAAAATATCTTGTTCCACGGGTGGAAGAGCCGTCTATTTATCCTACTTCTATCTCGCCTACCTTCCAATATTCGTGCTCTCCTTGGTCTACCTACCTAGCTTCGCCTAGCCCTAGCAGCAGTCCGCAGATGGGTTCGGGCTCGTGGTCGAGAATAGATCCCCTTTTCTGGCCCTCTAACGGGGTTTCCGGCACGGGTTCACTATACCCTAATACTAACTGCGTCTCAGAATTTGCCGGCCGCTCTCAGGGAACAGGAGGAATCTCCAATCAACCTTGTGAGCGCAAATATTTCTTCGAATAGATCTTCCTCGGTGATAATGGAGAGTATTCATTCATATACAATTGAGTAAAGCAATTTTGCGTGAAAAGGTTCACGTTCTTATTACTTTCACTTTACTTTGCCTCCTTCGCTAGAAATTTTACCAGAGCGTAAGCCCGGAAAGTCAATCGTCAGTCTCCGATTCTCCGTAGGTAGGGAAAAAGGTGTGGAAGGAAAGATAAAGAAAGATTGCCAGCCCCCTCCCCTCCATACTCCGCTCATCCTGAGATGACCGGAGGGGGAGGGAAGAGAACCCGGCTCCCAGGCCTTCCCTCTCCTCTCCTTAGTCTTGTTAGACTACTGGAAGGGGAATGAGGAGACCAGAAGAAGGAGAAGGAGAAGGAGAGAGAGAGAGAGAGAGAGAGAGAGAGAGAGAGAGAGAGAGAGGGAGGGAGGGAGAGGCAGAGGAAGAAAAAAGGTTAGAAATAGCAAAGTTTGAAGTAGCGTAGTAGACTTGAAAGAGACCAAGTTGGTCGGTGCGCCTACAGCTTTACGTGGAATCCGAACCACGGTGTGTATTATATCCTCAACTATTCATTTTTACTATAGTGCTCCTGTCCCATATATTCTGTTTTTAGCCCTTTATGTGTGAATGATAGAAGAAAAATGTAGAGAGAAGAATAAGGAAGTAGTAGAGTTGCAATTGAACGCTAGGTTGCATGTGTTGTTAGACGTTCAAACTGTTTTTAATGTTTTTATATTACCATTACTGATAATGTTTTGTATCCTTGCTATTACATCTTGTTTTAGTTTTTTTCTTCTGATTTCTTAACTTATCAAATTATTACTTACTCTCTCTTTAACTGCGTGTTAGCCCGTGAACTATTCATCCTCTTCTTGATTGAACCTAATTTTGTAGGCTATGAGATCTCCCCTCTTCTCTTTGGGTGAGTAAATTCTTGATCTTCTCTCCTATTTCCTGTTTTGTTTGTTGAATTAGCTTCTTGGCTCTTTTTTCTAGTATCTTGTTAATTGGTTTCATCTTCACTTCTCTATGTAGATCACTTTGTCTTCTTCTGTCTCTTCTTCTCGTGTCGGTGATTATTAATACTGCCGTGAACCCTAGTGCTGGTCAGGTAATAACAGTAGAGTTGCCGCATAGCCATTTCAAATGTCCAGTTGCCCTAAAGGAACTCGAAACTGCGTTTGAACTACCTAGTCGAAATATACTAGTTAAAGCAATCGAGATCATGAAGATGCTTAATTTCCCTCTCTCTTTCCCTCTTACGTGCCTCCCTACAAGTTAAGAGACTAACAATAAAGGAAAAAGAGAGATTTACAGTGGTACCAGAACAAATTCCTAATAATATCACTCGAAGAAGTTTGATGTGCGGTTTCCTACACAAAATTAGAAATTCTTTTCTAAAATTGTACAGTATATTTTATATTTACAAATATATAAGCCCTTGCCTTTTGAACTAAGAATGTGTTAAATTTATTATTTTAGAACTTCCGTAATTATGTGCTTAGAACTTTAATTTATAGAACTTCACATATTTATGCACGAGTAAATTCAAACTTATTTGAACCTATAACTTTTAAATTTACAAGCGAGAACATTTATAAATTTAAGAACTTGAACATGATTATCAGTGGAAAGTTCTCAAACTTGTAAGCTTAGAAAATCATAGCTTATTTAGTTATACTTTAGTAATTTCCAAAATAAGACGTTAGGTGATTAGAACTTGAAACCTCTTTCAATTAGAACCTAGAATTTGCAAGTGCACGAGATTAGAACTTCTTACATTAATAAACGTAGGACCCCATCTTTACGTATCTTCTTCCCAGTTGAACCCATTTCTTAGAGTCGTCTTAATATTAACACTGTGTCAATCCCCTCGGGACACAACCCTGAATGAAGCTCCTCAGTATTCTGCTATCTTCGATGCCTGCCCACACATACACACTCATACATACATCCTCACTCTAATTTAGACTTATCAAGTAAAACAAAAGGCATTATCAGGAATTTCCACATTATTTATTTTATCGCTCGCATCGGCAAATCGAATGAAGATGTTCAACGAGTTTATTAAAATTAAGAGTAAAATCATAAAGATGGACAATTTAATGAACACTTCAAGCTCTCAGGTTTGCCATCGGGTAGATTAGCAAACAATGGGAGTGTCAGTAGATGGGTTAATTGCGAATTTGTTTGTTAGTCAGATGTTTAATTTAAAAAAAAACATAAGTTCGTGTGCTTGTAGATTAACATTTAAATATATTTAGTAGGTGAATTTGTAAACCATAAATGTTTGTCAGTCATTGGGTAAACAAAAAATGTCAGTAGGTTTGTTAGCTGGTGGATTAACAACCAATGTTTCTTGCCTATGAATTATTAACCAATGGGTTTGTAATATTTCCATTACAAGCAACGGCTTTATCAGTGTGTTGGTTAAGAACCAAAGGATTTTAAACAAATGATTGATTAGAACCCTGTCATTGTTTTTACGGCTTTGTTTCCTATAGTCTGCAGAATGAGAAGGAAACTTTGAGAGGAAGTTTAGAGTCCCAAACAGATTAAAGATGGATTGCTGTTGCTAATTAAAACTACGAAGCGAAAACTAACAAGGGCATATCCGCCAAAAAGAATGTTAAGAAAGTAGTGAAGATAGTGGAAGTAAAGATTATGGCGAAAATATATAGCCGCAGTTCCATTTATGGCGTGGTACGAAAGAATGTGCAATCCACAAGATGACAGCTGCAGCATGGTTAACCATACTACATGCGACATACCCTTGTTAGGCTTGTAGATGAACAACCAAATTGGTTGTCTCTTGGTGGATTAACCCCAAATGGGTGTCATAAGATGGTCCAACAACCAATGTCTTTGTCAGTTAGTGGATTAATACCCATCCTTTATTTCCGCTGGTTAGTGGATTAATAATTCAAATGTTTGTAATTCGATGGATACAAATAATTGGATTTGTCAATCGTGTAATTAAAACCAAAAGGGCAACATTTGGTAGATTAACCATCATGGGTGCTTAAAATCTGATGATAAACTGGCAATGACGTTGAGATTCAAAGAAAAAGTCACTTATTTGAAAATCAAAGTAGGAAAAGTCAATGGGTTCGAAAATCAATGATTTAAAAGTCTATGTGTTTAGAAAAACAAAGAATTAAGAGTCGGAGCGTTTGGAAATCAAAGCATAAATACCAATAGTTTTGAAAGTAAGAGAAGTAAAAGTTAATTTGATGAATATCTAAGCATTAGCTGTCAGTGGGTTTGAAATACAAGGAATTAGCCAATTGGGTGGAAAATCAAAGAATCAACACTAAATGAGGTTGAAAATTAAAGGATTTACAGTAAATAAGGTTGAAACAAAAGAATTAAAATTTTATAGGATTGAAAATAAAAATAGTCAATGGAATTGAAAATTTAAAAATATTAAAGTCATTGTATGAAAATCAGAGAATTTAGTCTCAGTAGGTTTGAAAATCAAAGAATTAAAAGTAACTGGGTTTCAAAATCAAAGAATCTTAAGTCAATGGGTTTGCAAATAAAAGTATTACCATTCAATAGATTGAAACCAAAGAATTAACTCTCTCTTTTTTTATTCCAAAAATTAAAAGTCTTTGAGTTTGAAAAATCAAAGCATTAATATTCAAGGGTTTGAATTAGGAGAATTAAAAGTCATTTCGTTTCAAAATCAAAGAATTCAAAATCAATTAGATTAAAATCAAAGAACTAAATTTTAAAATCAAAGAATTTAAAGTCATTGGGGTTGAAAATCCAAGAATTAAAGGGGAATAGCTTGGAAAATCAATGAATTAAAAATCTATAAGATTGAATCTAGAATTAATTGTCATTTTGTTGTAAAATCCAATCATTTGTAGTCAACGGGGTTGAAATTTAAGGAATTAAAAGTCAATGCATTAGAAAATCAAAGAATTCAAGTCATTGGGTTGAAAATCAAAGAACTGAAAATCTAGGAGTCGGCAATTCAAGGCATGAAAAATTCAATTGGTTTGAAAATCAAAGAATTAATAGTCGATGCTTTTGAAAATTTCAACTTAATACGTTTGAGAATCAAAGTATTAAATCTTGATGGGTTTGAAAATCCAATCATTAAAAATTACTCGGTTTAAAATTCAAAAAAATAAAAGCCAATGGGTTTTAAAATCAATGAATTAACACACAATGAAGTTGAAAATTAAAGCATATATAGTCAATGGGGTTCAAATAAAAAATCTAAGTCGATGGGTTTGAAACTCAAAGAAATAAGAGTCAATAGGTTTGAAAATTGAAGAAATAAAACTCAATTAGTTTGAAAATTCAGAGCATTAATATTAAATGTATTAGAAATCAAAGAATAAAGAATCGTTGACATTGTATATCAAAGAATTTAAAGTTAATTGGTTTGAAATTCATGGAAATATAAGATAATGCGTTTGAAAAATAAAGAAATAAAAATTAAGGGGTTTGAAAACCAAAGGATTAAAATTCAAGCTGTTTGAAATTTTTAAATAAATAAGTTTATTGGGTTCTAAATCAAAGAACTATAAGTCCATGAGTCGACAATTCAATGAATAAAAATTCAATGCATTTAAAAATCAAAGTATTAAAATTCAAATGGTTAAAAAATCACTTAATTAAAATTTAATAAGTTTGAAATTTAATGATTTAAAAGATAATATGTTTGAAAATCCAAGCATTAACAGTCATTGGGTTGGAAACTTAAAATTTTATAGGTTAATTAGTTTAAAACAAATAATTAATACTCAATGGGTTTTAAAATAAAAACATTTATAATCACTGAAGTTGAAATAAAAGAATTAAATATCGATGGGCTTAATAATAAAATAATTTACGGCCAAAGTATTTTAAAATCAAAGAATTAAGAGTCAAACGGTGAAATCAGTCAATTGAGTGTTAGTAGGTTTAAAAATCAAACAATTAATTCATTTGTTTGAAAATCAGAAAATTAAAAGTCAATGCTTTTGAAAATCAACGATTTTAAAGTCAATGGGTTTGAAAATTCAAGAATTAACAATGCGTTTAAAAATAGAATAATTAACACTTGGTGGGTTTGAAAATCAAAGAAGTAAATGTCACTGGGTTTGAAAATCAAAGAAATAAATGTCAATGGGTTTGAAAATCAAAGCCTTTATAGTAAATGGAGTTGAAATCACAGAATTAAAAGTTAGTGCGTTTGAAAATTAGAGAATTTAAATTCAGTTGGTTTGAAAATCAGATAATTAAATGTCAAGGGCTTTACAATCAAAGAATTTAGGTAATTGCGTTGAAAATCAAAGAAGTAAAAATTCGTGAGTTTGCCACTTAAAACATTAAAAGTGAAAATGGGTTTGAATCAAAGAATTTAAAGTCAGTGGGATTGTAAATTAAAGAATTAAAACTCAATCTGTTTCTAAATCAAGTATTTTAAAGTCAATGCGTTTTGAAATTCAAAGAATTAAAGTCGAAAGGATTGAACATCAACAAATTAAATTTCAACAATGGTTGAACTAGCCATGATGAACGCTCCCGCTCTCCATTATCGGCCGCTTTTCCTAAGGTATGCTTGGAGGGTGTCAACGCCAATGTCAGAAATCATTGACATAAAAAAATAATATCAATCCTTGAAAAAGCAAAGAACTTTTGCAAAATGTTTTCATACGTCTCATGTTCTGTCACTTACAATTATTACCCGTTTTTTTTAATCAGTTTCAGTCATTTTGTTCAGTTTCTGTCATTTGAGTGATTTTTTAGAATTTCCAATAATTCTTGGTCACCTACAGTAATCTTATGTCATATTCAGTAATTTTCAACCATAGTTATTAATTTCCATTCATTTTCAGTTATTATGTGAGGTATTATGTAATTTCTAGTCATTTTTTATGTATGCATTTTCAATCATTTTAGCATTTTTAATTAAATCTGTCATTTTCAGTACTTGCCTGCCAATTTCAGTCATTTCTTCTCATTTCCAGACACTATATTTTTTTCTGCCATTTTCAGTCCTTTTGTACCATTTTGATTTATTTACAGTCATGTCCCCTTTACTATTTTTTTTGTCAAATCCTACTTAGAAGTGATTAGAAAGTAAGTTTTTGTCTCAAGAACCAAAGTACGGGCCCCTGGCTCCCATTCCTCTTTTCTATTTTTTTTAAAAAGATTACCAGTGTTTGTTGTTTTCTATTATTTTTAAGAGGATGGCATGTCTTTTTCTTTTTCATTATGTCTGCCAGTCCAGTTGGATTTGTTTATGGATGTGTTGGACGAACTCCCGGGAATATATTGGTTGTATGGTAGAAGTTTGGCGGTTTCTTTTGCTGCCTTCTCTGCTTTCTCATTCCCAGCAGATTCTTGGGTAGTGTGGGAGTTTGCCAAGTTTTTTTTCAATGATTGCTATTGCTGTTGGAGTCAGAAAAAATAGTAAACTTAGCTGAGGGAAGCTTATTAGTAGCTTTAGTGGCACAAATAATGACCATCAGTTCAGGTTATAGTAAATAGACATTTGGAGCTAAGGGCACACAAAACATGCGTTCGGGGCGGATTACTAGGGAGGCTGTGCCTTCACTGTATTTTCAGACCACTGTGTTTATTTCAGCAATATGATGCATCCCATGTCATCATCGTTGAGGGTGGATCTAGTTCTGTAAGGGGGGTTGTAAGGCAAACATTTAGAATGGACAGCGTTTAAGGTGGTGTAGAGAGAGACATTTTTCTTCTAGGATATCGGGGTGGGAAACTTGCAATCTGCTTTAAAGGAAGATGATTCTTGGCGTATATGAGTAATAGGGCCTGTGTTCTAAAGGCTTAGGTGGGGTTGTAATTTGGAAGATTCGACTGAGTTTTGAGTTGTATCTTTAATTTCTGATGAATGAAAAGCCAAAGCCTAAATTCTCTGCGAGATGTGAAGGGAGCGAATCATGTTAGGCGTATAAGGAGGTTTTGTGGTAGACATAAATGCAGCTCTGGCTTGTTGCAGTGCTTAAGTGTGGAGAAGGTAGATGCCTTCCGTAGTCTAGCTTGGGGAGTAGAAGAGATTTGTATGAATGGAGTAGATGTTTTCTGTCCGCTCCACAGTGTAGATGTGGGAACATAGGTAGTGGGTTGATTTTTGGAATGCTGCGGTTTTTTTAAAATCCGTAATATGGGATTTCCAACTCATTCTGATGTCGAATGTGAGTCCCAAGAATTTGGTCTGGTCTTTGAAGGTGATTTTATCTGCACTATTTTAAGATAAATGTTCGGGGGGACGGGGTCTTGAATTTAATGCTCTATTAAAATTGGGTTGGTTCCTGGAAACCAGATAGCAAAATATACCATAATTATAGAGCATCATATTGGCCGTTATACTTTTAATGCTAGGTTGTTGAAGGCGATAGTAAAGTGTTATACTCAACGCACTGCCTATAGGTACTCTTTCATGTTTTTCTTAGATCCAGGATCTTGTACTTCATAGGTCCACAGTAAATCGTCTGTTTTCTAATAAATTAGCAGTGAATAATGGCATTGAGCCAAAAAGAAACATATTATGCACTTGTTCTAGAATGTGTCTCCACCATAACGTATCGTAACATTTATTAGGGTCAAAGAACATGGCTGTTAGTACGTTACCTTCGGAGAATGCTTTTCCGATGTCTTATTCTAAAAAGGTCAGCCGATCGAGAGACGATCGGTGCTTTCTGTAGCCAAAATGACTTGGAGAGAGAAGTCGTTTGCCTTTTACTTGCCCTTTTAATCGATTGACCATCTTTTCTAGGATCATGGATACACCAAAGGTGAGATTAATTGGATGGAAGAGTCCTACTGTGTATTTAAAAATAGAAACACAGTGGCATGTCGCAACTCATTGAAGAAAATATCAGATAACCAAAGCGCGTTGTAGAGCTGTAGTTGGCACATTGGATAGTCCGGATGAGTAATTTTACGGATGATGTAGGTGACCTAATCTTTACCAGGGAATGTGTTGGGGCAGTCAGCTAGTGCTAATTTTATTTCACTGATAGTTAAAAAGAGGTTGTATGCAAGGGAGTAGTTCATTGCGAAACTTATGGCTGTGCTTTCGATCTGGAGATTATCATAAAAAGTCAGCGATTGTATTGGCTATTTGTCAGGCTCACTGATGAAATTATTGTTTACTTTTTAAAACTTGGAGGGGTGTTGTAATTCTTTTCGCCGGCATTTTTTATCATTTTCCAAATTTTGATAAACGGGTCGTGGAGGTGATGTTAGAGTTGTATCTTTGCTCAGACTATCTTTAAGCTTTTTTCGAAGGTAGGAGTGCCACGGCACAGAGCCGTTTCTATTCTAAGTATTCCCAGTTAGATGTAGGGCTATAAATTGACGGTGGGTTCGGTCCCCGTTTCTTTGCTAGCCCAAATCACAAGGAAGAATGATAGTAATTTGGCGAAGGACTTCTATTATGATTGGGCAGTGGTCGCTTCCACATAGTTCTGGTTGGCTGAACCATAAAGTTCAGTTGGAAACGTTTTAGATTCGCTGAAATGATCTATACTAGAAAAACGGTTTGTTTGTTGATGATAATGAGTTGGCTACTCATCGTTGAGTACTTCCAGGTTGTTTGGATCTATGGCTTCTAAAGCAATCTTCCTCGGCTGATTTCTTTTGTTTTGCCATTAGATATTTCAGGCATTTACATCACCTATCAGCAACAAGAAAGATGGAGGTAGGTGACTAAGAGGTCGAACTTAATTCGGTAATAGATATATTGAATAGATAGCAATCAACTCTTGTATTTGAACTCTGTTGGCAAGGGCATTAAGCGGGATGTTAAGTAGTGCGGTATATAATGAATGTTGCAATCGGTGTAAATGACATTACATATAGTATTATTTGTTTGAAAGTAAGAGCTGTAGTTGTTGCTTAAAAAACGAGCAGGGTCTGTTTACATCATCTCATTGAAAAGGCTGCATGAGGGTTTGTACTTTTCGATGAGATCCTGTAGTGGTTCGTAGTTGACTCTGAGCTCACTAATGTTTCACTTCATGATTTTTCAGGATTAATGATTTCAAGATTTATTTATGAAGATTGGAGACTCGTGCCAAGCTTCTGGCATGAGCTATTGAGATTGCACTACCAATATTGGATGTTGCATTTGGAATAGTTCTAGATATCTTCCTTGGTTCTGTATTGGATTGGTTTATTAGATTAAGGAGGTTTTGGTGTATTCTCTTGGGTTGTTTAGGCCTTTAACCTTTTTTTGATGGTTCTGTAGCTCAGGTGGTACTTCGGTTTGATTGTTTGTTCGGTTGGGAGATTATTCTTTTAGAGGGATCTCGACTCTTCCTTGTTGTTCCAGCGAAAGCTTTTTCTTTGGTGGGTGTTGCTTCCGCTGCCTCTGGTGTGGACTTAAAGTTCGAAATTGATATCGTGAAGCATATCTGCTTTTAACGTTACCGTTTACATGGTGAAGTCACTTGATCTCCACTAGGGGCACTGTATCTACGAGTTTATTTATAACCGGGGCTTTTGCTTTTTGAGGGAGGCAATTAGGATTGAGGAGAGTCTTGCCTTAATAATTTTTGTGTATAGGTGATTGTTGTCCTGTGTTTCAAAAGGTGTATAGCCGTCGATTGGTGTATTAGCCTGTTTTGTAGAGGATCTAATTGTTTGAATGTTGGGTGGTTGGATGTTTTGAAGCATTAATAAGCGGGTATGAG
Source organism: Ceratothoa steindachneri (assembly GCA_963969495.1). Lineage (NCBI taxonomy): Eukaryota > Metazoa > Arthropoda > Malacostraca > Isopoda > Cymothoidae > Ceratothoa > Ceratothoa steindachneri. The sequence continues at coordinate 214,112,586 of OZ018322.1, forward strand.
GCCTAAACCACATTAAGAGAGGTCTTAATTTGTTTAGGTATAAGTTGATCCAAAAGTCCATCAGCAATAAGAAATTTCCTCTTTTGAAAAAGTGAAATACGTGTCCGCACTGCAAACATTTAAGTAGAAAACAAACAATAGAAATCTTTATTTCTTGTCAATAAACTAAGAGGGGTCCATCTTTAGGTTTGAGCAGAAGAACGACATTTTTAACACATACTGTAGCTAATTCTATGAGGTTATATTTTCGTAATGTGGAGGAATTTATAGATCTTCTTGTTTAAAGATTCTAGACAACTATTTGGTTCTATGCGTAATGTAGTAAAGTAAGAGGTGCTTAAAGATTCCGAAGTGTGAGTTTACTTGTTTTTCAGGATGCCCGTTAAACATGTACAGATTAACATATAAACCACCGTGACCGTCAACAATTCGGAATGTGACATTTATATTATGTGAAACGTAATTTTGTTTTGCTAAATTATACCCGTTTCAAATGCTTGTGATTCGGACCCGTGTTGTCAAACGCGTCTCGTTTTTCGAGCTATCTCGCAGGGGGGATGATTTACGTAGTTAAATTGGGTTTTTGGCGTAGGACAAATAGTTAGAAATGATGTGCAATAGGAAAAATATTTGAGGTGAATACAAGGAGTAACAAGAAAAGTAAGTACCCTAGGAGACCTTACGGTCCATTCAAAGAGGGTACCTTTGCACTAGCAATCGAACAGGCACATGGCTGCTCAATTGTTTTGCGTCCCTGAACGGCCGATTTTCAAGACTTTATCTAGTCTTGACTTGAACTGGTCAACATATTTACTGTTGACAACTTCCACTGGAAGTGCGTTCCACTTACCGCAGATACTGTAGGTGAAAAAATTTCCACACAGATTGCGGTTGTAACGCTTCAGATCAAGTTTGAAGCCGTGATTGCGCGTTCTGTTCTCACTCAGTGTGAAAATATCCCGGTAGTCAACATTGTCGAACCCTTGAAGTATTTTTAAGACTTCGATGAGCTGACCACGCAGTCTACGTGTTTCCAGCGAGAACAGATCTAATTCCCTTAGTCTATCCTCATAACTTTTATGTCGGATAGAGGGAATCAGCTTGGTTGCACTGGCTTCTACGCGTTCCAATCTCGCGATGTCCTTTCGCAATGAAGGACTCCAAAATTGTACGGCATACTCCAAGTGCGGTCGGACAAGTGAGTTGTACAGGCACAGTACAATCTCCTGGTTCCGATAACCAAACTGGCGCTTAATATAGCCTAGCATTCTTTTGGCCTTTTTCTTCGCCTCAATGCACTGTTTCGAGAACTTGAGGTCACTAGTGATTGTTACACCCAAGTCCTTCTCAGTGTCCGTGGATTCAATAGCAGTGCCCTTAAGGATATACTGAGTTTGGGAGTTTCTGTGGCCGATATGCATCACTTTGCATTTCCCCACGTTAAAAGGCATTTGCCACGTGTCCGACCACTCCCCAATCTTCCCAAGATCTTCCTGCAGGCGGGCAGTATTTCCATCCTTTGCAACGTTCATACCAAGCTTGGTATCGTCAAAATATTTGGAAATTTTGGCAACCATGTCACCGTCCATGTCGTTGACGTAGATGATGAATAGTAGTGGTCCCAGAACAGAACCTTGAGGCACTCCGCTAGTAACGGGCACCCACTCAGAAGACTGTCCATTCACCACCACCCGTTGCCGTCTGCCACTTAGCCGGTTCTCGATCCAGCCTGCTACCTTTCCATCTATGCCAAGAGCTCGCACTTTTCGGAGAAGGCGGCGGTGTGGTACCTTATCAAAGGCTTTCTGAAAGTCTAGGTAGACCACATGCACCGCCTTGTCTCGATCGTGCTCACTGAAAACGAAGTGGAAGAATTCCACAAGGTTCGTCAGGCATGACCTTTGCCTTCGGAAGCCATGCTGGGAACTCCTAAGTAGCAGGTTTGACTCTAAATACGACGTCACTTTTTCCACCATAATGCTTTCCATGAGTTTACCGACTATCGAAGTCAGACTAATAGTTCGGTAGTTCGACGGTTGGTTACGGTCTCCTTTCTTGAAGATAGGAGTCACCTCCGCCTCACGCCAGTCTCTAGGAACGCTTTTGGTCTGGATTGACATGTTAAAGATAGCGCACAGATGTCGTGATACTTCATCGCACACTTCCTTCAACACTTTAGGTAGAAACCCGTCCGGTCCAGGGGACTTATTCGTCTTTAGGTCAGCGATCTTTTTCTTTATTTCTCCTTCGGTGAAGTCCATTCCCCCCAGATTTTCCCCCGAGTACAAATCCTTCGGCTAAGGAATGGGACCACACTCTTCAGTAAACACTGAAGAGAAGTAGCCGTTGAGGAGGTTAGCATTTTCTGCATCTGAATGCTTTAATGTCCCCTCCTCATTCCTCAAAGAGCCAATCGTTCGACGGATGTGTTTACGGCTGTTCACATATCCAAAAAACTCCTTGGGGTTCTCTTTACAGAGTCTCGCCACTCGGAGTTCCTCAGACCGCTTAGCCGCCCTTATGCTGGACTTCACTCTCCTGGCTAGCCTCCGGTATTCGTCAAAGTCACCCGAGATCTTCGATTGTCAGTACACATTTCTCTTCTCCCTAAGCAGTTGCCCAATTTCTCAATTAAACCACTTTGGTTGAACAGAGGACCGAAGGGGGCATTTCAGAGGGATAAAACGCGATTGAAGACTCATGAATGTGGTTTTGAAACTTGTTCCAATAGTCTTTAACAGCATCGCACTCTTCTAGCCTCGCGTCGGTCAGTCCCACGCGTAGACCTGCAAAGTCTGCTCTTCTTAAATCCGGTTTCCTTGATTTACTAGTTGCAGGCTCTGCCTTGGGGACTTTGACTACAAATCTAATTATTCGGTGGTCACTGCCAGCGAGCTCTTCGCCAACAGAGAGGTCCTCAACGATTTTATCCCCAGAGGTGAAAACCAAGTCGAGGATATTGTCTCCTCTCGTTGGCTCTCTCACCCATTGAGTCAGGAACTCGTTCGTGAACTCCAGGAGTAGTGCGTTCTCGCCACAGGGTTCTCGTGTTTCCCAGTCAACTTGTGTGTTGAAATCACCCATGATGATACACACTCTGTCTTCGACAAGTTCTCCTAGTAGCTGGAATGAGAGGAATGATGATGAAGGATTGTGCCACGTTGCCAGGCAAACGCTGTCATTATCGAGCTATCTTTAAAAATAAAGTTTTAAAAGAAGAAATATAAAAGAAACAAAACATGTCCACAACTTGAGCCCATTTCATCCCATGGCTGAATAAAAGTATCGGGAAGAAGCTTTCCCTGATCGTGGTCTATGGCTCGAGTTTACCACGTTACTCCTGGCATTGGCGCAATTTATCTTTTGACCTTCTGCGAGTTTGTCATCTAGGTCTCTTTTATGTATAAACGTGTGCGATATGGGATTCTTTCTTTCACCTTCTATAATTTCCTCTAGCCATATGTCCTGCCCATTTCCACTTCAGAATGGTTATTGTTTATCCACCATCTCTCATTCCCTTTTTTTGTTTTTCCATGTATGTATTTCTTTCATTTATTCTGTGAGTTATTTCTAGCTTCGTTCCATGTTTATATAAGTTGTCCTCAGTGTGCGCCGGCATTTTACGTTCAGTGACTAAGGTTCATTTTCATAAGTTAAAACTTGTTTGCTTTCATTTTTAGCGTTCATCTGGCGACTTCCAACAAGTGCACTTGATGGAAGCGTCTAACGGGTGATAATTAAAACAATCCTACAGGTCTCCAGCCTAATTTTGTTCAGGTACTGATTTTCTTTTCCCTGATTCAATTAAGACAGACACCTTGTTACAAACTTCTGACCTCTTCAGCTAATGAATAAGTGTGTCGTGATTCCATCTCGCATTTTACAATAGAGGAAATGTTTGAGTGAAGAGGGAATATTTAAAGCAGTCGTAGAGCTTCGTTCCCGAGAAGTACTTCTTAGTGGGATTTTCGAAACGAGAGATGAACACTGCGGGTGAGGGAGGGGGGTGCAAAAATTCCGAGTGTGGAGCATGAGAGAAAGTAAAGCAAACAAATGGGGAGAGAAGGTTTAGTTGTGATGGGAGAAAAATAGGCCTGCACAGACCTTTTGTGTTATATCCTTCATTCACTAATCACCCTTACTTTGCAGGACATGACAGAAGCAACGCTGATTGAACACAACTAGATCTCAATGGGAGCTCCAGCAAAGAATAACTGCGCCAAACATTACTACAAGACAGACTCGTTTAAGAAAGTGCAGGACACTTTTGTGCATCAGTTCGAATGTGAAAAATCCCCCTCCAAAAGCAGAATTCAGGACTGGATGAACCATTTTGAGAACTATGGGACAGTGGAAAACCTCAATGCAGCCAGTGACAACCATCCAAGCAATTCAGGACGCCACAGGAAGTGTACAGCTGAACTGGTCGAGAGCGCGAGAGAGTCATTTCCCCAGCCCAAAACGCTCTGTGAGCAAACCAAGTCAGTCTCTCGGTATATCCCGTGAGACTTGCAGGAGAGTGCTAGTAATGGGTATAAAGCTCGACCCATAGAAAATAAAGACGAAGCAGACCGTATAGTCTCAGAAAAGGAGCATATAAAGACTATGGCAGTTAAGATACTGGAGAAGATTCAGGAGACCCTAACTTTACTTAAACTTCTTTTGACGTCGGATGAAGTTCGCTTCCATCTTGAAGGAAATGTAAACTGAAAGACAAATGTCTCATGAGTGACCCCCCGCCTAAATGAGGTAGCCAACAAGTCCCTAAACTTCCCTAAGTACACGGTATGGACTGCAATCTCAGCCAGAGGCATCATCAGACCATTCTTCTTCGAGGAATCTGGCGCGACAGTGACAGTCACCAAGGAGTGGTATGTTAAGGTTCTCAAAACCTTCAGGAGGGAGTGGAAGACCCTGTTACCGTGGCTTATCGGGAAGTTATGGTTCCAGCAAAATGGAACAAGCTCTGACACTTTAAACCGGTCCCGAGGTTCGCTGAAAGAGAAGTTTGGTGGCCGTGTCATCAGCCTCAAGACTGAGTTTGAGTGGGCACTTCACAGCCCAGACCTTAACCCCCAGATTTCTTTCTCTGGGGCTACCTTAAGCACAGAGTGTACGCAGAGAGACCCATGGCCATCACGGCACTCATGAAAGCCGTCAGGGAGCAGATCAGAACCATTAGTCGGTCGGTTTGTAAGGACGTCATGGACAACTTTGTGCTGCGCCTCAAGAAATGCATAGACCCAAATGGAGGAAATCTCGAACACGTGCTCTAGAATAAAAAAGAAAACTCTAAAGGCTCTCATGTTTTGATAGGATGTTTTTAAACACAATAAACTAGTCAGCACCAAAGTTTGATTCAATCTTTGAAGAAAATAAAGAAATGAGGCCTATCGAAAGTTGGGGCCTGTTTTTTGGAGGGGTGACCCTTTATATAAAAAATTCTAAAAGAATATATAAAAATGTCAGTTGTTGTTACAACTAATTAATTAAAACGAAAAAATGAAAAACATCAGGAGCATCTGCGCAAGAAAACTTTCAAGATTACATTTGTAAAGAAAAGGGTGAATATATTATCAGCAGTATAGTGGTAAAGTTAGGGTGGGTAGGAACATATAAACTGTCTTTGGGGTCTGGAGGTTGTGGAATTCATGGAATGCCCCCAGGTGGAATGGTAAAATCATTAGCGAAGTGGAAGTTCCGATGCAAATGCTAACATGAATCCTTTTTCTCCTCGCTGTGTAGATGCGGAATTCCTCTCATCATTTAATGGGGATTACACCCCTCTCAGGTTGGATTTCCTAGTGTGGTTTTGTACGAGTTGTTCGTGAATGTATGAAAGTAGGGTGGGGGAGAGTTTCGCCCTTCGTCCCTCACATCGATGACGAGAACCTCCGAGCGGATAGTGAAATGTGCATAAAGATTAGCATGCCGATTGTTTGTGAGCGTGAAGCTACCAAGGGGTAGGTGCTCGTTGGGTGAAAGGTGGGTAAGTTTGGATAGGATTGCGTGGTTTTACACGGATCAACGATGGATGAACCATTCGTAACCACAGAGAAGCGGTCATCCGATCCACATCAGGGGTGGGTGGATATGATTACCCCCTGCCCTAGTGGATATTAGTTCCCTATCGGCATAGCTCCAGAAAAGAGGAGAGAGAGCGGTTATTTTTAGTGGGAAGACTGGAAAGGAAAAGATACTGGTGTTGTGTTTAGCTATGTGCGGGAATTTGCGGGTGGAATTATTTATTCCGCGGGCGGAATATCAGCGTATCCGCCGGTGGGAGTCTAGGTCGGGTCACAGCTCAAAGTTTGATGTCCAGGCTTGCTGGGATCAACCCCCTTGCCTCGATGTCAGAAATGCAACCGCGTGTGTGGTTGCCTATCGCCTCTTGCTTCTGCTATTCACAATCATTTATCCCACTCCGTCCAATAAGTCAAACCTCTCGATTATAGAGTTGACTACTTATTATTATTGATTGTTGGAGTCAGTCCTGAACCCCTTAAAATATAAAGTATTACCAAGGAACGATCAAACAGTTTGAGGCTGATTGCAGCAAAGCAAAAGGAGCTTCCTGATATTTATCTAAAACAAGTATTGTGATTTTTAGTTGTACCATTTTACTCCTCTCATGGGGTTTGTGTGCGTCAGTAAACCCCATTGTTAATGCAGCGTTTTATCTTTAATATAAAAAGGTCAAGAGGTTGATTCCCCATTTTCTTTCATGTTGTTGAATTCGATTTTGCCAATGGAGATAGATTCCATCTTATCTTTATAATTTCACGCCGAGCAGAGCCCCCCCCCCCCTTTCCATGCTCGGACTCTCCCTTCAATTCTACTTACGAGAAGTAAATGGATATGAACAAGTGCTGGCAGATAAGTATTGGGTGTATAATAGTTGCGTATATTTATCGCAATTGGCCATCTTAGAAAATGTAAAATCGAAAGGTTTAGTTAGGGTTAGGAGCGCTTTTATTTGGTGTCTTATTTACACTCTGTTCCGGCGTATTACACTCTGTTCCAGTATATTATTATTGAAATATGTGTATCATTTCGAGCCGGAGTGATTGTGGCTACAGTGCTGAAAGTTCATCACACACTCAGAGTGTGTAATTAGCTTCCTAACATCACAGCCTAATTTCATCGGACGCTGAAATGGCCTTTGGGTGTGATTTGATTTACCTTGACCGCTGCAGTTCGCAACTTTGCAATTGCAAATTTCCCAATTCTTGATATGCAATATTAAAATGTTTGAATGTTGCGCTGTGAGCAAACTTACTAGATTCCTTTTTTACCTAACATTGGTAGTATAGATAAAATATCGTACAATTTCTTTGTTCCTTCTTTGAACTAATCGTGGTATTGTTCTCCCTCCCAATCTCGATAGTTTTTTTATCTAGATGGTAACAGCGTGATAAGGGCTGGGCTGAAAGATAATCCTGGCTGAAAATATAAGCACACTGGGTGGTTCAAAAAAAGCTTTATAAGAACCACATAGTGAGTTACCCATTTCTTTACTCCCTTTACATGTATTTGCTCCTAGTTGCAAATAATTGGCTTCATTAGACGGTGCCTTTTTGGTCGGGTAAGTAGATAAAGAACAGATACTTATATACCCGATGCGATGATGCAATTCTCGCCGCTCCCACTTATTACTAGTGGCATGAACTTTGCCAATTGCTGTTATTTTTTATTTGGAAGAAAGTCGTGAAAAATAGCTTCTTCAATTTGTTCCACCCCATCACGAAATAAACGGAGGAGGCCGGCAGGAGCTCGGCCCGCTGCGTGTAATTTCGTTTACTTGACCTCTCAGTTTGTTTCGTGGTAAGTGGCTTCAAATTTCTCGAAGGGGGTGGTACCCCTTGTCTCTGAAATAAGAAGGATGTTTCATGATGGATGATCTGAGACAGAATGTGTAATTTGGTTGTTCTTGTTACTAGGGAGTGCGGGGATTGCGTTGGCGGGAGTATATTCATGTACATCTGTAATCAGAACATGTGTAAGAATATTATAAATTGTTTTCGAACATTGTGTCTTTTTATGAGTTTGAGTTTGTATACAACTATATGTGACGGTATGATGTTAAGAAGATTGGTGGATACGCAATAATTCAGGTCAGTCAGTTTTTCTTTTTGATTCATGACAGTTCAGTAATTGCCAAATTACGGGTCTCGGGGATAAAATGGGTTCCTCCAAATTTGTAACCCAGTTCTGCCGGTTAGTTTTTTGTTTTTGTTTTAGTGTCACTTTTGTATGGGTCTCCAGGGATCTCCTTCCCCTAAACTCACCTTCCCATTTTTTCTCTCCCTCAATGATTTGGTCATACGAATCCTTCTACTTCAACCTGTTCCAACTTTAATTTGGTAAGGTTCGAGCTCCGATATTTGGATTCCATAAAGAAATAGCATTCGATGATGTTCAAGCATGAACACTAGAGCATCTTATATTGGTTTTCACTGAACGTTAATGTATCTTCGTGACCGAATAAATTAGGCGACTTTCTCATACTTTTGAGCTTGATTACAGCGATTTCTGCCCTAGTAGGATGTCAGCAGATGGGTTCATTAAAAAAAACGTATATTTTGAGAGTACTTGTTAGGGGCTTTATAAAGGGAAAAGCCAATAAACGTTTTACTGAAAGAAAATAAATTAAAAGAGGAAAAAATACAAAAACTAGGTCTTTAAACTCAAACAGTAAGTGATATTCAGAAAAAAATGATAACGGTCAAGATTTAAACTCCACAAAGGTTGGAAAATGTGGTCGAAAACGAAAAACAACTCCAAAAACAGTTACAAAATTAATCTAACTACCTCTTAAGAACATAAGAGCATCTTGCAGGAAGATTTCTATTGAGCTGGCTCATAGAATGCTATCCCTACCCGAAGAACTGTAAATAACAGCCTTTTGGAAGAGGGATTGAAATCATATCTCCTGAGAAAGAGGCCTCGACTCACCGAAACAATGATGAAGGCACGCTATTCCTGAGCAAGGAATCACCTTCAGAACAATGGAATAAGGTAAGAATGACACAGCTAGCTAACTAGTTACCTGTAATTAATAAAAAAGCATTAATCCCTACTAACTTTAAAAGTGCCCCTTTTTTGTAATGGTTCCAATCTTTTCAAACCATAAAGTTTATTATGATTATTAATTACTTCAATGACTTTTCCAATACTTCCTTGCTGTTCGACTACTTATGTTGTATTTTTTACTATTGCAGGTAGTTTTCTCTGACAAAACAAATATTACCGTGCTAGGTAACCGCGTGACGAGTGTAAGAAGGTGGCATGGAGAAAAATTATTGCTGAATGTCTGAGGAAAACAGTAAAATTTTCAACGAAAATCATGGTGTTGTGAGCCATTTTGGGGCATGGAAAAAGTAATTTGCACATTGTTGAGAATACTATGAACCAAGAAATGTATATAGAAGTTTTTAAAGCTCGTTTATTGCAACAAATAAGGGGATGGTATGGCAACAGGCCTTGGATATTCCAACAAAACTCGGCACCATGTTATATAGCAAAATCAGTGAAGGCAAGGTGTGCACAAAATGGAGTTCAGCTGCTTCCATGGCCCGGAAATTCGCCCCACATGAATTCAATTAAAAGTATATGGTGAGTGTTGAAAGATGCAATACACACAGAACCCATTAGGACCAAAAAACAACTTATATGCTGTCTTATTTAAGTTTGGTTCAGATCTAAGCGAATCGAGGAAATGTGCAAAACATTGATCAATGCCATGCCAAGACGTGTTAAAACACTTATGGATGCTAAGGGCGGCTAAAATGCTTAATTTTGAATGTGGAAAACTTAAGACTGTGCCAATGTGTCAAATTAAATCTATTTATATTCAATGAATTAGTTTTATTAGCATTTTTGTAGAAAATTGTAAATTTTGGTAAAATTGCATAATAATTCGGCCAGTACCGTAGTTGGTATTATGCCAAGAGAGACTAAAAATTATCCAATAGTTAATAAAGAATAAATGTTTTAAAAAAGTTAAATAAAGGCTTTTATAAAAAAGGATTTTATCCTAAAGTAAAAGGTTCAGCGACGAGATATCCAGCGACGAAACGTCCGGCACTTCACGTCCGAGGACCTATTTTTTGTATCGAACTCATTCCCCTAATATAGGTGAGGCTCTCGTGTCTATTGTATCTCCCCTATTTTGTTATTTTGTTTTCATGCGTGTTCTAGTTTGGTGTGTTGGGAGTTGTCGAACTCCATTTATTGAGTTTGTGCATACAAATAAAAAAAACCTAGAAACTTGCAAAAGGGCTGTATGTAATTGTGTAAATGTGGCATGTACCCGCTATAAGAAATACCTATGTCCCATAATGTTTCAAAATACAAACAAACTAACCCCAAGCAGAGAAATGTGAAGAGATGGAGTGCCATATGAGTGCACACATTCCATAAAGGAAATAAAAAGATATATCATCAACACATACTGATAACAACACGGAAATAAGTATCAGGCGATGTGAATCGGTAATAAAATACTTACCAGAAAATATGTATTTAAAAGCCAGACTTGTGGATACTAAGTTCTTTAAATTACATGCCCAAACGAATGGGCGTAGATCTGCTAATATATCAGCCTCTATGACCTTATCACCTTAACTCAGAATAGAAATATTAAAAAAAATGTTAAAAATATATATACAAAGGGTACATATGTAGATAAGTGTGTACCATAGAGTTGAAATAGTTAATAAAACAAAAAAACAGCATGAAAAAAAAGCATGATACACTAATGTTAGAATGTGGCATTTAACATCTGTAAGCGGACTGGCCTTGCGCGGATCTTTGGGTCCTTGCTGGTCCTTGTTTCTGTAGTAAAGCACTGCGGCCTTGCCCTCTATTGTTTGTTCCTTTTAGTCGTGTTTGGTGCATAGATAGTTCTGAGATTGCCTCGAGATTATAGAATGATCTTCCTGTTGCGATATGCTCATTTCACTCACTTAGGCCTGACCGTATAGAAGGGGTTATTATTCCTGCTTCTCGCCAGCTTTTAGGCTAGAGCCTACAGAAATAGTGTGTCATCCCGGCTACTCGCGTGCCTTTAGTCCAGACCCCTAAAGTAGTTAGTAATCATGGCTTTTCGCCTGCCTTTAGTCCCAATTGTACAGAATGAGTTGTTCATCTTGGCCAGTCATTTTTATGCTGGATCATACAGAAAGAGTTGGTATACTGGCTGTACTTCTTATTAGTCACTTCCCCAAAGAAGGAGTTGGTCATGCCGGCTTCTCGTCTGCCTTTACTTTCAGTCCTAAAGAATGAGTTGGTCATCGTGCTTTCTTGTCTGATTTTAAGCTCGACCCTAGGCTTCTCGTCTGTTAGAAGGTACGACCCTAAAAAAAGGGCATGTTCTTCCCGCTTCTCGTATGCCTTTAGTCCCGAACTTAAAAAGGTAGTTGAGAATCCTAGCTTTCGATTGCCTTTTGTGCTAATCCTACATAAGAAGTTGATAATCCTGGCTTCTCGTTTACTTTTAGGCTTGAATCTACAAAAATAGTGGGTTATTTAGGCTTCTCGTCTGCCATTAAGCCCCACCCTAAAGAAGAATTTGGTCAGCTTGGCTTCTCGTCTGCCTTTAGTACTGATCCTACACAAGTACTTGGTCAACCTGGCTTCTCACCTGCCTTTAATATCGATGTTTCATGAGGAATTGGGAATCCTGGCTTCTCACCTGCCTTTAGTCCTGATCTTACAAAAGGAGTTGGTCATCCTGGATTCTCGCGTGCCTTCAGCCCCAAACTACAGAATGCCTTGGTTATCTTAGCTTATCTTCTGGCATTAGGCCCGACCCTTAAGAAGAAGTTGGTGATCCTGGCTCCTTGCCTGCCTTTAGTTCCGATTTGACAGAAGTATTTGGTTATCCTAGCTTCTCGTCTTCTTTTAGTCTCATCCCGGCTTCTGAACTGACTTTAATCCCGGCCGTAAAAAAGTAGTGGGAAATTCGAGCTTCTCACATTCCTTTATTTCCGATGCTAGAAAGGTGGTTGGTCATTGTTCTTTCTCGTCTGGTTTTAGGCTCGACCCTACAGAAAGAGTTAGTTATTCAGGCTTCTCGTCCTGTATTAGGTCCGATCCTATAGAAGCAGTTGGTCTTCCCGGACTCTCTGCTGCCGTAAGTTCTCATCCTACAGAAGTATTTTGGAATCCTGGCTTCTGGCCAGCATTTACTCCAGATCCTAGAGAAGGAGGTGGTCATTCGGGGATCTCCTCTCAATTGAGGTTCGACCATCAAGAAGGAATTGGTCATAGCGGCTTCTCGTGTGCCTTTAGTACCGACTGTAAACCGTTTGTTGGGAATCATAGCTTTTCACCTGCTTTTACTGCCTATCCTATAGGATGAGTTTGTCAACCTGGCTTCTCCTCTGCTTTTAGGCTTGACTATACAGAAAGATTTGGCTATTTTGGCCCCTCATCTACCATTAAACCATAGCCTAAAGAAGAATATGGTCGTTCTGGATTCTAGCATGCCTGTAGTCCTGATCTTATAGAAGGAGTTGGTTAAACGGGCTTCTCGCGTGATTTCAATCCAGAGTCTACAGAAGGAGTTGGTCATCCTGGCTTCTCGCCTGCCTTGAGGGCCCGATCCGACAGAAGTAGTTGGGAATCTTGCCTTCCTCCATGCCTTTAGTCCCGATCCTAGAGAACGAGTTGGGCATTCGGGCTTCTAGTCTGGTTTTAGTCTTACCCATCCAGGAGGCTGTCATCCCGACTTCTCGACTGCCTTTAGTAACGACCCCAAAATTTTCTTTGGGCATCTTAGATTTTAGCTTGCTTTTAGTGCCCTATCCTATAGAAAGAGGTGGTAAGCCTGCTTTTTCGTCTGCTTTTAGGTTCGACCATACAGAAAGAGTTGGTTATTCAAGTTTCTCTTCTGGAGTTAAGCCTGAATCTAACGAAGAATATGGTCACCCTGCCTTCTCGCCTGCCTTTAGTCCTGATCCTCCAGAAAAAATTTGGTTGACTTGGCTTCCATCCTCAATTTATTTTTAATCCTACAGGAAGAATTGGGAATACTGGCTTCTCGCCTGTCTTTATTCCCGATACTACAAAAGTTGTTGTTCACTTTGGTTTCTAGCCTACCTTTAGCCACGATCCTACAGGAGTTAATAATACTGGCTTCTTGTCTGCCATTATACTCGACCCTAATGGATGGCATGGTTATCCTGGATTCTCGCTTGTGTTTTGTCCAATTAGTACAGTAGTAGTTGGAAATCCTCCTTCTACTCTGCCATTAGACCTGATCATAAAGAAGAAGTTTGTCATCCTGGCTTGTCCTCTGCTTTTAACCTCGAGCATACAGAAAGAGTTGGTTATCCTGGCTTCTCGTCAGCCGATTAGGCCTGACCATAAAAAGGTAGTTGGGAATCCTAGCTCTTCGCCTGCCTTTAGTCCCGATCCTACATAGGTAGTTGGTCATCCTTGCATCTCGTCTCCATTCAACCTCGACTTTACAGAAAGAGTTGGTATCCTGGCTTAACATCTGCCATTATGTCCGACTCAAAAGAAGGAGCTGGTGATTCCAGCCTATACGCTGCCTTTAGTTCTCATCCTAAGGAAGGAATTTGACATCCTGGCTTTTCGCCTACCTTTAGCCCTGATCCTACAAAAGGAGGTGGTCATCCCGCCCTCTCGCCTGCCTTTACTCCATACCGTAAGTCTGTACTTAAGAATGCAGGCTGTTCGCCTGCCTTTAGTCACGATTCTACAGAAGTAGCTGATCATTCTGGCTTCTTGTCTGCTTCTAGGCTCGACACCACATAATGAGTTGGTATCTTTGCTTCTCTTCTGTCGTTAGGCGCCACCGTAACGAAGAAGTTGGACATTCCTGCTTCTTTTCTGCCTAGAGTCCCGATTCTACAGAAGGACTTAGTCATTATGGCATCTCGATTTCAGTCTCGATCCTAAAGAAAGAGTTGGTTATCAGGCTTCTACTCTGCTATTATGTCCGGCCCTAAAGGAGTTGTTCGCCAGGTCTAGTCGCTTGCCGATCCTACAGAAGGAGATGGGAATCCAGATTTCCTGTCTGCTTTTAGGCTTGACCATACAGAAAAAATTGGTCAACCCGGCTTCTGCCCTGTTTTAGTACTAATCCTAAAAGCTAGTTGGGAATCCTAGCTTTACACCTGCCCTAAGTTTCGATTCTCCATAATGATTTAATCATCATGGTTTTCGTCCGGTTTTAGACTTGACCGTACAGAACGCGTTGGTTATTCAGGTTTCTCGTCTGCCTTTAAGCCCAACCCTAATAAAGAAGTTGGTCCTCTTGGCTTTTCGCCTGCCTTTATATCCGTTCGTAAAGAAGTAGTTGGTCATCTTTTCGTCTCGCCTACCTTTATATCCGTTCGTACAGAAGTATTTGGTCAGCTTATCGTCTCGCCTCCCTTTAGTCCCAATCCTACTGAAGGAGTTGGAATCCTCTTGTCCAGTCTGACTTTAGTCTTGATCCTACCGAAGAAGTTAGTTATCCTGGCTTCAAGTCTTCTTGGTTGCCTTTATTCCTCATCCTAGAGAAATAGTTTGGACTCTTGGTTTCTCGTCTGTCTCTACCTCCGAGTGTACAGAAAGAGGTAATATCCTGGACAATTTTCTGTTTAGGCCCAATCCCATAGAAGTAGTTCGTAATTTTAGCTATTCCCCTAACTTTAGTGATGTCCTACAGGAGAAGTTGGTTGTCCTGGCTTTTTGTCTGCTTCAAGTGCGACCCTTCAGAAAGAGTTGTTAATCCTGGCTTCTCGTCTACTATTAGGCTCGACCCTACAGCAAGACTTGATATCCTTTCTTCTCGTTTGCCATTAGCCGCGACTCTGCAGACGAAGTTGGTCATCTCGGCATTTGCCTGCCTTTATTCCCGATCCTAGACAGATAGTTGGGAATTATGGCTTCTTGCTTGCCTTTAGTCACGATCCTACAGGAGTTGGTCATTCTTGTTTCTCGTCTGCTTTTAAGCTCAACCCTCGAAAATAAGCTGGTTGTCTCTGGCTTCTCGTTTTCTATTAACCTCGACCGTACAGAACTACTTGGTGTCAGAGGGAGGGAAAAGCGCCACGTGGACGGAAATCGTCCCTAAGAAAGGCAACCTACTTCCGGCAATAACAAGAACGATGGACGGACCGGACGAACTGAGGGCAGCGGCAGAAGCTCCGCGATATTTTGTGAACCGAGCTAAGGTTCACTTCTTTTGGCACCACGTCTGATAAATTGGAACCTTCTTCCAGGGCCTCGCACAAGTCACTTCCTGCGAGCACGTATAAAATATGAGAGGCAGGCTTCAAAAATTAGTATCAGCAGCTCCTTGAACACGACGCATAAACTCGCGATTTGGTTCTCGAACCCATCGAGTCTTGTGACAACTGAGTATTATTCTGGTATCGGCTCCGTTCCCGTCCTGCATAATACTCCCTCGATCTATACTCTCGAGGTTAAACCTGCCGATTGCGATTGCCATTGTGCAATCTCTCTCCCCCAGACAACTTCCCAAAGAATACCAGTTTCCCGTCTTCTTTGAATTGTTTGTTAGTTTCTATGCCCGAAACGTCTAAGAAGTTATATTAATTTCGCCAACCGCACTCTTACTTAATTTATTAATTTCTACGCACCCCGGAGTTTTAAATTCTCCTAAAGAATTTATCGCGCACTTTCTGCCTCGACCAAGGTGAGCGAAGGTCAAGGATCTGACCTTGATCTACGACAAAGAATATATATATATATATATATATATATATATATATATATATATATATATATATATTATTAAACTGGTGTCAGGATCTTAAGGGTAAGGTTCTGGATTAGGAAACTAGAGAAACAATTATATTCACCTTATATATTAAACTCGTAACTTTCGCGCTTCGACTGCTTGCAAACTAATTTTCTATTTACCCATTTCTCATTGTTTAGTGAATTTATTTTTGGTGATATTTTGTGACTCTGCATCACATGTATTTCCCAGCGAATTTTTTGTCCGTTCAGGCCCTATATTCGTCTGCCATAATTGAACGGTACAATAGGTGTGGCGGATTTAAATGAAAAAATTGATCACTGATAACCACTTCCCCAACACAAAAAGAAATAAATAATAAACTAAGAAAATAGTGGACTCTGTAATATAAGTTACTCACTTGTGGTATTTACAATGATGGAAATAATACTCTTCCTTCAAACTATATTGAAATCCTACCAAGTGCACTAGGGTTCAGTGAGAAGCGTATTAGCTATAACACGACGGAAATCAACATATAAAGAGAACTATGGTGGCGGTTCTTGCTGTGGGGGCTAACTTCCGCTGGTCAGGATGAAAACAGGGTCATACGGAATCTTACCCACATGTAAATCAATATAAGTAGTTATGGCAAATACGGAAGGTTATGTGCTCTGTACAACACTGAGGAAGTTTTATATACAGGAATAATCAACGGTTTAAGTTTTGATTGATACGAAATAGAGCGAGTGTCGCGCGACGGTCAGTATAGCCAACGGACAACGAATGCCTCACACAAAATTTTACCCGCACGAACCTAGTTCGCTCCTCGTTTTCTTTGGGCTTGCGCATCACAAGGTGATTGTCTCGAGTAATGCACATATTAGCCAATATTTATAAACTGTAAATTCTGTGGGTATTTTAATCACCCAAAATAAAATAATAAATTTACTATTCTCCTTTCCGCAATCTTTGGAGTGAAATACACGACAATAGAAATTGTAGTGTTGTATTTACTTTGTGTTATTTGGCGTACTTAAGGGGTATACAACAGGCTTTCGTTTCAATCTCAGTAATGGGATTAATTCCGAGTGCTCACATGGAATAAAATTTGCTTCATGCGAAACAATTGCATTTGTTTTTACCGATGTGTTTTCTGTGTTGCGATTATATCTTGGGTCACTCAAAACCCACCGGCACTCCCGCTGTGCATTTAAGTGATTCGTATGAATTACAGTTAAATCCGTTTCGACAACCCGGTTACGTTTTTCTTTTTTGTGTGGTGCTTTGCTTTCTCGCGTAAAAGTTGTTAAAAATTGACAGCATGTCTTCTTTCGAAATCTTTAAGTCACAAGGTGAGTCTCATAGGCTCAGTGGAAAAGAGTTATTAGCGTACATCAAAGAGGAGGAGAGAACAGCAAGGAGAGAAAGGGACAAATAAGAGAAAGAACGAGAAAAAAGACAGAGAGAACAAGAAGAAAGAGAGAGCGAACGAGAAGAAATAAGAGAAAGATAAGTAAGGGAGAGAATTTCTCTTCATTGATTTGAAATGAGCAGGACCCTGAATGAGACGCTTTCCATCAATTCAAAGACTGACATTCAGCAAACAGCGTCTATAAAATTACCCGTATTTAAGGAAGGTGAGGATTTTGAAAGTTATCTGACTCACTTTGAAAAGATATTCGAAATAAACCATTAGGATATTAAGGCTGACGGCTTAGTCAAATTGTTGCCATTATTGAGCACTCAGCTCAGGAATATATTCATCTCACTCCCATCAGAGGCATCTATTGACTTCTCTACGTTGAAATCCGAATTACTGGCAGCCTACAATATGACTCCAAATTTGTACTGCGCAAAATTTGGGCAGTGCCCTATACAGCTAAACCAAACCTCCAGTCAGTTTGGTGATACTTTACAACGCCACTTTCATTTTTTACTGGTCACTTGGTCCTAAAAGATCAACTTTTGACTTCATTTCCTTCTAAAATTAGATCCTTCGTGAAAGGCCGGAAGTGTTTTACATTCAAGGAATGCATCGAGGAAGTTGATGTATATGCGGCTAGCCATAACAGCTATCCTAAAGAAGAAAAGAAGATGGAATCTGCATCTCCCAAATCCAAGGCTAGCAGACTAAATTTACTCCCTACAACGGAAACAAGTTCGTCATGGTGACTGGCCCTTCAAAACCCAAACATTTCTTCTCGTTCTACAAACGTGACATCAAACCGTTCTCACCTAATCTCCCTACTTCATCATTTCCCAGGCGGCCTATCGTCTTCTACTCTTGTAGTGTTGAAGACCATGTGAATACCAATTTCCCTCAGAACTTGCAACTTCGAAACAACCCTCTTCATCAGGTACAACAAATCAGTGCCACGTCCACGCCACTAACGTCACAACCAGAATCCCCTCTCCCTTCGAGTCCCGCTGGCCACCAGGTGAACTGTTTGTTGTATATAAGCACCCCGGAGGGCCTCAAATTCGAAACTATAGGAGTAAATGGTTGCCGTATCTCCACCCTCGTACGCAATTCAGGGTGCACCTTCATCGTGGTTTTGGACTAGTGACTCCCACCTGTAGCTCCTGATCACGATAAATTTGCAGTAGTACACGGCTACTTATGGCGCGCAAGTAGATTTTCCATTGTCAAGTGCGTAATCGAATGCACTTATTTTTCTGGCTAACCAGAAGTGGTAGCCGCCCCCATCAAATTCTGCGCTGTCCTAATTGGCAAGTATCTGTGGGTATCCTCCACCCCCTGGATCAACCAGTGATCACCCCTTCCCGAGCGGAAAGAAATTAAAGACGCGTGCACCGCTAGAAACCTCCTTTGTTTGAGAATTCAAGAATAAAATAAACGAGGAATTAACGAAAAATCAGAAGGAATGCGATTCCCTCCGTCCTCTTTGGACAAAGGACCAAAATAAGTTGCAAGAAGCCGCTAGAGGTGATAAGGTAATATATTACCTCATCAAGGATGGCCTACTTTATCGAGCTTGCTCTGAAGGAAATAAC
Source organism: Ceratothoa steindachneri (assembly GCA_963969495.1). Taxonomy (NCBI): domain Eukaryota; kingdom Metazoa; phylum Arthropoda; class Malacostraca; order Isopoda; family Cymothoidae; genus Ceratothoa; species Ceratothoa steindachneri. The sequence continues at coordinate 214,131,325 of OZ018322.1, forward strand.
TCCGAGTCCCAAAATTTATGTGTCACCCACTCCGACGTTCATCTCATTCTGCAGTTCATCCACGAACGTCATTTTTTCGGATCTTTTTTGCCTTACGAAGAGGGCACAGATAATCTTCAAGTATTTTTATTGGCCAGGTGACACCGGTGAAATTTTACACCACTGTCGTTCGTGCGACATCTATCAAAAGACTGCCATAAAAGGGCAAGTTAAACCCGCACCTTTGCATAAGGGAGCCTGTATCTACAAACCATTTTTCCGAGTGACAATCGATTTAATCGGTCCGATTTCCCCCGTCCCCGTCAAGTGAAGGCATAGCTAAGTCCTCTGCTGGTCGACTTTGCCACCAGCTTACACGAGGCCATGTCTCTTAAGAAAGTTGACAGTATCTCCTGCGCTAAAGCACTAATTGCGATATTTTTCCGTGTTGCTTTACCTAATGAAATACTATCAGATCGTGGCCGGCAATTTACTTTGCAGCTATTGGAGTATATAGGCAAGTTGCTTATGGTAAAGCTCTTGTTTACCACCCTGCTCCACGTCGCAGGGAACGGATTGTGTGAAAAGTTAAACGGTATTCTCAAGGCAATTTTTAAGTAATTGTGTGCAGAACAGCCCAGGGAATTCCATCGATATCTGTCAGTAGATGTTTTCTTATACCGAGAGATCCCGCACTGCCCACTGGAGGTTTGCTCCATTGTACGGACATAACGTTTGAGGCCCTTTAAGCATTTTAAAGGAGTTCTTCGCTAATCCAAAATTGGACCAAGAAATCAAATTCTCCTACACTATCTGCTGAAATTAATTAAGACATAGACTAGATAAATGTGCCGAGATCGAATGCCCGAACGCCGATACAAACTTGGACAAATAAAATACTTACTTTGATTGTAAGTCCGAGGAGAAGAAATTCAAGCAAGGTGACGAGGTATTATTTTTACTATAACGATTGACCATAATAAGCTACTAAGTCAATGGAAGGGTCCCTGTCAAGTTGTCGAAAAACGCGGCCCTGTCGACTATCTAATTCAACCCTCTTCAGGAAGAAAGCTATTCCACGTGAATAGGCTAAAATGATACTACCTTTGCGCATGTGCTAACCATATCGTGGCAATAGAAAAAAATCGCCATTTAGTTTAGCTATCCCTTAGATCCCTTAATCGTGGTACAAGTTGCCTGCGTAGAGAAGATAATGAATATCTATTGCATTTCTTGCCAGACGCCACTGAGTCTCCTTCGGCAAAATTGAGGGTAAGCGACCAGCTTTCCTCCACCCAGAAGAACCAGCTGCAGATGCTACTGGGACAATTTAGTGACGTCATTTCCGAAACTCCTGGTTGTGGTGCTCATTTCGAGCACAATATTCAACTAATCACACAGGAACCCATCCGATCTAAGTCGTATCTACGGCCCATTCACCTTAGAGAAGCCTTCATTAATAAAGTCGATGAATTAATTATTTAAGTTAAAAGTCATAAAACCCTCAGATTCAAATTATTTTTCCCCCGTTGTCATGGACAAGAATTCAAACGAATCCTACCGTATGTGCCTCCACTTCAGAAAATTAAGCTCATTCACTGTGTTCAATCCCGAGCCCATCCCCATTATTGATCAAAATATGCATTTATTCGAAAAGGCGAAATACATCACGGAATTGGATTTGTGCACGGACTACTACCAAATCTCATTAAGAGAAGAGGTAAAAAAGTACACGGATTTTCTAACAGACAATAGGTTGATGCAATTTAGTCAGCTCACCTTTTGTCTTATTACAGCTTGTAGCAACTACAATCGGATGATAAGACAAATATTAGACGGGTTACCTAATATATCATTCTATTTCGATAACATATTTGTGGCTACCCAAGAATGGGATCAACATCTGACTGCCCTCCAAGGACTATTGCGTAGACTACGGAACACAATCTCACAATCGTCCCCAGCAAGTACCAATTCGCCTTTGTTACTCTAGATTATTTAGGCTTCCATATCGTGAATGATCGAGTACCACGAGGGAGACAAAATTCGAGCAATTGTGCAAATGCCATTACCATCTAAGAAGAAACAACTGAGTTCTTTCATGGCCTTTGCTTCTTTTTTCAACTGTTCATTCAAAGTTTCTCCTCCCTCTCTGCGCCCTTGTGCGACTTATTGAAAAAGAAGGCCCCTGAGTGCCTCGTTTGGACTCCAGTGTCAATCGCCAGTTTTAACCAGCTAAAGGAAAAATTAGCATCTGCACCCATCCTTCATTTATCCAATCCCAATAAACCGTTCGGCATTTGGACAAATAGTAACAATTACGGAATAAACTGCATCCTAATTCAGTACCAGGAGGGTGAGGAGTTTCCCCATTGCGTATGCTAGTCGAAAATTACTCCCCGGGAAAAGATTTATGCGGTGGTTGAGCGAGAGTCCCTTGCTATAATTTGGGCAATTCATTATTGAGACTGATCATTAAACCATATCTTACCTACGTAATATAAAGAACAATAATGGACGTCTTATGCGTTGGATTCTCTTCCTCCAAGGATTTCAATTTAGAATTTTGTATATAAAAGGCTCTGACAATTGTATAGCAGACAGTTTGAGCAAAAATCCTCTGAATTCTCTTCCAAATTAACCCTGAGCTAATTGACATAATTTTAGAAGTTTTTGTGTTTACTCCTGGTATATATACTCTGATAGTCTTTTTTAAGTTAAAAGAACATCTACCTATTTTGTTTTGTGCCTTTTATTTCTTTGCATTGTATCCTTTTTTGTATGTGTATAACTCTATGTCGATATTGACTTGAGGCAAACGAGCCTCCATTTATAAGTCACGGTAATGACTGTGGCTATCGTCAGTTAATGTTTTTTTCCTTGTTACTTTTGTATGATGATCGCTATACAATTGTACCCTCCCACCCCACCAGTCCATCTAGTTGAATTTACTTTTGTATTTGTTTTGAGTATTTGCGTTTTTTTCGAATTTAGTATCATGTATTCTCAATTGTTAATCCTCGTTTATGATGCAAAAATTGAGACGTAATCACTTTTATTATTAGTCTGATAACACTTCTCCTGGAAACTCCATCTTGGGAGGGAAGGATATATCACAGAGAGAGAGAGAAAGAAAAAGAGAGAGAGAGAGAGAGAGAGATAGAGAGAGAGAGAGAGAGAGAGAGAGAGAGACAAAAGCGCCACGCGGACGGAAATTGTCGAGCAGCACCGTGAGAGAAAGCCAACCCACTTCCGGCGATAACAAGAAGGATGGATGGACTGAGCGAACCGAGGGTAGCGGCGGAGGCTCCGCGAGATTGTGTGAACCAAACTGAGGTTCCCTTCTTTCGGGGCCTCGAACAAGTCACTTCCGGTGAGCCCTTAAAACATATCGAACGCAGATGTCAAGAAAGTAGTATCAACCAGCTCCTTGAACGCGACTCGTAAACTCTCAATTCAGTTTCCGCACCCATCGAGTCCGAAGGCAAGAATTCTATCCAGATTGAAGATAATCTAGCGACAACTGAGTATTATTCTGGTATCTGCTCCGTTCTCGTCCGGCGTCATATTCCCTCGATCCATACCCTCGAGGTTAAGCATGGCGAGTGCGATTCTCATTTTGAAATCTCTCTCTCCCCGACAATTTCCTAAAGCATGCCACTAAAAGTAAGCTCCGCGAGCTACTCAATCGTGAATCCAGTTTCACGTGTTGTTAGAATTGTTTGTTAGTTGTTGGAGCACCCAGCCGCCTCATGAATGTCCTTTTAACATCTTCGAGTTCATCTGACCTTGAAATTGTAACTTTGCGTATCCATCCTATTATTTGTAAATTGTCTGTATAATAGTAAAGCATATTTTTGTTTAGCCGTTTCTATGCCCAGAACCTCTAAGAAGTTATATTTATTTGGCCAACCACACTCTTTCTTAATTTATTAATATCCACGCACTCCAGGCTTTTAAATTCTCCCAAATATTTTTCGCGCTTCCTCTGCCTCGACCAAGGCGGAGCGAAGGTCAGGATCTGAGCTTGACCTACGACACTTGGGAGTACAGGCTTTTCACCTGCCTTTATTCTTAAGCCTAAAGAAGTATTTGGGACTCCTGACGCCTTGCCTGTCTTTTGTCTTGTTTCTACAGAAGCATCTGGTCATCTGGTCTTTATGCCCGACTTTTCTACAAAGTTATTACTCTATAAGTTCTAAACTCTTGGAACAAGATCACAGTCTATTGAAAGATCGGCTTCCACATGTAAATGGATCTGGAATGGATTGATGTCCCCAAGCAGGATGAAGCAAGATCCAACAGAGTGTTCCTTTTTTTATTATTTTAATGACTTTAAGTCTAACCATAAATCTTGGTGTAAGACCGATGTGCACTCATGTGCCATGAGTCGTGTTCATGCGCTATGTCATCGATATTTATTTTTCATTTTTGTCTTTTACTGCCTGGTTGAGAAATGTAGAACTTTCTGTTTCCTGCATTTTCGCACAAGGTTTTACCCCCAAGGGGGGATCTGCATCATATGTGTAAATGTACATCTTGAAAAAATTGGCGTAAATACGCTTGTTCGTTTTCTTTTATTACTTTTGGAACTAATACCACTACTCCTGCTACTACTATTAATAATATGGATTTTATAGGTCTCTCGTCAAAGAATTTGATTTCACAGATCGCTTCTATATTAAATAAAGGAAAGGGACGTGCTGTTAATTTCTTGGCTAGGGGTTCGGGGATTAAAGATTCTCCTTCTGAAATATTATAATTGCCCAAAACACTAATTAGGATAGACACTGCAATACGTCTTGTAATGTAATTATTAGACACATATACATATATATTTATCGTTCTTAAAATTTATCCTATGATCAAAGTTTAACATGGGAATGAAAGGACTTGGCGAGAGCGCACCTCTCTTAATATCGGTGCTGTGCTCTTTAATCCTCGTAGTAAATTAGGCAGATTCACCAATTCAAGATTCCTTGTAATGTTTATATGGGATCAGATACACTGTAGAGTCGTGGTTGTGGAACGGAAACTACGAGTACTTAACTATTTTCTTACTGTATTCTCATATTGAAATGCTATATTATGATATTTTGGTTGGTTGAATAGAATAAAATTAATTTAGGATTTACAATAGCATTATTTAATAAAGTATTGTATATATTTAAGCTGAATAAAACTTCAAATTAGGTGGTTGATTTTATCTAAAATAAAATTAGGTAACATGTTCTAGATACTAGAAGGAATAAATAAAAAAATACAGCCCTTTTTACGTTTTTGTTTTATCAAGAAAGTAGTATATACAAGTATTTGAGTTTGTTCGCTTGCGGTAAGCCGAGCAAAATATCAATTGTTTAGAACATGGATTTTCACGTCAAGAACGATAAGCAAATTATCTTGTTCCCATACCACTTTGAATTTCATTGATGATATCAGAGGTTTCAATTAAAGGAAAAAATCACCAAAGTTGTTATTATCTAGGTGCCAGGCTAATAAAATATCATCAACATATCTAAACCCAAATTCTTACATATATAACTTACAGGGTGGATTGTCAATGCACTTCCGTCAAAGCATTTCATCAAGTGACAACGAGGAACAGGGGATTGAGATTTGTTCTGCAATTGTTGGAGGTAATCTAATATGATCTTTCTAAGTGGATCATGAGAATGAGAAAAAGTTTTTAATGCAGCATAGCATAAGGCTCCAACTCATAATTACAAGGTATCTTCGAATTGGTCAAAGTTTTGGGGATTTGTAGGAGACTGAATCTTGCACTAGTCTCCCATTAGTTGCGACCTAAATCCAAGAGAAGACTTGTGGAACACCGGAGAGAGAGAGACGGTTAGGCAGATGGCAGGCTATTTAAGAAAGAAAATGCCTCTTTGAAAAGCATCCCAAGATGTTGAATAGATTGTTTCTGCTAATGTAATCAAAATTTTGGTTTGATTAGTAGGCAACAGCATGTCCAAATTTACTAAGAGGCACTGTTCTTTTGTTCAATCGCTCCTCTTTTAAAATTATTTTTCATCTACTTTCTTCTCATGGCATTTAGATCCATATCTTCACATTACAACTTTTGCTACACAAAATGGACCTTTTTAAAGGAGATTTAGATATTTTGAGTCGCGTGTGCTTATGAGGGTGGGTCGGGACCCATTTTGATTTTTTTTAGGTTTTATCAATAACATCATAACTCTCTAGATGATTCTAACGAAATTTGAAACTCTTATATTGTTTTACATTTATTTTCGAATGATATAATTGCCAAAGTCATCCTAAGGTTAGAGGGGAAATTATTTGTCAATAACATCATAATTATTCGGCCGATTTTAAAAAAATTTGAAAACCTTATGTTGTTTTTGATTTTCTTTCGAATAATATAATTGCCAAGGTCTTCTCAACGTTAGTCCGTGCACTATTGAAAGTTTTGTAAGTCGTAAGATCATAAATCGGAATTTTAGACAATTTAAGAATAAATAAAACAAATAAATAAGTAAATTGAAACTGTAAATTATCATATTGAATAAGTATTATTGACTTGAAACTACGAAGGGAAAACCGACAATGAATTCTTTGCTGGAAAGTTTAATAGGCAATAATATTTTAGGCGAAAATCTGAAGATGATACTTATGGCACTAAGTTGTAGTGGCTAAAAATAATAATAGGTAAAAAATTAAAAATACTTAAAAAAAAATTATGTTATTTATGTATATAATTGGGGATTTAGGACAGGCCTAATGAATTATGCACGACCTAATTTTCGATTCACTGAGTACCACTCCTTTTGTTTTCCTTCATATTTTCATTGGCTTCCTTTTTATCATTATTGTAATTTTTGATAATTTAATTCACTTAAATATTTAATGGTTTATTGCATAATTTAAGTTGTTACAAGTTTTATTTAGAGTTTTATTGTTATTGAAATAACTAGCAGGACACCGAAGTGTTACTCTGTTTTAATTGCGACCTTTCTACACTGCAACAATGGTTTGGAAGAAATTATGTAGCTGTATTTTTTAGGTTAGTTTGTTTAGGTATGTTGTTCTTATTTAAAGATTGAGATATTTTGAAGAGTGAAGAAGATTAAGTCAGATTGTTTGGGGTTGTTAATTTTTTTAAGGATTTGTGGATGTCTGACGTGTGATAAACTTTATATCTGGTTGCGGGGGTTTCTTGCTTTATTTGTTCGTTATGATTGGTTTGCTATGTTACGTAGATTAGGTCAGTTTATTTGGGTTTGTTTGTTTTATTCGTTTGAGTTATTTGTTGTGTTACGAAGGTTAGGTCAGATTGTTTGTGTTCGGTAGTTGCATTATACGATTATTTTATCTTTTTCTAATTATTTTTTTTAAATTTTACCTAAACTAACCAAATTAATTTCACCTGCACCATGAAACGAATGCATTTCTACATCTTTCAGACGCCTTGTTTTCGTGTCTATAGCGGACGAAATAAAGAAAATCAAGAAATGTTTCAGAAATTTGGAGTTTTACCAATTGTCCTGACTCAATATTAAACATCAACCATTAACTCGACAGAAACGATATGCAATAGATGAATGCATTTCTGTATTTCCAAGCGATCCCTAGTTTCGTATTTATAGCTGACCCACATTCTATCAATCTTTATATATATATATATATATATATATATATATATATATATATATATATATATATATATATATATATATATATATATATATGCATATATATATGTATATATATATCGTCTGCCCTATAAACTGCAAAAAATCTGAACAATAGAAAGATCATTAAGGGGGCTCGCGACTTTCCGCTATGGACCCTTATCGCGACCCAAGGCAACTAATGAAGTATGGTGGCGATGAATCTCTCTTCCGGTCCAGATAATTTTGCTGTATATATTCGATACCTTGGAGTTCACAGGCAGATTGTGTCTGAAACCACCGTCCAGTACGTTAGCCGCTAACGTCTCCGTTAATCGAGAAGGAATTGACTACATTCTTGTTCAGAGAAGAAATCAGTGAATTTCGACTTGGAAAAGAAGAGCTAGTCGTTACTTAGTGTTTTTCCTGGAGATAGTTTCAGGCGCGCGACCATCCTTCGGATTTTAAGAATCTGAAAAGCCATCCCCGAAGCATCCTCCGTTTGCCTTTTAAGAAAAAGAGGACCCATCTTTAATTTCTTGAAGTTGGATTGAGCGTCTCGTGAGAGGCTCACAATTTTAAGGTCCAACTTACCTTCCTCGTCCTACTTGCCGTATATCAACGTAAAAGGGATTTAACCCCCGCTTCGTCACGCTCCTCCCCCATTTACCGCGTAGAACAACAAGGATCCCCTTTGCCCTAGAACTTTCATAATTGTAAGATTATTTCTTAATAAATTATCCCTCGGTTCAAACTTAATTGATAGTGTCAATGATCTTAGCCGTGAACCGTCAAAATTTATTTGGATTACCATTTAGCTTACCCTATATGTATGTGTAATCTTTAATCCTATTAAAGTATATTCTTGTAGCTGTGTTTGAATATTCCTTGGCCTAGCAACTGGGTATTTGTAGCATTCCTAGAGCCATCCCCAGGTTGAGATTTAATTTCGGTTGGCCAGTAGGTCAGTGTGCGTATCACCACCTACACCTGATCATACTACGATATATATATATATATATATATATATATATATATATATATATATATATATATATATATATATTATAAAACTGGCGCAGGTGTGGGGTTTGTAAAAGATTCCTACCCGATCTTTTTCTATTTTCTTAAAGATCATTATTTCCACTCTATACAGTTGCAATTGTCAAGAATATTCAGGCAAAAATAATAGGAATTTTTTTTTATTTAATAAGCAATTACTTTTGTGTAGTTGAGCGTATTTACGTGGGTCAAGATACTACTAATTAAACGGCAAGAATAGCCGCCAAATTTTTGGTTTTGCTGTGGTAAAATTACCAGGAGACTCAGTCCTTAGTCAGTTTCTCTCGTTTGTTATTTTATTTTTCTGTTATGTTACTGATTAATTATAAGTAGGTTATATTTGTTAGGATTTGTAAGCTTTCGCGTGTGCCGAAAGACTAACGCAGCATATTCAGGATGTCTTTGTCGTTCGTTTTCATAAGCAGCTACATATCCTAGAACTATCAGGGAAGGATTTAATCGCTTAAGTTCAAGAGAAAGAACGAAACGAACGGACAGAAAGGAAAGAACAAGCACAGAGAAAAGCAGAAGAAATGAAAGAAAAAGCACAGGGTGAAGCAGAAGATAGAGAATAAATACGACAGCACCAGAGAGAATTAAAACTCCACGCATATAAAGACGGAGAAAATTATTGTTCTTATCTGACCAACTTTGAAAATTTTTTGAAGTCAACAATTGGGATTTAGATTAAGATGGAATTGCCCGTCTACCTCCCTCTTAAACACTTGTCTGCGTGAAACTTTCATTTCTCTCCCCTCGGAAGAAACCCTGGATTATTCCACCCTAAAAGCACGGCTTTCTTCTGCTATTAGTATTAATCCAGAATTCTATCGGGTTAGATTCCGCTCGGCTAGAATACAGCCAGGACAAACGTTTAAGCAATATGGGTTCACCCTTCGCCGCAATTTACAGTTTAGGCTAGACTCCTCACAAGTGACTAACAACTATGAGTCATTAGTCGACTTTATTTTAAGGAATCAGCTCATTGCTACCCTTCCAAGAGAATTGAAGGCCTTTGTAACTGAAAGAAGAGTTTCTTAGTTTAAAGAGTGTGTAGAGGAAGCCGACCTTCACGCTTCCAGCCACGACCTAAATACCAAAAAGATCAAGAAGAGTCACCTCACATCCCCCAAACATAAGTTTGGGCTCAATAAGTTCCATGCTAAGAATAATGGTAGCTTCGGGAAGATTCAGGCGCCCCATAAACCCATGCCTCAGCGCAGTGTGAGCAAAAAGACGTAAAACCTCCAACATTCCATTCTGCACCGTCTCTCTCCCCGCGTAAATTCATCGTATGCTTTACGTGTGGCACCCCTGGTCACCTTATTTATAACTGTACTTAAAACTCACTGCTAAGGACCACTCCTAATCAACTGGTCCACCAGGTAACTGTTTCTCTTTCCCCTAACTCTTCTGACTCGTCATCGCAGTCGCCACCTGCTCTTTCTCACTCGGAAGTACAGATATATTTCCTGTTCAATAAGAGCTCCCCCGGTGGGCTTAAGTTTGAGAACGGCGATATAAACGGGTGCCGAGTTGAAATACTTGTCGCCAATAAGTTCCCAGCATAACAGATTTGCGATCGTTTACGATATTTTAGGTCATGCCACTAAGTTCTCTGTGGTAAAGTGCTACATACAGTGTCAGTATTTTACAGGATGGGCCGATGTAGTCGCCGTCCCGATAAAGTTTTGCTTTGTGCTTATCGGATAGAGTGGGCAGCTCTCCCCAAAACCCATCGCGCAACTAGTGATCACCAGGGCCCAAGCTGCGAAAAATAACCTTACCTCGCTACCTTTAACGTCCTCGTCAACCCCGGACGTCGACTTATCCAGTAATGATCAGTTTGCTGAAGCTCAAAAGAATTGCTCTTCTTTGCAACCCCTGTGGGAGAAGGCCAGAAAAAAGGAGCCCAAAACCGTTCGAGGGAATAGTAGAATTGTCTATATAGAAAAAGATTCGTTACTACATCGATCTTTTGTATGACCAGATAACGCCCCGGTCACTACTCTGTGTGTTCCAAGGATATATGTACGTTAATTTCTGCAGAGGGGTCACGATGGCTTAATAATGGCTGGGCATTTCAGCCATAATGAGACGGCCCAGCGTGTCTTCAAATATTTCTTTTGGCCATGCGCTGCCAAAGAAATATCTGACTTTTGCAAATCTTGTGACTTGTTCCAAAAGGTCACTGCCTAAAGGTGGTGTTGCCCATGCTCCCCTTCAGAAGACCCGAATCATGTCTGAACAATTCTTCAGGGTTGCGATCGATTTGATAGTCCCTCTTCGTCCCCCGTCTAGCAAGGGACATTCCTACATTTTGACCTTCATAGATTGTGCCACTCGCTTCCCAGATGCGGTCCCCTTGAAGAACATTGATAGTATTTCGTATCCAAAGACGTTAATTTTTATTTTTTACCGAGTAAGAATCTTGAAGGTGATCCTATCGGACAGAGGCTGTCAATTCACGTCTGAATTGATGGAGTATGTAGGAAAGCTCCTGTTGGTCAAAGCCCTTTTCTCAACCCATTATAACCAGCCTCAAATAAGATGTGCGAAAAATTAAACGAGACTGAAATCACTTGTCAAGAAATTGTGCCACGCCCAACCGTAAGAATGACACTTTTACTCCCCGTGGCTTTATTTAGGTGTCGAGAAATCCCACACCGCACTCTCGGATTTGCCCCGTTCGAGCTATTGTGGAGTAGAAACTTCCACGGGCCGAAGAACATCCTAAAAGATCTATAGTCAAACCCCAAGCTTGATGAGGAGATTAAGTCCTCCTACGCTTATGTGTTGTATTTGTGACCTCTCCTAGAAAACTGTGCAGATCTCGCCTTCAAGAATTCTGAGGTGAATTTGGAAAAATACTGAACGTATTTTGACATAAAATAAAAAAAACACAGAGATTCGAAGCAGGCGACGAAATACTACTTCTGTTGCCTTCTAAGTCTAATAAGCTCCTATCTCAGTGGAAAGGACCCTTTTCAGTAGTAAAACACCAAGGTCCGGTCGACCACTTAATTCAGACCCCCTCAGTTAATAAATTGTACCAAGTCAAACTGTTAAAAGATACCATCGACGTGCGTGCGTTAATCATGTGGTCGCTTTAGACGAAGAACTCGTCTTAGAGGCACCTTACCCGGTCGGACTGCTTTGCTTCTTTCAAAAGGTCTGCGTGTAGGCAGACGACAAATACCCCTTACGTCTCTCCCTTCCCCAATTAGACTCAGCTCCAAGCTCGATTTTAACCCCCATCTCCGACCCATCAAGAAGGCTCAATTGGCGAGCCTACTCAATGAATTCTCGGACGTAGTCTCCAAAACCCCAGGTTGTTCAACCAAATTCCCTCATGAGATTGTTTTAAAAATGCAAGAACCAGTAAAAACTAAGCCTTGCCCTATCCCGTTCATGTACGCCCCGCGTTTAACGCCAAGGTATAAATTTGCTCAGGTTGGGGATCATCGAGCCTTCCTCATCTGACTTTTGTGCCCCAATTAAATTCAGTCACCCAGTTCGACGCCGAGCCCATACCTTTGTTTGATCAAAACGTACATCTTTTCGAAGATAGAAAATTCATCTCCGAAATTGATCTTTGTAAGGCCTACCATCAGATTTTGCTCTCCGAATTTTCTAAGCGCTTTACATCTTTTGCTACAGAGAAAAGCTTAATGAAGTTTACCCATCTTCCCTTTGGTTTGGTAACTGCGTGCAAAAACTACAATCTAATGGTGCGTAGAATTGTAGACGGCCTAGTCAGTGTAACCTTTTATTTTGACAACGTATACATTGCCAATCGTACCTGGGAACAGCACATAGAGTCCCGTCGTGCTTTTTTAATCCTTTTGCGCGCACGCAGAATAACAATTGGCCTATCGAAGTGTTTTTTTCGCATAAGATACGATTAGAGAGCTTGGCTTCAAGATCGGAAAGAACCAGATTGTCCCCCAAGAAGACAAAGTAAAGCCATAGCTAAAATGCCGCTTCCCCGGACAAGGAAGCCACTCTAGTTATTTCTGGGTTCTGCCTTATTTTAGAGGTGCATCCTGTCAGTTGGACTTCCTTTGCGGTGTCTGGCTTTAACCAACTGAAGGAGAAGCAGATCTCGGCTCCTAATTTTAGACTCCCGAATCCGGACAAAATTTTGAGATTCGTACTGATGCCTCTAGTAATGGTATAGGTTGTGCACTCATACAGTATGAAAACGATGGAAGTAGATATCCCGTTGCGCATGCGAGCAGAAAGGTGTCTACCCGCGAGAAGGCTTACGCCACCATTGAACTGGAGGCTTTAGCTATAGTATGGTCTTTCAACATTTTAGAATGTACCTTATAAGAACTGAATTCGAAATTGAGAGTAACCATAAGCCATTATCGTACCTTCGTAATTTCAGGAGTCAAAATGGACAACTAATGCGATGGCATCTGTTGCTCATGGAATATCAATTCGGTATTGTGTATATCAAGGGCACTCAAAATCGTTAGAGGATAGTTTAAGCAGAAATCCTCAAGAAGACCCTATTGCCATAAATTAAAGATACCATTAGTGTATCTCCTTGTAAATTTGCTTGCTGATTTGTTTTATATATAGGTTAATTGTTTAAATCGTTGTATATTTATTCTCTGTTTGTAGTGTTTCTTTATTAATGGGTAATTTTTTTTATTTCATTTAGATACTCAATGTGTTGTATGGCTTCATTTTAGTTCTGGTTTGTTTGGTTTTGTACCTATGCGTATAATCTGAAATAATTATTATTATTTGCTAACCGCGCTCATGTCCAATTTTTTTTTGTATCTCGCTTCACTAATTCATTTTTATAGCATCTCCAACTTGAAGAATAACTACTTCGACACATTTTCTTTTTTGCACCCGACTTGTGGGAAAAATGAGAAAAGGAATTCCTTGTTTTTCTCTTACTACCTCGGTTCTCCGTCATCCCCCCCCCCCCATCCGCTGACTTCTCAAGTTTGCCATTGACCGTCTGCCCCATATTTATTTCCCCCATATACTGGGAAAATTAGAACAATGGAGCCTTATCGTGACCCAGGACAATTAAGGAAGTCTGTTGGTGATAAATCTCTCTCCCCGTCTAGATAATTTCGGAGTATATATGTATTTGATACTTCGGAGTTCACAGGCAGATTGTGTCTGAAACCGCTGCCTAGTACGTTAGCCGTTAACATCTTCGTTAGTCGAGAGGGAATCAACTACATGCTCGTCCAGAGAAGAATTGAGTGATTTTCGAAGAGACAAGGAAGAGCTGGTCGTCACTCAGTGTTGTTTCTGGAGATAGTTTTAGGCGCGCATCAACCCTACGCACCACATCTTCGAATTTTAAGGATCAGAAAAGCCATCCTCGAAGCATCTTCCGTTTGTCTCTTAAGGATAAGACGACTCATCTTCTATTTCCCGAAGTTGGATTGAGCGTCTCGTGAGATGCCCACAAGTTCAAGGTCCAACTTACCTCACTCGTCCTACTTGCCGCATATCAAGGTAAAATGGATTTAACCTCCGCCTCGTCACGCTCCCCCCCCCCCTGTAAAGCGTCGAATCTCAAGGATCCCCCTTTGCTCTAGAACTTGCATAATTGTAAGATCATTTCTTAATTAATTATATCTCGGTTCAAACTTAATGATAGTGTCAACCATCCTTCGAATTATCAATTTTTCTTTTAGCACTTTCCCACTGTCGAATGCAGTTTTTTATATGAGGCTGAAGATTAAAAATCAAGTTAAGATCTATTCTATTTGGTCCTACATTTCAAAATATATTTTTTTTTTTACAAATGTTTGCTGTGAGCTTTCACCTTTCTTCTTGCACCTTCAAACGAAAGTTTTCATTATCATTGAGTCGGCATTGATAAAAAGGTCCTATTTGCGTTGCCTCCTTTAGCGTTAACGCTTTTGTTTAGTGATCATGTCCAGCAAAGAATAAATTTCGTTCTACTTTGTATGAAGGTAGAATTTAGTAGTACAAATGAGCGAATAGTGTCGACATTAGAAATTAATGTAAAAATGTGTTAGTTAGGTGGTGTGAATGTAGTTATTCAGATGACTGCATGTTCCTTTCCTTTCTAATCTTCTCAGTTCCTAACACCTTTTGGCTCTCTTTTAATCGATGTTAAATTGGAATTCACCCATTTTTTATAACTTCCACTTGCTGTATATAGCCACTCTTTCTCTCTCACTCTCTCTTATTATTCTCAGCATTGCACAAAGATTGCGATTGGATTCTTTCTTATTTTTTTCTGCTGCTAGGGAATTGCAGTTTTATCTTAATATCCTCTATTCCTATCACTCGATCTGTCATCTCAACTATTTCTTTGCTCTTCATAATTTATTCTCAAGATATTCACTACTCTCTCATCGACTGGTTTTATTATTACTTCCCTATGTATCTCTTCTTGTCTTCTTATGTCCATCCACCTAGGACCTGTAATCCATCAGTTACCCTGGTCTTTGATCATGAAACACTTCGGAGTACTATGTAGCAGAACAGTTGGTTATAGTAAGATTTCTCTGACTATTTAGATGTTTATTTTCCTCCCGTGACCTTCCGAAAGCGGTTAAAACCTCATCAATTGCGCCACCTTCACCTTTGATATTCTTATCATGTCCGTTACATGTGTTTGGTACCAGGTTTTACTTATTTTCGAACCCAATACCTTAGTTTCGTCCTTATATTCATATTTTTTGGCGCACATCTCTTATGCTCTCCTCATTTCTCCTGTTAAATGGTATCACTGCGAACTTATCACTTCTGGTCTTTATTTTCCATTTCGTTCTTATCTATTTAAGTTCAGGATCTCTTTTGCTGTATTCTTAGGCCTCCCTCCTTGCTGTTTTAGTTGAGGTCGCAATAATCTGGCTGACGTCATCCGCTAATTGTACATAGGTTGTTTCTCGGCTGAGAGCTAACGGTAAATCATTGATATATATCGCGTATTACACTGGGGAGATGCAACGTCCCTTAGCATTAAAATTGGGGTCTCCATAGCAATCAAACACTGCATAACAACCTGTTTATTTTCTCCTCAAGCTCTATCAATACCAGCTTATACTTTCGACTATCACTCCACACCAGGTCAAACGCCTGCTGTACGTTAGCGCCACTAGCTCAACCATCTTACTGTCTTTCTTTGCTTGTGCCAACTTCTCTGTTATCAACGGTAAGGCCAGCTCCGTATCTTTCTTCCTCCTGAAACCCTACTGTTGGGGTCGAGCTTGCGGTTGGTATCCAGGTAACCCATCAATCTGCTGCAAACAATTATTTATCAGACTTTGGCTACAAAATTGAGTAACAAAATGGGTCTGTTCCAGTTAACTGCCGTAGTTCACTTGCCCAGTTTTGACAAAAACATTTTGTCCACTTTCAGTCTGTTCGGGAAGAAGCCGATGTTCAAGCATGCATTAAAAATTTTAAACATCCCCTCCAGGTCCTTTCTCCGGTAGCTGGCTTATGCTCGTTCTCGTAAGCCCCGATGGACCTGATACTTTATGTTTAAAGGCCTGGACTACCCTTTTTAATTTATCCATCTTTATCTTCTCATCGTCTCTAGTGCCTTCTTCCTCCGCATTATAACGAGGGGTCTTGTCGAGTGGAAACGTCTTGCTTAGATGGAGGTTCAATTCCTTCATGATCCGTTTTTTATGATCCTCGTCAAATACTCATTATCTTATCCTGTGATTTTAAATACTTGAATAGCTCCTCAATTTCATCTACTTCCGTTATGTACCCATTGTCTCTCTTAATCCTTAACTTATTCAGTGGTGGAATACCAGGTACTCTTTTGACGGATTGCCAGAATAGTCTCGGGTTAGTCCGTTGTTTGTCTACTCGATCAATTAAACTCTCCCACAACCACAACCTCTCTTTCTCTACCCTCACCAGACCGATTAGTTCTCTTTGGAGATCATGTTTCCTCCTGTATAGCTCAATAGTTGGCCTTCTGCCTCTCGTCATTTGGTTGATTGTCTCCAGTTCTAGCATAGCCATTCTTCAGGTGACCACATTGGGGCCAAATGTGTTTTCATCGCCAACTTTGGTTGTCTTTATCCTATGATCTATCCCCTCAATTTCATATTCAATCTCTTCAACTCATTTGCCTTTCATCACTGGCGGCCGGTAATCTCCCACTACATCCCGGAATATGTCCCACTTAGCCTTCGCATAGTGTTTCCGGACCGGGCATGGCACTTGGATTAGGTTCAGTGCCAGCAATACCGAAATTGTGTTGTGATCCGTTAGGAACAGAAGGCCCGGTCTGACAAACATGTTCCAGTGGAAATTCTTACCTGTTAATATTATGCCCGGCTTTGTAGCTGCTCTTTCCGTTTCGTACGTGGGAAACTACCGCGGCCCAGCTCGTAACACTATACACAAGGAAAATCATTAGATTGATCCTTCCGAATACACAAAAGAAACTTTGCGAGGATAAATATTTTCTTCTTGGAGTTGGTAGCCCCCATTACCACTACTGGCCTCGTCTGGGTGTCCAGCTCTATTTTCATATAGCTCTCGTCTACCTTTTATAGGTCGAAGTGGGAGTATGGTTCACTTTTCTTTTAGCAGAAATGGTGTAATATTCGCTCCGAGCTGGTTCGTTTTGTGTTCAGGTTCGGGCCCATCTCTTTGATGAGAAGAGCCTCCAGAATCTTCAGGCGCCGGAAATCCGAGTTTTTTCTGAGAAGGGTAATGTATTTCGATTCCTCCTTCTTGCAGGTGCATAGTTATGCGTCGGCTGAGGGTTGTAGTGGTCATACCTATTTAATGGTTATTTAAATGAGGCTTGCAGTCTTTATGGGGGCATTTGAATATAGATGCCAAATTTGTAGTCTTTAGGATGGATTCAGTTTCACTCAGGTTGTTTTTCATTAATACGTTGCTGACTTATTTGTTTTTATAATATATTCGTAGAGATAACTTATTTTCGTTTTCTTTGATATTGTTACATTTTTATTATACTTTCTAGTATTCGTTCGTCTGTTTTGTAGTCATCCGTCACTTGGTTCCTGTAGTACAGTGATATATATTTTTATTTTTCTTCCCGTACCTCAAACTTTGAGTTTATAATTTTCTTCTAGCCATTGTTTATTAAGATCTGTTTCAATCGTCGAAACTCTTTGTCAAGTGCATTCCACGTTGAGCAGTTCTTTATAGCTTTCCTTATTTATGAGCTCATTACCGATTTTTTATATTTCTCGGTGCACTCACTTTTGGCGTTAAGGCATCAACTGCATTCTGTTCCTTTTCGATAGACGGCGATCATATACTTTCCGTCGCTGATCTGTTTCACGTCTACATCCAGAAAGTGAATACGGACGTTTACGCTCAACTCGTATATAAATTTGAGCATGGAATGGGATTCTTAGGTTCTTTTGAATTCTAGTATTTGCTGTTCGTCCTTAGTTATAAATGATATAAAAATACAAGTGTTCAATTCACTCACAAACGAGCCTTTTACTTACAAACCGTGATCGGTTAATACCCTGCCGACCATACGTCAAGAAACCTGTAAGCAAGCTACTTTACTAAACACTTATAGGCTCGCCTTGCCATGAAAACAAGGCCAACTTACGCCAAACCTATAACTGTCGAACCCATATTGGTGACCTATAATTGGTGACCTTTTGCCTTTGAACCTCTATAACTGGCTAGAAACCTTATCCATTGAAACTGAAGAAAAAAAGAAGATAGAAAGCGCAGACAACCAGCAAGCAAGGCAAGAAGGATATTTCGCGAATGCGGTGAGCATAAAACCCCCTATGCTTAACGAATCAGCCGTCACTGCCTGGCTCCGTATAATTGAAGCTCAGTTCCACAATCCACAACTACGGAATAAAAAAGAACGAGGCAAATCTTTTTTTAAATCTTAACCTCACTGCCTCCGGAGACTGTCAATCAACTGCCAGAAGAAATTTTGAAGGACAAAACTACAACAACCTGAAGAGGGAAGTTATTGGGCTTTTCGAAAAGAGCAAGCCCGAAGTTTTTGATAAACTCATAGCGTATTCCCTACTTACCGTTGGCCCTCACTCAATTTGGAAGAACAAAGGAGGACAGCACTGCAAGTAGGATTCGGTGAAGACTTAGTGTGACATAAATTTGTTTAGTCCTTGCCGCTCTGTATAGTGCCTTTAATTGCGTCGCAAAAAGACCTATCCGTGGACCAGGTAGGTAAATTAGCGGATGAACTAATTATGTTCGACAAAGCGCAATGCCTTTGTCGAACCTGAGTGGGCAATTGAGGAAATACAGTGTAGTGTCTACATCTGATTCCTCTGTGCCAATTAATAGCGCATATAATAATAGTAATTATAATAATAGTGTATTTAGTAATCGTGAATCTAATAATTATGCATTTAATGATCTTGCAGTTAATAATTTTGGATATAGAGATAGTGTGAATAACGCTGCGAATTCGTCGTGGTCAGGGCATAATAACAGTGGCTATAAGCTTAATATTCCAGTGGGCTTATATTTATTTTGGTGAAAAGGCAAACACTTGTAAGTCCTGGTGCAGGTGGCAAAAGAGAGGTGAGACTTTACAAATGCAGCCTTCTTCTATGCCATCTTCGCCGCTTCCGGCGGAAAACTAACTAGGCATGCCATAGCTAGCGCGGCCGCTGGCGTGCCATCTGTTTTCATGATCGCCGCAAAAATATACAATCAGAAATGCGAATTTTTAATAGATACGGGGGCGAGTGTGTCTATCGTACCTGCCAAACTGGTGCGATTAGGTGAAGTGCGTGAATCGGGTGTCGACATTTCCACGGTAAATAGCGGAAAAATTAAGGTGCACCGCGAGGTGAACGCGGATATTGCAATCTCAAGTCTCCGACGATCATTCAGTGGGTTGTTCGTAGTCCCCGATACCACATCTCCAATTTGGGAAATCGATTTTCTGAGGCATTTCGATCTCTTGAAGGATTGGGCGCACAGCAAACTACTGGACCGGCAAACGAAGCTTGCCACAGCCGGGAAGATCTCCGAGGAGCCTTAAGTTGCACTGATAAGTGGTGACCTCCTTAGCGTACCCTCTGCAGGCCATCCGATCGTGGAAAAGTTTGGGGCTCTGTATGGGCTCGCCTCCGATCAGCCATCACTATCCCTGCCGTAGTCAGTAGAAAACAGCATTGACACTGGCAGTGCACCGCCCACGTTTGCACTACCGAGACTTTTGTCGGCAGAAAAACATTAAGTCGTAAACACCTAGAATTGAGGAATAATTGAAGAAAGGGATCATCTGTCCCTAGAAATCCCTGAAGAATTTGCCCGGAGAATACAGGATGGTTGGGAACTTCCAGGCACTAAATGCCATCACAAAGACCGACAGATATCCGTTACCAAAAATCTAAAGTTTATCATACAACCTTCACGGGAAAAGGATTTTCTCAAGGGTAGATCTAGTCTGTAGATCTATCGCAACATCAGTTGGTTTGTGGGAGTACGCCAAGCTTCTATTTGGCTTAAAGAATGCGAGCTTCACCTTACAAAGACATATGGGCAGCATCTTTCGGGGATTAGTGTTTGTATACATATATATAGACGACATCCTAATCTTTTCGGATGAACAAGGAGATTACTTAAAGGATCTAGAAGAAGTATTCAAAATCCTGCACGAAAATGGCCTAAGGATATCCCTAGAGAAATGCGAGTTCGCAAAAGAAGAAATTTGATTACTTGGGCACCATTTATCGCAGGGGAAAATGAGGCCGCCATTTGCAAAAATTAAAGAAATAGAAGAAATGCCAGTGCCAAAATACGAAGGAACTTCGCCAATATTTTGGCATGATGGGATACTATTGCAAAATGATGCCAAATTTCGCAGCGATTGCAGCCCCATTGACCGAGCTTTTGCGCCTGCAACCAAAAGCTCGGGAATTAATTTGTAGCGAAGAGGAACGCAATGCATTCGAGGAGACCAAAGTTGTCTTAGTGGAGTCCGTTACACTCCGCCACCCCTGCCCAATGACTCTCCATTTCTGCTGGTTACGGATTGCTCACAATACTCGGCAGGTGCTGCCCTGCCCCAAATGGTCGAAGGTTCCCCGCGACTAATTGCGTTCTTTTCGAAAAAACTAAGCCAGCCTCAGCAAGTGTAGTCCACGGACTACAGAGATCTACTAGCGGCTTAGCTTGCTGTGATATACTTCAAGCAGATCATCGAATGGGCGCCACGTAACCCTATGCACCGACCATAGGCCACTAGTGTCGGCATTTTCATCGCCATTAAGCGCGAAGACGGATAGGCAGCAACGCCATTGGCTTGCCATCTTGGAGTATGTGAGCGATATCTCCTACATAGGCGGGCAGGACAATGTAGTGGCGGACTGCCTGTCAAGGAACGTCAATGCGGGCCAGATCAATTCGCTTGGCATCCAAGATTTAGCGATGGCACAGAGGGAAATTGATGAAATGGAGGAGCTGAAACAAATCTTGAAGCCTTTTCCCTTCCGGGAAGAAGTTCAGCTGTGGTGTGAGGTAATATCAAGATAACCATGATCATTTGTGTCAATGGCATGCAGAAAGGTAGTTTATGGGCAATTACATAACATGTCACAATCTGAAGTACGAGCGTCACTTCGCTTAATAAAAGCCCATTACTTCTGGCCTGACATAGACAAGGACATATGCTCCTGGATCAGAGAGTGCCTGGCTTGCCAGTCATGAAAAATCACGCGCCATACGAAGTCTCTAGTGCTTCAGTGCTTTACATTAACATCCCCTTCTCTAAGGTTAGAGACGGTACATGTGGACATTGTAAGACCTCTTCCTCCATGTACGTCTCCCGGCCGATCCTACAATTCACACTGGCGCTATGTGCTCTCTTGCATCGACCGTGCGTCAAGGTGGGTCAAAGCGAGACAAATCCCGGACCTAAGTGCCGCAATTATTGATGTGTGGCCTTCCTAGACGAGTGGATATCAAGATTTGGGGTCCCGCTCTAGGTAATAACCGACAGAGGTGCTCAGTTGAAATCTGAACTTTTCAGAGAATTATCAACCCTTGTTGATTTTCACCACCTTCGCAAAACATCGTACAGACCCTCCGCAAACAGGATCGTGGAAAAGAATAATAGGACCTTGAAGGCCTCAATAATGGACTGCCAACAAGGTTAGCTAGTGGCAAAGCCAATAATCCTGATGGGCATTCGTGCCTTGCATAACGACTCGGGATTTTCCTTATCTACGGCAGTGACTGTCACTACCTTATTATACCCACAACTATCGGTCTCCTTGACTTCGGCAAAAACAGAATGCAAATTCATCAAGGAACTAGCACCAACGATGGCTCAAATCGACTTCGGAGAAGTATCGGAGGACAACCTTCACTCTCTGCCAAGACATTTCATGCCACCATCTCTGCAAGACGCGTCACACGTGTGGGTGAGAATAGATAGCGTTCGAAAGTCTTTAGAAGCGACTATACGGGGCCCTTTCCAGTGATCCAACGCGGTCCCAAGGTCTTCAATAAAGGGCCCAAAAGGCAGGAGGGACAGTGTCTCAAATGACAGGTTGAAACCGGCAAAATTGTCCCCAACGAACGTGAGCAGGCCTTCCGTCGCCCAGGGTCGCCAAAGGTCACGGCTCTGTTATGAGCAACTCAGGCGCAAAACACATAAGTAAGAAAATGCAACAGAAGCAAGGAACACCGAATCTGTACCATGTAACGCTTCATCGGAAGTGAAGGAATCCCCAAGAAAAATTATGAAAACACAATCAGAGAGACGGATTTCATTTGTAAGAAACTCAATGTATAAATATTATTGAACTCTGCAAATTGTATATATGTACATTGTTACATCGTTATTTGTTATCATTGTATAATGGCTTAGAATATATATTTTTGTAAGAAACATGGTCGCTTTGAGGTTAGATAACGATTATATATATATATATATATATATATATATATATATATATATATATATATATATATATATATAAGTAGTAACTCTCCAATAGGATGTAATTTCTTTTTTTGTATCGGACGCACTCTGTGGACTTAGAGGGGACGTGTGTAGTGTACAATAAATGCACACGCACAAAGAAAGAGAGAGACAGAGAAAGAAGGACAAAGACACATTTTGCCAGGTCGAAGTATCAAAGATGGAATGGTAGGAGTAATAAAATAACGTCGTTCGGAGACCGTTTTGATTCAGCGCAATCTGATTAGAACGTCTGGTTTGAAACCCGAAAACAATGTAAGGCTATCGCACTCAAGTGTGAGAGCAGATAGACAAACAGAGTAATTATAGCTATCTGGAATGGGAACAGAATTGTCGACAAAAGATATTTCGTCTTAATGTGAAATTTGATAAGGTCATCTTAGCTTTAAGCCTAAACGTAATTTTTGTGATACTCTCGAAGGAAAAACACCTCCAAAGTAAGATACGAAGTGGATAATTTCAGCCAATCACAGCCTAGTCTCCAACCAATCACCAGGTCTTCTGAGCTGACAGGTAGCTAAGCACCGCCTCTGCAACCAAATGAAGGCGGAACTACGCGTCATCTCCAAAATGATGCCCGGTATAAATAAGAGAACATTTTCATTCAAAGATCATTATCATTATTATTATTTTAGATTATTATTGAGCCATTCATTGAGTGATTATTAGACTCTTAATTCACCTCTCTGCGAATCTCCATTATTCGTGTTCTTGCCATTATAACCCGATTTAAATTATTCTGTTGCGCAAATTAAATCTTTACCTTAAATGTAAACATTTCAAAGTGGTATCAAAATACAAGTGTTAATTCCTTCACAAAGGAGCCTTTTACTTATAAACTTTGATCGGTTAATACCCCTCGGAGCGTACGTCAAGAAACCTGTAAGCAAGTCACTTTACCAAACCCTTTAGGATCGCCTTGCAGTCAAAACAAGGCCTACTTACGCCAAAGCTATAACTAACAAATGCATATTTGCGTCCTATAGACCTATTAACTTTGTTACTATACCCCATACAGTCAGTTTTAATGCATTAATAGCTGTTCTACAGTAAAGTGTCTTGTAAAAGACAAGTTGACTTTATTGACCTTTAAATGCCATAGTCATCCCCAAATCTGGTGCAATTTTTTTGTGGGTCCTTCATTTTTGTTAAGTGCGTTTTCTCTATGTTTACAATGTAAAACTTCGCAATAGTAGGCCCCAATTTGACTTTACCATCAAATTGATGAAGTAATATTGTGGCCCCAATGGGAACCTGGATCTTTGCTATTCAATCAAAGGGGTAAAAGGATGACAAATAATGGTCAATGAATGAGGTTGTGTAATTATAATTCATTTCATAATATTTGGCAGTAAAATTTGAAATTCGAATTTTGACTCAGCTGTGTGTTACCCCCCTTTCGTATCATATAACATAAGGTTCACACAAAATTTCTAAGGTGATAACTCAATATTTAGGGGTCACTCAAATATTTTATTCATTTTTATTCTCCATAAAAATGAAAAAGTGTAGAAAAATTAAATTTAATAAAAAATCTTATTAATTCTCTCTTGAACAAAAAAAAATTAAATTAAACAAGTGAAATAAAACTTTAAACAAAAGCAATAATTTATTATCATTTGAAAGCTAATATTTAGCACTGGAATCTCCTTCCGGTGCTGTTAAACAACTCTCAAAGGAAACTGTCACTGAGTTTCATCTTTGGTAATAACAGTGTCGAATTGTTGGAAAAGAAAAATGGCCCACTCAGCACAGTTATTCGCAACCTTCAGCTCATGTGCTGCTTTTTCGAAGCGACGATACAAATCATCGTTTTCAGAAAAAGAGGGATCTTTAGTCAAGAATTCGGATTCTTCTAAAATAATCACCGGAAATATTTTTTTTGTTTTTATAGTAAAAATTCAGAGAGATAAATGTAGCTAAAGTTTTTCCATCGACCCTCTTTAATCCTTTTGGTTTCTCAGGACGAGTCATATTATTCACCATTTTGTGCTTTTCGTCAGCTAAGATACAGTCGTCGAACAGGGGAAGTCCCACAACATCCTCTAAAATATACCAAAGATGGTGTTTTAAAGCTGTGAAGACACCATTGGCAAGTTTTTCCTTTGGAATTCCTTCTTGCATGAGATTCTCCATATCCATATCGTTCTTGGCAGTATAGGGACCAATTGGTGAGTCATTCCAAGATGGCAAATTGTACAGGATGAAGAAGATGGAAAAATATCTCGGACTGCTTTTAGCTCACCCTTCGTCAGAGAAAACTGTTCACGGAAAGAGAATAATTTGATACAATATATAACTTTCCCCATCTATCTCGCATGATGGAAAGCACCTGCGGCACGAAAGAAAATTCCATCTCGTGTAGCACCTCCAAGGAAGATGTAAGCCAGAGTAGTAAGTTCCCGATAATCATCTCTTCTTGCAATTAACTTCAAAGTAAATTTAAGACATCTGATCGCTTCCTGTTAACCATCCTATTGTTGGCTCAACACTCCACAAAAAGGCTTCATCTTCTTCATTTTTCATCATAATCAGTGCATGTTTGTGAGCGATGACAAAGAGTTCATTTAAGACACTTTCTCCTACATGCGATGATTCTCTGAATCGCGCAGACGATCCTTCTTGAGACCATTGTACTTCGTACCGAGGTGTTTAAGTTGCTTTTTAGCGTAAAACAGCGTTGTTTTATGGATTGTGACTCTCGTACATAACGTAAAACAACTGCTTCCTAAACCTTCGTGCTCTGGGATTTCTTGCACTTTAATTTGAGATGATGGTAAAAGAAGTGACCATTGGGCAGGAGTCGGGAAGCAGTAATCTCTTCCTAAAAATGTCCAAGGAGGCAAAATGATGCTGCACTACGTCTAGCCATATCAAAGTTAACATTCAACAAAAACAGAAGAGAGAATTAAGTGATAAGTCATTGATGAGGTATTTTTTCTGCAAGAGTTTGAAATGTCAACAATTTAAGCGACTTTTAAATTTGCCCTGATCATTACAAAGTTTTGTACAAATTCGAGAAACGGGGTGACACACAGTTGAATGTATATATATATATATATATATATATATATATATATATATATATATATATATATATATATATATATATATATATATATATATATATATATATATATATATATATATATATATATATATATATATATATATATATATATATATATATATATATATATATATATATATATATATATATATATATATATATATATATATATATATATATATATATATATATATATATATATATATATATATATATATATATATGGAGAGAGAGAGAATTTAACGATTGCGTGTACTGTCTATGCATGTAGGTCAGCAATAGGTATGAAATTAGGACCTCTTGGCAATAAGGATGTGCATTCATTTAATGCATATCTTTTCGGTCGGGAAAATGGTTTAAGTTTCGTATCCATTGATTCAAGACAATTTAAAAACCTATGAAGGAAAATCCCCAATTTCTCAAACATTTCTCGATTTTATTTTCATCCGAAACGGATACGAAACAAGGTAGCTGAAAGATATAGAAATGCATCCATTTCATGGTGTAGGTGAAATTAAGTTAGGTTAGTTTAGGTAAAATTACAAAAAATAATTAGAAAAAATAAAATAATAAAACAAATTTAAACTACCCTAATAAATATATGATAAAAACCATTTCATAATCGTCTAATGCAACTATCGAACCCAAACAATCTGACCTATCCTTAGTAACACAACAAACAACTTAAACAAATAAAACAAACAAACCCAAATAAACTGACCTAATTTACGTAACATAGCAAACCAATCATAACCAAAAAATAAAGCAAGAAACCCCCACAACCAGATATAAAGTTTATCACACGTCAAACATCCACAAATCCTTAAAAAAATTAACAACCCCAAACAATCTGACTTAATCTTCTTCACTCTTAAAAATATCTCAATCTTTAAATAAGAGCAACACAATAACAATTGAACTCTAAATAAAACTTATAACAACTAAATTATGAAATAAACTATTAAATATTTAAGTGAGTTAAATTATAAAAAATCATAATAATAATAAAAAGAAAGCCAATGAAAATAAGAATGAAAACAAAAGGAGCGGTACTCACTCAATCGAAAATTAGGTCGTGCATAATTCATTAGGCCTGTCCTAAATCCCCAATATATACATAAATAAATAACCTCATATTTTTTTAAATATTTTAATTTTTTACCCATTATTATTTTTAGCTACTACTACTAAGGGCCATGAGTATCATCTTCTGAATTTTCGCCTAAAATATCATCGCCTAATAAACTTCCCGGCAAAGAATTCATTGTCGGTTTTCACTTAATATTTGAAATAATACTTATTCAATATGCTAATTTACAGTTTCACTTTACATATTTAGTTGTTTTATTTATTCCTTAAATTGGGCAAAATCAACTTCCAGATTAAATGTGAAGTTTCAAATTCATTCAATCCAAACTTTTAAAGTCTCAAAAGACAAAAAGGCAAATATTAAAAATATCTACAGGTCCCTTAAAACAGTTCGATTTTGTGTAGCAGATGATGTAATGTGAAGATATGGAATCTAAATCCCTCTCGTGGTATGACATTACATTATATCTATACCATATTATATCTATGGGAGAGGACCAATAACTTGAAAGCGAACCGACAAAAGGGACGGAAAACCACGCGTTCAGACGGGTGGAGTAACGAGAGAGTGCATAGAGGTCAGGTAAATTATGGACAAAGGCAAACTTCAAGGTTATTTAAAGAGAGATCTACAAAAATAGAATTTTATTCACACCAAAAAATTAATAAGAGAATTGAAGGGTAAAATTACTTCAGAGAATTAACGGGCAAAAATCACATGAATAAACGAAGGTGGGGAGATTAACTCAATTGGATTACTGAAGGAAAGAGGGGGTTATCTTACGGATGTCTTCTGTACGTGAGGTGAGACCGCTTGGACTTCAGAACAGGAGGTTGGAGTGATGACGGTTCTCCAAAAGAAAGGGGGGGGGGCAGTAACTTCCGGTCCAGGGGAGAGTATTTCGGCTACCCGAAATAAGGAGGGCGTTGACAGGAGTTGATGAAAGAAGTCAGGAAAATCACCCGGGACGATCGTTCAGTGGAATTACCTCCTGGCTGGGGCTAATTCCAAATACACAAAATAGTCCAGCTGTCACTTTGCTTTGTTGCTAGCACTTGACTTGGGACTATGGGAAAATCTTCTGGGTTCTGGCGAGACTTCTCAACTCTGTGTCTACTCCGGGGAGTAGAGCGTTATTTATGTCGGAGGCTTTCCCCTGAGTTGGAGGTTAATGGGAAACAGCTCTACTCTCGAAGGGCCTCGAATCTTCTTGCAGAGCTATTTTAGCCTGCATAAAGGTGAATCGTGTGGGAATCGATTCGAGGCTACCGCTTGTGAAAGATGGGATGGGGTTATATGCTTACCACTTTACTCCTAGCCTGGCCTTTTGTTGCACATGGGAGTTCCTTTCTGCCAAAGACCTTCCACGTGGGAATTCCCTCACACATCTCCCAACCGAAAGATGATGCTTTACAGAGCAGTTGCGGAGGAAAGGATCATCCCAACCCGTCAGATAGAATTATCAAAGGTCTAGAGAAATTCTTAAAACTACGACAGGTGTACACAGAAAAAAAACGTAAATCTGCGCTCAGTGGGGAATTTACGGGCATAAGCCTTAAACCGGTCGATTATAGAGAATTTAACTAATACAATTTTAAACAAAAGAAAATTCACAGGAGAACATTGGCGACATTTCAGTGGAAACAAAAAAATAGGATACAATTAAATGGAGGCATAAATATGTGAAAAAATAAAAAACCTAACAATTTAGTAGACCCCCCCCAAAAATCATAACTAAGAACATTGATGATATAATATATATATACAATTCACGTGGAAAACCTTCGCTCCCGCCGGAGTCTGGATGAGGCAATCCACGGGTTCTCTAGCCTCGAGGACGGGGTAGGGTCCCTTTCACTGGCTAAGGATTTTGTTGCTTCCCGTGGAAAGTAGCACCAGCATCTTCGCACCAGGTTTGAATCTTCGTTCTCGTGACTTAAGGTCCAATTAGGTCTCAAACCTCTCAATAAGTCCTTCTTCACGGGATACAAGACTCTCGTGTCACCTCGTGTAGACTCACGCTTTTGGGCTTTGGTTTTCACCCAAAGAGGGAGGGGAGAGTTGCGCACTCCTTCTGGGCGCGGGAAAACTTATCGTTCCAGAGGGCTTGGAATTCCAGGTCGATAGGGGTTTTCGGGGGGAACAGGTGCACGGCATTCCAAAGCTGCCTGTGTACGGGTAATCACGGGATGGTCGTGAATTACAGGGTTCTGACCGAATAAAACCGAGCAGAACTGGATTGGGGCCGCTACCACTTCGGCCCAACCGGACATATAGTCACACTCGATGAGACAACGAATTACTGGGAAACGACTCACCCGGCCAAGGTAGTCGTGAGCCACCGCAATTTTTTTTGTGGCTTGGCCTAACAGGAGGGAGTAGGTCCTCAGACACTATAATACAGGTGCACCCGGTGTCACGGACGAGGGTGGAAACTCGGCGACCGTTCACAGTTATGTTCTCAAACTTCAATCCACCAGGATTGTTCTCATTAAACAGTAAATTTACCTGATGGACCGGATTTTTGGCGGGCGAGGGAGGTTCTGGAGTCTTCTGAGGCGACGGAGGAGGATCAGGGGCGTCCCAGATTTGGTGTACCTGGTGGGACTGAGAGTTTTGCGAATCGGGAGTTTTGTGGACAGTTCGTGCGGTAATGGCCGGGAACTCCGCAGGTGTAGCAGACGATCGGGTTCTTATGGTACGGCACAACCGAGGGAGAAGAAACTAGGGGCTTAACGTCTCGGTGTTCCGATGGATGGAAGTTTCTTGGCTTCGAGGGACTAGGAACTTTGGTAAATCTTGGAACCAAATTAGGGGGGTCTTAGGGCCATAAAATCTAGTTTTGGAGGGTAATTGGGGAGCCTTTTTAACATCCTTAGGGTATAAATCGTGACTACCTGCGTAGACATCGGCCTGTTCCAAGCACTCCTTGAAAGTGGCGCAACGTTTATCTTTAATGAAGACGCGAATTTCGGAAGCCACGGCAGCTAAAAGCTGATCCCTAAGGAAGAAATCCAGAAGGGACTCGTAGACCTGGGGAATTTTGCACGCCTTCAGCCAAAACGGAAGGTTTCTTTGGAGGATGTACCCGTGTTGTCGAAATGTTTGGCCAAGGCGGATCCTTTCCTGGCGGAATCGGGAGCGGTAGAATTCACTATTCATATGAACAGCGGCTAACAATTCGGACTTTAACGTGGAATAGTCCAAAGTTGCTTCAGGGGGAAGGGATATGAAGATATCCCTTAAATTGGCATTTATGAGAGGAAGTAAGCGAGTGACGCCATCATTTTCAAGATCCCATCTATTGATCTAAAAGATTCTCTCAAAATGGGCCGAAAAAGAACCCAAAGACCTCTTCCATCATTAAAAGCGGGAAGGTGGACTAAAGGAGTTTGGGGAATTTCAGCCCAGGAACTGATGGACTGAGAATCCATTGGAATTCGGCTGATTTCCAGCTCATGCTGCCTAATTTGTTCACGTTCTTCCATATCCATCTTCAGTTTGTTCTCTTCCATCTCCATCTTCAGTTTGTTTTCCTCCCTTTTGTTCTTCTCCATCTTCATCTTCAGTTTGTTCTCCTCCATCTCTATCTTCAGTTTGTTCTCCTCCATCTCCATCTTCAGTTTGTTCTTCTCCATCTCCAATTTGCTTCGCTCTGCACGTTCGTTCCTCTCTTCTTCCCGTACGTAATTTAGCAGGTCTTTGCCCGAAAGACCTAACATTTCACCCCGACTCTTGAATTTTTTGAAGGATGACATTTTTACGCAGTTAACTGAGAGAACACTGATACGCGAACGAGCTAGGAAACTACCCACGCGAAACGAATACTTCAATATTCGTGAATGCCTTGATCACAAAAAAAATAAGATACAGCTATCTATCTCTGCTGTTTCTAATCGAAAAAAAAATTAAAATGGTCCTACCGGAGTTAGGACACCAATGACCTTAACTCTTTTGGATTAATAACAAGGAGATTCTCCAAAATTCGAACACAATAAAAAAAAATTAATTACCTGGGGTCCAACACAAAATCTAAATAGATTACGTTCCACTGCTCTTCAAATAACTTGAACTTGCCTTCTGCCAGTACAATACAAAAATATTAATAAACAGGATGTACGTGAATAACAAGGAAACTTCTATTGTCGAAATTAAAATGACACGGGTTCGTAAAACCCCACACTTAACACCAGATTTATATAAATGTATATTAATATATATATATATGTCGTGGTATAACATTACATTATATCAATACCATATTATATCCATGGGAGAGGACCAATAACTTGAAAGCTAACTGACAAAAGGGACGGAAAACCACGCATTCAGACGGGCTGATTAACGAGAAAGTGCAACGAGGTCAGGTAAATTATGGACAAAGGCAAACTTCAAGGTTATTTAAAGAGAGATCTACAAAAATAGAATTTTATTCACACAAAAAAATTAATAAGAGAATTGAAGGGTAAAATTACTTCAGAGAATTAACGGGCAGAAATCACATCAATAAACGGACGTGGGGAGATTAACTCAATTGGGTTACTGAAACGGGGAGAGAGGTTGGCTTACGGATGTCTTCTGTACGTGAGGTGAGACCGCTTGGACTTCAGAGCAGGAGGTTGGAATGATGACGGTTCTCCAAAGGCAAGGAGGGGGGGCAGTAACTTCCGGTCCAGGGGAGAGTATTTCGGCTACCCGAAATAAGGAGGGCGTTGACAGGAGTTGATGAAAGAAGTCGGGAAAATCACTCGGGACGATCGTTCAGTAGAATTACCTCCTTGCTGGGGCTAATCATAAATACACAAAATAGTCCAGCTGTCACTTTGCTTTGTTGCTAGCACTTGACTTGGAACCATGGGGA
This sequence comes from Ceratothoa steindachneri, assembly GCA_963969495.1. Taxonomy (NCBI): domain Eukaryota; kingdom Metazoa; phylum Arthropoda; class Malacostraca; order Isopoda; family Cymothoidae; genus Ceratothoa; species Ceratothoa steindachneri. The sequence goes on from OZ018322.1 coordinate 214,162,972, forward strand.
AATCTTCTGGGTTCTGGCGAGACTTCTCAAACTCTGTGTGTCTTCCGGGGAGTCGAGCGGTATTTATGTTGGAGGCTCTTCCCGGAGTTGAGGGTTAGCGGGAAACAGCTCTATTCTCGAAGGGCTTCGAATCTTCTTGCAGAGCTATTTTAGCCCGCATAGAGGTGAATCGTGCGGGACTCGATTCGAAGCCTTCGCTTGTGGAAGTGGGGGTTGAGGGTAGGGGGTAGGGGGTAGGCTTACCACTTTAGTCCTAGCCGGGCCTTCTGCTGCACATGGGAGTTCCTTTCTGCTAAAGATCTTCCACGTGGGGATTTCCTCACAATCCCATATAAGAAAAAATATGTCAAATTTGGGGGGATTTGCAATTTTCTAATTAATAGATCAGTAGGAAACATAGTCTTCAACTTTAATATATAAAATCATATCATAATCAATTATAGCAATTTTAATCGATACAGGAAGTAATTTAATGAAATACAATGAGGAGATATTAGATGAAAGATAATTCTAAAAGAAGCTAGTGAATAAAGGAACGATGTACTCTAGAAAATTTCAACATTCTGTTGAGTACTAATACAACCAAATTTTGATTATATTAGCAGAAACAATCTTTTCAGCATCTTAGATGGCTTCTCAAAGGGCATTTTTGTTTTTAAATTGCCTGCTATCTGCGAAATTGTCTCTTTCTCCAGTCTTCCATAAGTCTTCTCTTGGATTTAGGTCGCAACTATTCGGAGACCAGTCCAAGATTGAGTCTCCTACAAATCCAAAAGACTCTGACCAATTCGAAGATACCTTGTAATTATGACTTGGAGCCTTATCCTGCATGAAGAAATGTGACTTCATCGTTCTTACTGGCTGTCTTTATAACAAAGATAAGAACTCTTTCTCTTTCTTATCATCCACTTTGAAAGTTCCTATTAGATTACCTCCAACAATTGCAGAACAAATCTCAATCCCCTGTTTCTCATTGTCACTTGATGAAATGCTTTAACGGAAGTGCATTGACAATCCAACCTATAAGTTATATATGTAAGAATTTGGGTTTAGATATGTTGATGATATTTTATCAGCCTGGCCCCTAGATAATAACAACTTTGGTGAATTTTTCCTTTGACTGAAACCTCTGATATCATCAATCAAATTCAAAGTGGTATGGGAACAAGATAATTCGCTTATCGTTCTTGACGTGAAAATCCATGTTCTAAACAATTGATATTTTGCTCGGCTTACCGCAAGCGAACGAACTCAAATACTTGTATATACTACTTTCGTCATAAAACAAAAACGTAAAAACTTCTGTATTTTTTATTTATTCCTTCTAGTATATAGAACATGTTACCTAATTGTATTCAAGATATAATCAACCACCTAATTTGAAGTTTTATTCTGTTTAAATATACACAATACTTTATTAATTAATGCTATTGTAAATCCTCAATTAATTTTATTCTATTCAACCAACCAAAATATCATAATATAGCATTTCAATATGAGAATACAGTAAGAAAATAGTTAAGTACTCGTAATTTCCGTTCCACAACCACAACTCTGCAATGTATCTGATCCCATTTAAACATTGCAAGAAATCGTGCATTGGTGAATCTGCTTAATTTACTAAAAGGATTAAAGAGCACAGCACCGATATTAAGAGAGTTGCGCTCTCGTCAAGTCCTTTCATTCCCATGATAAACTTTGACCATAGGATAAATTTTAAGAACGAAAAATATATATTTATACGGGTCTAATAATTACATTAGAAGAGGTATTTCTGTGTTTATCCTAATTAGTGCTGTGGACAATTATAATATTTCAGAAGGAGAATCTTCAATCCACAAAACGCCAATCCAAGGGATTAACAGCCCTTCCCTTATAGCCATCTCTTCACTACCCAACAGGTAAATTTCTCTAATGTTCATATGATTTCAATTAAAGTGTACTCATTTTATTTATTTTTGTTTGCTCACAGCCTTTATATAGCTTGTTTGCTCTGCATAGTTTCATTACCATATAGATTGCAATGGTGCAATATAGGGAGGATAGAAAGGTAGTAAAAAGAGTTGACCTTTCTTGGTTTAATTGAAAAATATATTAACCATATATAAATAAATTAATTTCTAATATATATCTTTTTTTATTTCTTTGAAGATATCCATAACACAAACGTTAGATTAAAATGCTTTTCCTGTGAAAGCCTTGTGTTTTGCCTTAAAATTTAAAATAGATACTAAACTTTAACGCAAATCAGAAGCGGAATACAAGAAACGTCCTATTGTTAGCAACAGGATTGGGTCTAAGGACATTTGTTGTCTTGATTTTTATCTCTTATTCACACGCCTTCCTTTTCCTACGCAAGAGTTTCTACTGTAATAAAATATAATTCATTATATAATAACTTATCTAATGTATTTGGATCTTCCATATAGGCCACTGGGGTAGGCAGGATTTCGAGGAAAGTGTTAAGTGCAGGAGCTTTACTACCCTAACGCCCATTGCCCACAATTTTGTGCGAGTATTACGCTTTTTATCGTAATTCAGAAATCAAACCTCTTAAAATGGGGGAAGGGCATGAATCACGCATATATACTATTCATTAATTATAAGTTGTATTCGAAAGATCGTCGAAAGGGGGCGGCTTTGACCTTTGAAGCGAATCTTTACGAGCTCTGTTGCTCTTGGAACCATTCTTGGTGTGCAGAAGTCGATTAATTTCAACCAGAATGAAGCTTCGTCATCCCTGCACTATTTTGTCAAGTTTAAACTGTTTATTTTGTTAGTCAAGGATACCAGAGTCTATCTCTTCGACAGAGCCGTTATTATATATCCCGTAGGAATATTTAACTTTCACTAATTTAGCTAGATAGATCCCTTTAAATCGGACCTTTTTGGTTATATATAATATATCTGACCCTTTTCGTCCTTCTTGGCAAATGACACAATTACAAACCAGGAAAGACCTTAAGATCCACTCCAGGTTAGTTTAAGAATTATGAGAAAGTGTGAAATTCATAGGTAAAAGAGCTAAAACGAAGAGAACATATTTATGAATGATTTGTTTAACTCTTATTTGTAAAAGTTATTTTAAGTAATTGTATTCTATTCTTTTCTTAAAAACTTTTATTTTTGTTTTACAGGACCCTCATAGGCAGGTTATTTCAAGTTGCGTCATTCTATATAAAGATCAATTTTATGTTATTGCTTTGTTAATCCATTTGTTTACTTGCTTGAAACCATTAGTTTTAGTGACCGCTGCAGGTATCTACCTAAAATATTCAGTTATGCTTTGCTTTGATTTGGGAAGTTCATCGAGATCGATGATGACGGATGCTCGCATATATGAACCCCCACCACCAGACAGCCATCGTCGCGGGACTTGGTTAGGGTCGGGTTGTTGAGGGCATCAAACCTGAACCAGGTTTAAACAAGTAGGAATGTGCGCAGTCTTCGGACCGAGGGGAGAAGGACTCAGGTCGCAGGAGAGGCTCGAGACGACCAGGCTTTATCCTCGGCTGCAGGGGGCTGCCGAGACACCGGCCTGTTGGTGCTTTCCTATAGACACTTCCGATCCTGCTTTGCCAAAAAAGGCAGAACCCACAAGGCAGTGGGAGGGGGGGGGGAGTGGTTGGTGGGCGTCAGGGCGTGTTCACACACCGGTGGGCCTGCACGCCATACCTCTGGGGGACACTGGTTCTCTGAGACCTCCTGCTAATTTAACCTGGGGCTACGAGAAACCCTGCTACCATGCGTGGCCAGGAGGAGGCACAGCGGGCGTCTTAGTGATGGAGAGGCTGTGTACTGGAAGAGGAGGGCTTACGCACTCGGCTTCCCTTTTCACCACAAGGGCTAGCCAGTGGCAGAAGCTACTTTGAATAAACCCGGACTTTCCATTTCCTCCTTAGATGGGGCAAATGGTAGACTGACAGCACTTTTATAGGTCCATAGTAGTGTCCTGATTATTGAAGTAGGATATTTTTCTTCTCTATCTAACCAGCGAATGCATCTCCAAAATATTATACGAACACACATACACACATTCCAATCTTGGCAATTAGAATTAGAAGCCTTTCTAAATAGATTATATGTAGATATAATGGTCAGGGTATACCTTTACTACTACTATAAATCAATATTTAAATTTTAGTACGATTCAACAATCCCAACTTCAATGCGCAATTTTAAATTTGACTATATGCAAATTTCATGTAGTATTTTAGTCTTCTTCAATTGTAAACCAGTCTTTTTAGATTTAATTGAAAACTATATATTGCAAGATTATATCTAAGAGCTGGATACCAACAGACTTTCACTACCTTTATTTGCCTGTAATTAATTAATGAAGTTATTATAAATCGCCTCAATGCGCTATTAACCGTTATATGGAATTGTTAATGAAACTCTGAGTGGTCATTAGGATGACCCCTTAAAAAGAGCTGTTAATTGACTTATATTTGGGTTCATTGTTCAAGCTCACAGCTTATTTTATTTAATTGAGAGTTCATTTATTTTTTCTTAAGTGAAAAATTTAGCAATTTTTAACTTTTTCATACACTTAGAATTTAAAAACCTTAAACAATCCATCTTTTAAATATGTTTCTACCAATTAATTCATTCGGGTTCCCTTTAATTGACTTGTTAAACGCAACAATTCGGTCGCCAAATGTATGCACATAAATTTGATGTTATCACAAGTTTATATACATTTCTTTGTAGATAATAATTTGTTTCAGCCCAGACCTTTTAGAAAATCATTAAAATTATCTGCGGATTCCTGGTTTCTTAACGTTAACACCCTCCTTACATCATTAGTATTTTTGTACTTTACTTACATTGTGTTTAGAAAAAAAAAATTCCTGTTCCAACTCTAAAAGAATTTGTCTATGAGCCTGGCTGGGTCTCTTATAGAGCTTACGTGCTTGGAAGCCAGACATCCTGACCAACGTTTTTATTAAACTCACTAAGACTCAGGTGAAAATTCTTTACCTGGGAAACCTCAGGGGAAAGATGACCTTAATTCCCTTACCGAACAGAGTACACATCTACAGTATAATCTTTTATAACACTATAGTTTAGGAATGGAATATTTTTTACAGTTTGAATTTTATTTTTTGAGTCATTCGTTCGTTGGCATCCTTCTCTCTTGAAAGGCAGATTACACCATGGCGCAGGCCTGAGCAAAGTGTATGGATATCTTGGGTTGCCCAGTCGTCAAAATTTCCCTTTCGGCATCGCTGGCTTCATCCAAAGGTATGCAGAGCAGTAATTTTGGTACCAGATTGGCTGTAGGAACTGCCGGATTCAGTGACTACAGCGCACTGGTCTGCCTCCGAAGCTCCAGTCTTGGTTTGAAAGGTTTACTCCTCTACACTTGGCCGTTGGATCGTCAAAAATCTCCTCCGCCCGGCTAGACGTTGGCTGCTAGAGGTAACTCCTCCGCCTAGCTTGGTGGTGCAAGCTAAACACCATTCCCTCACGTGGTTTAGACAGCCGGTCGAGGCAGTATACGAGTTTATGGCCCTTGGAGATGGATGAGGAAATGGTGGAACTGCAGCGTTGGATTTGACTGTACAGTCCGATCCTTGAACGGCAGTTCCTATTGCAGTTGCTGCATGTACATATATACGGTGTCGTCCGAGCGTACTGACTCTGCTGTTAAATTAGTCTATTTGTTACAGTCGCATGTTTAGTGTGGATGAAGAACGTCGTCCATTATAATATTTTAAAGACTTTCTTCGATAGGTTGGCCGTAATAATACCGATCTTCTAGTGCAAGTAAATTAAGGTTTCCTAGCTCGCCGATGAACGGATCGCATTAATGCAAAGTCCTTTCGCAAATAAAGGGACCAAAACAGCCCGACATGATCCAAATGACGTCTTACAAGTGATTGATGTTCTTTTTCTTCTCGGATTTTTCCTCTCTACTGGGGGTTGCCGCTGTTGATGAGTCGTTTCCAAACATATTCTTTTATTGCCCAAGCGAATGATATAATGAGTAAATAATATCCTTCCATTTAAATGCAAAATGTAAGGCTATGTAGCCCCTTGGTCGTTTGTGAATCTGCGGTGCGTTGTTTTGAAATGATTAGTTTTTTAAAAGTTTTAGTTCTCTGGCAAAGGAGGCAAAGGAAAATCAAGTGTTCAAACGTACCTCTTTTAACAGCGGTCAACTGGGGGACGCAGATATGTCGGGAGTATGGTTTCCGGCTGAAGTTGCACGTTAATTGCCGGTTTATTCATTTAAATGATGACAGCTTCGGCCATCCGCAATCTTCTGCGATTTTGGAGTCTCAGGATGATGGAGGTGTTCTGAAAATACAAGTTAAATTAATAACGCTGCCACAGCTGTGGACTTCAATAAAACCTGCAAACAACATTGTCTTTTACCTAATTACATATATATATATATATATATATATATATATATATATATATATATATATATATATATATATATATATATATAATTGCAGTAGGAAGGATACGACCATCAGTGATATTCTTATTTATTCCAAGCAACGTTTCAGATTACCTAATCCATCATCAGGCTATAGGGATAAACACATTTTGTGAGCCAAACAAATGTTAACTTAAACTTAAGTACAAATTAAAAGTAGATAATTAAGATAGTGAACCTATAAAATATTAGAGCATTAATAATTACAAGTACATTTACAGATAAGCTCAAAGCAAAGGAGAGGAACAAATTCATACTTGCTGTCTTATTCAACTCCTCAAGAAAAAAAACATTGCAGTAGAAGCAACGGGAAACAATTGAAAACCACGAGGAGAGGATGTTTTTCTATCCCTAGTAAGAGAACTACCCAAGGTACCTTCAGACAGAAAACTGAATCTAAGTCGGATATTATTGTCACCATTTGCCAGGCTCAAGATATGTATCAACAATCACCATAACACCTTCAATATCAGATACCTCCCAGCTACAAGCCTTCAAAGCCATCACCAGTTCTCCACTATGCCCAGCAACTACCATTTTACGTGGGTTATCATAATTCTCTGCATAACATTCCTCAAAGCAGCATGTCTACACCAGCACCGTCACCAGCCATGCCTACGTCAGCTGCCATATGAGTTATTATTAGTTATTTCTTAAATAGTGAGCCTCACAGCTTATTGTTTATACTTAATAGAACTGGACTTGTAGGGAAATAAATATTACTGTAAATAGACCTAGTTATTTTTTTATCATGTTATGCCCTAACAAAAATATAAGCAACCAGTTATTTATGGCTTACCTCATAGTTACAGCAAACTTCTCTCATATTGTGGTAGTTCCTGTGATGTCTCTCCTGACGTATTTGAAAAGTTCTACAAATGACGGCTTGCTCATATGAAAAAAAATTGTAAAACTTCTTCTCATCAGCACACAAATCTTCGAAAAGTGTATGATGCACCCTGCGTCCATTCTTGATGATAGTATAGGATGTACATACACTTCCCTCCTTAAAGAACGCCTCTTCGATTTCCTTTTAGCCAACAAGGCAAAGAGTAGGAGCTCTCCGTTGGACGCTTTTCTTCCAAATGACAAGGAGCAGGTGTTTCGATTAGCCAATAGTTGCCGGCCACTAAATTGAACGAGGCAACTGGCGTCCTTGTGTGAAATAGGGCTTATAGAACATATGAATAATATCCTAGTAGAAAATGAATTGCAGGCTGGTTTTACACTGCTGTCAATGAGTCAAGGGAATGACTAAGGAATTTGCCAAAACCGCACATGATTATGGGTAGTTTCTTTTCGGAAGAATATTAACAGGTCTGAAGCTGGTTGGTTTGGGCTATTACCTATAATGGGTGGCAGGTCAAGTCTAAATTTAACGTGGGCGAATGTGTTTTTATGAAGAGAGATTCCAGAGTTCTGAGCTTGGTGAAGTTAAGATTAGAGCCCAGAATCTCAAAATTATTGATGTTGGCATCAACCTTGCGCTTTATAATGTGATCTGTGATTGGCGAGATTTCCTTCCTGGGGAGAGACTATCCTGTTTGGCAACTAATGACAAGGTGTGCGCAAACTCTCCAGTGTAACGAGCGAATACTACTACCAATTTATGTTCCCTGGGAACATCCAGGGCAAGAAAAGTTTTATACAATACTATGTCACTGATGGTCGTATCCTTCCTACTGCAATTAAAATTACCGCTTCTTAGAAGAAACCTTGTTGAATATATATATATATATATATATATATATATATATATATATATATATATATATATATATATATATATATATAAATTGTCAAGAATAGAGTAGAGGCTCCTGGCGGCCCGTCGAAACCAATAGGTCAGACTCCAGGTTAGTCTACGTGAGCGAGGACCATGAGAACAGTCAGAATATGGAACTGCTTTCCGCGATAAGCGGGGCATTGGAATCTCAAACGCGCGTTTCTGCCGCCTCCCAAAGGCTTATCACTAAACCCTCGCGGGAGTGTCTCCTATCCCTCAAGCGCCATGTTGGTTCGTGGTAGGGAGATTCCTCCCCCCTTGACGGAGGCAGTATCTTCTCGTTCCGTCCCCCACCGTAGAGTTCGCACTGAGCATCGCTAATACGTTCGATCCTTGGATACATAGGGTATCTATTGCCATTATTTCATTTAATTTATTTATTGTGTATAACTGTGTATATATATATATATTAAAGTTTATTTTTGTAACTACTTTTTCATATGCCTCATAGCCGGAGCCATAATGAGTTAATATCGGCCAACTGCACTCAATCTTTTGAAATTAAAATCCTTCGCACTCGTCCCCCCTCCCCACTCATTTCTATCACCCATCTATGTCGTGACCAGAGTAGAATCAAGGTCATGCGTTGACCTTGAGCAACCACGTCTATTGGGTAGAAGTGACATATATGTCAGGGTCATTCTACGATATATATATATATATATATATATATATATATATATATATATATATATATATATGGTTTATCACCAGAGGTAAACCGACTCAAAATAGAATCTTATCTAGCCACTAGGGGGGGGGGGTGCGCAAGCCAGCCAAACTTAGTGCTGGTTCCAAGCCCAGATAAATGGGGAGGGTTCAAGTCAGGAAGGGCATCCGAACGGTGACCCCGGGTAGGGAAAAGACGAGCGGAAGAAGAAGATTTCACACTTGGAAGAGGAAAACATATAAAATTACTTTTAAATATCATCCTCTCTGTGTTGTTCTTATTATCTAATTCTTTCTTGTATTAGAATAGTCACCAAACTAAAGACTACCTATTCAATAACTTCATTTAGGACGTTTCGTACTGTAAAGCCCGTGAGAAGATACAAATAAAAAAGTATCAAAAAGAGTATCGAAGCGTTTGGAAGGGCTTGAGTATTCCAATGATTCCAAGAGCATTGCCGTTGGGAGTTTCAAACTCATGCCAGGGTCACCCAAAGTCGTGGATAAGGTTCCAGACTAAACTTAACCAACAGCAAGGCCCCAGAGGCGGACCAAGCAGACATGGGCCATATTAGATTCTTATGTCTGGCTCCGGCTTAAGGGCCGACGACAATATAAATATATTAAATAAAACAAGGAATGAGAAAAGATCTCTAAGAAACGCCGCTAGGGATCGATGCCCATTTAAAAGGATTTCCATTGAGCATAACTCTTAACCTAGGTTCTTTAATCAACCTTTGATCGATTATATTAAAATACCCCTTTTACCTCCACTTTTAGCTTTATTAATTCTTTTATGAGTAACGGCGTCAAAAGCTTTTTTACAATCGACATAACTACATTTGAATATTTATCTTGATAAAAAATTGCAATTATTTTAACGAAAATTCGAATAGATTACTTAAACATGTGCAGCCAGGTCAAAGCCGTCCGGTGAGTCATTTATTAAGCTATTTAACTCTACATGATCAACAATCCTGATTCTAACAAAGGACATCTAAGAGTATACCGAAGACCGAGGGATAGTAAATGGGACGAAAGTTACCAGGATCAGTATTTAGGTTTTAACAGTTCATTTTTAATTCTTTAAGGAAGATTAGATAGATTTGTCCGGAAAATGTCCTTTTGTAACTTTTCATTTCCTTAATATGAAAACTAATTTAATTCCAATATGTCCTTATTTGAAAGTGTTGCGTCTTCTTCCAAATTTATTACGTCTTGTATTGTAAAACCTTCCAAAAATGTGCCTTTATGTTTTAACCACGTGATGCGGCTCGTTACTAATGATACCTTCTAAATTATAAAGTGGCCCAATGCAATCTTTAATTGGTTTACGATTATTTAAATATAAAATAGCTTTGGCTCAGATTTTGCCAACCGCGCTAGGGCTTTTTTCCTAGTAACTTCTGGGTGCTCTTATTTCGTATTCGATTCTTGAATATATTGCTTGTTTTCGAAAAAATATGCATTCGTTGGCGTTCTTTTATGAAATTTTTAATCTCACTCTTTATCCATCACACCTGATTTGTATTATTATAATCTCTAGTTTTATACCGCACTATTTCGTTATTTTTAGTGGAAAAGTAACGGCTAAATCCATTACGCGCTCCCCGGGCGTCTTCAACGCTTAAGATTTTATCACAATTTAAAAGAATTTAACGGCCAAGAAACAATCCAAATTGCAAGATTTAAAGTAGAATGCGAGGTGAGAGATCTCTTGAACATTTTAGGGATATTTAGATTGAATCTAATCATGTTGTTAACGAGGTCCTCAAGTGCTGTGCGTAAACATACACTCTGTACTAACATTTTATCAATATTCAAAACGTGTTGTTTCTTTTATTTTTAATGCAAGAACTTATCATTTATAATTGCTAGTTGATATGTTTAATTGTCCCACCGCTTTATTTTTTTTTAAATCTTCGTTTTGAAAATTTCAGTAACCGCATATAACCATTAATCTTGGTCTAATTAAGGTCACTAAGAAAATGATTTTAGTACTTTCTTCATTGAGTCTTTCATCATATCGACAGTTTATTTTTAATATAGAAAATACCAACTCATCTTTTGCCTCTAGACCCTTCCGTATGCAAAATTTTCTAAGTTAAATTCTGGTATGTAGGCCCAATTGAAACTATCGATCCATTTCTCCGTAACTGTAATAATATAAAAATTTTCTGTCACACCGAAGGCCTTCAATTAATCGATCTTTACCTTTAAACTTGACGCGTGTGTGTAAAAAAATTGTAAATTTCGGAATATATTCTCGAAACTTTAATTGGGTGCCTAATTATTATGTTGTTGAGAACAGCTCTCTGGTATATGCTCTGATACAGTCCTGTCTGAAAATTCATCACAGCACCTAACCCATCCAGTTGCATCCCGTCTCACCTGAATATCTCGCTGCGTTCGTAGAATTCTTTCCATAAATTAATGGAATACATACACATTTTCCTCCTCTTGGCAGAACAACTTAAGAGAATTTTTAATATATGAAGCTATTACGTAATGAACATTTGCCGCACCTATTCTTGGAAGAATACCTGCCAACGATATGTTGTTACTCATCTCTTTTAGTTTTCTAATTTTTGATTAGGCATTTTCCAGAGTTCATCACACCTTGTAAATAAATTTTTGCTACTTCCAACATACACTTTTGGCAACGTTGCATCTGAGTATGATTGATTCCATCTTATTACACCACGATTCAACTAAGAATTTTAAGTTAAATATATAAATCTATGAAAGCTGCTTTACACTTTTGGCCAAGGGTGAATATCCACATATTCCGGCCACGGAACAGGTCGCCTCCCTGTTTGCGAAGGGTTTCACGTTCACTGATTAGTATAAAAAACACACAATACTACCCAGCCTTCTCGCCCCCCATCCCTCCCACAAACAAAAGCCCCTGTGCACCTGGATGTGTTAGGTTCTGTGATGAATTTCCGACATAATTGTATCAGAGCATATACGAGAGAGCTGTTCTCACCAATATCAAATCATTCAGTATTCCAGACAACTTAAAATCTGACGCAGTCACCATTTGTTAGTTTTGGCTGCAACCATTTTTATTTTTAAACTTTTTACTGAGTAATTTTTACAAAAGTACGTGTCTAGTACTCATAAATATACAGTTTTGATTCATCCATAAACTATTCCTCAAAAAAATCGGATACTTGTTCATCTCGTTAACCTATTCGTTCCTCTTTATAAATTAGTTATATTCAAAATTAGCTTCGCTTGGGCTACAAGTCCGTAATAATCACACTAATGATAGTTTACTGCTGTTTGGTGAATAATTTCTAGTTTTTCTGACATTTATGAAGATTTAAATAGAGACTTACTCTCATCATGTCTTGAGACTTTTAATATTTCAATGTGAATCAAGAGTTAATTCCGTTAATGTTTGCACTTTATTCTAAATTGAACTAATATTCTTCGAACACTAATAAAGCTTGTGTCAAGTTCTAGGGCATAAGTATAATATAATTTTATAAGTATAATAAAAATGAGCATCAAAATAGGAAAACCCCCTCAAATATGAATGGTGTTTTAATTCTTGCATTTTATCCATAGATGGTGCCACACGCTGAGAAATGGAAGATACGAGCATGTTTACCAAAGGATTGAAATTAGATAATTTACTTGAAATAGGTTATTTTAAGCTTTGTAGTTCAATTTTCAAGTAGACCTTCGAGACTGGGAAGTTAAAAATTAATTCGTATCTCCCAGATCAGTTAATGACACGAGAAAAACAAATGGGTTTATCGCGTGAGAAGTGCATGGCTGCTGCCTTACCTATTTATAAACACCAGGCCAAAGGCCTCACCTAGTGATTAAGAAGACTCCCATTTTCCTACGTAAGCCAAAGGGGGATAAAATTCTTAGATTTTGAAGGTCATTTCGAATTGTTGCACTCTCTATTTGGTGAGATTTGTCACCTTCCCCTCTCACCACTTCATTTATTGTTTGTTATTGTCTCGTTTCACCCGCGGACGGTTAGATCTTAACAAAGAGGAAAGAGGGTGTTATAATCCTTCAGAGTAAGAAAGATTCTGTTTATAGCCCGAGAGAAAACCGGCCCTCGTTAAAAAGGAACTTGTTGTGAATGCTACGTGCCCTCCTGCTTCCTCGTATTATTCACTCGAGTTATCTATGCAAAGCACATTTCCTCTCCCAAGTAACTTCAACACTCTTTCAATAAATCGCTTTTAAAAAAAATGAGAGAGATGCCCTTATTAGTTTCACTTTATATATATATACTTGTTTTCTAAAAAACGTCTTAATATATTTATTTGAAGAGGTCATGTTATCAGTGTCTAAGTGTACTGATTAATCAGTAGTCCCTGTCCTTATTGGCAAAATGGCCCCTATAATGAAAGCCTTCCCGGAGTTAATAAATTTACAGTATATCAAAAAGAGGGTAATCAAAGAACCCAAATGGATTAGTTCTAAGTTGAAGATTTGATTTTTTTTCGTTTGGGAGAAGTTCAATGGTTTGAATCTAATTTCTCTGCTGTCAGGAGCCTTAGGATTTTAATTATTCGAGCTGCAGTCCTAGAATTTGCGGTCTCCAGGCCTTAGTCTTAAGATATGCGGTCTCGCGGCAAGAGCATTGGTATTTGTGGTCTCCTGGCCACAGCCTTAGGATATTTGGTCTCCCACCCGCAGCCACCAGATATTTGGTCTCTCAGAAGGAGCTATGGGATTTGCGGTCTTTTAGCCGCACCCAAAGTATTCGCGTTCTCTCGACCGGTTCTTTATAATTTGCGGTCTCCCGTCGCATCCACAAGATTTGTGGTCTCTCGAAAGGAGCCTTGGTATTAATGGTCTTTCATCCACCCCCTTAGTATTTGCGTTCTCCGAGCCGGAGCTTTGCAGCTTTGCAGTCTCTCAGCGGCCACCTTAAGATTTTCGATCTCTCGCCCGGAGCATTAGGACTTGCGCTTTCCGAGACACACCCTTAGGATTTCCTGACTCCTGGTTGGAGACACAATAATAATTGTTGTCTCTAGGCCGTAATTTATGATTTCTGGTCTCCCTTCCAGAGCCAAAGGATTTGCAGTTCCCGACCTGAGCCTTAAAATTTGCGGTATCCCAACGAGAGATTAAGGATCTTTGGTCTCCCCCGACCGGCACCTTAAGATTTATAGTCTCCAGCTTAGAGCTCTAGATTTTGCGGTCTCTTGCCTGGAGCACTAGGATTTGCGGTCTGTCTCCCGAAGACACGAGTTGCTGTCCTCGTTCCTAAGCCTAAGGATTTGCGGTCTCTCGGCAAGATCTCTAGCATTTGCGGTTACTCGAATAGATTCAGATAATTTTGTGGGCTACCTTCCGGATCCTGTATATTTGTCGTCTTCTGGCAAAAAACCTACGATTTGTAGTTTCCTTTTGGAGCTATAGGATTTGAGCTCTCGCTTGCGCAGACTGGATTTACTGTTTACCAAACACACCCTTAGGATTTTCGGTCTCTCTACGGAGACTCATTATTTGTAGGCATTCCGGTGGAACCTTATTCTTGGAGTCTCTTAGCAATCACCTCAGGATTTTCGGTCTCTCTCCTGGAGCATTAAAAATGTTGCTCTCATGGCCGCAACGTTAGAATATCGGTATCCCTGCAACAACCTTAAAATTTATCGTCTCTCAGTGGAGCCTTAGGATTTTTTGGCTCTCAGCTAAAGCGTTAGGATTTCAGGTCTCTCAGGTGTAACTTCAGTATTGGCACAGCCATAGGATTTGCGGCCACCGCCAGAATATTTAGGATTTGCTGTGACTCAGCCAAAGCCTTAATATATTCGGTCTCTAGGCCCAAGCCTTAGGATTTGCGGTCTTAATTGCAGAGCTATAGGATTCGCGGTCTCCTGTTCTAAGCCTTAAGGTGTGCAATATCTCGTCTGGAGCCTTAGTATTTGCAGGCTTCCAGCTGGAGCATTAAGATTTGTGGCAAGCCAGCGAGAGGTATAGGATTTGCTGTCTTTCGGTTGAATCTTTAAGATTTACGGTCTCCCGACTGGAGCTCTAGGCTTTGCGGTCTCTTGCTCGGACCCATATTATTTGCGTTCTGTTGTGTGGACCTTACGATTTGCGGTTCTGAACCCGGAGCCTCAGTATTTGAGTTCTCCCCACAATAGCCTTAGCATTTGCGGTCTCTCGGGTGATCCTTAGGATTTTGCCGTCTACCTTCCGTTGCCAGTACATTTTCGAGCTTGTGGCCAGATCCTTAGAATTTACGGTATCTGGTATAGAGCTTTAGGATTTGCGGTTCCTTTCGGAGACTTCGGATTTGCGGTATTCCAGCCACAGCGTTAAGATTTTCGGTCTCACTACGGAGACACATGATTTGTAGACTTTTTGGTCATCACTTAGACTTTGTTCGCAGTCTTTCACCCACAGCCTTAAGATTTGCGGTCTCTTGCCCGGAGTCTTAGTAATTTTGGCCTCAAGACCGGAGCGTCGGGACTTGCGGATTTGTGATCTCTCAGCCGGAGGGTTAAGATTTCCTCTCTATCTGGCGTTACATTAGGATTAGCGTCTCCATACGATTTGCAGTCTCTCGACTTGAGCCCTAGGATTTGCGCTCTTACCCTAGGAGCTTTAGGCTTGTGGTCTCCCGACCGGAGCCATACGATTTCAGGTCTCATTTTCAGGGCCATACGATTTTCTCTCTTCCAAATGGAGATCTGGGATATGAGTGCTCCTTGGCCCGGCTCTAGGATAGGAGTTTTTTCGGCCGAAGTCTTGGGATTTGTGTTTTTGGGGTCTCAGGCGGAGCCTAATGATTCGTGGTCTCACTTTCAGATTCAGGTTTTTCGGTCTCATCGCAGGATTCTTAGGTTTCGCGCTCTGTGGGTCGGGGCCTTAAGATCTGTGGTCTCCAGTCCGGAGCCTTAGGATTTCCAGTTTCCAGCCCGTAGCCTTAGCATTTCCTCTCTTTGGTTCGTAGCCTTAGGATTTCCCGTCTTCTGTAGAAAGTCTTTGGATTTGCTGTCTTCCAGTCGGAGCCTTGGGATTTGCTGTCTCCCAGTCGGAGCTCTGTAATTTGCGGTCTCCTTTCTGGAGCCTAAGCAATTGCCGTTTCCTAGCCATACCCTTAGGATATTTTGTCTCCCTGCTGGAGCCTCAGGATTTGTCCTTCCTCGGACGGAGCCCTAGGATTTTCGGCCTCCAGCCGGATCCATAGAATTTGCGGTCTCCGTGTCATAAACTTATTATTTGCGGTCTCCGTGTCATAAACTTATTATTTGCCGTCCCCGTGTCATAAACTTAGTACTTTGTGGAATGCTATCTGTAGCATTAGTATTTGAGAGATATTTTTCGGTGCCTAACGATTTGGGGTGTCTTAGATGGAGCCTTAGGATTTGTGCTCTCCCTTATGCAGCCTTAGGATTTGCGGTGTTCCTGCTGTGATTCTAGGATTTTTGGTCTCTCGGCCGTAGCTTTAGGATTTGTCGACTCCTTTCTGAATCCTTAGGATTTATGGTCTCTGGCCTTAGTATTTGTGGTATCCTGGATGGAGTCTTAAGATTTCCGGTCTCTTGGGGCTTTCCGGACTTTCTGCCGGAGCCTTAGGATTTTCAGTCTCTTGTTCCAAGACTTAAGATTTACGGTCTCCCTTCCGGAGCCTAGGATTTGCGGTCTTCCTTTTGGAACCTTAGGAGTTGAGGTCTCACATTCGGAGCTTTAGGAAATGTGGTCTGTCCAATACTCACAATCGCATTTTTGAATTTCTGCTCACGCCTAACTTTTTAGTACGGCAAATATGTCGATCTTGTCCTTTAAGAACCTAAAGTTGGTTCTGGAGAGGAGGAGCGTTCTAATGGATTTATTTATTCTTAGGTATTTCTATTTTAATTCCTTTAGCAATTTAATCTCTTCTTCTTCGTCAGGTTGTTCTATATTAACACTTTGAAATGGTTAGAGGTGAAAGAAAAGGTGAAGAAAACACCGGAAAAATTAAAATATCTCAGTAGAAAAGATCGTCCTTGGTTGGAGAAGCTAAGCGGTTTTATAAAATGTTGTTTTCACAAAGGTGATAACCAACGAGCTCATCGCTATAGTAGTTACTATGCCTATGCCTATGGAGGAACTAAAATATAAGTATGTACAACTGTATGTTAGTTATGATAATATATTTAGGTTTTTCATATCCACGAATAGTTTTCGATGACGGTCCATAGGCCTTTTTATGCCCTGCTGCTAAGTATTAATAATTTTCAAAACAGTAACGGCTATAAGTATGGAAAATGACTTCTATCGAAAAAAGTTTAAAATAAATAGTTTTAGGCGCGTACGAGTCTAGTCACGGGAGACTACATTTCACTATGTTGGTCGGTCGCCTTTGGCTTTTTTGGGTTTTTTAATAACATTGTAACTAATCGGCCTGTTCTGTGGAAATTTGAAACCTTCATGTTATTTTACATTCTATTTCGAATGATATAATTGCCAAAGTGCTATCAATATTAGCCAATGAATGATTTCGTTTGGCAATAACATCATAACTATTTGGCTGATTCTAACGAAATTTGAAACTCTTATGTTGTTTAAATTATTTTCTTTTGAATGATATAACTTCCAGGGTCTTCCTAAAGTTAGTCTGTGAATTATTGAAAGTTTGGGAGGTCGGAAGGTCATAAATTAGAGTAATTGAGAGCACATGACCTTTTGGTCACCAGACCTTGTTTTGCTATTCCTGACTGAAAATGGAAAGAAAAAATGTAAAATTAATTAAGCTGGAGATCAAAAATAGAGAAAATTTGCCACCCCTGTTTTGATACGAAACCCTCTTCAAATATTTGGACAAAACTGCTTGAAAGACCGAAATAACGTGAAGATTTTAAAAAATACATTTTTTGATTAAAGAAAGTACCTCTAGTATTTTTATAACTAAATATACGAAAAACACTCCATCTATCCTCAAATATTAATATATTAAATTATCACTCTAAAGGAAATTCAGTGTGACATGACTAATTATGTCTATTGTACAAGAATAGCAAAACGCATCCTTTGCAGATCAGCCAGAAATGTAAAAAAGTTGGCCGAGACGTACAAACTTAACCTCACTCTGAAGGGGCCCTGACTGGAATTGAACCGAGTAGAGGGCCTTATTCCTTCTGGTATTTTCACTCGAAATGGACCTGAGGTTAAATGGATTCTTCTTCACCTCTGACCCCCGAATCTCCTAATTAAAGGCGCTTTTCTTTTCTAGATGCATATGTGTGGTCCTTTTTTACAGCCTTATGACCTAGGTTGAGGGCACGGCATGGGGTTAAGGGCAAAAGATTTTATCTGAGTGACGGAGGAATCTTTCTTTTGCTAAATGGTGAAAGACGCATCTTTACTTGTACACAGTAAAGAAGATAATATCTCTTTTCAAATATAACGAAATAAGGATCTTCTTTTTGTAAGATGAACAAAGATGGATCTTCATTCATTAATAACACTAATCAACAATGATTTTGCACTTGGGTATTAGCCTGTGATTTATACTAAATCGAGTATGCTGATTCCGAATCTGAAATCAGAATGGTTCTAACACGTCAGGTTCCTGAGTTACACACATACTCTTTACTTACACATATGGGCAATGTTGATTCGGCTACCGTAATGAGAGGATATGTTGTGTGTGTTTGGTTCGTGCGTTACACTCTTGCTTTATCACGTTGTCAAATTTAGCAATTATAGTAGTAGTGTTGAAACGGTATTTACATACAGTGATTAATTGCATTTTTTTCAGATTTTCTCCCAATTAATTTGTAAATAAAATAAGATTGTACAAAAGTATATAACAGGATATATACAAACTGAGTTGTAAAAATGAATCGGCAAGGATGCATAAAAAGCCCAGACAGCTTTTTTTATATCTGTGGAATATATACTCCAACCAGCGGAAAAGTTAGCTAAAAGAGTTTAAACTGCATACAATTATTATTTTAGTTGTTAAGTTGGTGACCAAGAGAAGCCCAGGGCACCTCAAAAACTTGAACTTCGTGTTATACGGAGCTCAAACAGTGGTTAAATGGCAAACGGAGGAATATGCCTTTTGCTGTACCAATGGTGTGGCGTGAGCCAACAAATCATGTTTTTGATTGCTACTTTTGTATGACAAATATTGCGTGATTTTCAAATAAGAACAAGTCAAAAATTGTATATCCAGATTGTAAATCAGCTATAAAACCAGTCCCCCATAATATGTAGATGCCAATCCCAGTTCATTCATCAGCTAGTGCAGTTAAAGAAGATGGTTTATCGCTTGAAGAGTATGATAACAATGACGATGAAATGTATGAAGATGATTCTAAGCAAAAGAAGATCCAGTTGATAAATCAAGAAATATTGAAGGATTTGGTAAAGGATTTGTCATTGTCAAAGGAGAACGCATAACTGTTAGGTTCCAGACTACACCAATGGATTCTTCTAGAGGACGGGGAAAAAATATCTACTTTCCGTAAACGCAATGAGGCCTTTGCTGACTTCTATAAAGAAGAAGATAGTGCTTATTTCTCTACTGATGTTAATGGCCTCATGAATCAGCTAGGAAACTAGCATTTACCTGGTGAATGTATATTATTCATCGTTGCAAGCACTGCTAGCCCAAAAGCTGTGTTACTAAACAATGGTAAAAAAGACCTTCAATTCCTGTGGCACTTATTGTTGGGATTATTGAGACATGACTCAATGAAATTTATTTTGGAAAGTGTTCAATTCTCGCATCATAGCTGGAATATCTGTGGTGATCTAAAGGGAATTTCTTTACTTCTTGGACTTCAGCTAGGATATACAAAGAATATATTCTTCTTATGCCTATGGAACAGCCGTGACGAAAGGAATTATTATCTTGTCAAAAAGTGGCCCGAAACAGAGGAACACATAGTTGGCAGATACAATGCGAAGCACATGCCTTTGGTACATCCACAGAAGATCTACCTTCCACTACTTCATATAAAACTTGTCCTTATCACGAATTTTGATAAAGAACTAGTCCATAAATTTAATGGATTGCAGTATCTCAGAGAGAAATTTGGTGCAAAGTAAACCGATGCTAAACTTAAAGGTGGCATTTTTGTCGGGCCGGAGATCAGAGAATTGATACGTGACAGGAAGTTCAGAAATAAACTAACTCCAGTTGAGTTGGCAGCATTGGATTCATTTTTCCATGCAGTGCAGAACTTCCTTGGTAATTATAGAGCTGAAAATTATGAAGAACTAGTGGACAACATACTAAAGGCCTATCAACGAATAGGGTGTCAGATGTCTCTTAAGATGCATTTCTTGCATTCACATCTAGATTTCTTTCCATCTAATATGGATGATATTAGTGATGAACATGGGAAACAGTTCCACTGAGATATCGCAATAATGGAAACCAGGTATCAAGGCCGTTTCAACAAAAACATGATGGGTGACTACTGCTGGTTCCTACAACGGGAGGATCATATATCCACGTACAAGCACAAGAGTAAGAGTCTCAAACATTTTTGAAAAAAATTATAATTAGGTGAGTAGTACCTCTTTTATATGTAATATATATCTTGTCTGGCTCTGCGAAAGGACGTACATAATGCCAAATATGGTGCCTCTTTTCAAACCTTTGCTCATAAACGTCTCATTCTTCTCAGACTCGTAATATTTATATCATTAATTGATCCAAGGTTACAAAGTAAGCCATATAGCCTGGTTGCACAACTCCGAAACCTTACGTGCTAAGACAAATATGAGCACATATTTGGAGTCAGCGCACCAAAATTAGTTGGTTACATAAATATTTACTCAAGTAGCAGAGACAAAGTTAAAATTTGTTGGTTAGTGTAATAAATAGGTGATATTTTTCTTCTCAAATGAGAAAGAATGTTCTTTCTTCTAAGATATTGTAGGATGGATCCTCCCGTTGCAAGTTCTCGAAACAACCGGTTACCATTGCAGAACGAGGATAGGTTTCGAAGAGCTGCGCTCTCTCTTCGTTCGACAATAATCTATTTACAACTTTTCATTTGCCTAACGTCACTGTTTTTTAATCATACCTTTTTTTATACCATTTGCCGTAGAGGTACCATCATTGGTTTTATATAATAAAATGACGAAATTCTTTTGCGACATAAGGAAGATATGCCTCTTAGTGATTGAGCCACAGATCTCCATCATAGCTACTGAAACAGATATCATCGTCTAGCGTAAAATGAATGATCTTTCGTGATAGATTGCCTAAAATGATCTTCATGATCAAAAATAACGAAAGATCTCTCTCTCTCTCTCTCTCTCTCTCTCTCTTTCTCTCTCTTTTTCTCTCTCTCTCTCCTAGAATTTGAAGGAAAGATCCTTTTCTCTTGAGATGACAAACTACGATCATTATGCTAAGATAGTGAAGAGGGAATGCTTTCCTTTTAAAAAATATCCCGCTTTTCCTATGTAAGAAAGATAAATCTTTTCTTTAGAATATTTAACAAAAGGGTCTTTCAGATGGAAAGATAGATAATTTCGTTTGATAAAGAAAGGATTGTTTTTATTCGGACAGTGAATGGCGAATCACTCTTTTATGTGAAAGAACGATCTTTTGAAAGAATGAAGCAAGGAATCTTTCTTCTTCAGAAAGTGAGTGTCTGATTCTTCTTTAGTCCTTTCGCTGGATGAATAAAAGATGGTTTATTGTTCTGACACCCAATTATTGATCATTTTCTTTGTTTAAGAATGATGGTTTCTCTTGTGTGAAGGTAGTTCCTTTCTTCTTCAGGAAATGAATTACGGATCATTCTTTTAGGTGAAAGAAAAAAATATCCCCATTGGATGAATGAGAGATTCTATATAGAGAGGGAAGGAGACTTTGTCGGCCTAGGAATTAATCAAAAGACCTCTTTTTACCTGTGGCGAAGCGCCAGGTCTAGGCGTCTCTTTTTTCAAGAGGAGTAAAGTTCAATTGTACCCATTTCGAGCCATAAAATGACCCATGTGACCATGAAACATATGGTTATTCACTCTCGAGATTTCAAAATTAGCATTGAATTTGGCCCTGGGTGGCGCCATCTAGTAGCGGAACCCTCATTTAGTCATTCAAAGGCACTTATAGGTGATTTGAATCATGGCAACCCATTAATGCAATAATTCTTTATCATCTTATCACAAAACGCAGCAGATCATTGCGGATAGGAAAGAAACGCGATTTATTAATACTTGTCAAAAATATAAATGTCTTAGATAGTGTAGGATCATGACAACGCTCCAAAAGGAAAGAAAGATCTTCTTAGTGCAAACCTACGACAAGATCTGCTTCGATCGGAGGGAAGGTATTCTCAGCACAGTCACTTGCCTTTTGGTCCATAGCACTTCACCTACCATACTCAAGCTATGTACGAGGGGCGGTGAACAAGTTTTGCGAATCGTTCGGGCAAAACAGAGGAAAGGGGATGGCTGTTTCTGGGGGGTGTTAGGCCAAGTTATGAAAAGTCAGGACCTGCAGCCGCACGCTCCTGCTTCGTCTATTCAAGAAGCAGTAGCTGATCGCAGATCGTCAGTCACAAATTTTTCAACAATGGAGAAGGTTGAGCACCGTGCAGTGATTAAATTTTTGACCAAGGAAGGCAAGAATGCGAAAGAGATCCATGAACGCATAGTTGCAGTGCATACCGACACTGCCCCTTCCTATACAACCATTGCTCGCTGGAATAGAGAGTTCCGCCATGGTCGTGAGTCTCTTGAAGATGACCCCCGTCCAGGACGCCCCTTAGACGTGACCAACGAGAACAATGTGGCCCGTGTGGAGAGGATGATCCTCGAAAATCGACAGGTGAAGGTCGAAGAAATCGAGCAAGAACTTGGAATATCACATGGAAGTGTTATCAACATCATCCACGACAATTTGGCCATGAACAAGGTCTTTGCCCTTTGGGTCACTAGAAACCTCACGCCCCATGGTCGACTTCAACGTCGTCAAATTCCACAAGGCCAGAGTTGCACAAGCTGCCCTTCGCGAGTGCAGATTCGAGGAGCTCAACCAATCCCCCTACAGTCCAGATGTGGCCCCTAGAGACTACTTTTTATTCCGCCAGCTCAAGACTGCACCTCGTGGACACCGGTTTGGAGACGATGAAGATATCTAGCCCTCCGTCCAAAAGTGGATTGAACAGCAGTCGGGAGATTTCTGGTTGTCGGGAATTCGAATCCTCAGGGACAAGTGGCGCAAGTGCATTGAAGTCGAGGGTAGTTATATTGAAAAATACTAAAACACTTTTCCTCATATCTCGTTTCCTTATATCCGAATTTCAAAACTTATTGACCACCCCTCGTACCATCTAAAATTATATTTTAGATAATAAATCTTCTTAATTAGAATTGGCATAATAGGCAGCCTTCAAGCTAGGCACCACTACATTGAAGGTTATGGTTGTAGCCTGATTGAAAGTGGCTTGATTTTGGTAGGTGTAAAATGTTTGGATGTTAACTCGCTTTTTTTTTTACAAATTACGGATACTTTTTGCAGTAAAGGAAAATGGGTTAGTTGGAATTGTAATCCCGTCGGAAGAGATAAAATAGGATAAGCGAGGAATAAATTTTTCATGTGCAATAAAGAGAGTTCTATCGCTTTTGACTTTCCATTGTTTGCGTTATATTCAATAGGGCATGAAGAGGTTGGATGAAATTGAATTACGAAGAGGGAAGATGCTCGTATTTCTACATTCCTTGAAGGTCTTTTTGCTACAATTTTTTATTTGGGGTAGGCTCATTTATTATATCAAAGTATAAATTTAATTGCAGGCGACTTTACATCTCGCCATGTCGGTCGGTTTGGTTGGTCCCCTTTTTACTTTTTTTTTTGTAATAACCGTTATGTTATTTCACATTCTCTTTCGGATTATAAAATTGCCAAGTCCTCCTAAGGTTAGCATGGGACTTATTTTGTTTTGTAAATGACATCATAAGTATTCGGCCGATTCTAACGAAATTTGAAACCCTTATGTTGTTTTCATTCTCTTTCTAATGATATAATCGCCAAGGTCCGCCCAAGGTTAGTCCGGGAATTATTGAAAGTTTGAAGGTTGTAAGGTCATAAATCAGAATAAGTGAGATCACTCAACTTTTGGTCAGCAGACCTTGTATAATAACTTTTCTACTCCATTTTCTACTTTCAGCTTGCTTTCCATTTCCCATTTCCATTTATTTTCTAATTTTCATTTCATATTCCATTGTTTATATAATCTTTTATTTTCCCCTTGTTTGATATTTTTTGTCTGTTCTCATTGGATTATTAGACAATTCATTTTTCCTGACTATGCTACAGCGGTGTAATTTACAAAAAGTGAAAACAAAGTTGAACATCAGAAGAATTTTTTGTGCTGTAGTTAAGTATAAAGAAAATCTTTTGGAAACTACATAACTTATGTAGTCAAAATGGGCGGCTATTTGGGGCACAGCTTTATGTGAGAGATTAGATACTGAGGTAAGGTCAGTGCCCATCTGGATATTCATTGGTTATTTGAAAAGCAAATAACTCAAATTCATTGCCACGTCTGTTAAGCAGGCTTAATTCAAATAAGAAGTCGACCTATATATGCGTCTTTGGTTCAGTTAAATACACCACCTCTGCATGTTCCTCATAAACATAGTATAGCAAACGCATTAAAAGATTCGATATCCTTTCGAGCGCCATTGTTTCCTTGGTGGTACAGAAGTGCTCAAAACCAAGGTTTGCTCGATTAAATGCTCGACTCCATTGGCTCCAAAGCAGTTTATGCCTCATCGATTAAGCGCTGCCTCTAAATAGGGGTGGGGGTAGGGTTAAAAGAGATTACTAAGAGGTGCCCTACTCTGACTAAAAGATGCCATGTCTAATCGAAGATCCAATAAGAGATAATCCTAAGATGTATTTAAAAGGGGTCTAACTGTGCCACGACGAGGTATTTAAGATTGGTCTGAACTACTTTATCCGCGAGTATTTGTTCTGGGCTAATTGGAGAAGTATTTAATGAAAGTTTGTATATGGAGGGAGGTTGCTTATTGACTCAGTGGGGAGGGAGGGTGTTCATTGACTCAGTGGGGAGGGAGGGGCTGTGAAAATAGAGCTTATAGTTTGCGTTACCAAATCGGGGAAGTAAATCTCTCCCGTCGGGGTTTGCGATGGATTTTAGAAGAGTCGATAATGACCACTAGTGACTAGAATGAACTTTATGAACGGTTCTTTGGAAACAACTAAGGAAGAATTAGATCACCTTAACGAAGTATTTTGTTACATGCGAGGAGGTCATACATGGTCATGTATGATTGGATCCTTAGTCACCTTGAAGGGAGTCTCAACAGCATTTTTAGTTTAAAAATATTAAGTTACATGGTTTAATATAAACACTGGATTGATTCCATAGCTATCTTAACCTTATTGTGAATGGCATGTGCTGAATGAATTGTGGTTTGGATTACAGGTCGACATCGGAGAGTGCCTATCGTTAGTAAAAAGCAATAGGCCCACCCCTTTCAAACTCTTAAAAAAATATTTTTAACCTCTGGATTTTCCTATTTCCCTCTTTCATTTATTTACTCTCATTTATTCTGTCTATCCTTTTTTCTGTCTTCCAGATCTCTCGAGTGTCGTTGTCGTATCTGATTTCTTCTCCTCACCAGCTCGGCATTTTTTTTTACTTATGGGTTTTACTGCCTGCCCAGAAACCATGATGGTAGTTCTATCGATGGGACAACTACCGAGATAGTAGATCACCGTTGGTTTGGAAAGAATTAAAACCTCTCCATAGCACTTGAAAATATGCGGTATCCTTAAGCTCTCGTTACTTAGGAAAGGTGCCTTGACAAGGAAAGAACAAGACCATTTGAAGTTGGAATAGGAATATTTAAATGACTACGTTCGAAAATGAAATATGAATAGTCACTTTCTCCAGTTCAATTGTTCTGGTAGATTAAACACTCACCTCGTTTACAGGTACACTTAAAACTAAGACTATTACATACCCCAACTGAATGGAGGAAGGGAAACGAATTTCTCAACGAGTGGGATTGATGGATTTGACTCTGCAGTGTTCGGATTTATAAAATGTGTGGGGTCTCAAATGATCCCATAAAACCCCACATCCACCGGATTCGAAAGGCCAAATATCGTGAGAATATCACCTGCCCGGTCCCATGTTTCAAAATATATATCTACTCACTTTCCTCGTCGTCCCACAGCACCCCACCACACAATCTTTGGTAATACTTCTGTTTAGGGGCGCATGATAGGGGGCGCTGTTTCTAGGCTACAATCTAGGCCTAATGAGGTCAGACGGTAGCTTCAAAGGGGACCAATCACGCCGTTGTATTTTTTTTGTTATTTTGTTTTTCCTATCTTCTTTATTATTTAGTAAATGCCTGCACTTCTACTTAATTATATTATCTAGTAATGCATTGATTTTTTTATAATTACTAATGTATTAAACTTTGTATGTTTTCTTTAACTATTTTTGTGAAACTAAACCATTAATTTCACACACTGGCAACCCTTAATTCAACCGTATTTCAAACATTGGCTACCCTAAAACCGAGCAGTTTGTTCGACTTCAATACGACTTGTGTTAATTCTTCGGTCAATTTAATAAACATTTCTATAGATTGTGGTCTCATTTAAAAGAAGCGCGGCTCAATTATAATAGTGAAAGGTGGATATAAGGTAAACCTGAGGATCTGCGTCACACGCTCGCCTCCGCTGTTCCCGGTCCTGGCCGCATAATCTTTCGTCCATGTTCCAATATGTTTGACCTTTTTTGACTAATTTCGAGTTACGGCTCGTGAAGGGAACGCCCTGTGATGACCCTAAGATTTCAATCAATTGGGGGGTCTGGGGGCGCAGCCTCCCAGTATATAATCGTAATTGTTTATAGAATAATGTTCTCACGTTTTTTGTTTTTTTTAACAAATCGTTTCTGCGCATCTGAACGAAACATAAAAGCAACTTGGTCCCGATAGATTTCGCCTGAAATCTATTTCCAAAGTAAATAGAAAAATTTTAATTCTTGGCGGCAATAACCTAAATTAGGCAGCGCTATCGTCTTTGTGTTTTTGATAAACGTGCTATCGGCCCTGCACGTTTATCGAAATAATAAAGACGATAGTGTCGCCTACTTTAGGCTATTTTCGCCAAAAAATTAACATTTTTAGTTACTTTTGAAATGAGAGGCTTCGCTTTTTGACGTCTGACGCCATAAGGCCCAAATTTGTG
The DNA here is from genome assembly GCA_963969495.1 of Ceratothoa steindachneri. Classification (NCBI taxonomy): domain Eukaryota; kingdom Metazoa; phylum Arthropoda; class Malacostraca; order Isopoda; family Cymothoidae; genus Ceratothoa; species Ceratothoa steindachneri. The sequence goes on from OZ018322.1 coordinate 214,190,068, forward strand.
GCCCAGAAACAGCGCTCCCTATCGTGAGCCCCTAAACTGAAGTATTACCATATCTTTTTCCTGGGGCGAGTAGAACCGATGTAAGTTTAAGTTTTCAAAACAAAGTAATAAAAATTAGCCAGCTGTCAAGGAGAATAAATTTGACTAGCTAACAACAGAGGAACGAGCTAGCTAGAGAGACAAAGGGCAGAGAAAAGAATGCAGGATATACTAAAAAGGAAGAGGGGAAATCCAGTGGTCAAAAACCAACTAAACAATCTCACTAGAAGGGAACCAAAAACTCCTTAAAATTGACAACATCCTGCTTATAAATCCCCTCAAATGAAACTCAACACCATCTCAAACGTAAGAGAAGAATACTTTTCAAAATTAAACTAAAGTCTTTTCCACAACTACTTGAAAAATTCCTGTTAAAGGAAATAGAAATCACTCAAAACTGAGTAAATATTCACACTCAAAAGGGACATAAAACCGCAACATCTGACTAAGGAATCACCATCAAATTCAACTAAATCCCTTTGGAAAATAGACTGTAGATTACCATCCAAAAGATAACTAAACCCTCTTCAGAACTGATTGAAGAATCGCCTTCGAAGGAAAACGAATAATCATCAAGCAGCCTTGACAATCAGCTTTTAAAGCCGCCTTGGAACTGACTGAAGAATCCATGTCAAAGGAAATTAAAAAAAAAACCTCAAAGAGCGTGAATAATCCTGCCAAAGGGAACTAAAGTCCTAATGAAAATTAACTAAAGTACTCCATTTAAAGAGAACTAAAACCCCTTCTGAAGTGAAAGGCATCGCCCTCAGCAAATAAATAAGCTTAAAACAGCCTAAAGAATATCGTGCAAGGGAAATAAAGCCATACTGAAAATTGCCTGAAGAATTCCCTTCAAAAATAACTAAATAATCATTCAGAGAAGACTGAAAAACCCTCTCAAAGGCAATTACAAGAACCTAAAAAGTACTCGAGATGTAAAAGAATTTCTAAACTAGTAATTATTATCAATCGACCAAACAACTCGATTTATGGCCTCGAGAGGCATAACATTTATTCAGAAATCTCTATCATTGTCCACTTGCAAATCTTTTTTGTTTTAAGATATTTTCATAGATTGTTGAGGAGAGTTACGCCCAGAAACGGAAAACTAGTTCTTTCAAATTATTTTCTATATGTTGTTCATATTGTCTACTCTAACTTGACCACTTACAATACAGCCTTTCAATCAAACGCCTCTGGAGCGATGCTTCGTTGGCTATCGCATTTTAAAGATAAATATATATATCCCCGATCTTTTTTACTTATGATATCTCAACCAAGGGTAATTTCCTTCGGCAGATTACCAATTAGAAACCTTTTTTATCTGACCACTAACACCCCTCGGTCTATATTGTGCTAGGAAGTGTTATATTGCGTCCCACGTCACCAGAGGATGTCGAAACGAGGACACTGAAAAAGTCGGTCGCTGATTGTTATTTACTAGAGATGACCTCTAGCCGTCGGGTCACCGCTTATGGCTCTTTAATGAGGCCCATTTTGGCTCTCCGCCAAAATTGATAGCAATTCAGAGTATTGGCGAAAGTAATTTTGAAATATGTGTTAGTAATAGACACTGGAAAAGTAGATCTTTAGTTGGCCCTGGTGTGGAGGGCATCTTATGGATTTTCCTTTTTTTTCTTCCTTTATTTCCTTCTATTGTTGCACTGCCAGTATAGTGGCTGGCGGCTGTGTTGGACACTCCAGCGACCGTCATTTCCTTTGTTTTATCTCCGTTTTTTGGTGTTTTTTTCTTTACTTTTTTTTATTTTTCTCTCTCTCTCTCTCTCTTTTCCTTCATTTTCTTCTTTTATTTATTATTTTTTCATTTTTTCTATTTAGTTGCATAAATATATATCTATAAAAATATACTCTATCCTCCGTCAATATGGCATTCAAGCCTTTCAAATATGATTTTGCTTATTCATTCGCTTTCATTTTTAATTTTTATTTTATTTATTTTTATTAGCATTTTGCTTGTGTGTGGGCACTTTGCCGCTTTTTAGTTTTAATATTTTCTTTATTTTTTATCTTCTTTGGTTTAGTTGGGCACTTCGCATCTTTTTATTTATATATTTCTTAATTTATCCGAGTTTCAATTAATTTTTTCATCATGGGCTCTTCGCCTCTTTTTATTCATTTATTTACTTGGGTGTCATTTAGTTTTGCTGGCAAACGCCTCCTTTTAATTATATGTTTGTTTACTTAATGTCGTTGCTCTGATTTGGGTACTTCGCCTCTTCTGTTATTTTGTATTCTTCTACTCTTGTGACTTAATTCAGGATTTCTTCTTAATACGTTAGAGTGATCGGTTACCTTATTTAGGTGCATGCTTAGTTTTGTTCTTCCCGGGAGCACAGTCTTCCACTTAGGAATAAGGCTCTCCTGGTGATTCTTCTAGGTAGGGGTTGTGGAATGTCGAGGTTGGCATTTATAAGCAATAGTATCTCTTCTTCTAACTTTTCCCATGTATTTCTCCCTAGCCTCTGGAGGACAATATTTGATGGCTTCAGTCCTGCCCTTGCGTGCAGTTCCCTCTGCCGAATACGGTCCATGCTGCGTGCGCCAGCTATCAGCAGAGAAGCTTTGTTCTGTACCATCTACATCTACCTTAAAGAGGCAGAACTAGCTGCCTGCATTATTACTGCCGGATACACCGGTGTTTAGCGCACCAGGTCAGTGTATAGCTTTCTGATGTTATTGGCGTTGAGGCTTTTGAACCTGTACATTTTTCCAAGCTGTCTTTTGGTAGGGAGATTTGTTTGTTGATATGCATCTTATACCATGTTTTGGTGATGCGCAGACCTAGGACCTTCCTCTTGTTGGCGTACGCGCAAAGTTTCTCATCAAATCTGACGTCATCAAGTTTCTGGCGGTTTACTGGAAGGATTTGGAACTTTCGCCGTTTGGTCTTAGTTTTCCACATTCTCTCGAATGGATTGATGTTTTCACTTTCGGCAGCTGTCTCCCTTGTTTGAGCTCCAGCATTCCTATAGGAACTAGGGATGATTTGCGTGATGTAATCTGCAAATTTGAGGTACATAACATCCTCCCCAACTGGAGCAGGTAAGTCCAATGTGTACACCAGGTACAAAGTGACCTCAGACAGCTACCCTGTGGAACAGCCACCTAGAGTTCGAACTCGGGTCCCCTGAAACCTTCGATCGAGATTTGGGCTTTCCTTTCCATAATATAGTCATAGAGGGCCCTTTCCAGGACTGGGTTTAGCTGGAGGCCTAAGATCTTGTATTGTAGACCTCTCAGCCAAACCTTATCAAAGGCTCTTTGTACATCACGCAGCAAAACGTATATGTATTTCCTGTCAGCTTTACAATGGCCGAGTTTTTCGATGAGAAGGGCGAGGGCTGTGTCAGTCCTCATTCTCTTGCGGAACCCGTGTGGCTACAGAGGGTTGTGGGCTCCTAGCTCGGTTAGCTTGTCTTGAAGCCTGTTAGCTAGAAGCTTCTCGTAGACTTTGCCTACGAAATGTAAGGAGGATATTGGTCTGTAATCCACCAGTTGATCAGGGGTCTTCCTGCCTTTAGGAATAAAGGTGATTCGGGCAATCTTTAGACCGTCGGGGAAGTAGCCCGTATTCAGGGAAGCGAAATAGCGGTTCGTAATTTTCTGAATGATCTGCCGGGGGGCATGCACCAAGCTATTTTTGGTCATGCTTGCCCAGCCTAGTACCTTTTGTTTTAAAGTTTTCACAGTTGCCATGATCTCTTTTGTTGCTATCGGTCGGCCATGGTCCACCATCTCACTTCTTTCGTCGACGTGGACTTGTTAGTGCATTCGATGTATTTTCAGATTAAGATCATCAATCAGCTGACCTTCGAGTTCCTGGTCAAATTCCGCATCATCCTCAGATGTTATTGAGAAGATATCTTCCCAGAACGTGTGGAACCTCTTTTCCATGGCTGCCGGATATTCAAAGTAGTCATCGCTCTCCGTGATGCGCCTCTTTTCTCTACTTTGAAGGCCATTTAGTTTCTTCACTTGTCACCAGAATTTTTCGGGATTTACCTCGCTGCCTACCTTGGCTATAGGGCCGTCCCTGATTTCCGCCTGTTGTTCAGGCGTCGTAGCAGCGAGGTTCTTTCCCGACTCTTACCTGCTCTTCGGATTTATTCATACACTCACCTGGGCTCCCTAGCCATCTCTTTCATTCCCTCGGTCCGTCTGGGTTGTGGAGTAGTTTTCTACCCTGTCATCAGTACACACTCGCAGTTAGCCTCAGTGATAAAGGCTGTCATCCTCTCCAGCTCCTCGTCGATCTTCTCTAGTGTAGCTTTGCTTAGGTCAGCTAGTTCAAATTCGCCAAGGATTTTTCTGTAAGAGTGAAAGTATGCCTGTTTGCTTATTTCTGTGTTGGTTTTGTTTTTATTTTATGTGTATATGAGATAGGCGTTCAAATTGTTGTTAGCATTGCTATATTTTCCTGCTATATTATCAACTCAAGTTTCTGTGAGTTATGTTTTTTTATTCTCATATTAATTGTGCGAATTAATGTTTCTAAGTTAGTTATTTTTTTGTTTCTCTCTTCTTTATTGAGTATTGTATTTTGATTGGTTCTGTAATTTGCTCCTTTTGGTTGTTAGTTTTGTGTTCCCTTTTTGGTATTAATTCCAATCCGGTGAGTTTTTTCATTATTCATGAATATTTTGGTCATAACCGGGTGTCCGTATTTGGTTTACACGTAAATCTCCTTCTCTTACCTTCGGTCCTCTTTGGTCCTATTTTTATTATTAATTCCTCTCCTATTTCTTCTTGTCCTTTTTCAATTAATTTTTTGCCACTTTTTTAATTATTTTGTTTAATGTTTTTATGCTTTTTATGTTCTTTGCTTTTTCCTCTCTAGTCGTCGTGCGTTCGTAATTATGTATACCGCCTTATTCTAAATACGTGGCATTCTTATTAGATTGCTTCTTGAAACCGTATACATGTCAATTGTTGGATATACCAAAGTTGGCTTGATTATTGCTTGCTAAATCTTTCTCTTATTTTTCATATTTAGATTTTTCAATTTGTAAAGTAGAGTTAGCCTCTCTCGTGCTTTGTTTATTCTTTTGGTAACGTGTTTCTTGTAACCGTTTTTTGTAGTAGTTAGTCCTAAAATCTTGCCTCCCCAGTTATACCTGTATCGCTCTTCGTCTACATAAACGTCAGATAACTTTTTGCGATACATCGGTATAATTCTAAATTTATCTTTGTTGGTTTTAATTTTTCATTTTCTTTCGTAATCGTTATGGCTTTTAATTTCTGCGGCCTTTATTCTGGCCTGCATCTGTTAGTTCCGATAAACACAGGGAATTAATTGAGTGAAATCATCCGCATATTGTATGTTCACACAGCCCTCGCTCCTGGGTGGCGGAATGTCCGAAGTATACACAGAGTATAGCGAAGGACTTAAACACCCTCCCTGAGCGAGGCCTGCATTAAGCTTGAATCATTCACCTTGGTAATTCTCCATGTCTATGTATGCATATCTTTCCATAAAGTAGTCACATAAAATTCTTTCTAGGTAGTTATTCATTTCTAAGTTTAGAATTTTATGTTGTATGCCTCTTTCCAGACTTAATCGAATGCCTTCGATACGTCATGGCTTTTCTTTCCTTTCACTTTGCTTTTTTCTCCGTGATCAGGCTGAGGGCCATCTCCGTGTTCCTGTTCTTTCTGAAGCCGAATTGTTGGTTGTTCCATAGGCCATTTTCTGTTAGATATTTATTTAATCTTTGGTTCAGTATTTTTTTCAAATACCTTCCCAATGAAGTCAAGAAGGGATATTGGTCTGAAGTTTTCAACCTCCGAAGGCGGTTTTCCAGGCTTCAGTATAAATATAATTTTTGCCATTTTTAACTCATCGGGACAGTATCACGCGTTAAGACAGTCGTTAAAAACGTTTCTTATCCCCTCGAGTATATTATCAGGTGCTTCTATATAATTTTTCCTATTGAGGCTCAATTTTCCAGGGGCCTTTTGTTCAAATATGGTAATGGTATTCTTTAATTCCTTGATTGTGATTTCGGTGTTAAATCCTTCGTACGCATATCGCTGCTCTTTTAAGTAGTGATATGGAAAAGTCCTCTCAATCCGTCCATTTAGTTCGTCAAGCTTTAGTTTTCAAAATCCATATCGTAGTTTTCGTTTTCTTCTTCACTGATGTTAAACACTCCTTTCCAGTGTTCGCTGAACAATTTTTTAATCTTGTATTCGTCTTGGCTTAAATTCCCGTTTCTCTCCTTGATCTTTGTTTTCTTTTTCTCTTTAGTGCTTCCCATAAGTCTTATCTTTTTCCCAAGTTCTCGGGGAATTAGCTCGTTGTCAATATTTTGAACAGCAGTGTCCCAGTATTCTCTTTGTTTATCTAATATTGCTATTAGTAGTTCCATCCTCTTCCTTCTCAGCTTACGCTATTTTTCTATTGTTGTTCCATTTATTATAATGTCCTCGTTTATAGTTTCTTTTCCTGTATTCTTACTCTTCATTTCGTCTGTCCATATAAAATATTCGATAGTTTTGTATGTGCTTCTGGGTATCGCATTTTCTTCGGCTGTGTGTATTCTTGTCCTTATTTTTCCAGTTCGTCGTCTATTTCTCATAAAGTGGCTTCATTTAATCCGTTCGTGGTGTAGTCGTTCAAATCTAGTTTGTATTTTTCCCAATCTTCTCTATGGTACGCTTTAGATTGTTTAACGGGTATTTGTATAGGTTGTTAATTTAGGGTTAGCAGCCTCGCTGAATGTTTACTGCAGATAACGTCTATGCGTTTCATATGGTAATTAAATGCAATATTATAATTTGAAAGGCAGATGTCTGGTGTCGTCGGAGTTCTGTTTTTAATTAGTCTTCTTGTTATCCTTCGGGCAATTAGTGCTTGTAGGTCCTTTCCCGTTTGATTTTTGTTCCTCTATCCTTGGTGCGTGGATCTTGCGTTCAGGTCTCCCCAAAACAAAGTAGGGATTTTATTATTAAATATTCTCACAAAGAAATTTATTAGGAGTCCCGGGCGCCTTGAAGGTCGGTATCCTGTAGCAATTATTATATTAGTTAATTCCATTTTGATCTCAATGGCGAGGTATGATTCAGTTAGTCCTTGCTTTGTCTTGTACTCTAATCCTCTTTTTATATCTATTGCTGCTCCATCGTGTTGTTCATTTGTTCAGTTAGTTGTTATTAGGTCGTAGTTCCATATTTTTAGATCGTGAGTCTCAAGGTTAATCCGTTGATCTGAAATTAGAATTATGTCGAGATATATTTCTCTAAATATATTTCCGTATGTGTTTTCTTTATTTTTCCATCCATTCGCATTTGTTTGTAGAATTCTTAATTTTCTATTATCAATCTTATTTGTTTGTTATTATGCGGTTTTACTTTTATGGGAGAGTGGAGCTTTTACGATTATTTATTTGTATCTTCTTCTGGTGGTTCTGTCCGTGCTGACATCTGGCTTTTCTCAGTTTCATATTTTGCAGCTGCTACATCCGGTGACCTCCTGTCGCGCGGCAATGTGCTCCTGGTCAAATTCCTTTTTTGTTTTTGTTTTACGTTTTTCTTATTCGTCTCGTCAGTGGTGCTTTCAAATTCTGTTTCCTAGCTTTCTGTGTCTTCCTCTTGTTTTGATTTGCTTTCTTTTCTTTTTGAATCTTCAATGAGTTGCGTTTTTGTGTCTTATGAAATTTTATGTTAAATATGGCCGATGTGTGAATATTTTGCGGGAATTTTATTGGTTCGAGCCCGTTTTCCTTGAGCATATAGTCCAACGTATCGGCATATGTCCCTGGCTGTGCAATATTCATGACATTTAAGTAAAGAATACACGTCAGTAACTTTACGTTCAACGTTCCGTCAATTTTGACTTGAGTAGTTTGTCCGTTATTTTTATTTTTCGCTGCTCCTGCCACGTATGAGGAGTTTCTTGTTGCTTCTTTTCAAGGATATGTCTCCGTTTACATTCTATTTATTATTTCTTTTCACTTCGGGTATATCATTGCCATTGTTCGGTGGCTTTCTCTGCAATTAACACATTTTTTAGTGTAATTAGGACAGCTCCTCCATGAGTGGGGGCTGCTGCATTCCGAGCATATGTATTTATTCCTTCTTGAGCAGTTGGCTGTAATATTGTCTTCCATTTTATAGCATCTAAAACAAATTTGTATTTTATGATACTGGTCCCTTTGGATGTTACAGGTAGGGATTCCCATACTCTATGCAAGAAGTCCCTTTTCAAGTTCTTTAGTGACAATCTCGGTTGACTCACACACGATTTTTAACATGTGTGTGTGTGTGTTCCTTAAATTTGATGATATCGTGTACCTTCAGCCAGGGTTATTGTTCCATAAGTTCCTTTTTTAATTCATATGGTGAGTGTTCCTCCACCCGTGATGCTACCTTCCCACATACAATGCTCTGGTTGGCAATGAACTTGGGAGATACTTTAGCCTCTAAGTCAATTTTTCTTAAAGTAATAGTTCCTGCCGATGAAAGTTATAGTTAAACGTCATTGTTTTCTCAACAGATGATAACGAATCCATTTAGCGTTTTGATGCATTTGATCAGGGCGATTTTCTGATACTTGAAAATACTCTGTGCGAAATGCTGTGGCTTCCGTTTTAATCCGTTTTGAATTAGCCGAAGTGGGAGCCTTTTAGTGAAATCTTGTGTTTCCATGATCAATTTTCTTCATGCTTTCCCCCCCAAATCGAGGGTGGTTCTCTGGAAAATAAGTTTGTACATTAGTTACCTCGCTCTACCAGTGGAAGAAGCCCCCTATCTGTTCCTATTATAATCCTGCCTGCCTGCTCAGGAACGCACACTCCCCGACCACCTTACCTATTAGCGCTAGCCCTATAACCGCTCGTGCAGACAGATATGGGCTCGTCACGGATAATCGGGCTCCTTTTCTGGCTCATAACGTGATCTCTTTCGGGAGTTCACTACACCCTACTACTGGCTGCTTCTAAAACCTTGCTGGTGGTCAGGTTATACTGTAAAAATAATGGAAATAAAGCGGGATATTATTAGATATATAAAAAAAGGAATAAATTCAGAGAAGGAAATTTAAGGAGATCACCGTTTTGGGGTGAAATCCCGCAATTTAGAAAGAGGAGATCTCTCCCATCACTCTGATTCGTGCCTATATCTCTTCTATCTTCCGCTTCTCTCTTTTCGAAATCGTATGTTGAAAAAGCTTCTTCTTTTGCAACATTATTCAAAATAAATGGTTTCGCAACTTAGCAGTGCGTAGGTCGCTGTGAGGAGTCAGATGAACTAAGCTGTCAATGGAATGATGATGATGGTGTATTCAATTTTAGAAGATAGCTGGATAGTGGTAGAAAATAATAGGTGAAAATTAAAGTGGGGAGAGGTATATTTCCCTAGTAGGAGGGCATCTCTTTATGTTTTTCTTGAAATTTTCCTTTGTCTTATTTTGGGTTAGTCGTGTTTTTGTATGTTTGTTTCTTTAAGTGTTGTTAGTGTTCCAATTTTTGTGTACTTATTTTTTTGGTTAAATTCCTTAAGCATTTAAGCCTCTAATATCATTTGGCTTAGCAATTTACCTTGTGTTGTTTTAGTGTATTGAAATTTATTTTCTATGCTTCGGTTTCGTTACGGATGTACTGAGTTAGTTTCTAGTGTTTCTGCTATGTGTATAGTGATGTAATGTTATCCTGATAGTAATCTTAGTACTTGGGAGCTGGCTAAGACGGGAGGTTTTTTGCCGTAGTCGTGCAGGTATGTTAAGTCTGTAGTTACGGAATGAAAACATTAGTTAGGATTGACCAGACCTTTCTTCCCAGTTTTGGGGTGAAGATGTTAATAAGGTACAGTCGTTTGCTCATATGAAGATCCCTTTGCAGATGGTAGTCACGCCATTTGGCTTTTTTAATTATTATGGATGCGGGGTTTTGGATAGGTTTTAGTTTTCTCATTGAGCTCTTGCTGGCCACTTGAGTCACTACTGAGTGGTAGATGAGCTTCGCGCGGACGTACATAAGGTATATTTTCTTAATGTTGGCCGAGCTAAGGTCTCTAAACCTGAATAGCTTGGAGATTTCTTCTCTCTTTACCAGGTTCCCCCTCCCTGTGTAGTGTCTCGAGTATCCGTGGTCTGAGATCTTTAAGCCCAAGACAGTGCCTTCAGCGGAGTAGCCGTATCTCCTCCCATCGATGATGATGGACCACGACGACCTGCGCCTCAGTGGGACGATTTTGAACTTCTCCCTATTTGTTCTAAACTTTCATCGTCTCTCTTACCGTTGATCTTATTAAGTTTCGCTATTTTTCGCAGTGTCTGATCCCTTCCTTTCTTCTCCGGTCGTGGAACGATTTGGGTACCGTAATCTGAGAATTGCAGATACATCGTGTTCCTGTGCACCGGAGTTGAGAGATCAATTTTGCGAGACCAAGTAAAGCAGTGGGCTAAGGCAACTTCCATGGTGAACGCCCGCATTGAGTTCGAATTCAGGTCCTCTGTACCCTTAGATCATCAGACATGCCCTTCTGTCCATGACAAAGTCACAAAGGATCCTTTCCAGGATTAGGTCTAGCTGCAGGTTCAAGATCTTGTATTGAAGTCCTTTCAGCCAAACTTTATCGAAGGTCTTCTGCACGTCCCTCATCACAATGTCTACATATTACCCACTCGCTCGGCAAAAGGCTACTTTTTCTATTAGGAGTGCCAGGGCTGTTTTGGTCCCACTTTTTAAACGGAACAATTGTTGTTGGGGGTAATGTGCCCCTAACTCACTCAGTTGAGCTTGCAGCCTATTAGTTATAATATTTTCGAAATCATGCCATTCATCTCCAGAAGGGAAATCGGGCGATAGTTAGCCACCTGGTCTGGAGGCTTGTTTCCTTTCGCGATGAAGATGATTTTTGCCATATTGTAGCCGTCAGGAAAGTAGCCTGTATTCAGCGCAGGAGTCATGGTATTTACCAGTCCACGAATAATTTGCCCCGTGGCATTCACGATGTTGTTTTTCGTGATCCCAGACCAGCCTGGTGCCCTTTGTTTGAAGGACCTTATGGTGTTAATAGTCTCTTCGAAGGTAATTTGGCATCCATGGTCAACCATCTCTCTTTCTTGAAGTAATTTCGGATGGAGAGGGTTCTATGTATCACTCTACGGAGGTCATCGAGCAGTTGGTCTTCAAAGTCGTCGTTCTCCTCAGAGGTTATATTGAAAATCTTTTTTCAGTGTGTCCTGAATCTTTTTTCCAGAGACTCTGGATCCTCAATGATCTTTTCTCCGTCTTTTATTTGTGTTTTGGTTTTAGTGGCCAATCCCTTAAGTCTTTGCATACTGTTCCAAAAACTTACTGAATTGCCTTTGCTGTCTAGCATACTAAAGATGTCCTTCCAGATTCCTTTCTGTTTCTCTTTTATTGTGTGTTTTAGTTCCTCTCTTAGTTTTTGCATTGTGGCTCTGCTTTTCCGATTTGTGCCTGTCCAGTCAATTTCCTAATAGATTTCTCTATGTTCTCGGGTAATTTCCCTCATCTAGTTCGTCCACCTAGGTTGTGGGAGCATTTTATAGGAGATCTTGGGACGCATGTCTCGTCGGCTTGAATGAGGCGATTAGTGATGGTGATTATATACTCATCAATCTTTTCGAGATTGGCGTATCCCAGGTCAGCTGGTTGGTATTCGCTGAGTATTTCTCTATATAGCTCATAGTTAGCTTTGGCATAACTTTTCCTAAGTGGAACAGGTTTGTATATTGGAGCAAGCGAGATTTTTGTGATTATCGGGATATGGCCACTTAGTACCACAGGTCTCGGCTCATTACTGATGTTATAGGGAAAGTTGCCGCTCGCTAACACTATGACAAGTTTAGTTGCCGAACGATGTGTTAGGAAGGTCGGGAAATCCTATCCGACCCTCAGGAGTCTGTCTCTTTCAAGAAATAGTTCCAGATTCCTTACCCTTTGGTTGGTGCGACCGTAACCAGACGCTCTGCTTCTGGCGTTTAGGTTCCCGCCCAACAATGTCATTTTTCCGCGCCCAAACTTGTTTAAGAAGTTGTGAATCGGCAGGTAGTTTCGACGGGGATGTTGCTAAGTAGCTGCCACGGTTAGCCTTCCCACAAGGGTTGGGATTTCGACAGTCACTAATTATTCTTCCAAGTCTGGTAGTGTTTTGTATGTGATATTTTCCTGATCGCGATGGTTGCGCCATCGCATCGATCTTGTCTATGTTTTTTTTGTGATCACAATGTAGTTTGGTATTTTTATTGTGTTAACTTCTGTGTTTAAACTGTGTTCCGAAATGAGGATCAAGTCGGGATCCAGTAGACGAAATATGTTTCCGTAGTTAATGGATTGCCCTTCCTATCCGTTTACGTTTAGTGAGAGTATTTTTAGTGTGTTGTTTGTTTCTTCATGTTTTGGGGGGTTTGGCGTGCTTTTAGTTTACGTGAGTGTGTGTATTCCTCTTTCACTTTTTCTTGCGTCTCTTTTTCACGTTTTTTATTTTTTCGTACTTTGTTTCACTTATGGTGAGGGAGGAGACCCGATACAGTTTTATATTCGCTCCCATGAGCGCCTCGTCTATTATTGCTTCTTGTACCCAAGCCTCGTAAGATCATTTTAATTGACCTGTTCTTACTCCTTCAACAAACTCCTTAATGCTGGGGTTGTAAGGGAATAGGGTCAGATTAGTTCTGTAGAACTGCATTCTGAGTTCTTTTCCATCGTATTTAATGGTTTGACGGGGACCCTTTCCTTGGCCATTATTCCTCATCTTCCGAGGAGGATACGGAGATTAGGAGGTTACCCTCCGCTTGTTTTATCTCCCTGGCAGCTTTTCTCTCCTTCATCTCTCGAATTCTTCTGGCCTCTATGCTGGGGTCCCTAAAGCTTAGAGGGGCTTGTGAGGGTTCCTGGGATTGGTTATTTTCCATTTTTTCTTGTGCTGGGAATGGTTTGCTTGAGCTTCTTCCTCGGGCTGGTATTGTAGTAGCAGGAAGTTTCCCGATAGAGGGTTGTCCGGGAACAGCATAACAACATTTCTTCAAGTCCATTCTTCTTGAGTATGGTGTTAATCTCAGTGGCGAAGCAGCCCAGGATGGTAAGCTGCCTCACGTGAGCGTATAGAATACACGTGGAGATTTTTGTGGAGTTCTCACTGCCAAACTTTAGGTATGTTTTGGAGCGATACAGGCTATGGTCCTTGTGAGGGTCACTTTTGCCGCTTGGGTGTAGGAGGTATTACCCCGCCTTTTGCTCCTCTGCCTTCCTTTTTAATATTTCCTTTTTTTTGGTCAAGACATGGCCATTGCCCCGTGCTTCTCTCCACTGTTTGGGGATTTTTCTTAGGCTGCCGGAAATTCTCGTCAGCCATGCCCTTTTCCGCTGCATCTAGAGCAGGTCAATTAATGCTCCTTGCAGTCTTTTGTGATCTAGTATTTAACTTGAAGCACCTAAAACATATTTTTACTGTGATAATCTTTTCCCTCTCAATTTTTTTCTCGCTTATTAAGAGCAGCATTTCACTCTGCTTCGCCTTAGCTGCCATCGTTGTGTCTCCAAACATTATTTTGAACACGTGATGGTATTCCGTGTTATCTCTTCTGTTCTTGAACTTTACTATCTCAATTATCTTAGCCCATTGCTGATTTCTCTTCTATTTCGTTTTTTACATTTCTTTTGTATGCTGGCCAATTCACAGGTCCAGCCTCCAGTATATCACACATCTGTCAGCCTGGATCTTGGGAGGGGTTCTAGGCTGGGGGTTTATTTCCTGCAAGATCTTAATTTCTGCATTCTTTGTGAGGGTCTCTATATCCTTCTCCTTCTCGTATATAGCGACATATCCAGTCGGAGAGTCGGTTAGGCGTAGGATTGCCACATTTAACCTCCCGAGTAAGGTTTCATACACCTTCCCTTATTTGTTTTTTCTAGGCCACTTATGTCTATCACCGGGACCTTTGCGGCACTCGAGTCCCCTATTTAACCTGTGTGCAGCCCCTTGAAGTACCCCACAAATCTGTAAGTTTGTCAGAGTTTTAGGTTTTTTCTTATAGTTTATTAATTTGTTTGCCTTGAGAGAAGAGAGACCTCCCCCCCTCAATTACCCGCCGCCTCAATGGATGAAGGATTTGGCTTTTAGGGTGACTCATAACGATGGGTGAGATGAATCCGGGTTGGATTCTTTCGTGGGTGTGATTGTATGGCCGACTTATTCACAACGCTGCCACGCCCCACCGACGGTGTTTTAATCGCGATCGCATCCCAACATACCATAGAGACAGACGGTTGTATGTCCTTCTATGGTCCTGGAAAGGGCCCCACTCTGATGAGCGGCGGAGGTAGCAGTCTGTCCGTGGGTCCGGAATATTTTCTAACATTGTTATCGGCTGTGGGCTTGTGGAGGTCGAACCTAGTAAACATTCGTTTTAAAATTTTCAACGATTCACACATTGAACCTTATAACTGGGAAGATTATTGATAAACTTCCTACTTTGTAGTATTTCTCTTTCGTAACTAAGAAGTTAAACTTCCCAGTATGTAGTACTATATCATGCGTCGGATATACGTGGCTCCGAACAAAATAGATCTTGTTCTTGAAGTTCCCGTGGGGAAAAGGTAAAAATCGATGGCGTTTTCTTGGGGTGACTTTCCCTCGCCTTTTCCCTCTTTGCCGGCTGTAATCTTTTCGGTGAGGTTAATTTTTTTGTAGATTTCTTCCAAGTCTAAAAATTTGAAAAATGGATTTAGGCTGTGTTTATGAGCAAACGGTTTGAGCATTATTAACCTTTTAAATCTAATATGGCGCTGATTGGACAATTATTACAGTGCCTATGTCTAAAAGCTGACCTAATGCTTCTTTCATTTCCACGCCTCCTTCCCCTTCCTCTTTATTCACTATTTACCCCTCTTTTTTACAACTTTCTACAAAAAAAGAAAAGAAAGAAAGCTGATTAGTTAATTTATCAACGTTAAGGCTGTTATTTCAAAAATGAACATAAGAACGACTATTAAATGTATATCAATCCTGATTGGTTGAATTTTTTAGTGTTATAAGTAGATGAAATAACTATTTATATAGGTATAGTTTTGGGTAAAAGATGGAAGAACTAAAGCAAAATATACAATATCATCTTTAGAAACGCTAATCCTGACATCGTGCTTATTTATGAGCATGGATTAGATGACAACATCGAGCGTATAAAAGTATATAACTACGAAGTATTGATGGCTAGCCACACAAAGGAAAGATACGACGGGGCTGCAATTGCCATTAGAAAAGGCAATAGATTTAAAGAGATACGGGATTTAGAGGAATCGTTTTTAGCAGTGAAGATCCCTCTGACATATGAAGACCTGATGGTTGCAGTCGGGTATCAACCACCCACGTGCCCGTATCTCCCGATTCACAACTTTATGCAACTCTTTAGGAGAGAGGCCTCAACGATACTAGTCGGAGATTTGAATGCCCGGTGCAGGGAAGCCGGCTATACGAGGGTTTTTAACAGAGCTGGTAACTCACTGAGCATCCTGATCGATAGAGGTGCTGTGCAAAGAGAAGGGCCAGATTTCTCCACATTCCATACGGCAAGATCATCGACCACACGACCACACTGGACATTGTGTTAACAAATCGAAACTTTTCTTTTAACCATGTCACTCTTCAGGGCCCCTTTATACCGTGAGATCATATTAGTATGATCACTCACATCTCTACTTCTCCAATATAACTACACATTCATAAACGAAGATGCCTAGAAAGAGCTAACCGGGAAATATACCGAGAACATCTGCGCCAAGTGCATATTGAACAACTCGATGGTGCTTCCCTAGAAGAAATTGACGAGAAACTCGATCACCTCACCTCGAAAATCTTAGCAGCTATCCCCTTGACGGAACATAAAATTCTTCCATCTCCAAGATGGGACGAAAATATACAACAGAAAATGGATCAGCTAGAAGCAACCGTTTTCTTTATAAATATGCATGGAATCACTGCACAACAGTACCAGGAACTGCGAGAATTAAGAAACGTGATCAGGCAACTCATACTTGAGAGATAAAGAGAGCAGTGGGATAATATCATTACTAAGATTAACGCAGAAGGGCCCCCCCCCCCAAGTTTTGGAGTCAAATAAAGAGACAGAGGCACTCCTCCTAAGAACAGCATAATCATGAAGGTCACCGGCTTAGAATATACTGAGGACCATGATATTGAGAGGGAATTTAGGCTGTAATGGCAAAACCGCTTTCGTTAATATTAGCGATGAAGATAATGAGTTCTTTGACGAGAGATATGGAGAAGAAGTTCTATTTAGACTCCAAGACATAAGTACCGCCCTTACGCCACATCACTTCGTGGACAGATCCTGCAATGCACGGGAAGAAGGTAGACCATTCTCGCACGAAGAGTACGAGTGGACCCTCAAAAGCTTTAAACAAAAAGTGCCGCTGGCATCACTAAAATGCATATGCTGAATGCCCTCATTAACATTAACGAGGGTCTACTAGAGTTGTTTAATGCCTGCCTCAATGTTGGCTATTTTCCAGACGAATTTAAAAGAGCACGATGATCTTCATTCTGAAACCTGCAAAACCGAAGAAGGAGATCAGTAGCTATAGTTCCATTTCCTCACTGGAGTTTATTGGCAAATTGTTAGGAAAACTTCCTAACACCAGACTGAAGACCTTCCAGGAAACTCAAAACTCATATAACTCCAAAAACATGAGTTCCGTAGGAAATTTGGTACCGAAACGGCTTTGGCATTGATTACGGAGACAATAACAATCGGAAAAACTACGAATGGTAGCGTCGATGTCATACTCCACGACGTGGCCTCAACATTCGACAAGGCATGGCTACCAGGTCTGAAAAGAATACTGAGTGAACTTGCCATGGATGGAAATCTAACCAAGATTCTATGCGACTATCTGGAGGATAGAGAAGCAGTAGTGAAGATAAATGGTATAGAAGGTGCACCCTTTAATCTGGAAGCTAGGGTGCCTCAAGGGTGCTGCCTCTGTCCGACTCTGTGTTCAGTGTATGCTGGGGATTTACCATATCCCATTCAAAACCTCGCCCATTATATCACTCAGGTCATTCATTACTAGTGTTTATAAAAATCCTTAACGACGTTGCTAACAGGACAGGAAGATAAATTGTTAATATCAATAACTTTGAAAAAAGGAATAAGATAAAGACCAATATCCAGGAGTTCAGAGTGATACCAATTGGCCGTCGGAAAACATTCGACGTACTGGTGGAAGACAATCTCTATGAGTACTCTAGGGAAGGCCAAGTTCCAGGCCTGAAGTTATCGTCGGACGGGTACAGTGCCCATTATCTACAGAAGATCACCTTTGCTACGAAAACGTTACAGAGCCTCTATCGCTTTAGACATCTCTCGACGAGCAACAAAAGAAAACTCTATCTGATGTTAGTGAGACCACTCCTCTTATACCTAGCTATAACCATTAATACCTTGAGCAAAATAGTTATAATGAAAGCTTAAGTTATCCAAAACAAGGCAATCAGGTTTGTAAGGGCAACAAAGTTTGGTGCCCATTTCGAAGTTATTTTCTCGTCTCTAGCCCTGCCCGTTGATCGACGCACAACGCGCGTGCTCGATTATTATTCCAGAAAAGTGGCGCGCGAATGAGGCAAAACGTCACAGCACCCGTATAAAAGGACGCTTCATCTTCTCGAGAAGAAGAACCGTTCAAGTCCGTACGGCAAGAACCCTTGCTTTATCTCCTGTAAGTTTGATGCTGACCTGCCCTACGAGTGCTACTAATTTTGGACGTTGACAGTTCTCCATTCTGGAAGTCTGAAAACCATGGGCTTGTTTTGGCTCTCATCCCCTCACCTACCTTTTGTGTCACTCAAGATTATCCCCGTGTGGTACGCCGTCCCTCGGCCGTACCAACTTCTGAATCCATCGTCACAGGGATCTATCACCACCTCCGCCCGCGCCATCCGTGGATTCGTCCTGTGTTGGATTACCTTCATGCAAGGAGTCCCTCCACTGCTCCAGTATCAGGTACTTTGAAAGAGTTCTTCCATCTTGCGCCCTTACTAGGCCTCCGAGTAAGTCTTGAGTATCCCTCCGCATCGTAGGAAAGGGCGTAAGACGGGGGGGGGGGTATTCCATGTTTACCTCGTACTCAAGGAGTGAAGCCTATTGTTTCCCCCTTAAATAATACAACGTGAAATCTTCGTAATCTTCACCCCTTTTATATAATGACTTGGGTCGTTTGTGGCCAAAGTGACTTTAAGTTATTATAAATCTTATTTTTGTGTTTACCAAATATAGATTTTGTATTTATGGTCAAGAAATTCTTCTCATTGAATTATAAGATTAGAATTTTGCTTGTTTTTCTCTTTTCCTCGCTGATACTCCAGGCCCCATCTGGTAACCAACCGTAACCTACCTCATGTAGCCTAGTGGCGCGACCTTTTTTACTCCTCGAAGCGAACTTTGTTTTTCTTCTGATTAAATATTCTGGCGACCTTGTTAGTGTACTGAATTTATAAAGGGCCACGTGAACTGAATTCCGCGTTTGCCTTTACAAGATTTATTACCAACGTGTCACTTCTTGACTACATTCCTTCGAGAACACTACACGAGGCGACGAACATTGAGCCAATAAATACAAGCCTAAAAAGACGAGCAAGCAATATTTGGCAAAAAATCTATGCTAATATGCCAGATGAGGTGCTGAACCCGATTAGAATACCTGATGTAGATGTACAGAACCTAAGGTTCAGGCAAGCATCTAAAAGCAGCCAAATAATATCTCGACAAGAAATCCAACCGATCTATTGAGAAACTTACCAGAAGATTAAAACTTATATTAACTCAAATTGACAATACAATATTAAATGATGAGAATAATGAAAACCTGAGATGATTTGTTTCATGTAAATAAAGATATTAAATTGATTATAAACGATCCTAAGTGGACACCTAAAATTTAAAAAAACAACATAAAATGAATAAATAAAAGATCCGAAATGGAAATAAATAAATAAATAAAATAAAAGATCCGAAACGGACACGTAAAATTACAAGTAAAGTCAATCAACTGTCAAGAGGCCTGTAAGATTTCAAGGGCTTGAATGCTGCACAAACAAAGAAAAAATAACTACAGATAAATAAAAATGCAAATGACTGAGGTTGCTAGACAACCTGGTACAACTACTCTCTTTCTATTATACACCTATTCTCCCTATTCTCTCTACTATATTTACACATTTTCTACCTTTTATGATCGTTTGTAAATGATAGTAAGAAAAATTATTATTATTCAAGAAGAAAAGTTACCTCTCCTGTTCGCCACTTGTAAACACGTCTACGCTCCCGCCTAATGAAAAAGTTGAATCCTGCTCCAAATTTCCTTTACCTTTAAAGGAAGCAACGATCACTTAACGCAACCTACAAAACAACAGAGAGAGAATATCTTTGCCCAGACCCCATAACTGGTGACCCCTCTTCGTCTAACGAATAACGTGATCATACAACAAAATGGATTCGCTAGGCGACGTATCAAGTCATCAACTAGCTGCTCATTTTCTTCAACACCAAGAAGTGGAACTCGCAAACGCGATCTCCATCAGACCTCATGTTTTTAATGAAGTAGTAGTCACAGGATGGTTCAAAATCGTGGAGGCGCAATTTCACATCTCCAGAATACAACGAGAAGAAACAAAATTTTACCGTATTCTAGCTGCGCTGCCTCCAGAGACGGTCGATCTTCTCCCAGCTGCAGTCCTCTCGTCGCAGAATTACTCGCTCCTACGAACAGAAATCGTGGGACTTTTTGAGAGGACGAAACCTAAGCCCTTCGAAAAGTTATTCGCGTCTTCTCCGCAGACCGGACGACGTTCAATGAATCTTAGAGAGCTACGGAAGACAGCTCTGCAAGTTGGAGTCGGGGAGGACTTGGTGAGACACAAGTTCATCCAGTCTTTAACTGCAATCATCACCCCCATCATCGCCACGCAAAACGACTTAACTCTTGCCCAATTGGGAAAACTGGCTGATGAACTCATGCCGTTTTACAAGGCACAGTGCTATAATATAAATAACATTGAAACTAGTAACAATTGTGCGTTTCCCGAAATAAGTACTCTTAGTGTCAACCAGCCGGTAAATAATCTACAATTTAAAAATTCGCGTTCCGTGCCCATCGGCGTATATCCTAGAGGTAATCAATTTAGGTTTGTACATAATAATTATGATAATGATAATAATTATTCAAAAGGTGTACTGTTTGGGTTAAGTCCCTTCCGTCGTAATCAAAAACCAGTGGTGTGCCGTTCACACTTATACTTTTGGTCGAGTGCGAAGTATTGTAAACCGTAGTGCAGTTGGCCAAAGCGAGATGAGAACCTTCAAATGCAGCCATTGTCTAGACTTTCTTCCCCAACCCACTCGGAAAACGAGATCGGCAGGCCGCCGTAAATGCGACGACCTGCGTGCAGACTCTTCTCACTGTCGCTGCCCGTATTAATGAGAGGAAGTGTGAATTTCTGATAGACACGGGCGTAAGCTCGTCCTCAATTCCATTTAATATAGAACAATTATGTGTGATGCGCAAATCGTGTGTTAACATCAGAGCGGCTAATGGAGGGAAGATAAGAGTTCATGGAAATAGGCATCCCTACCCTGCGACATTAATTTAGATGGACGTTCGTAATTGCCGATATTACGTTGCCATTATTAGGAGCCAATTTTCTTGCTCATTTTAACCTCTTAGTATACTGTGCTCGTAATCTCCTAATTGATAACCAGAGTAGCCTAGTTTCTAAAGTGAAGCAGTCAAGCAAACCAGTGATCTCATTAATTATTAATGACCTCTCGCATATCCCGCCTAATTGAAGGATAGTTCTCAGCAAATCTGAGACTGTATATAACCCGAAGGGGGTTGAGAGTAGTTCAGCACGGGCTAATTGTGTTGTTCACACCATTGAGACGGGTAGCGCCCCACCAAATTTCACCCGCCCAAGGCCACTTCCAATGGAGAAACTAAAAATTGCAAAAGCAACTTTCGAGAGTGTTGAAAGGTGTAGTGCGGCCGTCGAAATCTTCATGTTCTTCACCCATTCACATGGTGTGAGGTAACATCTAAATACCCGCGACCATTTGATCCTTCACCCTGAAGATCAGCTATTTTTAAGCAACTTCATAATATTTCACATCCAGGGATTAAGGAATCGCTTCGGTTGGTGAAAGTTAGGTATTTCTGGACCAATATGGACAGATATATACGTTAGTGGACTCGTGAATGCCTCTCCTGCCAATCTGCGTGAGGAAATCGCCACACTAAGTCCCAAGTTCTGCCTATTAGTATGCCCACTTGGAGGTTTAAGACGGTTCACATAGATATAGTTGGTCCACTATCGCCTATACCCTGCCTGGGCATTTATACTCATCTCATAACCGGTACCTGCTGTCATGCATAGACAGAGCCACCAGGTCGATTGAAGTAATACCGATTCCAGACATAAGGTCTGCAACGGTTGCTTTAGCCTTCTTGGGCGGCTGGATATCCAGGTTTGGCGTTCCCTTATACGTGATCACCGACAGAGGAGCACAATTTGAGTCCGAACTCTGTAAAGAATTATCGGCCATCGTTGGTTTTCATCGCTTGCGAACCACGGGGTACAGACATACCACTAACGGCATTGTGGAAAGGTCGCATCGGACTTTGAGAAGCTCTATAATGGCTCGCCGATGAGGTTGGTTGATGGCCCTACCAATCGTTTTTCTGGACATCCGGTCCTTGCATAATGATTCGGGTTTTTCACTCTTTACAGCGGTCACAGGGACGACCCTTCTTTGCCCAAAGCCCTGGGTAGCCTCTTCTTCATCTAAAGCTGATTCGAGATTAATCTCTGAACTAACGAATACCATGCCGCAAATAGATTTCACACAAACCTGTGAAGGCCACCTGCACTCGGTATCAAAAACGTTTGTACCCAAAGAATTAATTGACGCCACGCATGTGTGGGACCGTGTTGATCGCGTTCTGAAGCCACTAGAAGCGCCTTATGCAGACCCCTTCCGTGTTGTCGAACGCGACGACAAACTTCTTAAGTTAGAATTCCAAGATGGCCATCAGAACACAGAACACGGTGTCTATAGACAGAGTGAAACCAGCCGTATTGCCTAATGTATATAATGACAGAAATAGAAACTGTTCGCCACCATCAAACAATCAACCAGTTGTAAATAATCCTTTAGAATTAGATACCCCACAGCAAAATTAGGAAGTATCATAGAAAGGTAGTGGCAGAAATTACAGTTACGTGGAATCTGTTCCAAATACCCAGGGTAATGGTAGTAAATCGAACGTTTATACTCGTTCCGGTAGACGCGTAAAATTTGGGAGAAATCCCTCATACCATTATTTTGGGATACGTCATAGCATATTGAAATATGGTTATATATATATGTTCAGAATTGTAAGGCCTAGATATTAATTATGTATTAAACGCATTCCAAGTTCTTACGACGAATTCCGGTAGGGCTGGGACCACATTGTAAAATCGAATAGGACTCAAAAATACCTCAAAGATGAGCATTTTGATGTTTTAGGAAATTCTATAATTGGTTCACAGTAAACCATAACCTATTAAAATATATTTGTATATATATATTTGCTTATAATTGTACGGCCGAGATATTAATTATGTATTAAACACTCCATTTTCTCGGGCCTTAATACTTTGGGGGTCGAACCTAGTAAACATTCGTTTGAAATGGGAAGATAAACTTCCAGCTTTGTAGAATTTCTCTTTCATGAATAGGATGATAAACTTCCCGCTTTGTTAGTATCCCACTTTCGTAAATAGGGAGTTAAACTCGCCAGTATGCAGAACTATATCATGGGTCGGCCGTACGTGGTTCCGTACAAAATAGAACTTGTTCTTGAAGTCTCTATGGGAAAAAGGTAAAAACGAGCCTTCTGCTCATTTGCCGGCTGTGAACTTTTCGGTGAGGTTAATTTTCTTGTAGATTTCTTCCTAGTCTAAGGTGGAGAAAAGTTACGGCTCGCGGTTACTCCTCCTCTCTGTACGCCTCCAACAATCGGGGAGTTTGCTGCTGGAGAAACTCCCCACACTTCTGCCTCTCAGTTCAAGTCAACCGATAGAGAAGTGCTAATGGGAAGTCCAGAACAAGCTTTAGAAGAGGGTTTATAGCTGTGGGAGACGGAAAGTTTTGAGTTAAAAGAGGACAGATTGCTGAGGAGGCATATTGAGCAACCTCGGTAATCAAAGGTGAAATATCCTTGCCCGAGGGACAATGAGGACCTGCTGATTAACGTGGATTCCGAACCATCATCATGCATTTAATCATCATTCATCATGTTTACTTGCCTTCTCACAATTTAGCACATATGCTCCTCATACAGAAGCGGGAAGACCACCTAATCTCTGTTCCCTTATTCTCTTCATCTTTCCTTTATGTGTTTATTGTAGCATTCATGTTGTTTTGAGTTATCTTAGCTCTGAGCTTCGTTTATGTATTGTTATGTTACTTGTTTTTACTTTCCTTACTTTGTTTCACTTTTCTTGTTGTTATCACTTTTTCAATTTAGTTTCACTTTGTTTACTTGTTTTTACTATGAACTTCCACTTCACTATCATTTTTGTTAAACTTTTTAATACTATAGTTCAATTATTACACTTTTAGTTTACTATGTTCTTTTTATTTCTGTTTTACTCTTAACTCTCATTTCACTATCATTTGTGTTAAACTTTTTAATATAATTCACTTATTACACTTTTAGTTCATTTTGTTCACATTATTTTTGTTTACACTTTTGTTTAAATTCCGTTGTCTATTTAGGGTATCAGTGTGGTGTCTTGGTTGGTTATTTCGTTGGTTGGGTTTGTATATAGTCGGGTAAATATCTTTATCGTTATGCTTGTTCCTTCTCTCTTTATAAATTTCTAATTAAGTAAACATGGGAACCTCCTCGATTCTCAGCTGTTGTCTGCCGCTGGAAAATCGAGTGTTAAAGGGGACTCCAACTCTGGTGTTCGTGTACTCTGCAAATATCGGAGTTAGATCGTCTATCTTCCTCCATATTTTCTCCTCTCTGTTACTGATGTTGATATTGAGCGTTTCTAATCTTGCTTCTTGGTGTAGATCCTGTGTGTTGGTAATTAGGTAGAGAGCTTTATTTTGTATTCTCTGGAGTTTTAATTTTTGTTGTCCTTGTTTGACCGTTGATAGGGGGTTGGCGGGTATAGTAGTACCTTTCTTCCTAGTGCAAGATAGATTTTTCTTTTAATTTTTATGCCTAACCCTCTTAGATTGTACAGTATGGCTAGGTCGTACGTTGAGTCAAACGAAGAGATTTGGAGAAACTTCGATTAATTTTAAGTAAATAAACAATTTCTTAACTTAATTATTTTTAAAAACTACTATAGTTATAAAAATATAATTTGCAAACAATTTTTTTCCAAGAAAAAACAGAAAAAAACGCAATTTACTAAAATAATATTACAAATATATAATTAATTTTGTGAATACTAGAGTATAGGTTGGCTGATTAAACTATCCCATTTTAGTTAAAAGTGAGCAAATTAATAGAAATATATTATATATTGAGGCGCATTTAAGACCTAGCATGCCACTTGAAGAAAATATGTTTTAAGGGTTATATTACGTTAGAGTAGATGGTATGACAAAGAAAAGGAAAGACAAATTGTGTTGAAAAGAGAGAAATGTTTACGTACGTGGCAAATGAGAAAGAAGCGCCCTTTTAAGCTGGGTATGAGCGCAGGTTTCTCATCTGCCGGATGGCCGAGTGGTCCACGACTTTCCCCAAGGCGGGGTTAATTAGTTCGCATCTCAACACAAGCTACTTACACCTTTTCCTAGTGGCCATTTTCTTTCTTACACCTCTCCTTTTTCGGTCTTGCCTTAAACACTCTGACAAGCGCTTTCATGCATTTGCAATACATTTTTCTTAAGTCGCAAAAAGGATGAAGTTCTCGAAAGGTTCTTTATTCCCAGCACAAATAAAATTTCTTTCTGGCGCTGGATTATTTTCTTGAAAACCTGTTCACCCCCCATCTCGCCCACTCACGAGAATTGCAGACTCTGATAAAGCTCGGCTCTAAAGTATTTCTTAATGTCGAAATTACGATATTTATGCGCACAGTACAATTATTTGAGCATATCTCTGATGTGGTCAGAAAATGAGACCTCCGTTATGGAAGTATAAGGTTTCTAACGTGAAATGAATTTAGACTGGACAGAGGTCAACTACTGGTCTAACTAACCTCTTATTGTATTATGAGCGTCATGCCGAATGCAAATATGCTTTACGGCATATCGGCTTCATATTATTATAACTCGTTTTTTTATTTATCTCAATTTGTGAATGTAAATTAGGAAGGGGATAGATAAATTACCCTCGTCTTACCTGATCATTTTTCCGTGCCATTTCGATGCTCTGTAAGATGACCCTGGCGTACCTGAGCTGCCAATGAGTGGTGCCACAACCGCGCTTCAATTTGGCCCAATTATTCCGATGGGCATCAGTGGTGGCCGAAAAGGGCTATCTTGGGTATCACTCTTAGGGGGCAGGACTTGGGTTTAGTGCTATAATTGTGGGCGCAAGGTTACTCTAATCGTGTGTAAATCTCTACCTAATGTTAATAACACGCTTTAAGTGATTTTTTTTCTTTATTTTGTGGATAAAAAGCGGAATTCGATTTATAAACACAGCTATGCAATCTCACTCACAAACGCTTACACACCGTATGCATAAAGCTGAGGTAAAGTAAAATAGATTCTCTTTATAGTCTTAATTTTCTGAGTCATCTTGGGGTCTGCCCTAAATATTGGTGTCGGTAAAAATGGTAACTAAACCTCCTTATTTGGTATCGGGTAAAATCAAGTGCGTATGACCTTTTAAACTGATTTAATGCATATTTTTTACACCATTTTGTAGTGATTGTGGTGTCAAAAACAGGCAAAATTAGTGCCTAGGCATTTTAGGAAAGATGGGGCATGCAATGGGTTTCACATCTGATCTAATCTGCGATTCTAACATTTAACTCGTTGCTTCTTTTTCTCTTAAAGTGCCTCCAGTTGACTTTTTAGTGAATTCATTTCTCAAATTCCAAACACCCCCACCAGCACTGGTTAAAAATCCCATCTACACCAAATAAATACTTTACTACGGCTAAAGGAGTAAACCCAGAGCCATACAGGGGTACACTGTATCTCAATCCACCACAGGGATTCTTGTGAGTAAATTGAACCCATACTGCCCATGTTGCACAATATGTTCTACTTGTAATTAAAATTACCACGAATGTGGGAAGATTAAAGGTCCCTGAACTACTCTAGTCTATAAATAATAATGATAGTTATTATATTTATTATTATTATATCTTTTGATCTCTGTCTCACTCTATGTAGTTATTGTAGTATTCTGAGTTTTGGGCATTGTGAAATCGCGAAAGGCAGTGTACAGAAACATGCAAGAAGTATACACCCAGTTTTATGATAAAATGTTTTTATTCAGATTTATTTTCATTATAATGACTAGTATTTGTCTCAATTTGCTCAAAGTTTAATATTTTAATTAGTAAACAAACGTGGAAAACAAATTTCAGATTTTCAAAGTGGAAAGATTGTTGGTCAAACTCATGGTGGACTCTCCCAGACATAACTGGAAATCGTAGAATATTCCTCTCTTCCGCAAGCATAATTATGTTTCGATTTAAAGAAGGAGCTAAAACATCACCAGAGTCATGGTCTGGTTGTCCTTGGTCTTCTGAAAGCTGCCTTTGTGCTGATAGAAGATCCATGAAAAAAACCCTTTGTTAAAAGCTTCTGAAGTGGCGGAAAGATTCCGAATTGACCGAAAATAGCAATGAAGTAGTTGCACTCTGTTAGACTTCATGTAAGTTTAGCCAAGGTGAATTCTTTCGTAACTATAACCAATATCAGTGGCCCGAAGAAATGAGACTTTGGAATTTTGGCACAGCCTAATTTTTTCTTACAAATCAAGGTTTGCTCAGTTTTCAGAATGTGGATGGGTATGTCTGAGCTTCTCTGTTATGGTTTGGAGGGTAATTTGGTATGATGGAAGGACAGAGTTGGTTAAGTGAGCTAGGAAAATTAACTCGGAAAAATAATTTTCTTTCTTAAATAGGGACTTCTACCAGGGTTTCCAAATTGCCCAATAAAAATGAAATTTTTTTATTCCTGAAATATGGGACGACGCTACCTGACAATCCCCTGTCATGAATGAACCCAGTAGAATATTTGTGGCAAATATTGGGCAAGACTCTACCGTTAAAGTTCCCCAAAATAGGAATACAGTCATAATTGCTGAATGTCAGACGCCAAACATGGTCGAAAATAATACAAGGTGTAATCTCAGAACAGATTAAATATATACAAAGAAGATTAGCAGCTGTAAAAGTATCTAAAGAGAAGTCCGCAAAGTATTAATAATGTACTTCCATTGTTAAAACTATATTTCATTCCTTACCTTTACAAATAGAGGCAAAAAGTAAATAACTTTTTGCATCTATCTGTATTGGCTTTAAATTGAAAAGGATATCAATGTCAAGAGAAAGACAAAAAAAACGAAAACTCTTGCTACCTTGCCAGGATAGAAAGCCCGTTTGTAAAATAACCGAGAAGAACTCTACGTAAGGTGATTAATTAAACAAAAGTTCTTAAATATTCAGCACTAATATTTTGGCCCACAAGACAAAATTTCATCTGCCTTTCCGTCTGTAAATCTCTAGTTCTTCTTATCTCCCGCTCATATAATCATAGGTTCATCCAAATAAGTCCATGCATTCTCCCGAAACCATAAAAAAAAAAATTAAAATGGTATTTGGGATTTGGTTGAGGCATCAGAGGCCAATATGTTTAGAGTCGCGTCCGCGTACTAAAAGGAATTAATTCTTCGTTAGAAGCACAAACGTAGATCTCACGCGAAAAATCTTCTGAAAGTTTAAATAGAGACGGGTAGACGAGCTGGTCTTCGAAGTACGAACTACTCGCAAACAAACCTCTAACTCCCGTGACCTTTGAACCGGGCAAACCATTCAAAATAACCCTTTGACCCTCCCGAAATGGCTTTCTTTCCCGTCCAGACTGACAATTATTTCTTTCCCCATTGGCTAGCGCCCGTAACCAAAACAAGTAGGCTCCAATGGTTCAATAAGAGGTACACTTGTACATGCTAAAAGGCACTTCTGAACATGAAGTCAAAGCCTTGAACGGTAAATACATAAAAGGATTGTAGTTTTAACTAGTGTGTTGCCCGTATTTTAGGATTATTGATATTATTATTAATATCAATATTATTAATAAACCGACGAATGTGTTAAATACATGATTATTTATGTTAATTTTTATTAAAGAAACTTTAGTGAACTTCCTGAAGGTTGTCCACTGAGATTTTCCTTATTATTGTGAGATAAGAATTAATTAGAATGATTAAGATTTATTAACCTATAGGCAATAATACAAGTTTTCTCTTCGCATTAACTATTAAGTAATCAACTGAAAAGAGGTAAAAAAAATCTCTAGGATTGATTGCAACTTTTGGAGTACGATTTAAATCGATTAATTATGGGTTCTTTTTATCTATTTATCCACTGGACTTAAAATATTCCTTTTAGGTCAATACGTTTCTTCATATTCCAACGCCGCGAAAAAGATTGCAAAATAACGCTCAAACATTTTATATCCTAAAAGATAACAAAAAATAGACACTCTTTAAAAGGCGCTATCATAGTGCTCTGAAATTCTTCCAATTTTCAATTCGAGATCGGACGAACGATAAATAATGCCTTTGGTGGTTTCGTTGTAATCCCTTAGTCTGGTTTTGGCATAAGGTAAAAAATAGGGCGGATTTATAAGTTTTAGCCTCCCATGCCCCTAAAAGGTAGTTCCAACGACAATGTAGGCGTTCTTTTTTTAAATTTCTTTATGATAATATCGACTATTTATCTTTCCTCCCCTCTCTCTCCTAGCAGAAAAACTATTTCTAAAGAATACTCTTCATTTCCAACGAAATCCAGGGTCCAATTTACTTGGCCCCATTCTATTTCCCGACGTCAGTTATTTTGGACCAAAATTAGTTATTCAAATAAGGAAAATAGGACTACATAAATATAAATATAAAAGGCAATGGCTTTGCCACTCCCCTCTATGGGGGCGGGGGAGCTTGCGCTTTGCTACTAAGATTAAAATTTAAACTAAATTTCCCCTCTTTCAAAATATCACGTTGCTAAAATATAGTTATAGAAGAAGATATATAAAATAAATTTTCTGAACTTCACCATTTGTAATTCTTTGGGTTTTTGAAAATTTACAAAATTTCGATACTTATATTTATTTCTAAACTTGACCATTTTGTTTTTTGATATTATAAAATAATTATTAGAAATAACTTTAATAAAAAAACATAAGTCATAACCAATCTAAGATTAAATTATTATTCAAATACTATAAAAATCCCCTTCTTAAATTATAGAGTTAGTGATGATGATGATGTGATGATAATAAAGAAAAAATAAGTCAAATTAAATCTAAACTTTTAGAAAAAATATATATATTTAATTTCTGTGTATATGTTAGAAAGACTGGTAACGTTGTCAACCCATTAATGATCTGGTTGCACATACGAATTCTCTTCATACTCTACATGAATTTTCGGTAAACAAGTGGATACGCCGTTGGATTTGTGACGTCTAGGCACGATTCAAGCCCAGCGAAAGCCGACACAAAACTTTCAACTCGGTACGAGTTGGCCGCACACATCCTCACGCACATAGCTTCTCACAATAGCGCTCTTCCTTCTTTTTCCATCTTCACAGCACAACATACCCACTCTCTCTCTCCTCTGTTCGGGACCCCTGCCAAAGGGGTACTCGTACCCCTTATGGTGACAGCCTTATTCACATATCCCTGACCTGCAATGTGTCACCACATCTTGGGTAACGAAGGGTTCTACCTCCGCTGGTTGGTGTCAGAAACACAATACCCCTCCCCCTCAACAAAGACCGATCCCGTAAGGGGATCGCGTCTACGATGCAAAGGACAAATAGCGCCAACTAGCTACCATTATTTTCTATTTCATTTCCTATTTTGTCTTCGATGCGTCCATTGACCCATTTAGAATACATGTATCCCTACCAAATGGAATAAGGAAACTGCCTCGTAGTTTGCTGGGTATTTTGCCATCAACCTTTCACGGCCGATTGTTATTTCATTGGTAAGTTAGTGTTAATAGGGAATCCGAAAACCCAGTCGTTATGGCAAACTTCGTATACCCGACCCAATTCCAACTCCCATTAGAAACCAAACTCCACCGATCATTCGCTTCTCTTAATACTCAATAGGAATCTACAAATTTTGACTCGTTTTATTGAGGAAAATTCACAAATAGAATATGGCAGGTGCAGACTTGAAGAATAATAAGGATAAAACTTTCTCCATAAATTATTGATATTCCTACACAATAAAATATTTTTCACTATATTCCAGCGTTTATTGCAGCATAACGCAATTTGGGCACAGTAAGTGGAATGAATTTCTCGACAGAGCTACAAAATACCTTGCAATCAATAAGTATTCATACAGTTTACAATTAGATAAATAATAGTCGTTAGTAAAACCTTTTTTAGGTTAACTATTATATTATTTATTAGGTTCAAACAAGCATCGGATCAAATTTTGCGAGACTCGCCTCTGCAAACCTTCTTCAATTCATCGATGTTTTGGGGTCTTTCATTATTATCACGGCCCTTCAGTGCATGGTATAATTTTTGATTGAGTTGAGGCATGGCGACTATGATAATTCCAAAACGTCTATTTTGCCTACCTTCAACCAAAAATAAAACAATTTCCTTGTTTGTTTGCAAGTCAATATTTTGTCGAAATACGTATTTTCTTCCTAGGTCAAGTTTGTAAGCATCAGTCTTCAGATAATCTTTGAGAATCTTTCTTTAGTATTCTTTATTCTTCATTACGTTGAATGATAACGTGTACTGACGCTTGTTACAGAGATACTACTCTAAAACATGATAGACCTGCCTCCACATTTTACTGTGATAAGTGATTTTGGAAGACCAGCCTCACCAATTTTAAACTAAACATGCCCGACATCCTTTGGGTAGAACAACTCAATCCTCGTTTCATCTGACCATACCTATCACATTGCTCGAAAAATTGAAATCTTTACCCTAAATTGTCCTTAATGTAATTCAGACGAGCTTTCAAAGGAATGTTAATCAATAGAGGTGTCTTTCTTGGACGACGTCCATGCATTTTTGCTCTACGCAACATATTGGACACTGTGTTCAGACGAACATCGAAGCCTTCATCTCATGAATGATCGTTCCTCTCCCTCCTATTCACCCTTGGATTATTTTAACAGATCTAGGAATCCTCCGAACCACGAGGAATGGAATCTTTTGAGGATAACCCGAACAAAAGAGATTTACTCGTACAGTTGTCTCCGATTCCTTAAACTTTCTTATTACTGTAGACAGAGATATTAACTTCTTCAGAAAACTTTTTGTAGCTTATCTTTGATTTAAATTTGTAATTATTCTTGATTTGCTGTTGAAATACTTTTCTTCTATCATCTACTTGAGAGTAATTAAGAAATTCCTGTTCTTTTGCCATGATGATTGCTTTTAGACTATTCCTGACTATTTCATATTATAAATAGAAAGTCATAAAAACTACTTTTGTTATTTTGAAACTATACATATCATATTTTCCTTCAACCAAATAAATGGAAATGGAGAATAGAAGAAACTACAAGTGGTACAAGCTTCTTTATTACTGACGTTTCGTTTTCCTAAAACTTTTGAATGTAAAATATATCGTGTGAAAACGTTTTGGATGGAAAATTACATAAAAAGTCTTATTACTCCTTTATTTGTTTACCAAATTTGTTGAGATTTTGCAGGTGTCTAATAACATATTCTTATGAATACCTTGAAATCTTTTTACCTTGCGAAAGACGGTTCATGCACTATGGTGAAAGACTGCAGTATTAGCTAATGTTATGAATACTTTCTGGAGCTGTTGTTGGTGCCCTCCCCCACACACACACCACATCTCAGCCACAAATATCGGAAAAACTTTAAAAAGTTAGGTTGTCAAACCTGAATAGATGACAAAATTCAAATAGGGCCAAAGATTCAAATTCAATGATAAAGAATTTCTCTCCAATTAAAAATCGCATACAAGAAGGAAATTTATGATCGTTAGAAAAGTTTAAACAGATTTAATAAATTTGCCCATTTAATAAATCGGTGAAATTAGCTTGAACTTAATAAATTAATTATTTGAGATAATTAATAAGGAGAATAGTGAGGAGTATTTTAAGACATCATCATGGCACCACTCACGGCCTAGTCTAGCTTGTACTGGGGTTCTATCTTCGATGTGTCTTCATGTAGCTTATCAGCCCGATTCTAGCGCCACAGATTTGATCACATTCGCGACGCGCATTAACAGGTGAGTGAGGTTGGCGCGAACGATCTCGCTGGGCTAATCTAGCAGCTCTGCGGACTTCCAGGCGTTGCCTTCTATTCGCTTTAAACGTTTCAACTCCGCTCGTCAGCATCTGCCGTCTCCATGCTTTACTGCCAGAGCTTCTGCTTCACACGTTTTGTAATCTATCCGACATACTTTTTAGCTATCTTTGAGAGAGTCTTTTTAACTTTTCCTTTGTTTACCTTTTCTTTTATCTGCAAAATATCGCACCGAACAAAATGGTAATTATATCCTGCAAGTTTTCATCTCAATACTCATACTTTTTCCTGAAATAATAATATTAATAATTACAACTATAATAATAATTACATATTTTGTAATTAATTTCTTTAAACATGGTCAGGTACTAGTTGTCTTTAGACTCGTGTGCCATTTGTTAGCTTTCACACCTAATATGTATGCCATGTTGTATTTTCTGGCACAAAAATAATTTTAATTTGGCTGTCTACTATAATAAAAATGTTAATTTATCAACATGTTTGTTACGCCTAAACTCTAAAGCAGGAGAAGTATAAAATATTGAGACAATTATAAACATGAAACGATTATATCACGAGATAATGTGATTACGAAAGGAGAGTTTCTGTTTCAAAGTTTGTGACTCTCTAGGTTGTCAAAATGTATATTTTTAGTGAATTACTCGAATTCCCCATATTAATTATCTAATAATTAGGAGTAAGTAATTACAAAGGTATAAGTTAACATATTATACATTCGCTCTATAGTATATTAAACGAAAACTTGTTCCAGATAGCTGTGGGTAGGAAACAAGCCAAAATTACCAAGGACGAAATATATACCAACACTGCAATTAATACCCAGAATTCTTTGGCTATTTTGACGAATTTATTAGATTAAAGAGTAAAAAGAAAGCCAATAATGGTGTCAGGTTTTGAATGTTTTTAACAGAAATTCGTAGTGTTATAATATGTTTACGTGAGAATATGATAGATATGAATAGTCTGAGGGGTGCATTAACCTTTGAGAGGGCACGCAGCTCTAATAAACAGATGTACTTTCCATAACAAAAGCTTTCCCTCTACGAGGGTATAATTTGATGATATGATTTTGTAGTTTATTTATGTAGAAATGTAGCTAAGTTCTGTAGTCTCTACAGCCGCCTTACAAGTAAGACCGATGGCAGTTGACCGGCAGAAAATGGCTCTAAATGACGAAGTATTAGATAAAAATTAACAACTACGTCTATTTATCACCAACCAGGAAGAAAATAAGTCCGTTCCTAAGAACACACATGTCCTCATTCATATATTTCCACATACACATTCCCACAAATGTGGCCATACCCCAGTCGGACGCACATACTTCGAAAGGTCAACTAGTAAGTGTACATCACTGCACTATATATTCGACTACCATCATATTTTTAATTCATGTAAATTATTATATTGGCTATTTAAAAATCGCGCATAAATTATTTGTTTTTCTTCCTATTAACATTTGTGGTATTAAAGAACCTCAATTTAAAGAAGGGATTGGACAGTAATCAAGCCTGTAAAGGAGGGTGACCATTTCATAAATCTTTCCTTCCTTTTGTTGGCAGTTTTAATTTTGAGTGCGCACAAATTCTTGGCCAGAGCTTCGCCCGCGTGGTGCATAAATTCACAATCCCGTTAGTTAAAATTGGAGCAATGCATGTTGTAAACGAAGTTCAAATTATAGGGTACAGGGTGGTGTAAAAGGTGCAACTCTAACGTAAGGTTTGCCCAAATATGAGTGCATGTTGATTCTGGAAGTTCCGCCTCGAGAATATTAAGGGATGTCTTATGATTGGTTTAACCATGTAAAAATGTAAAAAAGTAAACTGATTTGAAATAACTTTGTATATTCCATAATTTCATTGTATTCTGTTATCACCAGGATTCTTTTTTTGCTGTAGATCTCTCGTGGGATTACGTCTTCTCATACTGCTCTGAAAGGAAAGAAATTATTTTGGTCAAATCTTGTTCCATTGTATCTCAGGACAAATGAAGGAGATAGGTGTCTTACTGTTTTCCATTTGGGTTAATGAGAAGACTTCTGGGATCAGAAAATATGATCTTGTCAACTAGTCCTGTATCTATCTCTTTATATTTCCCTATCTTTCTCTTAGTCTATCTCTCTTTCTCTATCTTAGTCTCTTTAGTTTCTCCTAGTCAATCTTGTTCTATATCGCTTTATATCTATAGCCCAATATCTCTCTCTCTCTCTCTCTCTCTCTCTCTCTCTCTCTCTCTCTCTATATATATATATATATATATATATATATATATATATATATATATATATATATATATATATATATATATGTAATACTTGTAATTAATTTGTTCCATGGGAATCTGATATGTAGTAGGAATATGAAGACCCAGGTGATTACACTAATCATTTATTGGCCGGACGTTTCGGACCTTCACTAGGACCAGCTTCAGCGATTGTATCGAGTATTGAGAAGGGAAAGGAATATTAACGATAACAGTTATTAGAATGCATTATATAATGGCTAAAAAAGCGGATGAAGACAAGTTAAAATAATAAAATTGACAATTATTGAGATTAAAGTAAAAACACAAATAACAATAACAATATGTAGAATTAATTAATACTATCCAGTATAATTTTAAAAAATGAACCTGAAGCCTCTTCCATCAGGAAACACTGAGTATCAGCATCATCCTCTCAATTCTGATTCATTTACCATATTATCTTGAGCCTTATCTTCTCTCGATTTGAAATCGATTTGAAAATTTTAGAGTCACTGTACATCAATAAAATAAATTCAAACCTAAATAATTACTCCTCCTTAATTAAACTATTCACTATATAACCGACCAACACTTCAATAGATTAACTAACCAACCGAACAAATCTCGTTAGTAGTTTTTATATCTTTAGTTAGTTGATTTCTCAACTCCCACGATAAAGGTTAGTCCCTCTGTTTAATTCATTCTAATTTGTTTTGGTTTTTTTTTTATTTAATATAATAGGTTATTTTATTGTTTACTCCAGTTACCTTCAATATTCAATTCAGTTTATGTTATAACTTCACTTCTTTCTATTATTTTTTAAAATTATACTGGATAGTATTCATTAATTCTACATATTGTTATTATTATTTGTGTTTTTACTTTAATCTCAATAATTGTCAATTTTATTATTTTAACTTGGCTTCTTCCGCTTTTTAAACATTATTTAATGCATTCTTTTAACTTTTTTCGTTAATATTACTTCCCCTTCTGATTAGTAGACACAGTCGCTAAAGATGATCCTAGTGAAGGTCCGAAACGTCCGGCCAATAAATGATTAGTGTAATCACCTGGTTCATCATATTCCTACTATATATATATATATATATATATATATATATATATATATATATATATAATTTGAAGGATAAACGAAAGGACGTATAAGGGTGAACTTTTCACCCATCTTCGGGTACTGGAAATACAATGTGGAAAATAATTTAAGTTAAGAACCAAAGAGATAATCAAAATGACGAATTTATGGAACGTATTTAATGTTAATTAAGGAGGGGGATAGCGATAAATTTACAGTTAATTGATAATTTCTGGATTATTATGTTATGAGATAAAAATTAACGATTGGGGAAACACAAGAAACACATCAGGATAAACCAACCTTAAACAATCAGCCGTTAGAGGATAACTGGGGACAAAGGGCGAGGAGCGTAAGAAGAAAGAGAAGGTTAGGAGGTTGGTAATATATTTGTTTAGAGTAGAAGTAGTGGGTGAGAAGAGGAATCGGAATTTAAGGAAGGAGAAAGGTATTTAATATACATGGATTCAAGAATCCTTAGTGATATGACATCAAGGGTGGTTTTCAAGATTTTAAATTCGTCCGTTTTGATTTCGGTTTTACAATTAATAGAGTGAAGCCGAACAGGTGAGAATTCTTTCGTAAAGAGAAGCTTTACTGTCCTGTGGCTAACACCCAAATGTGAACAGAACCTCCCCCTCAGCGAGCGCACCGTACTACCAATGTATCTCCCCAGTTTACAATTAAGGCAAGTAAACTTATAAACAACGGAGCACTTCGCTTCAGGCGGGATTCTGTCCTTACAATTAAAGTATAATCCTATGTAGGGTCTATTTTTGAAAATCAACTTAAAGTCGGTATGGAAAAAAAATCTATTTAATAGAGATGTAATTTCTTTTGAAAATGTTTTGTTTAAAAAACCTAGATCCGGAAAGATTATGTAACGGATATCTTTGCAAGAAGTAGGGAATTTAAATTTGGGATGGAAAATATTGTTTAAAAATTCGGCCTTAATTTTTTCAGTCAGAGACACAGGAAAGCCGTTTTGTTGGAAAAAAATAGTCAGAAATACGACTTCTCGGTGAAATCCAGAGTAGGATGAACAAATATTAAAATCCCGGAATATTAGTGTTTTGATGGTGCTTATTTTGAAAGAAAGGTCACAAAAACTGAAAAAGTTTTGGCCTTGACCAGTAAAGGTTGGCTTACGAGAAACCTTTGTTTCAAATCCAGTTGGGACACGGGAAATTTGGATATCCAAAAAATGAGATGGAGGAATTGAGCTCCTTTTCGCATGTAAATTTAATATTAGAATGTATATGATTGGCATATTGTAAGAATTTATCGCAGAACTCCTCTTTATTGAACAGAATGTATGTATCATCGACAAAGCGGCAGGAAAGTAAGGGTTCAATGCTTCCAAGTTCCAGGCTGAATAGTTGTTCCTCGAACCAGGACATGAAGATATCTGCGAAGACAGGGCCTAAAGGACTGCCCATGCCCACTCCATCTATTTAGCAGTAGGTTTAGTTGTTAAAAGTGAATTAATTGTCCTTAACGGCTAGTTTAAGCGTTTCTTTTAATAGTGGAGGGGTAAATCCATGCAAATTGGAGTTAAGGGGAAATGCACGTCGGACAATTATGTCAATGGTTTGGTCAAGAGGAACATTAGTAAAGAGAGATGAAACTTCGAAACTACTCATAAAAGAGGGATAATGGAGCTGAAAATTTTGTAATTATTTAACACAGGTGAAGCTATTTTGAATTTTAAACTGGTTTGAGGAAAGAGGGGTTATTAACGCAGCCAAGAATTTAGCTAAGTTATAAGAGGGGAGATTATAAGATGCTTAAATGGGGCGAAGGGGGATACCCTCCTTGTGACATTTGGGAAGTCCGTATAGGGAGCCTAGGTAGGAAGCTGAAACGTGCAGGCGGTTGAAAATAAATGAATCCAAAATATTAAGGTTTTTTAACTTGAGCAACAGGCGGTTTATTGTCTTCTAACTTGATGTAACAAGAAAATGAAATGAATTTCCCTTTATATGTCCTTTCGTTAATCCTTTAATGGTTTTCCGCTCCTAAAATTTCATCTATTGATTGCTCTATACTCTATTGGGATCTCCATCTTCCTTGTTTCTTCTTCGGGCCAAGCGTTTCTAGTTTGTCCCATATTCGGACCTCTCTTTTATCTAGGGCTACATTTACTGTTTCCATCTCTTTTTTATGGTGCAGATCTAATCTGTCTGCCTCTTGCGCTCTCTCCTTCTTGTATTTGTAATTAATAGTCGCCGCTGTTCTGTACTCTCTGTAATTTCACGTTGTTGTTTTTAGTTAGATTGTTGAGTGGAATTGCGGGATATAATAATACAGATTTACACATAAGGTTGTATACTTTGATTTTATTTTTTTGTATTTAGGTTTTAACTAGTAAACTTTTTTAAATTGGCGTTTGCAAGTCTGATTCTTCGGTGGTGTGTTTTAGGTACCCGTTTGACGTTATCTTTAGTCCAAGGTCTTTGCCTTTCTTTTGGTATCTGTACCTTTCTTCGTTAATCGTTACTTGTGATGTATTTATTCGTACTATAGGAATAATGGTAAACTTATTTGCGTTTGTCCTTATCTTCCATTTTTTTTCAAAATTATTTATGTTCTCGATTTCTGCAGGAGTGATTCTGGGTTGCCGTTGGTCGGTGCTTGTATGGACTATTAACGATTATCGAGATTTCGTCTGCGAATTGAACGTATTTGGTGGTATCATAGATTGAATTTGGAAAGTCACTTGTATATATGTTATATAACGTCGGACTGAGACATCCTCCTTGGGGAATGGCTTGATTGATTTCAAAATCAGGTCCTCGATATCCTTCCCTGCTGATGAATGCTGTGCGGTCTGTGAATTAGTCACATATGCATTATGTTAGGATAGGTGTAAGTCCTAATCTCTTGATCTTTTAGTTTAGGCCTATTCTTCAGACCTTATCAACAGCCTTCTGCACATCCCTCAAAACCAGATCTGTGTATTTTCTGTCATGTTTGGCTTTGACTAGGAATTAGATCATTGTCTTCTAGGTGTTTGCTCAATCTCCTGCCGATCAATTTTTTAAGTAGTTTGGCCATTGTTTCTAGAAGAGTTATCGGCCTGAGGTTTCCTGGTTGGTTAGGGGGTTTGCCTGGTTTGGGCAAAAATACTATTTTGCCTTTTTCCAGGGCGTCATGAAAATACTCGGCGCTTATTGCCGCATT
Organism: Ceratothoa steindachneri; assembly: GCA_963969495.1. Taxonomy (NCBI): domain Eukaryota; kingdom Metazoa; phylum Arthropoda; class Malacostraca; order Isopoda; family Cymothoidae; genus Ceratothoa; species Ceratothoa steindachneri. The sequence continues at coordinate 214,229,162 of OZ018322.1, forward strand.
GAAATTTCTACTATTTTAGCAAGAAATACATCTGGCGCTCTTACCAGATTTTCGCGGGATATCCCTGTGTCTCCAGCAGCTCTTTGCTTGGTTTTGTTTAGAGTACTTTTAAATTCCTCGAGTGTTATTACGTCTAACCCTTGTTCCATCATTACCTTATTAGAAGCAGAGTGAATAGATGTTACTTCTTCTCTGTTTCTGTCCATCTCTACAAAAATTCTAAGTTCATAGTCGCGGTTAAAATCTTAGTTCTCTTCAGGTGATATGTTGAAAACGTTAGACCAGTGTCCTCTAAACGCAACCTAAATTTGTTCAGGTTCTAGCGCATCCACTCCATTGTTTTTGATGGCTATTTTTGTTATCGGCTTTCTATTTCATGTCACCATAATGATCTTTAGCCAAAGTTTTGTAGGATATATCTCGGAGTCTATCCCGTCTATTATCTGGTCCCATCTTATGCCTCTTTCTGTCATAATCGTGGTGTTCATTTACGTCCTAATGTTGAGAATGCGTTCTCTATCACTTCTTTCTGAACCAACTTGCTTTATCTTTTCTTTTAGGTTTAAATAAATATTTTCCAAATCTGTAATTGCGGTATATACTAATGATGTGGCACTGTTCTAAATTTTTTTCTGAGTATATAATTTTTGTCTGTATCTATCAACCTTTTCATTATGAATTTTAGTTACTCATAGTTGCATCGTTTAGATCTGGTTGCTGGTAATTTGCTAAGTCTTTGGCTTAATCGCGCCAGTTAGCCTTTTTAAAGCTTTTTCTGACTGAGCATTTTATTTGTACAGGGTCTGCGGACAATGTTACTACCACAATTTCGTGATCGCTGATGGTGGGTGGGCCTCTTTCTATCAAATAGTTATATTGGAATTTAGGGGAAGCTAGCACGATATCTGGTTTAGTTGCTCTTCTTAAACCGATGTACGTAGAGAATTCCGGTCCGATCCTCCCAACTATGCCTCTTGCTATTAGCAGATCTACATTTCTTCCACTGTTGTTGAAGTTGGCTGTATACCCTGAGGCTCTTGTTCAGGCATTTGGGTCTCCTAACTATAATACTCTGTCATTTTGTCTAAATATTTACAAGAAGTTATGTATAGGCACATAACCTCTTCTTGGGGGTTGGTAACCTGCCATAATTATTATATCTCCTGTTCTAGTCTTTACTTTGATGGCTAAGTAGACCTCATCTCGTAAATTTTATATCATTTCGGACGGCTATCGCTACTCCTTCGTAGATTATATCTTCTGTTGTCTTGTAGATTGTTGTATAATTAAATATTTTAATGGGGTTTATTTCCGGATTAATGTTTATTTCATTTAGTAAGATGATCTCAGGGTCAAGTTTGAATTATGAGTTACAATGCAAGGCCTGTTTGGTTTCCCAACCTGACACATTGTGAGTTACTATTTTAAGCTTTCTTTTCCTTTCCATTTTGTATCTTATTGTTCCAGTGAAGATCTTATCTCAGCTTTCTTTAGCTCTCTTTCGCAGGGGGAGTTTTTTCAAAGGCTTCTTTACTTTTTAAATTCCTTTTTGTTTAAGTTAAAGCATATCTCTCACAGCATTATTATTCCTCCGGTCATTAGACATTTGTGGACTTCGTATCTGAATACGGGCCTTCGAATTCGTACCTTAAATGCCCTTTTTGAATTCCTATGATGAGTTTCTTATTGTTTCCTATGGGTATGGCTCTATCTTCAGGGGCGTATATTCTCAGATTAATGCGCTTTTTTCCTTATTTTCTTTCTGGGTTTGGTGGTGGGAATCCTCGTTTCCTACTTCTTCTATTGCTTTTCTTTTCTGTTGAGTTCGGAGCAGCCTTCCTTGGCTACAAATAATTCCAATTCTATTCCCTCTTCCTCTTCCTATACTTACTTGTTTCTAAGTCTGAGATCTCTTTGTAACCCTGGGCTGATGCTAGTTAATTGGATGGAGGGCTCATTTTCACCTTCCTTTGTTTGGGTTTCTGGTGTTGGCGTAGTGTATTTGATGTTTAATACGTCAGCCGATGGTGGGTTCTTCGGGAACCACATAGGTTCCAACCAGTTATTACTTAGCATTTTGTTAAGTTCCTTGGAATAGGTTTGAGGGTTGGCAACATTCATTACGTGAGTATGTAGTATGCACGCCAGTATGTTTAAAGATTTTTCCTGTTTGAGCTCTATTATAATTTTTGGCTGGTGCTACTTGTTCCGCTGTTGCCTTAGCAACTTTATTATATGTTTAGTTTTTCTTCTCCTCCTCAAGCCTTATCTTCTCTCTCCTTTTCTTCTAGATAATATCTCTCTTAATGGGACAAGCCATCATTATCGTGTGATGGCTTCCCGCCACAATTCGTGCACTTCTTTTCTTGGCTTCTACAATCTTTCCATGTGTGTAGAGTTGAGCTGCATTCTGAGCATTTTGTTTCTCTTTTTGGGGGGCAGTCCCTAGAAGTAGGCTGATCTAAAGCGAACCAGCAGAAACAAGTGAGAACATTTATGAGCGCATCAATTTGGATTTGGTCCTGGGTTATCTTTAGGTTAAATGCTAACAGGCCTTACGTGCCATGATTGTTTCTCTTAACAAAACTTTAAAACATGGGTGTACTCTTCATTGTTAGTTTTGTTCCTGAATTTCACAACTTCCTTGACTTTAGCCCATTCTTGTCTTTTTTCGATCTCTTCTTTTATTTCCGTGGCCGTATGCTCCTCTATCCTTGGATCTATCTGTCGTCAGCATATGGCCGTTTGGGCCTCCACTTGGTGAGGGACTTTAGCTTCTAGTCTGATTTTCTGGAAGCTTGATGTGGCTTTCTCACTGAGTAAGCTATCCATATTATTTTCCGTTTGACTAGTGGCCACATAGCTAGTTGAGTATTCTAAGAGTCGGATTAGTACTATTCCTAGTTCTTCATATATTACGTTGAATAAAAGAATGCGCTCCAGTTTTTGTGCTCCTTTTATGGTCCGTAAATGGAACCTTTTCGTTCATTTCATTATTCTAATCAAGCTTCTTTCTTTTCTTCATTTAGCGTTCTAAGGTGAAAAAGCAAGTAAACCCTACCAATCTGCCTAACACCTAGCCCTAACAGTGTTTGCTCCACTCAAATGGAGTTGCCGCTCACACTGGTACTAAACCATACCGGGCTAAGCTTCGGCCTGTGCCGAGTATGCCGCCAGGTTCAGATATGGCACCTGTCCTTAAGAGTATCGATGGAGGCTCAGCTTTCTTAACCGAAACGCCCTAAGGAGAGGTGGGATAGAGAAGAAAGAGAATATGTCGATGGTCAAGTCTTAGTAAAGTAAAGTCTTGTCAATCAGTCTCAAAATCTGTCCTTAAGAGTAACTATGGAGGCTCAGCTTCCCTAACCAACACGCCATAAGGAGACGTGAGATAGAGAAGCAAGAGGATATGTCGAGGGTAAAGTGTTAGTAAAGTAAAGTCTTGTCAATCAGTCTCAAAATCTGTCCTTAAGAGTAACTATGGAGGCTCAGCTTTCCTAACCAACACGCCATAAGGAGACGTGAGATAGAGAAGCAAGAGGATATGTCGAGGGTGAAGTGGTAGTAAAGTAAAGTCTTGTTAATCAGTCACAAAATCTTCTTTTACTGAATAAATGATGCATTGAGTTTCAATCAGCAATGAGGTTTAAGTCGCTCTCCGAAAATCTTCGTTAGAAAATTTAACAACGTCTGCTATAAAAATGCTATAATGTCAAAATATGCCATACCTATAACTTTACCAAATTGACCAATCAGCTTCAAGACATATGCACTGCAATAAATGTCCAATCAGTGAGTACGCGCGCCTTCTCGAGGCCTACGATCCGCCCAACTTAGAGGTCGCAATTCTCAAGGAGATTGACGAGGCACTTGATGACCGCAATAACCATCCCATCAACGCAGATAGGAATTGTCTTCCCTAAATCCAAGTATAAGAGCATCTCTACCTACAAATGGACCGAATAAATAAAGAAATTAAACCGTGCGCTGAAGTTATTGTATGAAATCAACATCGTGAATGCGTCAGGTCACTCAATACAGCGAAATAAAGAAGTCAAAGAAGAACTGAACCATTTGATCCTTGAACAACAATGTAGAAGATGGGAGGATGCAATCGATAGCTTCGATCATGAAACGACTCCCAGAGATATTTGGAAAAAGATCCGAAATGTCAAAGGAACGACTGGGAGGAAAAAGCAGAAGATCAAGCTACAAAAGGAAGATGGAAACATCGGAACATAAAAAGGAAGAATTGAAGAGATATTCCGAAGTTGTTTGGAAAAGATATTCAGTATAACTGGAGAGGAAAACCAAGACAATGAACTAGAGTTTGAAAGCAACATCATCGCCGAGCTTAACGAACAAATACACAAGACGCACCCTCACCACCAGGTGAATAGATAGCGCGATGGATTCGCCGAGATTACCGAATAAGAACCACTCGGCGCGCTCCGCTCATTCCAACAAAAAGCCTCAGGACAATAGAGGCTTACAAAGCTTAACTTTGATAAGGCACCAGCCAATGTCAGCGAAGGGATAAGAAGAATATATAAGGCCTGTCTGAACACGGGATAACTTTTAGATGCTTATAAAATGGCTAGGATGATTTTCTTGCCTAAGCACGAAAAGAACCTGACGTTGAAGGAGAGCTATCGGCTAATTTCACCTCCAGAATTTGGCGGGAAGCTCTTCAAGAAGATCCTCAACTGAAGCCTGGTGTCTCACATTACAAAGTCAGGTTGGGGGATAGACGTTATTTCTACACGACACAACGAAGTACAATGTACTCGGAAGGAAGATTACCTTATCCGCGTACAAGAAGCACGTCCAAAAAAGAATCACCAAGGCCAATGCTGCCATCAAGACTCTGTATAGTTTCAGGAATCTTGGTCAAAGCAATAAGAAAAAAAATGTACAATGCACTTTTAAGATCGACGCTGCTATACCTCGCTTCTGCTCTCTCGTGTGCCCCGAAGACACAAAAGAGGAAACTACAAGTGGTGCAGAATATACTTATGTACCTAATTACAGGTACACGCAGGAGAGAAAGAAGAGGCCAGGAAAAGCTGCAACGGGAGGTGAGGTTAAGTCCTATTAACATTGTAATAGAACAGTGGTTCTCAACTGGTAGTCCATGGACCACTAGTGGTCCATGATGACTTTCTGGGTGGTCCACGGGACTTCCACTATATTTAGTAAAAATTATAATTATTCGATAATATTTTCATTCCTTGATTGGCAGCTGCACTCTTCGTGTTTTATAGTTTATGCTGTTTATGACACATAGTGCTTTATTTGCGTGTATTATTACGATTTACTTTTTATCATTATTTTTTTCGTCGCTCTGCCCACAGATCTAAAGAAATAACAATGGCGGGAAGGATTGTTAAGCGCAAGTATTCAGAGGACTACATTGAATTTGGATGCACTTTTCAAGAAAAAGATGAAATGGAGTTACCACAGTGTGTTATTTGTTACAAAGTCTTGGGGAATGAGTCAATGAAGCTAGCTAAGCTTAAGCTCCCTCTCAAAAGTGTCATCCCAATTTGGTGCAAAAGAATAAAAATGATTTCGAACAGAAATCATCTCTCAAGCGGCAGTGCTTTGACGCATCAGGTGAATTCAATGAAAAGACTACCAATGCAGTGCGTGCTTGCTACATTGTTGCATACAAAGTAGCATAGGCCAAGAAGCCTTATACAATTGTTGAGCAGCTTGTGCTACCCTGTGCATGTGCAAAAGTAATGGTGAGGCTTGTTGTTGGCAAGGACGCAGCATGGAAGCTAAATTATATATCTGTATCTAATGACACCCTATCGAGATGGATAAATGAAATCTCACAAAACATCAGTAAACAAGTTGTGGATAAAATAAAGAAATCTCCACTGTTTGCAATACAGTTGGAGGAATCAACTGATGTCTTGCTCTGCACTCAGCTAATGGTGTTTGCGCAATATAAGGTTGAGGAAGACTTCAAAGAAGCAATTCTTTTTTGTAAGACTCTTGAAACCACCACGCGGGCTCAGGATGTCTTGGAAATTGTCAACAGTTTCTTAGAAGCCAACGGTCAGGATTGGGGAAATTTTGTGGGTGTTACCACTGATGGTGCACCTGTGATGCTAGGCTCAAGATCAGGCTTTCAAGCATTGGTGAAACAGCGTACTCCATTGGTAACTGGCGTTCACTGCTTCCTTCACAGACAGGCATTGGCATCAAAAACATTACCTTATCACCTGAACATCGTTTTCAAAGGACTGGTGAAGGTGGTTAATTATATCAAATCGTCAGCAGAGGAACACCAAGCGGTTCAATGTTAGGAAAACTCACAAAACATCAGTGAACAAGTTGTGGATGAAATAAAGAAATCTCCACTGTTTGCATACAGTTGGATGAATCAACTGATGTCTCGCTCTGCACTCAGCTAATGGTGTTTGCGCAATATAAGGTTAAGGAAGACTTCAAAGAAGAAATTCTTTTTTGTAAGACTCTTGAAACCACCATGCGGGCTCAGGATGTCTTAGAAATTGTCAACAGTTTCTTTGGAGCCAACGGTCTGGATTGGGGAAATTTTGTGGGTGTTACCACTGATGGTGCACCTGTGATGCTAGGCTCAAGATCAGGCTTTCAAGCATTGGTGAAACAGCGTGCTCCATTGGTAACTGGCGTTCACTGCTTCCTTCACAGACAGGCATTGGCATCAAAAACATTACCTGATCACCTGAACATCGTTTTCAAAGGACTGGTGAAGGTGGTTAATTATATCAAATCGTCAGCAATGAACACCAGGCCGTTCAGAAAATTATGTCAGGACATGGGTTCCGACTTTGAGGTGTTGCTGTTCTACACTTATGCACGGTGGTTGTCAGCAGGGAACGTGTTCAACAGAATATTTGAACTGAGAGAAGAGTTGACTTTATTTCTCCAGTCTCAAGGGAAACAGGATTTAAGAATTATGCTTACACAGTCAGAATTAGAACTTGCATACCTCACTGATATTTTTGGAATCTTGAACAAACTAAATCTTCAACTGTGAGGGAAAGGTGAAAATCTGTTCACTTACCAAGGCATCATCAAGGCTTTTCTTGAGAAATTACAACTCTGGATCACACGAGTCGAAGGTAACAATTTAATTCAGTTTCTATGTTTGGATGCCATGCTCGGAGAAAAGAAAGGCATTCAGATTCAAATTCTCGAGCATTTACGAAAGCTGCGGGATGAATTTCAGTGATACTTTCCAGAGGTGAACATAAAAACGGATGAGTTATCCTTCATCAGGAATCCATTCACAGTAAATGTTCATAGAATTTCAGAGGATCTGCAGGAGGAATTCTTGGAGCTGGAGAATAATTTGGCGTCTAAAAATGTGTACCAGCAATCAACCATGGAAAAATTTGGGTCACTAGGATTGGTAGTTACCCAAATTTGTCATTACATGCAGTCAAATGTCTTTTACCATTTGCATCAACCTACATGTGCAAGAGTGGATTTTAATGTTTGTGGCACATTAAGTCGAGACAGAAGAATCGGCTTGCAGTGGAAAGTGATATTCGTTGTGCGCTATCAAGCACCACTCCTAACATTGAAAAGCTTGTCAGTGAGAAGAGAATCCAAATGTCTTGTAACAAGGAAAAATGAGTTAATCGAATTGGAAATAAAAAATATTCGTTGTTTATTCGTACAATCTTACATTATTTCATTTTTTTTAACATTCATTTCATGGCAAAATGATACATAAACATTCATGTAATTTCAAGATATTCCTTTTGAAAGAAGTATATTTCAGATTAAAATGTTATCTGCTAATTATTTTATATAATTTTTAGAAATTCTGTTTTGAAGAAATATATTTGAAGCCAAAATGCTTGTTGTGTATGCTTCCTTTATACTTACTCAAATATGGAATGGTCCACCATATTCTTTTACTTGAGCTGGTGTTCCATGGCCTGAAACGAGTTGAGAACCACTGTAATAGAAGAACGGACAAGGAATATGCAGGAACTGGTTAATCGTGAATTGGAAAAGGATATCGTCCAAATGATTTTCCAGAACAGAGGAGGAATCAGTTGCGCCATATGTCCGAGCTTCCCTGGTCTTTTAGCTGGCGGAGCAGAAGTGACGTTCTACGCAGGAGAATAGAAAGGTTGTTCCCCTAAACCAACTAAAAAACCCAACCCCCCAAAAATGACCTAATTTTGAAACCTCAGCAATTTTTCAAGAGTTAACCGATGAAGTCTCAAAATCAACGAAGAAGACATCCACGAAAGAACACAAAAACCCGATTTACACTCACTACAAGATACACAAAAAACAAAGACACTGAGCACTACACTAAAGAGATTAATAATGTATTTATTACTACAATAGTGAATGCGCATATCAAACCTAAGAACATTAATTGTTATTTAAAGAAATATGGCTTGAACCCCATATTATATATATATATATATATATATATATATATATATATATATATATATATATATATATATATAATATTGAGGATAAATCCACGAGCAACGAGAAACGGATGTAGCATCTTTTAATTTTTCACTATGTTTCGAAAACTACAAGTTTTCATCTTTAGGCTAGAATAAGTTTACAAAGTTAATATGTATAAAGAAAACTTGAAAAGGCCAACAAGACATTGTTTTAAAGGTGACCAATTACAAAATGTCACGAGAAAGTACTACAAGTTAAATTAAATATGACTTGGCAACAGTTAAATTTGCTTTAAGACTGACTGTTGCCAAGTCATATTTAATTTAACTTGTAGTACTTTCTACTAATATTTTGTAATTGGTCACCTTTAAAATAATGTCTTGTTGGCCTTTTCAAGTTTTCTTTATACATATTAACTTTGTAAACTTATTCTAGCCTGAAGATGAAAACTTGTAGTTTTCGAAACGTAGTGAAAAATTAAAAGATGCTACATTCGTTTCTCGTTGCTCTGGGATTTATCCTCAATATTAAATGCAGGCTTCACGGCCGAGCTCCATATGGATATATATATATATATATATATATATATATATATATATATATATATATATATATATATATAAACTACCTCAAAAAGAACATAGGACCACAAAACAAAGAATACTTAAAAGTGATAAGCCTGACCATCAGGCCCCTGCATCTTTTTGCGCCCAACCACACTTCTTTCTCTTTTCTCTACTTGTCTATTTTCAGCTATCTGTTCCCACACCCTATCTCTATCCCCTACCCACACCTACTAGTACAAAAATTTAAATTCAAATTCTCATCACTAGATGACTGACTGAATTTGTATTCTTTTTTACAACGGAGAGCTGTGAGCTCTCCGTTCACTTTTCAATAAATTTAATGTTAACTTCAAGAAAGAAGTGATATATGCACCCTCTGGACTGATTAGAGATTCCTCCTGTTTCCATTAGTCGAGCTGCTTACCCTAAAGGTGTAATTTATCTTTAATTCATCCTTATTTCACACTTTGACTTCTACTTACTTCACCGACAAAAAGCAACTTATCACAACCAATGCGCCCAGAGCCACTTAAAGTAGGGTATAATAAACTCCAGAACGAAGCCGCAATGGGAGGTGCGAAGAAGAGGGTTCTTAACATCACGTGCCCAAAGTTCTGTGGAGGTGCTTTTTATCTTAGGCCTATTTAGATATGGTGGTCATAAAGCACTAAAATAAGTAGGTAAATAGGTAACCATAGGCTGCTAGGTGATAGGGAACGTTTTCACTGTCCTTCTTACAGATTTAGAGAGCAAGAAAGAAAACAAAGATAGCGTTAGGAAGAAGGAACAAATAAAAGAGCTCCTAGGCGCTCGACTATCAAAAGGATGAGAGATCATACCCCTCTAGGTAGAGGATGCAGCCTGGAATGCCTACGAGTAACTCTACGGACAATTAACCAAGATATCAAGCCGGACAAAGGAAAACTCTGCGAGACATTATTTGGACAGATAAAAGTAGGCCTCGTCCAAATTATCGACCTCCCAAAGGGTTACGTGGTAATTGCAATGCAATTAAGGAAAAAGAGTAGAAAAATTAGTGTGCCAGGAAGGAATAGAGACACTAAAGGGAATAGTACTTATGCCCCAAATCCCACCCCAGATAACTGCAAACATAAGTATCATGTGCCGGAAAGTTGACGTTTGGGTGTGCTTCCATGGTAGAGAGGAAGTGAAAGAAGAAATAGAAAATAACCATGAAGGCATAGAAATAAATGAAATAATAAAATTTGGCCACCACACACATGTCTTTAAAATTATGTGTGCAGCAACAGATATGGCATCTAAGATATTTCAACGAGGACTGCTCATGTTTAACATGAGAATTCCACCAGAGAACATGGAGCGCGAGAAACATATTAATATTCAAATGTGCTTCCGCTGATATAAGATGAAGGACCACTTGACGCGTGACTGCACTTAGAGAGATACAGTAAGTTCTGAGTGCGGACAGAAGAAGCACGAATGGAGACAGTACAAGGAAAGTACTAAAAAATGCGCGAACTCTCATGAGCCACATAGGACTATGGCAATGGTATGCTCCAAAGAAAAAGACATAATAGAACGAAAAGAAAAACCGGCGATAAACGAAGAAGAAACTAAAAGAAATGCAACTTATGCAGAAGTGGCTAAAGCCACTGTGAAGCAAATGCAGAAAGCATATAGCCACCTAACTGTGCCACAAGGGGCATCAACAGAAGTGCTCACATGCATACTCTATGCCCATGTGATGAATATTGGGAAATTGGGCACCTTCGCAATAACACTCAATACAATGCTAAGAAAAATGGAGTGAAGAAGATGTAGTTATCTGACAACCCCCCTCATCTTAAATTGTTAAAATCAACGTGGCTTTAGCATCGGTACCAACGAGCAACGAGGAACATAACACTGAAGAGAACGCAGTTTCAAACATGTCAGTGCAAATCAATGAAGGAAACAAAATTGTAAGCATGGAAGCACAGGAAATAAAACTTAAAGTATACAGCAATGAATGCTCTCCCCCTACCGAGAGGCACGAAACAGAAGGACATCAGTAAGGCAATTAGAGAAGGAAAATGCAAACGGGTATTCAAAGGAAAAACAGAAGAAGACGAGGAAGCAGTAAAAAACTCTTAATGGAAGATAAAATTCGAATCTACCCTGGCGACTGCGTTACTCTCTGCCATTCTACATTTCAAAGTATGAAGAATGTAGGTTCAAAGGCAATGAAGCAGAACCCAACAAGAGATCGACCCGCCAGAATTCCAAAGAACTCTAGACGACCAACTTTAGTAAACAATGGAACCAGAAAGGATAAGAAAGCTCAGCATTCTGCGAATCAACACTCAAGGATAGATCGGTAAAACATCGACATTAGGAAATAGCTTAAGAAAAACCGATCCAGACATAATATTAATATCAGAACACGGAGTGAATCCGCAAGAAAAAACGATCTAATTGTTCGATTACACCGTAATAAATGCGAACCCTTCATGTGAACGTCATGACGGGGCGGCCATAGCAATAAGAAGAGGGCTAAAGTTCAAAGAAGTTAATAATTTGGATGAGTCATACTTGGCCATAAAAAAATAAAACATAATTTATGCCAATAATAGTAGCCCCGAGATAGCAAGCACCAAGAAAAAATGACATTCACCTGCACAACCTATTTAAAATCTTTGGCACAGGTTTCCCTGCCATCTTTATGGGAGACCTCAATGCCAGGTGCAGTGTAAATGGATACCAATCCAGAAACAACAGATAAGCCAACTTAGAAATAATGTTGGAAAGAATCATTTTTAAGAGAATAGGGCCAGACTTTCCGACATATGTCAAAGGCAATGCAGCTACAAAACCGGACGTCGTGCTAAGTAGCTTCAATATGCTATACAACATCCACATTTAACTAGTTACTTTTGCCTGTAGCGACGATGTTGGAACACATTTGCTCATGAATCAATACCCGATGCAGGTACCGGTACCGGCGAGGAAGAATTACAAGAGCACAAACTGAGCAGGTTACAAACAAGATATTAGTAACTTCGTCCCAAAGCATCACACTGTCGCCAACTAGGGAGATAAAGATGAGGAGAACTCAAGATTAACAAAAACGATCAATAAGGCGGAAGAAAGATAAATACCGAATACAGGATAGCGTACTCTTCTACATTATCGATGCACAGAGGAAATGAAGAGAAAGAATAGACAACTAAGAGGATTACAAGACCAAATAATTCTCCATGGACCAAATAGAGAGCTTTACGCAGAATCAGAAGACGGAGAGAAAAACTGAGTCATCTCATAGAAGAACAGCAAAGCCACATATGGGATAGCCTAATAAAGGAAATAGACGAAGAAAGAAACCTAAAAGAGAATTTAAGACTAATAAATAGAGTTAAAAGCAGACCTACGAGAGAATAAATAACAATTAAGAATGAACAGGGATAAAGAATCCAAGAAGAGAGGACCACAGAAGAGCTTTTTCGTAATCGCTGGAAATCAGTGTTCTTCATAACACCAGACAAGGACGAAAAGCTCCTTCACCGACCGAGTAGACTAGGAATTTCGTTCCGTTATTTCACAAGAGAAAAATACTACATACTTGGAGTTTAACTTCCCATTTATAAAAGAGAGGATACGACAAACCCGGAAGTCTATCTTCCTATTTACGAAAGAGAATAATACAAAGTGCAAACTCCATCTACCCATTTATGAAAGAGAAATACATACCGGGAAGTCTGTCTTCCTAGTTAAAAAAGAGAACAATATATACCGCGAAGTTTGATTCCCATTTATAAGGTTCAATATGTGAACCGTTTAAAATTTTCATTCGAATATTTTCCTTGGTTTGACCTTCACAAGGTATTTAAAGGGTAGAACATCTTTGTGGCGATCAGTGAGTCAGTAAATGGTAGTAGTTTGAGTGCGAAATGTAACAGAACATAACATAATTTCACGGATGACAAAAGCCACAAGGGCCTATCAAAGGTGCATAGAACTGCTCGTCGCTTAGTCATCTCAGATTCTCAGGAAACCGATACATATGTGAGATTAGGTAATGCATTTTGATGCTCATGTTGCATCAGAGGTTTGTGAAAGTAGTTAGCATATTGGAGGCAAGTTCTGTGTAGTTCTTCACCTTCTTGTTGCTAAGAAAGTTCTTTATGAGCAGAACAAAAGCTTTCCAAGCTTCCAGTTCCAATTCGTTCATTGATTTTTCAAACTCTATATCTCTGATGAGCTAATGGAATTAAGGACCGTCAAAGATGAATTTTAACTTCCTTCTCGTCAATCCTGGAAAAGCGTAGCACAAGTTGGTGAACTAGTTGATCAAGCCAAAATTGATGTGTAGTGATGGGAAGAGTATCCAAGCTCTGTTCCTCAGAGGGTCGTTTATGACGTTCCTTGCTCTGCAAGGCACCAACTCCTCCAATACAGGTCAGTCAGTCATTCTTCGTATAATTCTGAGCTCGGTCCCTAATACCCAATATGCACAGAAAGCACGGTACTTGGTCAACTCCTACTGTTGTCTTAACAAAGAGCTTACCATCTTCAGCTCAACACAAATCTAACACTCATTTTGAATCATAACGAATTTTGTCTCCAGCACGAAATTCACCGCTTCATATTTCTTCAGTGTAGTCGAGTGATCGAGGGGTACAGAGAAAACTGTTTGAGGTTGTGCAGCATAACACATTTCAGTGATCGCGTGCTGCTCTCAATGAAGTCTCCAATCTTCGTGTTGGTACTGTGGCACTCGAGGTTTGTGTAAAAGCTGCGCAATATAGGTATAGTATACCAAGTTCTTCTAGTCAGAGAAAAAACTGAGATACTCTTAATGTCTTTTGCGGTAGAAGGTGGTGCGAGCACTGTCAGAGAGGAGTGTTTTAGTCGTGTATGACTCTATATCACAATAGGTCGGTCGATCCCCGTTTTGCTTTATTTATAATAAAATATAACTATTTGGCTGATTCTAACGAAATTTGAAACCCTTATGTTGTTCTACATTCTCTTTCGGATGATAAAATTACCAAGATTCTCCTAAGGTTAGTCTGAGAATTTATTGTTTTGGCAATAACATCATAACTATCGGCAAATTCTAACGAAATTTGAAACCCTCATGTTGATTTACATTCTCTTTCGAATGATATAATTCCCAAAGTCCTCACAAAGTTAGCCCTGAAATTATATTGTTTTGGCAATGACATCATAATTATTCAGCCAAATCTATACTAAATTTGAAACCCCGATGTTGTTTTACATCTTCATTGAATCATAGGACTTCCTTGGTCCTCCCAAGGTTAGTCCGAGAATTATTGAAGGTCTTGAAGGTCTTAAGGTCATAAATCAGAATAAGTGAAAGCACGCGACTTTTTGTCAGCAGATCTTCCTTTACTTAGATATTGATGCCAACAGTTGTTCAGAAGACTTTGACAGGCTGAAATCACGTAATAGATAATTTATGCAGCTCCTTTTGTGGAAGAGAATATACAGCAGCATCCTTAAAAAACACTTCTGCATTTTCTTCAACACTGGATGAATCTTCGTCAATAATGTCAGAAAGTTGTCCAAAGACAAGTAGTAAAATTTCATGAGAATAAGCTACCCCACGACGTGCTAATTGAAGATAAGGATATTAGAGGGTGACATTGTCGTAGAATGACTCCCGACGATACCATATATTACACTATTCGTTGAGGGAACTTCCTTAATTATCTTTAGAGTGCGTTTTACTGTCTGGCGGCCGATATTATGTATCTTCAAAATGCTTAAGAAGTGGAACTGAGCTCAAGGATAATAATATTGCTATCATTAATAAAATAGAGTTTTATTAATAATAACTATAAACAATACACAAAAACGGAAAATATTGACAAACAGAATGGAAAGGGTCGTGGAGACTCGGGCTAATCCAAGGATTTAAGGGATCAAAAAGGGTAAAACAAATATGGAGTTAAAGAGATGGGATGGTTCGATAAACCATTTAAAGCACAGGATAGAATTGACAAATAAGGGATCAATACTCAAAAGGTGACGCTTGGCTTACGTAACTTCATTAGGGTGCAGTGGAAGGTACTTGAAGGAATATTCGGTCCGCTGGCGAGTTCCAGCCGAAGGGGGGGGGATAAAAGGATCCCGACGAGGTGTCTTGGAAAGGAGAACCGTTACTCGACGAACGGCTGGAAGAACAATGGCTGTTCTACTTTGTTCTCTTCTGAACAAAGGGGGGATGAGAACCGTCTCTTGTCTACGGGCTCAAGAACAATGGCTGTTCTAATGTTGTTCTCCTTTGAACAACAGGGGGGGGGATGAGAACCGTTTCTTGGCGAAGGGCTCAAAATGAACAATGGCTGTTCTAATGTTGTTCTCCCTTGAACAACAGAGGGGGGGGAGAGAACCGTTTCTTGGCGAAGGGCTCAAAACGAACAATGGCTGTTCTAATGTTGTTCTCCCTTGAACAACAGGGGGGGATGAGAACCGTTTCTTGGCGAAGGGCTCAAAACGAACAATGGCTGTTCTAATGTTGTTCTCCTTGAACAACAGGGGGGAGGATGAGAACCGTTTCTTGGCGAAGGGCTCAAAACGAACAATGGCTGTTCTAATGCTGTTCTCCTTGAACAGCAGGGGGGAATGCCTTGGGGACTTGACGTCACTAAAGGCTCGAACCTTTGGCACTCAAGGAATATTGTCCTCCTGGACAAGTGATGGTGAATCTCGAGGCCGAGGTCCCTTGGCGCACAAAGGGAGAGAGGGTCGTGGTGATGTTTCGCGACGAAAATCTGGATCTCCAATCTGATCTTAGTGGTAAAGAGTCCATATAAATAGCCAGGACATCTCCTTGGCGTGGGGGAGAATGGAGTGAAAGCTTGGAGGGAACGCACAGCTGGGCCGGAGAAAAATGCCTTATCAGTTCATAAGCCTAACTCGATCTGGTGAGGTCGGCGAATGGGGGTGAACGGGGGGACGATAACCTCCTTGTTTAAACATTGACGTCCGGTAGCTGTTGATAAGACTCCAAGCCTCGAATCGAAGATGCACGTGGGCCTCCTCGAGGTTTTAACTAATATGGGATAGGAGTTGAATTTAACACAGATTCAACTCGTTCTATCACAGACATGGTTCTGTCTGTTGAACCTAGTCTGTCGTGGTATCTTTTTTCGAATGGCACTTTACATTGGTATTCCTCAATGCTGAGGGGTATCTCTGTTTAAATTCAGAAAACTGAGATAGGGGGTTTCTCTAGACAAGAATGGTATGCGAGTGTCTCGATACCACTGGTCTACGCTTCTAAGTGAACAAAGGAACAGCCTCGGTAAAGAAAATCGCGCTCGATTCCACTGTCTTCTTGATTCCCTGTTTTACTCAGGGAATGCTCTTCTTCTCTTGATTGCTACTCCGCTTCTCTATGCATTTCTCTAGATCAGCCTATATATACGTCGATTATGCCCTAGGGGGAGGGGAGGGCAGACGATGGCCCACCTTTCAGCCTCTCTTTCCTAGGACATAAAAATCGGAGGGAACAGTGAGCCTGTTCATAGATTTATATTCTAAGAGCTATCACACCCTCCTATGATTATAATAACGGACTACGAAATCTGCTGATTGTAATCCTTCTTTGCGAGCGACGCTTGAAGATTCTCTGGAGCAGCGGGGCAAAGTGGAGGGGATGAGGGGAAGTATCGGCCCATATGGAACGTAATACTACTAATGAATAATACGCGTCTGTTTTTCCTCGTGATATTTATTTCCCCACATGGTCAAATCAATAGCGCAGAAGTATTACTCAGTGCTATGGTTTGTCGGTTCCTTCCAAATTATCGGAATTCCAAGCTTCAGACAACTCTTATTGCCCTTGTTCCAACGACGCAGTTACTCGGTGCCTGTTTTACATACTATGTGTGGCGACCAAGCTTTACCCTGGCAACAATTTCCGTATCAAATTTACCACGGTGAGAACGCTTTTGGAAATTTGTGACGATTACTGTTAGGAACAACGGTGTATTTGCCGCAGATGTAGTAAAATCTATCGGGTTTATTTTTCCCAGAGATTCTGGCCGAATCATTTTCATTCCCCTGCAAAAGAATAATACCAGTTAGTCAAAAATTGCTGCATGTAAACTTTTTTACAATTAATTTATTTAAAGAAATTACAAAAATATTCATCGTATAAATATAAAATACCCGTTCACGGCAAAATACAAAAACATGTGGTAATAAGTTAAAAAGTTGACCTGATTGAGCAAAACCAATGTGGTTTTAGATTTAGCATATTAAATTTGTCCTAAATCAGGTAAAACACGTATACAATAAAGTTAATGTTGGCCAGCGTTATCTTTATATGAGACCTGATTGATGATAGCAGTGCAACAGGGTTTAAATTTCTTGCCGGCGTTTGCAAACTTCTTCCTCTTTTACTTCATCCACTTGATTTCCCTCGTTCGATTCAATACTTTTTACCCCACCCCCACCCCACCCTCTCACCCTCCACGATGGTTACAAATTATTCTCATTCTCGACCTCTGACACAATTTGAGGTAATTATTTTCTGCTTTTTTTCATCGCTTTCTTCCATGGACTACAATGAATATGATACCAGGGTATCGGCAATCACGCTTCTCCATCCACCATGGAAGTTTGCTCATCTATTTATAACTTTAATTCAATTTATTTTTGCTTTTTATTCCATTCCACTCTCTTCATACATTTTTTTAATTTAAACCGTTTTATAATTGATGCATTTGATCGTTTAAGAATATTTGTAATTCTTATAACATTTAGTTTATTTATACAAGGTCAAATCTATATATTATTTGCTCTTTCATAGGAATTTCTGAGTTATATTCATGCATGGCAACCTTCAGCTAAAGGAACTCACAGTGGGATGACCACGCATTTAGCACTTCTTCCTCAGCACTTTCTTTAGGACTTTCTCCTTACAAACTTTGCGGGAAATATGATCTCATTGCTATTGCGCTTTAAATCGGAGAGAAAATTTGTAGAGGAAAGTAAATAAGGGTAATAATGGTTTCTCGTCAAACTTTATTTGAATTACACCCTCATTCATTCATTTGCATCTCACTACAAGTCGAAACATGGCAGTTTTATTCATTTAAACAGAGAGTTTAGAATATAAAGGCGTTGTATTAAAATTATATTACTTGTTCAAGGCCATTTCAAATATGCAGTAATTATTATTTTTTGTGTAGATGTCTGCTTATAGCCAACAGTCTTTTGAACGAGTATTATTGCATGATTGTGGGCTTTTCTGTTGTCTTAAAAGGTTACAGAATTTAATAGTTTGGTCGTATCTCGAGGTTAATTGTTCGTGTATCAAAGTTTGGGCGTTAGAACATATGTTTTTTTCTTCACTTACCAAGTTTTGAAGGAGTTAGTGTTGGACGAAACAACCTCAAAAATCCATTCCTTGACCCTATTTACAATATCAGTTCAATCGTAATTCTTGTGCTCACTTTGTCTCTTTAGCCCAGGAAATACTCTAGTAATTATAAAAAAGTACTTTCAGTGCGTCTTTCTGTTGAACAGAACACAAAAACCGCGGATGAGAAGAATTCGGAAGAATATATAGCCGTTTTCTTTCTCACTTGGGAAAGTTTAAACCTAATGCAACTTTTTCCTACTTATTTATTTTAAGTGATGAATGACGATATACACAAACATAATAATATATAAAATAATAGGTGTCTCGGGATAAAAAGAAATAAGGGATACGAAATGGGGAAGCAAACTTGATATCAAATTAACCCTTCTTGAGAGGAGATGGATAATACCAGAACAAATAAATCCTGGTTTCTTTCCATAATAATTAGCACGAGAATAAGTTGGGCGAATAGAAACCCCGTACTTTAATTGCTTCGCCAAAAATCTCAGCTGAATTACGCTCTCAGCGCGATCTATCTGCTCGGATGATGAAAGCGCAAGTTGGAACGTGTTGGCGTGTTATAGCTAGGCTACTAGCACACACAATCGTTGCCAGACGATCCCCGAGAACAATCTACCACCAACCAGTTCGGGTTTTAATGTTTATATGTGTCACGTAGATGAATACAGCTTATTTTGCGCAATTATGAAAATGCGAGTTTTGCAATTGGCTTTATTTGCAATACAGTTTTAATGGAGGCGACAAAATATATGGAAAAATTCATCAATGGAAAATATAGATAATTTCGACATGAAATTCGAAATATATCGTTCTTTTGTGTAATTATTGGGAAAGAAAAGTAAATTAATCTAACGTAAACTTGGTCACGTAGTTGAAAGTAAAATTAGGAAAGGTACAGAGAGAAGAACAAAAGAAAGAAAAATTAAATAGTGGAATAAATTAAAGATTACCAGGAATGCAAAAACATTTTTTGCAAATCAAAGTTTGGAGCTGAAAAGGAACAATTTAATGCTTATTAAACAGATTATTATTATTATGAGGATGAGCATGAAGATAGGTAGAGAAAAAATATTTTTACAAATATTTGTGGCAAATACTATAACAAAAAGTTTCTAAATGACAGCGTTCATCTATATTCCATTTTCATCTAAACTAAGAGAAATTTAGCATAACACTTTTGGCCAAGAACACTGCCATGAACTCTAAATGTACTAAATCGTGCTTCATTGCCACTTGTTATCCTCGGTTCAGGGCCAATTTGGGGATGATAACTCTATTTTCTCAATGATTGCGAACTTGTCACAAAGATAAAACAATAAAAAAGTTCTTGGTTAAAAATATCATCGAGATTTTGGGACCTAGGCCTGGGAGTTCCCCAGAATTGAACCCAATATAGAACTTGTGGGGGATATTCAAACTAGCAGTTTACTAAACAGTCTTAAAAAATTTTAAGCAGTTTGAGGCGCTTAGTGGAAAGAAATGGAGCAATATTAGTCAAGGTATTACAAATTCGATCTCCATCATTGCAAAACGAATTTAAGCAGTCCTGAAGAACAGGGGACAGCATTCTAAGTATTATCTGCTTGAATTAATTGGCTGTATTTAGTAATAAAATAGATTTGGACGCTATATTTTTTGTATAGTTTATCTTCAAATTATGAAACAAACATAGTAAAACAAAATTTAACGTTTAATTAGTTCTATTAATTTTCTTATATGAAAAATATGGCTCAAAACTTTTGGCAATGAGTGTGAAATAAGAATTGTGCAAAGTTAGGAAGGTAAGTTAAAAAAACTGACAGCAAAAATAAACAACCAAATGTAGAAACGATATTTCCACACAGAGATCGAGAAAAAAACAATCAGTAGCTCACAATCAAAAACAGGTGAGAATTCGATTAGACCTGCAAGAGTGGCAAACCAGATTTGTGAACCGACCAAATATGGTAAAGCAATCAGGAGTAAAATATTATAGAGATAGATGATAAATAGGAGATTTACTAAATTCTTTGAAGAATATGGCAGTAGAAATCGAAAAAATTGACTCTTTTGAGAGAAGATGGAAGATATCTAACAATGCCCCAAAGTTCCATGTAATTCCACTATTCCGACAGACCCTCGCAGACATCCGTGCGGGAGGTGCACGCATTCCATACCTCACGGAGGGCACGGTTCTCAGACTTCGGATTACGACTCGTGGATATGGGAATCACGTAGCTAAAACTACAACGGGTGCACGGAGGGACTTGGGGGAATTATTCAGATTCCTAAACATGAGTACCTCCAACAAACTAAAGATCTACAATGCATGCATTCGATCTAAACTCCCGTATCCGCCGGTCCCTATAAACGCGAGTCCCGAGACCCAAGTCCTTAAACTGCAAAGGGTTGAAAATAAAGCTGTCTATATTTCAACGAAAACCCGAGCGAGAGAGTGGAGAAGGCAGAGTGAGCTACATGGTGAACTTGGGTTAACCCCCATAAACCTGGAGCCTCACCAAAGAGCATGCAAGATCTGGGGCAACGTACACCGGTGCTTCCCTCCGATTTTCTATTCAAGCACATGGACTTTGATGACATAGGACACTCAAAACTTTATAAAAGCAGCAGAATACTCATTGAAAATGACGTAGACCTAATGTTCACTTAGATTTTCACAATAACAACCAACACACAGCCAAACACAATTCCCTTTTACTTAATTAGTCAAGTGCTAAATTCCTCTAAATTATAGCGCGATTAACTCACAAAAATATCAAAACAAAAAAAATAAAAATAAAGCAAATAATAAAACCAACTCAAAATCTGGGCGTAAACAACCCATATAAGAACAAAACCAAACGAAAATCTCACCACAAAAAGCAGTAGGGATAAAAAAACCCCTCTGATATGTAGGTTTGAATGCCTTTATATATATATATATATATATATATATATATATATATATATATATATATATATATATATATACTTATGTATATATGTACAAAATATATACTAAAACGCTTTCCTATCATTTTTCGCCAAATTTTGCCACTATTTCTCATACTAAAATCCCCTACAACTATATTCCACAATTTATATGTCCAAGTCCAAGGACCACATGCACAATATAGCAGAATGAGGTCAAAGGGCGATCACGTGGCCTTTTGTATCCACGTGGTCCTGAGATCACCGCATGGAAACATGGCTGAAACAAATTAAGGATGCAGCCTACGCTGTTATCATACGACCCAGTCGTATTTGTCTAGGGACCGAGTTTATCGTCTCTTACGGCCCCCTTTCAGCAAAGATTCTTGCCTTCCGTCCGAATGATCAAAGTCCGTTGGACATTCCAAGCCAAAGTTATCACAATTCGTCCATTCCTCGAAGGAATTGAAAACTTTTCACCAAAATGGCACGTGCGCCGGGAGGGCCGTCACAACCACCTAACCAGGAGTCTATATAATCCTTCGACCTAGATCAGTAAGCAGCACTGTTAGACTTCCCACCTAGTCCGGTGAACGCGCTTTTGATTCGAGTCGAAGGCTTAATCGATCCGTGAACTCTGCCATAGTCAATCAGCAAGTATCGACATCCGTGAACTCAGCCATAGTCAATCGGCAAGTATTGACATCCTTGAACCCTGCCATAGTCAATCGGCAAGTATCGACAGCCGTGAACTCTGCCATAGTCAATCGGCAAGTAGCGACATTCGCAAACTCTGCCATAGTCACTCGGCAAATATCCGACGAGGATTCTCAACTCCGAAGGCAGTCTATGAGTGCTTCCTCATTTGAAGCAAGAGGTAACTCGACTTCTTCTGTCGTATTCATCGTACCCCGACTGGCCACTTTTCTGCAAAGAGCACGTAAGAAATTGTAACCGTTGCCGCCTGCAGATTTATCTATAATCTGGCTTGCCCCATTGATCCATTATTTGTACGAACGCTGCGGTTTTAAATCCCCCTTTAAATCAGCAACCTGAATCTGACCTACTTAATTCCCTAATTGACCTACCTGTTTCTCGTGTGGACATTTAACCCCGTATGTGCGACTATTCCCTTCAACCCCAATATTTGTGTAAAAATAAATATCATTTTGTTGTTAGTAAAGATATATTTTCGTCATTGTCTTTCTTCTGCAACCTTAACCAGTACCAGCTGCCTATAAATCTTTGGCCAACTTGCACTCTGAAAAATTTGTTTTAAAAAAGGACCCCGCAACTTAATAATAAACCATCCCTACTGGACTCATATCAATTTCCCCATTCACTAACGGTCTTCAACCAACTTTGGCCAAAAACTCCAAAGTACCTACGTATATATATATATATATATATATATATATATATATATATATATATATATATATATATATATAGAGAGAGAGAGAGAGAGAGAGTCTAACCATTCCACGACACACAACTTCAGGCAAAGGTCAGTCGACGTCAAAAAAAGCTTATGGTTTGTGTCTAGTGGGCTGTGAAAGGAATGATTTACTGGGAAATGTTGGAGCACAATCAGTCTATCGAAGCTCAATTATACAGCCAACAACTGATATTGGTGTCAGATATAATTGCGCAGAAACGACAAGAATTGATTGATATCTTGTTTCTTCATGATAACGCCCAACCACACGTTGCAAATCATACCCTTGAAATCTCCTTGAGCTGGGATGGGAAGTTCTCCCTTACCCAGCGTACTTTCCAGACCTGGGAACAACAAACTAATATCTATTCCGAGTATTACAAAACTTCTTGAATAGCAAAACGTTTACAAATGATGACGAACTCAAACTGCAGTTAGAGACTTATTTGACAGAAAACCAGTTCAATTTTATAACAAAGGCATCCAAGTTATATCACGTTGTTGAAAGCAGGTTCTCGAAATGACGATGGCTCTGTTGCCGCATTGTTTTGGTAAATTATTGTCAATACAGAATGTTCAAGATCTTTGTTTTCAAACTAGTATCACACCTTCGGCATCTCCCAAAATTGTGGCCATTAGCTTTCCTCCTGATCGTTTACTTTGCCTTGATGGGTCCTCTTCCAACTGTTGGTAACCATTGTTTAGACTGATAATTTTCTTCTAAATCACATTTGTAAATCTAAAACTCATCCTTACTTAAAATTATTTGCCAAAAAGGATCGAGATCTACATTCCACTTGTGCAAAATTTGCAGTGAAAGAGTAATTCTCTTCTCCAGCTGATATTCGCTAAACAGTTTTGCCACCCATCGAGCAGAAAGATTAGTGAGCTTCATTACGTCACTCAAGGTCGAATAAACTGAACTTAATGATATGTTTAATGTTCCCGCTATCAGTTCGACTTTTAATCTGCAGTCCACGTACTTTTGTGCTCGCATAAGATTGATATTTTTTTCCTTTACTGATGTTGACGGTCTGCCACTGTGAATGTAGTCTTAAACCTCCCGTCTTCCAGCCAAAAGTGATTGATCCATATACAAACAGTAGGCGTTGAGTGGGGAGGGGCACTGTCTCAATAAACATCTACTAATATACCATTAATCTCAATCTTCCGCCAACGAAGCTTGGCCATTAATTCGATGATCCTTGCTTCAAATTAAATGGAATCCATGGTACCACTGCGAAATCCAATTATAAAGTGCTGCCATGTCATTCAAAATTAAGCAAAGTAAGTGGAATTCAAATTCTAGAGTATTTCATTTTCTTTAAATATTCGTTTCTACGAACTTTTTGAAGCTGTCTCGTACAAATTAATAAAAAACCTAAGTTTGAGTATATCACGTTTAATGAGATTCTCACCTATTCATCTGCAATATTACTTCGATATTGACGTCATTTTGGATAAACTGATAAAATAATTTCTCAAAACAAGCTTTATAAATCTACGTGACACATAAAACTTTAAAACTTCTCAGGTGTGAAGTTCATAATTAAGAAAGAAAATATATAATTACACATTCATTTTCTATATCACAAACACTAATATATTTTTCGATTTCAATATTTTATCAGCAACAGCAATATTTGTTCAAGCGATACCCTTAAAAGAGTCGATGGAATAATGGAGATACAAATAATCCCGAGAAATATCTATTCTTTATAAAAACAATAATTATATTGACATATGTAATAAGCATAAATATTGATGAATGAACTAAGAGAGAAAGAAAAATATAAACCTGTTAATTAGAGAAAATTGTTGAAGGAGAAGAAACGAATGCCGCTTAAATGATGACATAACAAAATTATTGCCTGGTAATAATCTGGTGATCAAATAAGATGTTAAATTTCTAAAGTTTGCCATTATTCATTAATTGTGGATTTCCTTTAGCAATTTGAATTTCAAGCTGAAGCAAATTTTGTTCAATGCATATCATTTCCTGCTTCATCAACGCTCATTTGGTGTCTTAAGTTCCAGCCGGCTCACCTTTTTCATAAGGAATGATCATATGAATTCTCCTTCTTAGTTGTTTCTAGGCTTTGTGGCCAATATTTACGGAAATTAATGGTCATTTGCTATAGGACAAATACTACATAAACCGGTGAATCTTGATAGTGAAAGCATGAAATATGTCTAAATTATTTGAAAATATAGTTTTATTGTCATTATTTATTTATAAGAGCGATTTTGAAAGATGATGGAAGATAAATCTTTCGCATATGAAGCAATCTCATACGTGGGTTATGTCAAGATGCATAATTGTTGGAACGGAACAGGGCTCAGGATAGTCTCTACTTTAATCTTCCGACAGTCGACTTTCGAAAAATCTCTAACTAAATCTATTTTGGGGGGCAGAAAAACACATCTTCCACTTCTATCTTTCTGATGCCAATCACTAGAAAACTATTCTCAAATGAGATAAGAGTGAAGAGAAAGTGAAATGCTAACGTTTAATGATGAATGAAAGTGAGATGATGTTGTTAAGGATGAGTTGAAGCTTAAAACTAAAGAGTGATTCAAGAAGAAGGACAAGTGTGTTTGAGCCTCAGAATATGAGAGTTTAAAAATTAGTTTGGAATCGCAGTGGTTCAGGTGGGAGTTGTTCCGTCGAGCTTTTAGCCTTCAAGCAATCATTTGTAAACTACCAGGAATCTTTTGAGACATCATCTACCATTCGCAAAGCAAGATAGCTAAAACCTGTCTTAAATGATTATCTGAGCGTAGGAAATGTATGTTTTGATGCGGCGTGAATGAATTTACTGGACATGTTCACGAATTTGGTCCCTTCACATATGATGGAGCCATGAGTGTTAGGGGCTTTGACTTGAAGTGATTGGCCGTTTGCTTGCTTTTGTTGTTTGTATGATTGGTCCTTAATATAGCTGGTTGGTTGTTTAGTTGGGTGATTCATTAGTTGTTTGGTGTATTGCTGAGAATTTGACGAGGTCAAAGTTTTCTTAGCTAAATTTACATTTTTTTTAATGCTGAATTAAGAATATAAGTGTTTTCTTTAATCAGGTCTAATTTTCATATTATATATGATTAGAAAAATTAAAGAGAATAAATAACAGGAATGTAACACATTTATTTTTTCAGAGCGGACTTACTTAATAAAAATATATGTGAATAACGGAAGAATTAAAATCAGTAAAGAAGAGCTAAATTTTTCAAAGGTATTAGTTTGTGTTTCACATATACGATATATGTAATTGCTACACCAGCTGTAGTCTACGTGGATGTTCACATGCCACCTGCCTCAGTAAATCTTTTCTATCACTTGAACATCTTGATGTAAACGCTGCCTTCGCTCATCACCATAATTATCAACATTTGACTAGAAAGTAACCTAAATACGAATTAAGAAAGTGCATTTTTAAATACATGGGTGCCCAAGAGAGTAGAAGTTTTGAAGAAATTCCTCTATAACACGTTCTTGGACACGTCTTTGGTGATACCCAGAAAGCTATCAACAATAGGCTTGAGTGAAAG
Source organism: Ceratothoa steindachneri (assembly GCA_963969495.1). Taxonomy (NCBI): domain Eukaryota; kingdom Metazoa; phylum Arthropoda; class Malacostraca; order Isopoda; family Cymothoidae; genus Ceratothoa; species Ceratothoa steindachneri. The sequence continues at coordinate 214,255,443 of OZ018322.1, forward strand.
ATAAGTATGGCGCTCAATGACCTGCAAGCATTTGTTGACGTAAGTGTTTTTTAGGACGAGGAAATTTTTTTTTCTATGAAGTGAAAACTCCATTTCTCTGCTTATTATTCCGACAAAAGTCTTCATTAGTCCAAATTTTATCTGTACTGTTTGAGGAAATATATGTAGATCTTATGTAGGTTGAAAAAGGATTTGTGAAACAATGGATGAACCTGGTATCAGTTGTAACCAATTGTACCGGGATAGGTAACGTGGGCAAAGATCACCCAGACTCAGACATTCAACAAAAATACACCTGGAATTCGGAGGAAAAAGCCGTTGTCGCAATAAATTACATGGGAGGCCTCCATCAAATGGCGGTGACTCCCTCAAGTACGCTCAATTGGAAGACCTCAAAAACGACCTGAAGCCACCTAGGCATTGTTGGTAGGTCCAGAAAAGAAAGAAGAAGAAGAAAGAAAGACTAAAGTGACTTATGCAAACGCCGCTAAAAAAATGCTGAGGTAAAGCTTGCATCGGCACCCGAACAAATCAGCTTTACCGGGGATCTAAGTACGAAGATCTGGATCTGCATAATCCATGCAAATGTGGCAAATGCTCTGAAGCCTGGTTGTTATAACCAAGTCCTTAACACTCTCCTGAAGGCGAACAACCGCCCTTCAGTAGTTATGCCTGAAGACCCCGAATGCTCCCAAGCTTTCAAGGACTCAGTTATAAGGAACAACAACGTCAAGTCCGGTTTAGAGGAGATGATTGAAACTCCCTCATCGGAAGAAACCGAGGAAGAAGAAGAGGAAAAGGCTGGAAGCGAAGACGGCTCCTCCTTATCTGACATCGAAAAAGCCCCTGCACTCGTACACGAGCTACGAAGAGCAGGTCAAAAAACCCGAGTCCCCTTCCAAAAAAAGAAAACCTGGGGCCGAGTAAAATCGCCCAACCACCCCCTAAACTAAAAAAGGGAAACAATAAACATAGGTAAAAATAACTCACCATGTTACGTAACGCACTGAAAATAATGGAAATCAGCACCAACGGCTGGACCACGAAAAGAATTCTTTACGGAAATGTATTTAGAGAAATTGATGCAGACATCATACTGATTTCAAAACACGGGATTAACACGCGTAATACAGAAATGAAAATCTGGAACTACGATGGGTTGGTCACCAATTATTCGCAAGAGAGGTACGATGGCGCGGGCTATTGCAATAAAGAAAGGGATCAAATACAAGCAGATAAGGAATCTAGAAGAATCCTACCTTGCGATTGAGGGCGAACTCTACTTAGGAAAGTTGTTCATTGCTAGTGGATATCAACCGCCAAGCAGAGATGTGTTGCCTATTCACACTCTCACTGGCCTATTTGGCAGCAGAGCCCCCACTATATTAATGGGGGATCTGAACGCCAGATGCTGAGAATCCGGTTACAGGACCTACAACGGTATAGAAAGAAGCCTGGACCTGTTGCTGGACAGAAATATTGCCCAGCAGATAGGCCCAGACTTCCCCACCTATGTCAGAGAACGATGTGCCACAAAGCCAGCCCTGTGTCTGGTGAATCGTCAGTCAGCTACCGTTCAATTACTACATGGAACCAGTCCAGATATCATGTAGTGACCATATAGGGATCATACTCACTATCAATAGGAATCCTATACAAGTCCCAGCAGTAGTCAGGAAGAACTACAGGAGAGCAGACTAGGCACGGTACGCGCACCTTCTCGAGGCCTACGATCCGCCCAACCTGGACGAGGCAATTGTTGAGGAGATTGACGAGGCACTCGATGACCTCAATAAGCAAATCATCGAGGCAGATAGGGCTTGTATCCCTAATTCCACATATAGGACCATCTCGACCTACGAGTGGACCGAATATATGAAGGAAGGGTACTGTTAACTGAAGATAATGTATGAACACAACATCGTGAATGCTACGGTTGACTCGATGCAGACAAGTAAAGAAATCAAAGAAAAATTGAACCAGTTGATCCTCGAACAGCAGAACAGAAGATGGGAGGACACGATCAATAGCCTCGATCACGAAACAACTCCCAAAGAATTTTGGAAGAAGATTCGAATTCTTAAAGGATCGACTGAAAAGAAGCATAAGATCGAGCTACAGAAAGAAAACAGAAACATCGAAGAAGAAGAAGAAGAAAAAGTTGAAGAGATATTCCAAAGTTATTGGGAAAAGATCTTCAGTATAACTGAAAAAGAGAACCAGGACTATGACCTAGAGTTCCAAAGTAACATCATCAACGAGCTAAACGAACAAATACACAAGATGCATCCTCACCACCAGATGGATAGACAGCGTGACGGAGACGCCGAGATTACAGAAGACCTACTCGGCGCGCTTCGCTCATTCCAACAAAAAGCCCCAGGACAATCGGGGCTTACAAAGCTTAACTTTGAAAAGGCACCAGCCTGTGTCATCGAAGGAATAAGAAGAATATATAACGCCTGTCTCAATACGGGATACTTTCCGGACGCTTATATAACAACCAAGATGATTCTCCTGCCTAATCACGAAAAGAACCCAAAGTTGAAGGAGAGTTACCGACCAATTTCACCTCTGTAATTTGGCTGGAAGCTCTTTGAGAATATCCTCAACAAAAGACTGGTGTCTCACCTGGAGGAAAACTTGCTCTATAACCCACACCAATTCGGGTTTAGGAGTAAGCGAAGTACGGAGATGACGATTAATGTCATCATGGAAAAGCTTTCCCATGCAAAACTGGAAAAGAGTTACGTGCACATTATTGTCTGAATGTATCAAAGGCGTTCGATAAAGTGTGGCAACGGGGAATGCAGTACAAGATCTTACGACTGGGTCTAAGTAAAAACTTAGAAAGAACTCTTTGTGACTATGTCATGGAGAGAGTGGCATACATCAGTTTAGGGTGCATGGATGGGCCAAAGTGTCCGCTCAATGCGGGCCTCCCGCAGGGGAGGTGCCTGTATCCCACTCTCTACTTGATTTACACCACGGATGTCCCAGGCCCTGTAAGCCTCACTTGCCTCAACATTCAATTCACCGATGATTTCACCCAGATAATCACTTGTCCATGGAGGAATGCGCCTTGGCAAGCTCGAATGACACCAGCAGAAATTGAAAACCTTAACACCTACGTGGCCCGGTGGAAAATCCGTACCCAGCAGGAAAAGCTCAAAGTACTCCCCATAGGCAGAAGACTACTTGATGACGTCAGGGTGGGGGATAGACGATATCCCTACACCAATGAATGGAATGTACTCGGCATGAAGATTACCTCAACCGGGTACACAAAGCACGTCCAAGAACGAATCAACAAGGCCACTGCTGCAGCCAAGACTCTATATAGGTTCATAAATCTTCGTCAAAGCAACAAAAAGAAGATCTATGCTGCACTAGTAAGATCAACGTTTCTATACCCCGCTTTCGCCCTCTCGTGTGTCTCAAAGACACAGAAGAGGAGACTACAAGTGGTGCAGAACAAATGCGCGTACCTAATTACAGGTACACGCAGAATGGAAGGAAGAAAACAGGAAGAGCTGCACCAGGAGGTGGAGTTGACTCCCATTAACGTTGTCATTGAAGAACGGACAAGGAATATGCTGGAAAAGGTCAATCGAGAATTGGACGAGGAAATCGTACAAATGATTGACCAGAATAGAAGAGCTGTAAGTCGCGCCAGATTTCCAAGCTCCGCTGGGTTTTTAGCTGGCGGAGCAGAAGTGCCGTTCCTTGCAAGATGAGAAGCTTTTACCCAAAAAACAAAACAAAACAAACTAACCAAATTGAGGAATCTAACCGATTTTGGCAAAAATCCCCGATATTGACAAAACTCACCGATGGAGACAAACCTACCGAAGAAGGAAAAACTACCGAAGAAGATTGAAACACACCATTCAAGACTTCAAGAAGAAACAAAATACACAAACTACACACATTACAAACTTACAAAAAAAACAAAGACACTAAACAAACATAGCAAATAATAATTAATGAACTACCAAAACAACAGCAAACGTGCGCAGCATAACCAAATACATTAGCTAATTTGAAGACAAATGGCTTGAACGCCAAATTATATATATATATATAAACAGAACGATAAACAACAACGGAACTACAATACATAAATTTTTTAAAGCGATAGGCTTGATCACCAGGCTCTAGCATCACTTTGCACCCTACCACACTTCTTTCTCTTTTCACCACTGGTCTACTTTCCACTGTCTATCCACAGAACCTTTCTATCCCCTCACCAGCATACTCTTACATACATACCCGTCCTTCGAATGAATATGACCTGTAAAAACAGATAGGTTAGTATATTTCGTATTTTAAGTGTTAGAAATGTTAACAAATAACTTTATTACGATAGAAAAGAGGACATTTTGTTTAAGTCAACAAGTAAAAAGTTATAAAATTAAAAGTGAAAATAAACTTTAACCTAAGAAATCACTAGATTCGATTTTTATCAACAACCCATTTGATTCTAGGGTAATTAGAGGTAATGCCTAATAAAAATTAACTAGTTCAATCCAAATTATTATATTAAGTTGAGAATACAGAAAATTATAACCCTATTTCTCGAGTATTGGAATGTTTCGAAAGAGTTGTGTAAGAAAGATAAATTAAAGTAAATACAAACAGGAGAACAAAATTTAGGCGCGGAACGATATTGACAACTCAGCCCACGGCTATCTCATATTGATGGCGTAACGCCTAATTAAACATGTTTTTACTGCAATTTTGTTCCAGTTTTATTGACAAGCAAAACATAAATTCGTTAACGCATCTAACCAAATTAAGAGTGTCAATATAAAATGTATGTATAAGTATGTGCATCAGTGAGTAAGAAAACGCTTCTACACATACAATGGCGTTCAAGTATTTGTACTTATCTGAAAGATGTGTAAGAGCATGCGTGCGCATGTAATTGCATGGGTGCCTCAATGGCCGCAAAAACAACAGCGTTTCTCGATCACACTTAATTCCTATGCCTCCATCGCTCGATGCAATGAAAATGCACGGGACATTATCACGCGATGAATTTGAATAGCATCGGTTGGGGCATGATGAGATTGGCTTTTTGCAATACCCTGCTGGGCATCGTCATTTTGTTTTGAGTTATGGAGGGAGATTAGAAAAGGAAAGAACCCAGAAATTCGACGGAACTCTCCGACTTAAGGCTTCAGGAAAAGATTCGTATCACAATAATAGAAGAGCCTAAGTTACAGGTATCTTCTCGTATGAAGCCATTGTTTTCGTTACTTCTGTATTTCATGGCTCCATTAAAGGATAGTAATTGGTACATTTACATCCAAATGGCACGGTGATTTAGACTTATTTTGGCCTCATTCTCTCCCATAATACGTTTCTGATCGGACGCCGCTGTGCTTGTTAATAGGAGAGGGTTCACCGCTAAACCTAAACTTGTCAGCTCTCTCAAATCCCCCGTTAAGCGAGGGGTTAAATATTACCTGTTTGGAAGTAATATTTGCCGAGTTATCATATATCTTTTCGGATTTATAAATCCAATATTTTTTTCAAAAAATGTTACTGTTTTATTGGTGTGTTCTTATCTTAACAAGAATGAGGCTCGACTGAACATTGTTTCAGAGTTGTATATATATATGAGGAAAGAAAGTATGACGTATACTCATGATATATATATATATATATATATATATATATATATATATATATATATATATATATATATATATATATATGGTGGGGTTAAGGTATTTGCATTAATAGACAAATGACTCTACCTCCAACATCAAATTACATCGTGCCAGTAGAATCTAATGATAAAATGGCTTTTCTTGATCTTTTGGTCACCAGGGATCCTGATCAAGGGAAACTTCAAAATTTTCTCTATCGAAAAAAAAGACAGGAATTGGTTTAATCTACTTATCTTTTCAACATTAAATACCAAATATTCAATATATAAACACTACTACTACATAGATGTTTCACTCTATCCTTCCATCTACTTTTCCCTACACAATGAATTTGTTCGTCTAGGAAATTACTTTCTAAACAATTTATTTCTTCTTGGCTTGTATAATGATGTCTTAAAATATTCTTTAAATAAACACATTGACCCCATTCAACCTTTTATAAATGTTTCTAAGACGCCACTATATTGTGTATTTTTTTAAATGGAGCTTATAATTGATTGCTTTTTATTATTAAAAGATTCTTCCAACAAATTAAATAAAAATAACAATCCTTTAGCATAAATAATTTTATCTCTTGGGAGCATCGCAGCAAGGTTGTTGTTAATGTATTCAAATGTCTCAGTTTTACTGTTTCTGATTACCTCGGCCACACTGTCATGGCTCTTGGAGCTAGGTTCTTTTCTCTTAAAAGAATTATTTGGCATAAAGAGAAAACATTGGGTAAAAAATAAAAATCTTCTTTTAGAGAACAAAACCTAAAATGAAAAACATATTTTTATTGATTACTTTAAAATATTAGCTTCAAACGACAACCTTCGAAACAAGAGATTTGGAAACGTTATTCATTAAAAACTACAAACCTCTCTCAAAGACGATTTAAGTTTACTTCATTTACTAATTACATAATTTTTAACTAGCGATGATTAGTTGGTTTTCTCTCTGTTGTCCGCGTCAATATTCTGTACACAAAACGTATAAATCAGTGGTTTTCAACTCGTTTCCGGCCCTGGACCACCAGCTCAAGTAAAAGAATATTGTGGACCATTCCATATTTGAGTAAGTATAAAGTAAGCATACACAACAAGCATTTTGGCTTCAAATATATTTCTTCAAAGCAAAATTTCTAAAAATTATATAAAATAATTAGCAGGTAACATTTTAATGTGAAATATACTTCTTTCCAAAATAATATCTTGAAATTACATGACTGTTTATGTATCATTTTGCCATGAAATGTATGTTAAAAAAAATAAACTAATGTAAGATTGTAAGAATAAACAACGAATATTTTTTATTTCCAATTCGATTAACTCATTTTTCCTTGCAACTAGACTTTTGGATTCTCTTCTCACTGACAAGTTTTTCAATGTTAGGGGTGGTGCTTGAGAGCGCAGAACGAATATCACTTTCCACTGCAAGCCGATTCCTCTGCCTTGACTTAATGTGCAACAAACATGAAAATATACTCTCACACATGTAGGTTGATGCAAATGGTAAAAGGCATTTGACTGCATGTGATGACAAATTTGGGTAACTACCAATCATAGTGGCCACAAATTTTTCCATGGTAGACTGCTGGTAGACATCTTGAGACGCCAAATCATTCTTCAGCTCCAAGAATTCCTCCTGCAGATCCTCTGGAATGCTATGAACATTTGCTATGAATAAGTTCCTGATGAAGGGTAACTCATTATTTGTCATGTTCACCTCCCGAAAGTATCGCTGAAATTCATCCCGCAGCTTTCGTAAATGCTCGAGAATTTGCATCTGAATGCCTTTCTTTTCTCCGAGCATGGCATCCAAACATAGAAACTGAACCAAATTGTTACCTTCGACTCGTGTGATCCAGAGTTGTAATTTCTCAAGAAAAGCCTTGATGATGCCTTGGTAAGTGAACAGATTTTCACCTTTCCCTCACAGTTGAAGATTTAGTTTGTTCAAGATTCCAAAAATATCAGTGAGGTATGCAAGTTCTAATTCTGACTGTGTTAGCATAATTCTTAAATCCTGTTTCCCTTGAGACTGGAGAAATAAAGTCAACTCTTCTCTCAGTTCAAATATTCTGTTGAACACGTTCCCTGCTGACAACCACCGTGCATAAGTGTAGAACAGCAACACCTCAAAGTCGGAACCCATGTCCTGACATAATTTTCTGAACGGCCTGGTGTTCATTGCTGACGATTTGATATAATTAACCACCTTCACCAGTCCTTTGAAAACGATGTTCAGGTGATCAGGTAATGTTTTTGATGCCAATGCCTGCCTGGGAATGAAGCGGTGAACGCCAGTTACCAATGGAGCACTTGTTTCACCAATGCTCGGAACCTAGATCTTAAGCCTAGCATCGAAGGTGCACCATCAGTGGTAACACCCACTAAATTTCCCCAATCCAGACCGTTTGCTTTAAAGAAACTGTTTAAAATTTCTAAGACATCCTGAGACCGCGTGGTGGTGTCAAGAGTCTTACAAAAAAAGAATTTCTTCTTTAAAGTCTTCCTCAACCATATATCGCGCAAACACCATTAGCTGAGAGCAGAGCGAGACATCAGTCGATTCATCCAACTGTATTGCAAATAGTAGAGATTTCTTTATTCCATCCACAACTTGTTCACTGATGTTTTGTAAGATTTCATTTATCCGTCTCGATAGGGTGTCATTAGATACAGATATATAATTTAGCTTCCATACTGTGTCCTCGCCAACAACAAGCCTCACCATTTCTTTAGCACAGGGTAGCGAAAGCTGCTCAACAATTGTATAAGGCTTCTTGGCCTGTGCGAATTTGTATGCAACAATGTAGAAAGCATGCACTGCATTGGTGGTCTTTTCGTGGAATTTACCTGATGCGTCTTGGTCGCTGCCACTTGAGAGATGATATTTCTATTCGAAATCATTTTTAATCTCTGGCAACAAATTGGGATGACACTTTTCGAGATGGAGCTTAAGCTTAGCTGGTTTCATTGACTTATTCCCCAAGACTTTGTAACAAATAACACACTGTGGTAACTCCATTCCATCTTTTTCTTGACAAGTAAAGCCAAATTCAATGTAGTCCTCTGAATACTTGCGCTTAACAATCCTTCCCGCCATTGTTATTTCTTTAGATCTGTGGGCAGAGCAACGAAATATATCAGTTATAAGTTAAGTTTGTCAAAAATAATGATAAAACGTAAATCGTAATAATACACGCAAATAAAACACCATGTGTCATAAACAGCATAAACTATAAAACACATGAAGAGTGCAGCTGCCAATCAAACAAATGAAAATATTATCGAATAAATATAATTTTTACTAAATACAGTGGAAGTCTCGTGGACCACCCAGAAAGTCATCATGGATCACTAGTGGTCCATGGACTACCAGTTGAGAACCACTGGTATAAATAGTAGTTGTGTCTCTAAATCGTTCACATTTTCTTCATGTTGTGATCAAGAATGGTTGCCCTAGAGTAATTCGTGACAATATTTTCGTTATATATTATCATAATTGCTTTTATTTCTTAATTACATTTTTAAAAGTTTCTTTGGAACATATTAATTTATTACACCTATTAACCTTGTTCATTTTTAAGTGTAGTTTAATCTAACTTCAAAGGTTACAATCTTTTTCATTTTACAGAAACATTTTTTCTAACACTATATATATATATATATATATTATATATATATATATATATATTTATATATATATATATATATATATATATATATATATATATATATCAAATTATCAGTATTATCCATTGAAGAAGTTTATTATAAAAATCGGCAGGATTTCTAATTTTTTTTATTGTGTTGAAGGTAAACCATGTCACTGACTAGAGAGAAGGCAGTACAAGTTATTTTGCTAGTCGAGACCCGCATTTGCCAGGAAGTGATGGAAAAATTCGATTATGCATCCAGACCATGTTCGAAGGTTGTTAGCTAAATTAAAGTACACTGGTATATCACCATTACCTATAAAGAAAATCAAAGATTTGTGCCATCGAAAACAGAAAGAAACTTTTAAAACAGAATTCTCAATAAATATTGACCCCACCGAACTGACAGTCAAAGTCAGAAGTGAAACAATCTTCCCTAATTACTTGTTTTGACAAATCGCAGCATTTAACCAAGCACGCTACAGACAAAAACTACTAAAACACCAGGAAAGGCACCGCTCTCTTGAGTCTATTTATGCCAAGACCCTAAACACGGAAGATTTGATCTGCCGTGGCATTCAAAATTTTATGAAGTTGACAGCCATAACATGAAATGTGTTTCCATACGCAGGCGAAAAACTGCCAATCAATCCACAACTCTTAAAATAGTAAAATTAATGATATTCAATCCTTATCAGAGAAGAACTCCTGATACCTTTACAATTTCACAAATTCCTATAAGGCTACAAACGAACTCTTATTCAACTGTTCGTCTCAAGAATACAGCCAAGAGACATTCAGACTACTAGGAAAATGAGATAACCTGCGAAAAGCACCAATTCTTCGAAATAACATTTAGACACTTTAGCTACAACCAAGAGTCTTCATGCTCGAATTTTCCATCTACCACAACGAAGCAGTACAGGACATGACATAATAGCAAAAGAGCTTAGGTACACTCTCCTGTGTTAACATCACCGAGAAAATACAACATTTGAGGTCTGAGAAAAATCTAAGCCTAACAATCCAGTGCAAACCACCATGACCTACCGCAATCACGTAGCCAACTCTTCTCTAGACCTTAAATTGAAGAGCGGATACCACCGAACAGTGAATGACAATCACTGGCACCCTCCCAAATTCGAATGAACAAACGACGATGAAACCCCTAAATCAGCGAATCCAGAACCTTAACTACCAACTCGACCTTGAAACTCAAAAAAACTGACCGGGACCCGTGCCTAGAATCTGTAACATTTCAAGTTGAGCAGATTCTGTTCCTAAAGATAAAACTGCAACAACCCAGTCCTCTAACCGGGAAGAATAAGTATAACTCCCGCTCTCCAAACCATGAATAACAAACTGAGAAACACACTTAACCCAACTTCACTGAGGTCTCAACCAAGATTGGAAAAACACAAAACTAACATGCTCTAGGTCTCTTACTAGTAAGGTTTCAAATTAGAAAATTAAGTTCTCAATCTATTTTCGAAGATGTTACAGCGATCAAGAAATAACCTGGATCTGAAAAACACAACAAACCAGGTTATCCTTCTCCTTCAACTCATCGCAATCTTACCAAAAACACTACCTCCAATTTACAATCAAAACGCTGGAATAACCTCTACCCACACCAGCGAGGAGCATCAAGCTGGATGGAACATCGCGGCTCCTAAACCAAAGTTAAAGTGACCACAGTGATCCCCAAATACATCTAAACAGTTGCTGAGTCTACCTCAAGTAATACTCACCGAAATAGAATAGCTCTAGCACCACCGGAAACGTATAGTCAAAACATAATAAATCACCTTCCAAAACTAATATCTCCGCCCCAGCTGGGCCGATGAACCAATCCAAATCATTTTAAATCTCAATCAACACAACATGCAAACCAGTTTCCTATAATGAAACATCTGCAGACTTAGGAACAACTACCAATTAAACGACCTAGTTAATCAATATTCTCCCATATGCATCAGCTCAAACGAAACAATTCAAATGAATCTTCAAGACTTTCTTAAAAAAAAATATGATTCTCATGCCCAACTTAATCACAAGCGTAACGCAATATACATGCATAAAGATATACCGTTTCCCCCACTCCAACTCAACACTCAAATAAATACACCAACAGCAAGGAGATAACTAACTGAATTAATTAATCACCATATATTCTGTTTACCTCTCCCCAAATATCACCATCTCATACACATAGGTAGAGCAACTCACCAACCAACTTATAACTCCTTATTGCAACATTGGAGACTTCAACACCAGAAGCCGTGCCTGGGGAGCTAAAATATAGACTATCCGCGCGCGCCTAATTCTGGACCTAATAGAACTTAAAAATCTAGAAATTATAAACAGCAACAGCACAAAACTATTGCTTATCTACTACCATGGACCTCACTCTCTGCTTATGAGTTCTTCCCTAACTACTTTTCTGGCAACCTCACTCCAATCTATGCGGAAGCGATCATTATCCCATAATTAAAGAGGCTCTCCAAAATACACTTGGCTTACCCAAGTAACCCTAGCAAGAAAAAATAGCCAATTGGGAAGGCTTTACACAAGAAAAGGTGATATTTTCAACCACTCCTAAAGCCTCAAAATCGTCCGAAGGCATTAAACTCTTCACTCAAAAGCTATGTGATATCACTGTCAAGCATTTTATCCATTCTACACCAAATAATTCAGATTAAGAGAGAAATAAGAGAAAAAAAGAGCGCATAGATGTTTCCGTGCCTCAACATCAGCAAACGACTCTCAGAATGAGAATAATTTCATCAGCCCGCCAGAGAAAGTTGCCAATATCATCGTTGATTCCTGCAGTGAGATTCTTAAAGGCTCCTCCAACCCAGCTTTTACAATCAAGAAAACGGACAAAGAAAGCAGGGCACTTAATTTTATAACAACTCTTTCCTGTTGAAATTCAACGTCCATTTTACATGTAATAAGTAGAAGTAGCACTAGCTAGATGACCTAACACAGCATCCTGAAACGATGAGATGACATATCAACTAGTTTGTCGATCATACCAAAATTTATTAAAATACATCATTTAGTTATATAACAACATTTTGTTCACTAACTCATTGCCAACGAATGGCGCATAGCAATTGAATTCCTATTTCTATAACCCACAAAGATCACTCGCTTCCCAACAGCTACAGACCCATAGCCCTCACATCCTTTCTATGCAAGCTACTGGAAAGGATAGTTAATTAAACCCTTAAATGGCACCCAGAAAATCAGCACGGATATTGCAGAAATAGATAAACTCGAGATCAATTTACATGCTTTGACGACGATATTGGCCTTTCCTTTGCAGAAGGAAGCTCTCTCATACAGGTCTTCTTCGACTGGTTTAACATCGAGAAATTAAATCAAATGGCGCTTCGCGGATCATTGCGAATTTCCATTAGGAAATTCCTCTCTAACACAAACTTCTTTGTGGAGCTCCACGGATCTCACTCCTAAACTCTCCAACCGCAAGGAGTCCCAAAAGTAAGTGTGCTAGGTATGACCCTATTCATACTGCCTGTTAACAAACTCAATCTGAATATTCCAGAACCAGTCAAATGTCCCTAATATATCACCAACGTTGCTATTGGGCATAGTGGAAGATAACCAGTAAAAATCACCCTCCAACTCTAACGTATCAGCGAGTCAATTAACATCTACATGAATCTAAATGGTTTTATCCTTTTGAGAGAAAAAAATACAGTTGACGACCTTTACTAAAAACAGAGCTATCCCATGAATACCACTCAATAGGCCAGGTCCTCAAATTCCAACCTCTAACCATGCCAAATTTCTCGGTCTAATGTTAGACGAGCAAACGACTTAGAAGTATCACTTAGACAACATACCACCGATGCTCTCATAAGAGCTATTTCACCTTCACTGTGCAGAAGACAGAAAACCGTTCCTCAAAACTGACTACGGGAGTCATATCTTCGCAAAATCAGCCAAGATCTAGACCCAATCCATCATCCCCTCGGATCAGCAATACGAACCCTCCAAACCTCTCCCGTCCTTGCACTCTGCCTAGTGGCAGGGCTGCCACCCATGAAAACCCGCATGTAAAAATACTCAAGTACGTTACTACACAAATACGGAACAGATATACCTATCGACACCGACGCTCATAGTCAGCAAAGGGGGTTGGCTGTGCAGCAGTCCTTTTAGATATAACCAATACGCATAGGCCATACGAACTGTATTCGTTCTTCCGTTTCATCAACTCCCGTTCCTCTACTGCTACACCTGCAACATAAAAATATCAATTCAACACATATTAATATATTGGCAACTTTATAGCAGGCACAGAAGAGAGTACTTATGACCAAACCCAACAATGGAGTCAATATATGAAGACAACAAAACAAAAATAGGCAAATTCCCTGAATACCTAAAAATCAACCAAGCTGTTTAGTAAAATATACCATCCAACTCCTCTATACACAAGACAGTCTCTCCCCAACAAACTTAAAAAAACAAACCCAAGCCAAGATAGACCCGAATAAACCCACCAAAGAGAAAATCCTAACAAAAAGACTGCAAATCCAAGAAAGCAGGCGCATCAAAGGTTGAAAGTAGGTTTAAAATTCCAAGAAACAAAGAAATAGGCATCCATACAAACTGAAACTATTTCAGCTTTTAAGTGAAGATAATCATGAAAAGCGAGTTTACTTTTGCCAATGGGCAGAAGAACAATACGTGTGATGAGACTTTACAATAAAATTTTTGGATATATGATGAAGCGAACTTTTATTTTGCGGGGAAATAAGCCATCAGAACACTTAATACTGGTCACTTAAGTTTGGTTTATTCTTCAAAAATTAAACCAAACTACAATGTGACCAATATTCTTGTTTGGTGTGGTATATGGAAAAAAATAATTTTTGGCACCCTCCTTCGTTCACGAGACGGTAACAGTTACGTTATCAAGATGTTGCAACAGGAAGACTGTTGAACCCAGGAGTCGACTAAAGGAGTGGCTTCTAGGAAGGGAGGATGGTTAGAAATTACCTTACGACAGTTTTCAGGACACTGGATTGGACGACGAAGACAAGTTGAATTTCCACCAAGCCGCTATGGTCTTACTCTGCTGGATTTATATTTGTGGGTTTTTTCATAAAATGCTGGCGCAGTAGATATTGTGTCTTCAATTATGTGTGTGACATAACTGCGGACACGGAACAGATAAGGTTGAAACAATTTTGCAACTATTTTGCAGGGGAGGGATACATTTTTAATTTTGTTGGCCAAAATTGGTCAAATCTTTGATACAAAATATTCACACGTGCCAAAATATTACAATGCCCAATCTTTTCTTTTTTTAACTAGACTAAAACACAATAAAACGATATACCAATAGAGATATTCTTTTATTGATTCTTAATCTCTTACTAATGATGCAGAAAAATCACAGAAAATATTTTTTTATCTACAAAACTACATATTCTATTAAACATAAGAGAATCTTTACCTTTTTTTAGCAGCAAACAACATATCTAAACTAGAGAAAGAAAAAATCCCTACCTTTTATTTATTTTCCATCATTGTTACATGTTGTTGCAGTGTAAAAGAAGTTGTAGATGCAATTATTTAGTCTTTTTGAGGTGAGCATTTAGTTTTGCATGCCGGTAAGAAGTCGTTGGCGTGCCAATTTCGTCACGCGTGCCAAACGTTGCCCAGGCCTGCAATAGACCAATCTAACTGCACTGCAAAAGTGAACGTCAAAATACTCAATATACAGTTAATTTTAGTGCTGTTAGATTGGTCTATTGGATACAGTCACTTGCTTAGCGTGGTTGTAGAGCATACCCCAGGTGTGCCCGATGTAGTGTAAAGGTGGTTACTCACTGCTCCTGTAATCACGTACGATCATTGTGTGCATTGCATTTTCCTTGTGTAATATATGTCAAGGGGCTCATAAATAAAATGCATTCCCAGTATTTAGTTATTTTTTAAAATATTTTTTTTAGTCACGTAAGAGTCTAGTCACGGGTTACTTTACATCTCACTATGTAGGTCGGTCGGTTGGTTCCCGTTTTGCTTTTTTTTTTGTTTTTTTTAATAACATTGAAACTATTCGGCTGATTCTAACGAATTTGAAACCCTTATGTTGTTTCACATTCCCGTTCGAATGATATAATTAACAAAGTGTTCCCAAGATTAGCAATGGCAATGGCATCACAAATATTCGGCCGATTCTAAGGAAAGTTAAATCCCTTTTATTGTTTTACATTCTCTTTCGATTGATAGAATTGCCAAAGTCCTCTCAATGTTAGCCCGCGAATTATTTTGTTTTGGCAATAACATCATAACTATTCAGCCGATTCTGACGAAATTTAAAATTCTTTTATTGTTTTACATTCTCTTTGGAATGATAGAATTGCCAAGGTCTTTCCAAGGTTACTTCAGGAATTATTGAAGGTTTTGTAATCAGAATAAGTGCAAGCACGTGATTTTTGGTCAGTATTATAACCTTGTTTATATGCATCATAATAATAAACAAGTGGTTTTCATCAGTCATCTAGAGTATAGGTAATTGGAAAAATACGAAAGTAAACAAATCCAAATTCAATTTCGTTACAGGTGGCAGGGGGTCGAGGGATTAGAAACCAATGAGAAATACCCAATTTTAGACTATTAAACTATGTTAGTTCAGTTGCAGCTCTTATAGCAGCTTAACTTAACAAAGTAATAGTAAATACATTATATTGTTAAAAAAATATTTTGCACACCAAATTCCTAAATAAAGATGAGAAAGCATAATTTGTCTTATTTATTTCTACACATATTTATTTTATGTACATAAATACGTGTGTTTTTCCAGTGCTTACTCTTCTTTTGGAATGAAGCATCAGTCTTATTGCCAAGAAAAAGCATCAGCAAACGCTCAGAAATATAAGTTTTAAAAATTAGGTTAAATATGAGTTTAAATATAAGAATAAATATAAGAGAAATGCAAGATTAAATATAAATTAAAATTTGAGGTAAAAATATGGTTAAATATATGGTTAAATATAAAGTTAAATATAAGGTTAAATATATGGTTAAAAATATGGTTACATATAAGATTAAATACAAGTTTCAATATAAGCTGAATATAAGTTTAAATATATGGTTAAATATAAGGTTAAATATATGGTTAACTAAAAGTTTAAATTTAATTTTATATGTAAGGTTAAATAGGTGAGCTTCGTTTGAAATGGCGCTCTATATCGATTTCTGTTCCTTGCGCCGCTTCAGTGTTCTCATTAGCCAGGGTCAGAGGGGCCTTCCTTTAAATCAGACGGTAACGTCAGGGAGACGAAGGGCGGTCGGCACTAAAAATGCTAAACTATGGCGCTGGGCCGAGCTCGGTGCGTGGTGCGAGACGGGCGAAGAATCAAAGAACTTGACACATCGCAACTCGTTCTGTTAACAGACTCCTAGGCCATAGATATTGGCCAAGCGGGAGTGTTTCTTAGTGTTTATTGTTGGTCAACTTTCTATTCCTCTCGCCTTAAAGGGTTAGAGACGATTAGTCTATTGAAATAAGGCAATCTTCATAGAGCAGGGATGAAAGCGGTGTATTTTATATCTAATGTGCGGTTGCGAATTATGTTTAAGATAAAGGGAGCAAGATGTTCAGATTCAAGTTGATATGATGCGATGACATTTTTTTATTTAAAAAGCAAAGCTCTAACGAAGGGGTGTTAGAATTATTACCCCGAAAGCAAGGTAGGGCTAAGCAAGATGGTAGCGCTTAAGTGAGACATTATTCTCCAATTGATTTGGAAAGTATAGAGATCTCTCTAGAGAACTTGTTCAAAACGATGTTTAATTTCGAATGCCTTCGTTAATTATAGTATAGTTAAGGGTAGTTTGAGAGTTTTAGGAGAGTTTAAGAGATGTTTGATGGTCCCAAAATCGATAAAAGGTTAAGAGTTTGATAGATCGAAGGTTAAATGAATTTAGGTGAGAGAAGTGGCCAAAAGAGAGAGAGAGAGTTTGATGGGTATTCGAGGGAACTCGCAGAACCAATGCGAGAAAGAGGGTATAAATCTTCCCTTGGTCGGAGAACCCGAGCAAGAATCTTACTTAGGAGAAGGAGTTGTTCAGGGTGCCGCAAACTTTAGAAGTTTTTCTTTCAGCTGAGTCCCATGGTTTGAAGATAGTTTGAATGTAGACGGTTCCTTCTTCTTCAAGCTCCAGAATGGCTCTAATCAGAGTCCAGGCGTCTTGGGTTGATAGAGGGTTCAGCGAGTTGTTTCTTTTTTAGCTTGTAATGAATAGTGGTCGTTTGTTCCTCCTGCAAATTTTGTTGCAAGAAAAAGGGGAGTTGTAGGATGATTAGGGGAAAAGAGTCGAGGGAAGCTGTCCGAGCCAAAACACCCTCTACCCATAGTAAGGCCATAAATCACTGTGTCCACTGGGCCGACCGCTGAGGAGGTGGAGAAGGGCAATATTTACCCAGCTGTCCAGGAAGGTCCTAAGCACGCAACATCCTCACCTATTATAAACACTTATAAGCCATAAAACATATGGTCAGTCTTCGATTGATAAGAGTGGGCCATAGAGAGGGGAGGGCATTCATTCACGCTCTCACAGGCACATGTGTAAGACAGTGCAATAGCTGTAATCTTAACAGGCGTAAATCTACTTCTAAAAGATTTTTAAAATTTTGGAAACAGTTTACTATACAAGATGAGGTTGATAAGTATCACAACACAAAAATTACTATCACTATCCTACTCTGGCTTGGTCCTCACGGTACTAATAAACAGTGGCGAAACATGGACCACATTCCGGCGTCATGTAAGGTCACTCGAAAAGTTCCACCAAAGTTGTATCGGAAGAATCTTGCCCATTTACTGGGAGAAACGAAGAACAAATGTCAGCGTTCCAGAAGAGGCAGAATCCGCCAACATCGAGGCCTTCCTAATGAAACATTAAATGGCCAGAGCACTGTGCTGGAATGCAAAGACAAGACTACCTCGGCGAGTCTTGTTCTCTTAAATTCAAACTGATGCCCACGCAGAAAGGGGACATAAAAAGCGGTGCAATGTTAGATACATTAAAGTTCTCTATGAAAAAAGGCATCATTTACGTCAATACATAGGAGACCTCCGCTGGGCATCGCCCAGGCTGCCAGTATAGAGGTTCGAAACCACCCGACTTTGTGACAACGAACAGCAGCGACGAGAGCGTAAGCAAGCCAAAGTTGCGAACCCAGTGCTGCGGCAACAACTTCGCCCCGACCTCATCTGCCGGAGGTGCGAGAAATGGTGCTGGTCGTGAATGGACCTCTTAACCCACCTAAGGACCCACCAGGGCGATGGCCATTCAGAGGCCACTCGCTCGCGAGTGACAGTCAAGTCCCTCACGTTGTATTAAGCAGAATGCTCTCTATAATTTTGTCATCATCAATGGCCTATTAAAGAAACAGACCATCTAAACTACATTATATTTTTCCTAAAACTAATTTCACCTTCTACCTTTTGCATAATACCCTAATCTATGCTATTCAGACGTTTAATCTTATCTAAAGTCTCACTTTTTACACATCTTAAAATCACTTCCTGCTCCGAATCAGAATTATCATTAATTTTCCTTCCAAGTGCTTTATTTTCTGCTTTCTTACTCTGATTACTCACTCGTTGCACTTCTCTATCTGCCTCCATGAATGCATTTATCTGCATATCACTGAGATGTTCATCCGCACGAGTAGTCATCTTAGAGTACGCTCCGTATTTCCACTCCACTGCACGTTTTACATCACTCTAACAACCTGTAACATTCTATGTTTTCCTTCCTTTTTAGCACACACAAATACACACAAGCAACCCATCTCATGCCTCTCGCAGTTCTCTTATCAAGTACCGATCAGGCTAATCATATATTTAACTTAACCTATATTCTTATCCAATATCTAAGATAATATACGTTTGTATGTTAACTTTACACAAGTCAGCCATAAATATACAACCACTTTACCTATCACTCCATAATTAAAAGCATAACTATCCCCATTTTATTTCTAATACTCTTCACTCTGTCCCACATAATTGCATTCTCTTTTAAATCCGTCTCACATGAGGCAAGCATTTCCAGCCCTACTCCTTTAAACACATTTACTACCTCTTCCCATTTTATTTCATCTTATACCGTTCATATTCACTACGCCCACTCGATTCACACATTTACGGAGATTAATAGGATTAACACGACCGGCTTCGTGTCGTCTGCTATTACTGAAAGGGCTTAAAACCGCATAGGATTTTAGATTTTGGAGTGAAGGATTTCCAAATAGATGACCCTTATCTCAGCAAATTTGTCTTATCCATCATTGGCCTTAAAGCCTGTTATAATAATAATTGTATCGAATTTAAAGTTCGTACTAATATACTTTTCATGATTATCTTACCTAACGACTAGGCAAGTTACAAAAGGGAGCAGGTTTCAAATTCCTTCTGGGATCAAGTTTGCTAAAATTATGTATGATGAATAAGTTGGAGAATATGGGTGACCAGTAGACCCGATAATTACGGATAAGGTGGCCTTTGATGATCCTTTCTACCATTTTAGCCTATCCTTCCATACGGAGGGAAAATAGAAGAAAATAGTGTTAATGATTAACGTTGGCTTCACGCGTTAACAAGGGAACAGAAATGGAATAAAGACCCTACCTTGACCATTCGAGAGGAAGGACTGCTAAAATGATCAAATTCAAGGCACATTTAGTACGGTTTATGGTCAGATGGTAGTCTGGATTCAGTTCCCCGTTACGGCGGCTGCCATAATGTGTAGTAAGACATGGTTGAGATGCTACACAATAGTGTTTCTTCCCACTGAGGTAAAATCATTGGCAAAAAACTCCCCATTGAATTATAGGGTGTTTATAAACCACAAGAGACTGTTCGTACATGTGAGCAAACTTGCTCTTTGTACGAAAGTGATATTGAGGGTTACACAATACTACACCCTTCCCAATTGAGCGCTTGACCATGGTAGTATCACAATCATTGCCACTCCAGTCTTTAAAACGGCTTTCTAATTACTCGTCTCATTAACGATTGTTTCTTCACTCCTCCTCTCTGTGGATGAAAAAGCTCCCGATGGTTTCACAAATGGTTTTTTTTTCTGAAAAATAAAATTTATGCCGTCTACAATACATGGGATAACGTAGGGCGTGCATCGTAATGTAAACGTGATTATAGGAAGCGCAAGTTTATACTTAAATGTTTTTTTAATTCTTTTATGATAACTTTGTCCTAATTACAGTGTTTCATTATTTTTATGGTTATAAATTGATGGCATATACGGCTCACCTCCCGATAGCATTAGATTGGTCGACAAGCGATTAATGAAGCCTAAATCAGGATTTTAATCCTTAAATAGCACATAACATGGGGAGTTAAAGTGATTGTAGGTGGGTTTTATTATAAGGGGGTTTTAAAATTAAAAAATTACTCAGGTTATTCAGAATTAGGTGAATTTCTATAAACGGGATTATTATAATTGGAGAGACTCTTCGAAATTAGTTGCATCTCACTAATTGAATTTTATTATTTGTACTAGGGTTTGCAAAAGTTCTGTTAAACTTGTTTTTTTATCTTTCGAGATGTTGACGTGTGTGATAGAAAATGTTCAGTAAAACAAACTTAAAGTTCCACTTTTCCAGTATTTGTTGTTTAAATGACTTTCCATTGTGTGCGGGTGTATCGAGATGGAAACGAAAAGAATTGGAATCTCTGCGCGCGTGCCACAAGAAGTCTGACATCGTCAAGCAACTCAAGGTCAGGCCGATGACCCTGCACAGAGTCGTCGTAGAGAGGTTCAAAACTGTGGAAGACCTCAAGATCACCTCATTTAGAGAGACCGCAATATGTCAACCGTTTGGCTGTGAGAAAGGACTTCGAAAATGCTCAGAAGCTCAAACTGACTGCGTTCATGAAGAAGAAGAACATCTCTGTGGCCAGAGGCCAGGGCGGTCAAGGAGTAGGGCTGCAAAGCTTGAGCTACATGGAAAGTAATCTGCTAACCAGCCGTATGCGAGAAGAAGGTCGAGAGCGGTATTGTCTCCTTCTTAACGACTAGAAGTGTTATGGCAATTCTCAATTTTTTCTGATGAGAAACCATTCGCGGTCTATCCAGTCATCGACAAGCAGAATAAGAGTGTGGTAAGCTTAAGCCGGAACGTCTCCGAGGTCCGCTACGTGTCTACGACCAAGCACTTGAATAGCGAAAAGATGCTGCCGGCGTGTTTCGCTGCAGGTTTTAGACACACCGTGGCCGAGTACAGAGATATCTTGGCGACAAAATTCCTTGGCTGGGTGAAAAAGATCACGAAGAATGCGGACTAAGTCCTTCAGCAGGACGGTAACTCAGTCAACAAGGACAAGACCATACAGGGGTTGTTGAAGTTGAACGTTTCCTTCTGGTCGAAGGATTTTTTACCACCGCAGTCACCCTACCTCACTCCCATCGACTACAACCTGTGCGTGTATGCCTTTATCAACCACATGTGAGCCAACATGTGGAAGTACTTCGTCCTCAACGTGAGCGCTGCCTTCAGGTATCGCCTTAGTGCGTTCTCGCTATCGAGGGCGGTCACATTGATTAAATTACAATGTAAATTCATATTTGTATGTTACGAGGGGCGGCCAATAAGTTTTGCAATTCGGATATAAGGAAACGAGATATAAGGGAAAGTCTTGTATTATTTTTCAATATAACTACCCTCGATTGATTTCAATGCACTTGCGCCACGTGTCCCTGAGGCTTCGAATTCCAGACAACCAGAAATCTCCCGAATGCTGTTCAATTCACTATTGGACGGCGAGCTGGACAACTTTATCGTCCCCAAACTGGCGTCCACGCAATGCAGCCTTGAGCTGGCGGAATAAAAAGTAGTCGCTGGGGGCCAGATCTGGACTATAGGGGAGATGGTTGAGCTCCTCGAATCCGCACTCGCGCAGGGCAGCTTGTGCAACTCTGGCCTTGTGGACTTTGACGACGTTGAAGTTGATCATGGGGCGTGAGGTTTCTAGGGACCCAACGGGTAGAGACCTTTGCCATGGCCAAATTGTCTTGGATGATGTTGATAAAACTTTCATGTGATATTCCAAGTTCTCGCTTGATTTCTTCGACCTTCACCCGTTGATTTCACAGGATCATCTTCTCCACACGGGCCACATTGTCCTCGTTGGTGGACGAGCAATGGTTGCATAGAAAGGAGTGGTGTCGGTGTACACTGCAACCATGCGTTCATGGATCTCTTTTGCATTCTTGCCTTCCTTGCTCAAAAATTTTAAACTGCGCGGTGCTCAACCTTCTCCATTGTTGAAAAATTTGTGACTCACGATCTGTGATCATCTACTGCTTCTTAAATAGACGAGGTAGGAGCGTGCGGCTACAGGTCCTGAATTGTCATACCTTTTTTCCAACACCTCCACAAACAGCCATTTCCCTTCCTCTGTTTTGCCCTACCGATTCGTAAAACTTATTGACTGCCCCTCGTAAAACAATGATAACGTGTCTAACTGCATGAAACTTCATTGTGTTCTTTTTGAGAGCATCGTAACGAGTGTAAAGGGACTTTTGCAATACCCGAAGTCTTTAAAAATTCTTAGAACTAGGTAGATTTGATTAATTATCTGGATTTTCAGGAGGAATCTCGATATTTTTACCTGTGGTGAAGTGCCAGTTCAAGGCTTACTCCTTTTTTTTCAAAGGAGTAAAGTTCCATTCTACCTAATAAGAGCCATAAAATGACCCATATGATCATGAGACCTATGGTTGTTCACCCTGGAGATTTCGAAATCTGCCATCGGATTTGGCACTGAGTGGCGCCATCTAGTGGCAGAAGTCTCATTTAGTCATTCAAAGTCACTTGTAAGCGATTTGAACAATGTGAAACCATCAATGAAATAACCATTTTCAATCTTATCACCCAACGCCGCAGGTCAGTGGAGGGACTTTCCCAATAAGCGGACAGTTTTAAGAATATATTAATGGACTTCATTGGCTCAATTTCTTGTTTGTTTTCAGAATTATCTGATATTAACTTAATTTTCTTTTTTACATTTTTCAGTAGTTTTCAGAATCAGCTGAATTTTATTGGTGATAGTTACATTAAGAATTATATGTATTCTCTAAAATTAGAATAATTTTACTGTCGTGACTTAATGGAGATTTATTAGACTTTTCAGAATTAGCTGGACTTAATTAATGGTATAAAACAGAATGAGGTGATTTTTTATTGGCTATAAATATTTACCAAATTTTCTGTATTTTTCCAAATCATCTGAATTCAACTGCCCGGACTTGAAAGAATTAGTAGAATTTCTCTAGCTGGAGTTTTAAGAATTAGTTGGATTTTATCAACGGTATTTAACAAGATTTGGGTATTGTTCTATGATGTCCATGTTCTCACAAATTTGAGAAAAGAGGAAAAAAGTTATTTTGAATTTAAGAAAACAGTAATCAATGAAGGCATTGTCGAGGAAGAGGCTTATAAGCTAAGAATGTGGTAAATGGCAAATAGGTTAGCGTGAGAAACAGGTTAGCAAAATGACGATGATAGCTAAAATTATATACTTTGATAAAGATTTGAAAGATAACAAAAACTAAAGAGATATAAATATAACAAATGCAATAAATGTGATAAAGATGGAGGATATTAAGGAGTTGTTAATATCTCTTCACTGATTTCGGTGGAATGTAGGTAGAGTTCCAAGCTTTGGCAACTCGGTCAAATCTAAGTTGATTAGCATGGAATCAAAGTAATCGGGTGCTTTATAAGGATACTTTTGCATCTAGAATCTCGATGTAATAAAAATCCCCGAATTTTGCAAAAGCGAAGAAGAGAAAATTTGGCAATTAACCAAATAAAAAGAATTTAAGCAAATAAAAGAGATAAAAAAGTAATAAGTATATAACAAAACATATTTTACACTATAAATACATAGCTAAGCTTATTTCATGTGGAAATTTGAGAAGAGGAAAGCAAATTGTAAAGAAAAAAACAGCTTTCCGAAAAACGCACTTTTCCACAAAACACTCAGCAGAAAATATGAAGCAGTGAATACAAACATGATCTTCCGCGTCTTTTTTAATACATGTGTGCGTTAAAAAAACATATAAATTAGTGAACAGGAAGGTAGTTGAGTGCACGGGCTGATAATTCAGTGAGCAGGCAAGTAGGACGGGGAGGAGAATGGTAGTGTTGTTGATGCACGCCACCTCCACTTTGTGGGAGAGAGCTATAATACCATTGATATTATCATTTGTTCTTGAAGATGATCTCCAGAAGACGGAAATCCTATCTTTATCAGGTGTCGAACCTTAGATCTCGTCAGGAATCTGGGGGAGGATAAAAAAAAGTACTGATCTTACCATTGATCTATTTTTACGCCTTTTATTTTTTGTGATACCTACAGTCCCAATTTGTTTCTCCCGTTTTGGCAGACACCATGAAATCTACACGTATCAATACTTCATTCGGCAACTAACCTCACCCGATGTGGCTTAACTTTACTGTAATCTGAGCAATGTATGCCACTCAGCTCTGCCGGAGTCACGTGAGTCTAGTGAGGCAAAGAAAATTCCTTTCTTATAATCCGAATTCTATTGCTTCAAAGCCTAGGAATATCGGACTTTGAATAATTACTAAGGATAAATTGGGATAATTTGTATTCCATATACAGTAGCACCTTGTATATTTAGTTAACAAAGGTTAGGACTGTCTCTATTTACTTAAAATTATAAAACAAATGGGAGCTAAAGAATTTCCTCAAGAAAAAAGTGAGATGTTGCGTATATATTTAGCTGATAAAAATTTGCTTTTGGGTTGTTGACTTGACAGAAACTTGGATAATTTGCATTTACTTAACAGAAATTGGTAACATTTGTTTTTACCCAAAGGAAATTATGATCGTTTAAACTTAAAATATATTGGAAAATTAATATTTAACATAAGTTGAGACCTTTTATTTAAAGAATATTCGAACCTTTTTACTGAGCTAAAAGAAGTTAGAAACTTTCTAATTCAATTAATAGATATTGGATGTTCTTTTTAATTTATTAACAAAATCGGCATCCTATACATTTCTTTAACAACAAAAAAACAAATAACTTACTAGCATGCACATCTTCCAAAACACAGGCATTCACACGGATATATATATACACACAGACTCAATATGGAAAGGGTTTACTATCATGTCATACTTTTAAAAAATCTTTTACCCATCGTAGGTAGACCCTGCCAGAGAAAATGGCTCGTTATCGGAAATATCTATCGGAAGTTATCGGGAAAATCTGCACTTATATTTTATCGTGCAAGTAGTTTACAAGCGTCGTTTAAAAGAGAATCACAAGTGTATACACGCATACAAATATACATGGATATCCCCTCCTTTGTGTTATGCAGTGACTCGAAGCAATGTGTTGTTGCTTTTAATCCGAAGACTGTCTACCCACAAGCCCTAGAGGGACCCATTAATGGAGGAACACGGTGGGTAAGCCATTGGCCCGCGCTTGAAGATGCCGAAAATGCCACGCAAATGCTGGCTAGGGCCATTTTACAAGGGAAACGGGGGATCCGAGTGGCGTGGGGATATGACAAGGGTTGTATAACAAGCGGAGTTAAAATTTAATTATACCATTCTGAGATTAAAGTTGGTACTTAAATGACTCCTCGAGGGAACCGGGCCTCTTAGCCCCTGAAGGGGGCAGGCCTACATCTCAGTTTTCGAAAGAAGACGGGAAGGCGTGGGACGGGGGTTGTTCAAGCTTCTTCCTGGAGCGATTGGTGCTGATTAGGCCGACATCGTGTTAGGTTGTCAACACGGCTTTCTTCTTTCTTCTTTTCTTTTCGTTCCTATTTTTATTTTAACCTATGTGTTTATGGGAGGGGGGGAAATAAAAAGGGCCGGGTAGGGCCAGCAATTCCACCAACAGCGATTGTATAATAACCTTGAATTTTGTTCTATTAATTTATATATGCGCTTATGCAAAATTTTAGTCTCAATTCTTTATGATGCATAAGTACCCTTTAATAATGAGCTAAGAATATCTTCAAAATGTCCATAGGACGAAATTTTCTTGGAATTAATGCAACTTTTTGTGCCTTATTTTTTGCGATGGAGTAAATAAATGTAGAAAATGGGGAGCAAAAATACGAGTATATCCCTTGAGTACAAACCATTTTTTTCTTCTCTTTTGACAAGAATTTTGACTTTGTAAGATAATAAAATTGGTTCACGTTAGATTTTATGGATTCAAATTCTAAGGTGAACTTGGTCCCTGGGGGGATTCGTCTATATCGTCGCCTGTGGTCGCTCAGGTTCGCCTGCTCTGAGACCCATGGGTACGGGGGAGGGGAGATTACCTTAAAGGGCACATAGATAGTGTTCCATTCCCCCGTTTCTCTAAAGATTACCTGCCTCTTTTGCGAATAAATTATCCATCATTATGTAATTTTATTAAGTGGGAAAATTCTCTCTGTATATGTATGTATATACTTATATATTTAGTAAGAAAGACAAAACGAGGCAAGTAACTTATTAATCTATGAACCTTCCGGTTATCCACCCTTCATCAGGAGCTATAATTAAAAAGGAATATTAAGATAAATGACATACTATATAGAAATTAAAAAGAATCCCTATTAAATATAGTAAAATGCAATTAAAAACAGTAGGAATATAGGAATCGAATCACAGAAATAAATGAGTAACATATTCATGACCATAATTAAAAAAGATACAAGTAATAAAACAAAATTAAAGTACAATGATGAGGGAAAAAATGAACTAAAATAAACGTTACCTTACATTGTTGATTATAGAAACAGCTAAAAAATAGCTAGCACAGTTGGATGGTTGTTGCATAAATAATGAACAACCCGAACTGTATTCAAGTTTTCATAGCCTATTCATTTTTTATTTGCTTCCGGGAGTCAACAATTTAATGTATCGTTCATTATAGTTTTTTTCCACTCTTCATTGACAGTCGTGAACATTTGTTCATAGATAATTGATTTTCTAGCCCCAAATGTTCCAACTTTCTCTTTTACCAATGTACATATATGAGGCAGGGGCGCGGGCTAAGGTCGACTCGTTTTATCCCTAATTTATGGGAGGTAGTAAGGTCTATGTTAATATTTTTTTCCTGATTGGTTAATTTCTTTGAAAAAATATTAAAAAAGGTTTTCGAATATTTGCAGGTGGAATGGAAATAAACTAACTTTGAAATTACTTAAAAAGGTCGCATATAATTTCAGTACAGGAAAGAGTGTATGAAACCCATATATGGTAATCTTATTTTGATATTCTCTTACAGAAATTCATAAGTGTAAATTGCTTGCAACGATAAGTTCTTAGCTTGGTTCAGTTAACTTCTACTGTCTCTCATTTATTATTCCACTGCCGAGAAAAAAATCTTGTGGACTACTTGGTATAATCACATTAAGGATACGTGATTCACAAAACTTCGATATATAGTTTTTCATCAAAACTTTAGGTAGAACGTAGATAAGGACATATATCCTACTGCCTTTCAATAAAATTTGAGTGTAGACATATACTGATTGCTTCTTTGTATGTAGATAAAATTGTGAATTGATTCGAGGGTAACTAAACAGTTAAAATACGCTCAAAACTAGAGGGCAAAACCCAATTTGAGAACCATCACAATAAAGGAAATGAAGAAAGGTTCGTAAACCGATTCCTGAAAAAGAGGAACCAATTTAAAAAAAAGAAGCAAAAACCAACCAGACCGTCCCCCACAGAAAGTTTGTTAAGAGAGGGTTGAAGAAAAAGCTGATGATAGAAGAAGTGAAAATGTGTAAAATATACTCGTATGTATAGAGCCGCAGAACTTTCATACTACATCTATCAGCCTCTTGCGAGTATGAGACAAAGGAAAATGTGTGAAGGATATATAGATCGAAATGGAGTGATTTTGACAACAATAATTCCAAAGTTAGCAGACGGGAAATCCTTTAGTGCTAAAGACCAAAAGTGTGCGGGTGGTCTATTAGATATTTTACTGTTCGATAGTGAAAGTCTCTCCAGAGCAGCTCATTCGTGCTTAACATTTTCTATCTGACTCCCTTTTGACTTAGAAGACGCTTTGGGAGAATTACGCACCCTCTCCGTCAATAAGACCATGGGGGGACCTGTACCGCTTTCCTGCAGGTTTTCTTCACTTAACCTTTCCAATTTTAGACGAGTCAATATAAGTTTGACCCTGAACAAATTGCGTCAAAAGGATTTTAAATGGATTCTAGTACTATTTGGTATGCTTATTAACATACTAAAAATCTAGGAAAATATAGTTTCAGGAATGGCATCATTTTCAAGATGGCGTCCAAAATTGCTGCCAGGAGATTAAAATGGCTATATTTCAGTAACTATTCAACTTAAAAGGGTGGCTTTGGTCTCAAGCCTTATATTTCAGAGTTAAAAGAATGTGACTGAATCAGTTTCATTACTGTAAGTTAATTACATATTGTCAAATCCAAGATGGCGTCCCAAGGTGACATCATAAGTCAATTTTCTGTATAGTTTGTCATAGCAGAAAACTTGAGTGTCACCCAATTGATGTCTGACACAACTTCAACAATTTCACAAGAGATACCTAACTTCAAGAAGAAAAGTAAAGCAATAGGTGTTTTAGTCTAGGAGCAGAACTCATTTCAAAGTGGGTATGCGTTTTATGCGAAAATGACATTGGGGGTAAGTAGTTTAAATAACATTAAAACAAAAACCAATTTAACTTTCATTTTTATCGCAAATGAAGACCATCATTATCACATGTAATGTAGTAAAGGATGATGAACAAGAAAATATACATTGACAGATTTTACAGTCCATTATGGGCACTATTTAACATCATCTTCTGACTCCTCGGGAAAAATCTTGTTATGAGGATTATCACACTCAGCAAGTTAAGAGGACCACATACCATAGTGCATAGTAGTCCATATTGTCTACAAGAGCAGCTGAATGTCTTGAAGGTAGAGGAGCAGTTGCAATGAATCACCTTTAAAAGTCGGTCTGGAGCAGCAATCATGTTTATCATAAGTGGGATGAATCTTTCCTCTTGTAGGTTCCACACCCAGTCCATAGCATCCATACCCTCTTCTTTTCCCATCCAAACCATGATCCGGTAGTATGCTCTTTGGCAGTCAAGTTTGGTGGAGGACTTAGTTGGTGGCAGCCGTTCAAGTGTTACAGGTGATGAAGCTGACACGACCCTATTGCTGAAGATGTTGTATCGCATTGTTGCAAGAGAATCTGTGCACTTTCCACCAAAGAGGACAGCCAATACTTGGGACCCAAGGTCTTCTATCACTTCTGGGTTTCTGGATTAAGACAGTAAATGCGTTGGCAAAAGACTGAAGGACAGGGTCTCCTTTCAAAAGTTTTGGAAGGCAGTCTTCTTGACAGTGCCGAAAATCCAAGTTGTTGTGCCACAACTAGTCAACGCGTGGATGAACATAAACTGAGAACAAATGTCATGCCCAAGGATTTATTTTAAGTGGTTCATGTCGTACACCTTAAGGCTACCATCAGCTTTGTACTTGTATGATCTGAAATAAATAAGCATATTACCTCCTTGGAGTTAGACAAAGAGATCAGTATCTTCTCCAATAAGTGTGGTGGTGTGTAGACGAGATGCATCGACTGCAGCCTTTACTATGTCTAGATCATGATTGATATCTTCTGATAGGAACTTCTCCTTCTAGCCAAAGAAATCTCACTCAATAGTGAAGCTGACGATGGTATAAGGAATGTTGTTTGCAGTTCTTTGATGTACGTTGTCTTTAATGGATGGTCTTTGCTCATAGCCATCAAAGAAAATCGTTGTTCCATAGTATTCGGTGAAGGAGTGAACCTCTTTAAGGACATAACACGCTGTTTCTGGTACAGATGTAGGGGTGCGAAGATGTATAAGAGAAAAACTTCCTTCCAAAAAGCGAGAATATAAATAGCCCATTAAATTACCAAGTCAGCACTGACTTCGCCGTAGCGTAATGGTAGAGTGCTAGCCTCGGGATTCAAAAGACCCAAGATCGAACCCCAAATTCCACAATTTTTACAAAGAAAGTCTCGAAGAAAACGGAGACCACGAAAAACGCTTTAAGGACAACTCAAGAAATCAACTCAAGAGAAAACCGCTGTCCAGGAAAACGAAAAGAAAACGACTATCAAGGGCTAATTCGTCTCAACTCATCTCATCCCATCAAAATCGTTAAGAAGCATTAAGAAGTCATTACGTCATCAGAATTGGAAGGAATCATCACATCGTCGTTTAAAAAGTAAGATACATCAAGCAAAAGAAGATCAAGAATTAACCCAGCCAACTAAACGAAGAAGGAATCTCAATCAACTAGAATATGGAGTCAGATAATGGAAGACAATGTTTCAAGGGGAACTTCAGTCAAGAAGAGATAAATAAATACGAATATAGAAATAACAAGATGAATAATACTGATAAATAAATAATAAAATAAGGAATCTCCCCCCTACAGAATCTAGGATTGCAGGACTTGTGTGATTAGGGATTGCATGCGCTAGTTGTAGGTTCTCAGCCTTTCGTAACACGTTTCTGGCTTCAAAGAGGGCAGGAGGGAAAGGACTGAGTTCCTATTGCATAACCTTCTCCAATGATTGCTATCCACCTTGTAACACTATTAGAAAACGTTGAAAAGGGATTGCAGGATCAACGGTTCGATCAGAAGCAAACTTGATATATGATTTTTGTCCAAGGGTTATGGCTTTATCCCTTCTACTAAATGAGAAAGTGAATGCAGGATTTCCAATCATTTTTTGATGATTTTGCATACCCAGACTCGTATTCATGCACGTTCATATTGTCATCAGCAATAACACCAGTGACGATGCGCCGTAATAAAGAGTCTGGTTAGAAAGGTAAGCAAGCTTTGAGATGATGTTATCCAGGTCAGCAGCATCCCTTTTCATCTTTGCATTGCGATGCTGTACTCTGCTGTAATGGGCCTTAAGATGTTTCAAAAGGCTCTCTGCTTTTCTGAAATTACGCTCCCGTGTGTCATACCTCCAGTGGTCTTCAATGGCCTCATCAATGACGTCTCAATGACGATATGTGGGCTGAAGCCTACCCAGAACTAGTCAACGTGACAGATTACATGAGAGCCGTTTTAAATTTTTTTGTACACCTCTGGGTGTTTGACGGCATGCTGAGTATAGAATTGTGCTGATTTAAATTAGTTGAAATTGCCAGTTGCGGCGAATATCGGCATTAAGTCAGAAACAGTGAATAGTTGCATTAGCTAAGATCCTGTTCGATCTGCCATTATGAGTGACCTAGCAACTTTTACCATGCTCTGGTAATTCAGCGTATCAGCTAACATGCTTGCTAGCTCCTACAAAAGTATAATTCATCGTCTGAGAGATTACTTATCTCGCTTCCTTAATTCATATTCATATACGACATTCCAACTTTGCTTACCATGTACGACAATTCCAATCATATATAACTCGTACGATTTCCAGCCAAATTTACCCTAAGTATCGTCCGATAATAATTATCCTTGTCGGACGTATTTTAAACCAACCAATCAGGATCAACCTACCTCGCCCCAATGTTCGCGGAAAAATATAGGCCACTCGTGTTTTCGTCATCGTCAGACAAAGTCCTCTTTGAGATTATAATTCCAGTGTTAACAGTTTTCATTTCTTTGGGCTTTTAAATACATCTATTATTATTATTATATATCACTGCGTCATGTGGTTTTCGATATATATATGACGCCGGGATATATAATAATAATAGATGTATTTAAAAGCCCAAAGAAATGAAAACTGGTAACACATCCTGGAAAAACGTTAAGGAAATTACGTAGTCTATTAAAGCTTAAGAAAAAAATGGGAGAATTATAGAAACGGACAATAGGGAAACTATTTTAACCGTAATATAAAAATAAATAAAGGAGGGGGATTCGAACCCATGTCATCAAGTGCTCTTCGATAAATTGACCATGACGCTCATCGCCAGAGGTACCATCCTACTAGAAATACCCTTGTCTTGGTCTCTCACTGGATGAAAACCTACACTTCGTTATTCAAAAGCCTTCTTGAATCCACCTTTTTGGAGTTGAGGATGGCAGCTCTAGCGATGAGCGTCGTGGTTATTTTAGTGAAGAGCGCCTAATGACACAGGTTCAAATCCAACTCCTTTATTCATTTTCATATAACGATTAAAATAGTTTACCTATTGTATGTTTCTCTAATTTTCCCATTTTCTTTCTTAAGTTTTAATGGACCACGTAATTAATTTGCTTAGCGTTTTTCCGGGTTGTGTTACCAGTTTTCATTTCTTTGGGCTTTTAAATACATATATATATATATATATATATATATATATATATATATATATATATATATATATATATATATATATATATATATATATATATATATCACCCATCCATATCTCTTTATATAAATATACCGCTTTATCAGTTCCTTCTGCTTTCTTCGTTTATTTGACTGAGGATGTCTAACACGAACACATAATCTAACGTCATATAACCATTCACTAACGCAGTTTACATCTCTTCAGACTGTTAGACCATTGGTGCGAAATGAGCACTATCACCTGAAATGGCTAACATCATCACACAGTTAAGACATTTCTCTATAAGAATATGGTCACGGAATGCTCTCTGAACTGATATACCTGTCAACATGTGGGTTACAGAATTTTCATCATAGACTTCCTCTAGAATGTCCTTAAATCCTGTTTGGTCCATCAAAGCACCAATGGCCCCGAGTAAATTCATTAAGGTATGCTATCTACCTATTAGCAGAACAATGGGTTTAAGATGATTGCCCGGTGGTGATTCTTGGATGATCACTGTAGCCTTCCAATATAGGGGCTGGTCGAATATACTAACTTAGCTAAGTTGGTGCTTGGACGCAAGTCCACAAAGGAACTCCGACGTTGACAGAGTGTACGTCTTATCCCCAGAGTATATGTCTATCATTGATAGATACTTGACTGAAGACTAGCCTGATTCTTTGTCTCCATAATAAATAGCATGCATCATCCCCAGCCAACCTGGTGTGGATCATTTGAAGTTGAACGATAACTACCAAAGTAGATCAACCATCTTGAAAAAATTCAGTGAGTCTTGGAAGTTCTTTGAATGTGATTTCTCTGAGAACATGTTGAGCAAAGCAATAATCTATTATTGCAACCTTTGACCTCTGTACAATTTTCAGTTCTACCATTTTGTGTCTGGAGAGAGTCAGGCCTGTCTTCTGTACTGGTGTCACGGCGGTTATCATGCCATCCCATGAAAGGTTCCTTTTCCATCAATTGTAAGAATTTTATGATCTACATTGTTTGCAGCAAATGACACGGCCATGTTTAACTGATCAATATCCTTACCAAGCATGTTTGGTGCTGAACAATTTTCTCCATTCGTTTTAAACCTCTGCAATTCGCTATAGGAGGAACAGAACCCCATCTTATTCAAGGTATCTACAAAAACTATTTAAGCGGTGCATTTGCACTGCAAAGCAAATTTTCAAAGGGGCAAGGATGACTCATGTTCGGACTGACTGAATGATAGTATTAGCAACCTTTTTCTCTGTGTCTATACCAACAAACAATGCATTTAACAAAATGCAGAGTGATTCTGGAATATAATCAAGAGTTGTCTGGAGTTTGAGATACTCTGTAGTCGGGTACTGGTCATTAATGGGTAACACCTTGCTCTCGATGTCAGTTTTTAGGTGTCTTGCAGGTGTCTTGAGTATTTCTTCCTTTCGTGACTTTTCATCACCTTCTGGTTTTGTGTCGAAGTATGATCTCAGGATCTGTGATGTTTTTCCATCCATTGTCACTATATCATCTCACCTTCTTTTTCTGCAAATTATATGCTGTTCCTATACCGTTCTTTCAGCCGACATTTTAGGTATCTAGTACTATATAAAAAGAATTGGTTGAGTATTCTTGCATTTTTAACCTAAGGTTAGAAACAGTCAGCTGTTTTTTATCATTCATTTCAAGGTAAACAGACATGTTTGAGAAGGCTTGTTCTTGGTCCTCATACTTTTCTTTTCAGATTTACTCCTCTTTGGATCTGGGTTATTTTGAAACTGTAGAGGTACATCTCGGCCACTTCTGAATTGGATGCAACAAACTTAATTGTAAATACCGTCTGCAGCGTAAAGATCTCCATTGCAAAATTCAATTATACCTTTAAATTTGAAAGACCATTCATCGCATGGGTTATCATAGCATTGTAATATTGTCGTGGCAAAGATGTCCGTTTTCACATAGCTATAGTCTGCACTACCTTCATGAACATTAGCCCCGCAGAAAAGGCACTGAATTTGGCTAATGAATGAGCAATCAGACTACCTAGTACTCCTTTTAGTTGTAGTAGTGGATTCACCGTCCTTATTCCTTTTTAGATCAAAATTAATTTCTATAGAATTTGTGTAGATTTTGCAACTTACCTCAAGCACTAAGCTGCCAGCAGTCGGAATAATAGTGTCACCTCTCCAAAGATCTAATTCATTGATCTCACTAGGACCTTTCTCGCGAATCTTGAACAAATAACCTCCATCATCCAATTTGAAAATGACACAAGTCTGGTCCTTCATCTTGAACCTGAATGAAAAAAAGTGATGTTACTAGTGTTTTTAATATGTTTTAGTTGATACCTTAATAAACATGAACATCTAACTAATGCTTAGTAATGCATTAACTAATGTTGATTAATTTATGTACCCTAATTGTAAAGTGTTACCAAGTTGACTAAGTTGCATTCATTTCAAAGGTAAAAATCAGTTTACTGATCAACTGCTTGGTTACTTATCATAGCATATCAATCAGTAAAATTATAGCTTGCTGTAACACTTGCACTAGCATTCGTAAAGTGAAACTAGCTGTATTTTAAAATCAGTATAAAATGTAGAGTAGCTAGCTAGCTAACTACTGTGTACATTTATACTGATTTGAATGGTTAAATCTATTTCCATCTTATATGTTAATAAATAATTGACTAATGGTAATTTAACTTGTTTTATTGCATTCCTTAGTACTTAAAACCTAGCGTTCGATACCAAAATTACCTTTGTCAAGTGAATCCTGGTGGCCATTTTGGACGCTATCTTAAAAATTATGCGTGTCCCAAAACTAGATTTTTCTAAATCTTTAGTCTGTTATTAACCAAAATCAATTGAAAAACCTTTTGAAGCAATTTATTCAGTTTCAGGTGACTTTTTCCATATATTGACCCGTCTATTTGGATGTTGTCAAGATCAGCAGTCCAAGAATACTTGAGGGCGGCTTATGTTTATGGTGGCTTGTATTTACTTGGTGAGTTAGTATCTAAATTAGTTTTATCTTTTAGTGGTTATAGAAATTATGTTATTTGATGTTTATGAAATCAATGATTACTTCATAACATATGGTTATTGGCTATGCATTTGACTGAATTATGGTTACTCAAACTAGATTAACCTCTCCTAATTAAAGATCTTCTGCCAGTTGAAAATTGCATGAAGTTCTTTGGTCAAAGTTAAAATGGATATAAAGCGTATGCAAAGATGCAAAAGGGACAATACTAGAGATAAATTATGAAACTCTTTTTATCATGTCTGCGTGGTAATCTCTGCTCTTTATTATCAATTGAACTAAATATTTTATCTTGTTAGTTTTTAATAGTGCTATCATATTTTCATTATTTTAAATATTCATTATTTATCAGCTTGGAATAGAGCTCCCTGAAGGAAACTTAAGTTTATCAGTATATGTTTAAGCTTGCAGATTTCGAAAAGATAAGTTCGGAGCTATTCATTTTGTTAATATTAAATAAGAAGGGCGCACGTGTTTTAAGCTACCTAATTAATGCCTGTAATCATTCTTTGTATCATTGTAAGATTGTCGTATAAATAATATTTTGATGGTGGAAAGGATCGATTACACTTTATAAAGTCAAAAAACATAATTTTCTGCCCCTAACCTTATATAGGGTGCGGTAAAATGATCCAACACATTTTTAGGTTGAATACAAAAGCCAAATATACTAAAGAATGAAAAATGTGATTTATTGTCAAAATGTGAAAATAATGCCGTTTCGTTTGTTTTTATTTGAGTTTGCTACATGAATTGGACGAGCGAGCCTTGCACTTTCATGTTGGAAACGTTTATCAACAAAGAGCCTTCCGTGGGCACTTCAAGATCTGTAGTTAGGATCCCGTACCTACTTGAAACACGTTATGGGTTACGAGTACCAACTTCATAGTTACTATATCAACATGAAAATGAAAATCGACCGGAAAACCTTGGATCGCCAGAACTCCGAAAAATGTGGCAACAGTAAAAAAGCTTCAGTTCAAAAGTTTCCACAACGATGCCATTCGTCCAAAAATTGCTGCTTTTCCATATGAAATAACTCGCCGAGTTATGCACAACTTTCGTGAATGCCTTCGACAGTAATGGAACCCACTTGACCGATTTAATTTTTAAAACAAATTGAAACAAAATGGCATTATATGTTAGCTTAGCTTAAGCTGAATGTTACTCCATACATGGATGATTTTGATTGATGTTTGGTTGATGATTATCGTCTTTGGTGAGATCATTGATGGCGGCGGAGTCTGTGAAGGTTGGCACAGCCTCTTCTACAGATATCGCAGATATGGGGTCCTTATATTTGTTGGTGTCGTTTTGCATGACAGGCTATGGCAGCATTGTGGTAGTTTATTGCAAGAATGTGTGGATGAATGAGCAATGCATGGAGTGATAACACGCATGATGATGTTTAAGGTGGAAAGTAGGTGTGCTGTATTCTTCAGTCCACCATCTTCACTTTTCTCTGCTGAATCCAGTGGCAAGGAAATGATTCAAGACGACTGGAGCAGGTTTAAGTTACAGTGCTTTGCCGAAAGAAGTCCCTTCTAGGACTATCGCCTAATGCGCGAGAACCGTGCAGAGTTGGTCTCCAGGTTTACTCCTGAAGCCTTGGCCTTTCGAAGAGCTCCCACAAGGCAGTTGGGTTGGCCGGGTTATACCACCAGGCACTGAAGGTACGTTGGACGTAGCTTACGTTAAAGGCAAGGGGACCACAAGCAGGTAGTACGCCAACAGTTGAGAGTCAGAGGCTAAGTAACCTTATCTTCTATGATTTAAGATTAAGACTTAATGTTATATATTGCGCATGCACTCCCATCTCTCATTATTAAAATAGAACACATTATGAAAATAGAACACAATTTTTACTCTATTTCTCTCAGTCAACCTACAAATGTGACAGATCATTTTGCCGCACCCTTTCCAGCATTGTTTAAAACCAAAAAACATTCACTGTTTCTTCCGTAACCTAACCAAAGAGTATAAAAGTTTACTTTATTTTGGCGGTAAGAAATCCGCAGCGGTCCAAAGAAAATCGCAGAAGCGTTGCTTCCAACATGTAAATTTTCGTACAAAATGTGCGGATAGCCGTTGAAGTGGTCTTTTCTCACGTATTTCGGGATTTGTTTTCTCACGTCATTCAACCGAAAGTTTTTCATAGGAGGCCCACAATCTCATATAATTTAGGTTTCCGGCAAAAGCCAATCTTTGATTATTCGAATCAGTGTTTCATTTTTCGCCCCGCGGGGAGTTTCCTGTTTACCCTGTTAGATTTGGTACCCGGAGGGGCTGCACATCCTTCCCGCCCGAGTGCATATTAGGGAAGCCCTCTCTGGCACTGGGTTGACTTCAACTCTCTGCGCTACTTTATCTTTATTTATTATTAGTTGTATTATTACTAGTTATTATTATTATTATATAATTAGTATTATTATCACCATTCTTATTATCATCAATTAGTATTATTTACTATTAATAATTATTATTATGTATTATTATTATTGTATTTTCTTTATCATTTATTATTTATTATGTACGATTAGTATTTATTATGTTTATTTATTAGTAGTATTACGACTATTAATTTTCTCAATCTTTTTTACCTGAACATTATGCCAGGAGAAATGACCCACCTTGCACCAGGGTATGATAATAATAGGTGATCACCCACTCTACTCGTTAGTAAGCCCGCTAGTCTTTGCTGCTCTTTATTACATACCCGCCTAACCCATTCTTGCTCTACTATCCACAGAGGTTCTGGCGACTCGACAAAGTTTCGTTCTCTTATGGGTCCTTAGCAGAGTGGTAGTGTAGACTGCGATGTCCCACTTGCTGCGAAGGTCGAATGACGCTGGCTAATGCAATTATTAGGAAAGGGCTGTGCTGAGGCGTCGATTCTGCTCAACATCTTCTAGACCCCTTATAAGGTGCTATCCTTTATTGTTAAAAATCGACGACAATTTCTCCTAAATAGCGGGGCTAATTGGCAAAGCCAAACTTGGCTGAAACCATGGACCGAAATATGTGTAAATTATCACATTCTGAAAAGTTTTGATTTATGACAGTAACCAGTAAACGTGAATGGGTGATACACACCATGGTATTAGCACCGCGTATTAGATGTAGGGTCAAGACCACCTAGGTCATCTGTTTGATCTTCTACTAGTTTCTTGCTATACTATCGCTCCCTTTCCCCTTCCTTTCTCTCTGTAATCCTCCTCTTTTCCTTGTTACCCTCTCACCGGTGCTGCAAGTAACAGGAAGTGGGAAAAGGGAGAATAGAAGGAGTCCGGGCTCTCTCGTCCCTTCTCCTCACTTCTGGCCCAGACAGTGGGCCAGAAGAGAGGAGATGGGGCGGGATAGCTCTAGACCCACTAACCTTTAACACTCTCACAGCTTTTCTTCTTCTTTTATTCTATTCTGATTTATGGAGACTTTTTTTCTAACCTCCCAAGGCGAAGTCAAGGTATATACTTTCCGTGCATTTTACTTTTTTAAATGTTACTATGACGATGATTGAGACAAATAGTGGGTGACCGCAGGCGCATGGAAATTCGCCTCTTAGCGAGGCCCCCTTCCTCCTTTATATCGGTGAGGAGGAGGTAAAACAAGACACCCTTTCAACCGGTGGATGAGTTCCCCTCTCAACATCCGAATGCGGATCAGCTTTACCTTTGAAAAGGAGGTGCGCTTCCCATTTGTGCTTTCCTAGGGTCCCATCCAAACTTCTCTTAAAGGAAAGGCGCTTCTCTTTCTCATTATTAAAGGTTTCTGTTGTTTCCCCCTTACTCCCTTCATTGAAACCACCCTTGGGTGAATCCAACTTAGAAACAGCGGCAGTCTCCTTTTTATCACAGGAGACTGCCTAGAAAGCAAGCAGACGTTCCAAAATTAACCGCAACCGGTGGGACCGTGGTCATAAGGCCAAACTGGTTAGGAGAGCATGGGATGGGGAGCCCGTCGGCCTGACCCTCTACCATCCCGCGGTATGCATAATGTACCAAACAGGGATCCAGCATGCCTACCCCCTCTCTACCCCGATGTACGTCGGATCGTCGGCCCTGACTTAAGTTTCTCCAAATGAGCTCCATAATGTCTTGGTGGGAATGGCCACATGGAGCCCCCCTGAGATGGATATGGTCTAGAAGGGGACCGAATACCAGATGGTAGGATCTTTCCGTTAGGTCAAACTAGGGCTCGGTGCTAAAGACCGAGCTTGAGTCTGCCCCTGAGCGTCCCGGAGCCACAAAGACTCACAAGGAGTGGATAGATCTCATCCTCCGACTGGCACCCCCTTGACAGTCTAGCCCTTCTTTAATTCCGATAACGATCTTGCATAGTCCAGTCTATCAGACCTCGGGGCGCCTTTCGGGGAGGAAAGAAGTGGGTTCATTCTCCGCTCTCCTCTCATAAAAAGAGAAAAAGCAAAAACAAGAAGAAAGCAAAGAAGACTAAGGAATCGTCTCCCTCCGCTGGGCTCCGGATAAGGAAGAATCCACTGCTACTTCGGCAAGCGACCAGATCGAGATCGTTATGTCCAGCCCCGAGAGGCCCTCGGGTTGTGAGGAACTGACCAAGCCCAAAGTATCAAGTGCGTTGAGCTGAGCCTTGACTAGGTCGAGTCCCCTCATTCAGAGAAAACCTGGTGTTTTAATCCAGCTGACTTCAAAGCTTTTTGATTACCCGCTCAGGTAATGGAAGCATGTTGGCCAAATGCAGCTTATCCATCAAAGGAGAGCATTAGCTAGCTTGATTAGTAGAGAGCCAAAGGTCACCCGTTTCTCGGATAGGAGTCTTCTGGCGAATGCCTCGTACCCGTCTGAGGCGGCCTTGATTAGCCGCTCTTAGTATATTTATTGATCGCCGATGATGAGAATGATGACGTACCATTAACTTGGTGAAATGAGTAGTTTATGAAGGAAACTCGTGGACTACTCCATAGAACTCCATAGAATATATCACCTTAGAGTTGGCCGACCATGGAGTGATCAAGGTCAAACGTGTGATGAGAAAACATGGAGAGGCCACAAAACCCACGCCTAGACTCGTCACGTTCGACCCTGGCAGGCTCCATTTGTCAGTGCGTACCCGTTGGTATCGATAACACGTGAAGGCATCCATGCCAGTGCCGCGGAGTTTCTACTGCTGCCGCCGCTCTGGCCATACGAATTGGTGATAAAGATGTGCAATTTCGGATTTACTCGAAGTGTGTGTAAGTTGTTTCAAGGCCGTACACAATACGTTCTTATCGTATATTACCAATTGTTTCAATTGCGGAGATCCATATCCTGGTTTTTCGAAGCAATGCGTTGTGTATATCCTCTAGAAAGAATTTCTGGCCGTTCGGGCTACGGATCTCCTCTCATTTTACGAGACTTATTATCTGCTCCTGGTTTACCCGGCGCTTCCTAGGAAGCCTTACGCCTCAGTGTTAAAAAGGTGCCTTCTGCTCCTGGCCACTTAATGCATACTAGCACATTCATTTAAACGCCAATTTGGAGCCCTTTCCCTCATTCTCCCCCTTTTCACCATAAACAACAACCTTGGGTTCCTTACTAGTAGAGCTAGCGCCACAAAGGTTCAAACCTAGCTTCGGCTTAAACAAGGGCTCTATCCCCTATCTTAGCGTGACCGTTTCACGTATAGAGAAGCGGCCGTGCGCCTCCACCGAGTCGTTTGAGTTACAGCAGGCAACATCCCTGAAGGTGATTGTGATGCCTTCTTTCGAGGTTCCTAAAGCAGTCTAGATAAAGAAGAGGAGCACCTAAGGACCTCAAGATCCAACTTCCCTACACAAGGCTGAACTGGGTGAAGCCTACAAAGGAAAAATCCCCCTCCTGCCAAGCCGCTCCATTAATCAAAGTTTTCGAGGCAGAGGAAGGTAAAGAATTGCATAGCGAGTCCAACTTCTCCTGATAAGTCATCCATAGCGACAGCTCCTTAACGACTTAATTGGCTATCAGTATCCAGAGTTCTGCCTCCGGGAAGTGTACGACCATTCCTGTGAGGGGATTCTCCTCCAAGAGAGCCCTGCATTTCCTCCGAGCTTGGCCAGGGACTCCGGGCCATCGAGAAAGAGCTGCGGAAGCTGTCTCTTTCCGTTCCCTTTAGCTAATTCTTTTGCAGGAGACCATGTTAGGTGCCTGCCACCAGCCGAACTTACCGGGGTATAAGGGTTTTGCATTCTAACCACCACCACAGGATAGGAGCCAAGAATAAAGATGTTCGATTTACACACGGTATGATGTCTCCATTCTTTTCTTTGCTATAAAATTCTTCTTCAGGCAGAAGCAGTGCAGCTGCAGCTAGTGGAGGTATACTTTTATTTCTGCGTACATTCCAGATTCAGCCAACTTCAACGTGGTGGACTTCTACAGCGTCTCGGTACGGTTGCCAATTGTCTAACTTCTCCTGCTTAATATAAGAATAGCTATATCTGCCCTAAAAAGGATATTACAACGTCATGGATGTCACAACTTTTCAACTCCAGTAAAAATACATTTGCTCCTGTTTCTAAATTAACTAATAGTACTCATTAAATTAAAAACTCAATCCTAGTAAAATCAAGAAAAGAGGTAGAATAATATTTGTCTAAATGATTGAAATCGGTCAACCGTGTTAATTTCTACGTCAATAATTATAACTTCTTTTCCTCTTGCCTCCTCTAACGTTGTCGGTTCCAATAAATTGCTATTCATTCAAGTAATACTAAGGTGTAAACATCGAAGAGTCAAATCCTTCGAATTGGTATGCGAAGTATTCTAAAGGCGCAATTTTAATTTGTCTCGGCCGACTCGATTGACAGAGCGTTACACTGAGCTTTAGAGTTCAGCGTTTGGCTATTTGGATATGTTTAATGAACAGCATAAATTACAGCTCCTTCAAATAAGGCCTGGCTTTCGGTGCCTCTGGTCACCTTTTACCACTCGTTAGTTGAGTACTAAACCAAACAAAGCATTACAACTAGTTGAAAAGATGTAGGTAATCAAAATAGTGTGGAAGTTATGTTGTTGTTGTTTGTTGCTCCCGGGGAGCAGATGGCATATCCGCTTGGGAGATTCAGGTACAAAGCTTTGTTTGTTCTTCCTGTGATGTTAGGCCCATCAATGTCACTACAATAAAATTAAGCCACGCTTTTTGTGGGGCTGTCCTGATGGGACCAGGTTAGAGGGGAGGGAGGCTGTTTCATGCTGTAGTAACTCCTCTGCTAGTAGTTGATGCAACAGATAGGAAGTGGAAGTTTAATTGCAACTTAAGTTCGCTTCTTGCAATATATCCAGTTTGTGTTTTACTCGTACCTAGAAATGAGTGACCACT
Source organism: Ceratothoa steindachneri (assembly GCA_963969495.1). NCBI lineage: Eukaryota > Metazoa > Arthropoda > Malacostraca > Isopoda > Cymothoidae > Ceratothoa > Ceratothoa steindachneri. The sequence goes on from OZ018322.1 coordinate 214,298,502, forward strand.
CTACACTTCTATTCGTTCTTGACTTACAGTTGGCTAGATTTTAAAACACACAGCCTTGCCTGCTGTGGAAGTTACATCGCCTGATACTTATTATGCAATCGATCACAGGAAGGAGGGCAACTCTCCAGATATTTCCAACAGCAGCTACAGCCCGGGGTATCCTTCAAGTTGGTTTCTTCTTCACCGCAAACTTGCTCTTGGACAGTGACGAGATCTCGAGCGCCACATAGGGAGCGACAAAATCTGCCACTCCAAATATGCATTAACATCCTGGTGACTGGTCGGGATTAGTGGTTTGTGGTGTTCATAGATGGTGAGTGCTGATGGCTAGTGGATATTTAATGGTGGGTAGTAGTGGTGATTACTGTTGACTAGTGGTGATCGACAAAATCTGTGTTTTGTCATCTGGTTCGAGAAATCGGTAACCTCGAGGGCATCACTCTTGTTAGTCTAGGAAACGGTGTCGGAAAAAGGATGTGATGTCAGAAGTAAGATGGGTATAAGTTACATAGCCAGAGAAAACGATAGGGAGTACTACGTTGAGCGATGGGATCCAAGAGGAGGGGTTACGTTTACAAACTAGCTTCTCTTCTACAGATCCTTTCGTATGATATAGGGATGTCTTTATCTACTTTAGATGGAGAGTTAAGTGTATTATTTATCAGGAGGATCCTTCCGTGTTCCGCCATTATTGAGGGTTCAGGAATGTTAACTGCTTTAATTATCAGTGGCAAAATACAAGTGAGGGGCAGGATGAATCCAGGTTTTGACTCCTTTATTATTTCTTCAACAAACCAACCTTCATCCGGCCCATTTAATTCTATTATATGGGGTGTGTCCCGTTTAAGAAAGGCGAAAACACTCAGAATTTTATTTTCTTTTTCTTGCTGGTAATATATATATATATATATATATATAGGCTTAAAATGTAATGTCCTAAAAAAAAATATTAGGCAATCTTACCGATTTCGTCTTTACATATCGATGCAAAGGAAGTTGCAAACACGAAAGGGCTTCGGTTTCTTTATCTTTGTTTTTTCTGAGTTGTAGGTTTGTGCGAATAGGTAATGCATGAGTAATAGTAATTGTAATGATATTAGTATTAATATCAGTTTCAAGTGCTTAAATTCCGTGTCGCGTGAGAAATTCCAAGAAAATTTATCGTTTTGTGATGTCTGTTGAATAGGTTTTGAGATACTCGAATTGAATGTCGTTGCCAATCTTTCACAGCGTTAACGTAATCCCGTAGCCGTGAAATTAAATTAAGAAAAAAGGGAAATCATTGTAAATTTTGTTATGGTGAGGTGTTGAAGAGATTATTTTAGGATGAAGGCTGGTAGAATAAAATGCAAAAAGGAAGTCGGAGAAAATCGGAAAAAACTCCAATCAAAACTTTCTTAAGATATGATCAGAAAGATAAGAAATTCTGCTGAGTGAAAGGGACCAGGGGTCTTGTTGCTCTTTGTATCTTTCCCACAAAAGAATGGATAATGGCAAATACTTCCCCATTGACCCCTGTCGCGAGTTCGAACCTCTAAATTTCCTACGCATTTCGCCACAGGATTCGATCCCTTGTGGAGTTTTTCGGCGCTGATTCTCCCATGCGGTTTTTATCTCCTTTACTCGTTTGATTAATGCCCAGAGAATGCATAATAAGATTGGTTCTTCTGCCACAGTAGGTGGCAGAAGAACCCTTGGACTGAATTGGAGGCTTCAAACACGTAGTAACAATCAAAATATTTATCAAACACAAATAATTATAAGCGAGGCATGATTAACTTGGTCGAAGATCTGTTTGTAGCACCATTTCAGGTTGCTCTTGTATCTAGGAGTTTTATGGAAATAGGCTTTACATTATTAGTGACATTATTATTATATTAGTAGTAGTAGTCAATAATTTTGAAGTGTTAACGTCCTTGTGTGAAATATTTCGATCGAAGAAATATTTTCGGTGTAGTTTGCGGAAAAGTTTGTGGGGTCCTCGAATTAAATTCCTTGTCAATCATTCGCACAATTTTAACGTCGTTTCATCGACATGGGATTAAAACTTTGGTACGCCAAATGGGGGTCAGATTGACCCCAAATACTTTTTAATAACATGTCATTTAGCCACTTATTGTTTTAGGGATCTGGCCTTTCAGAAGTGTTTTTGTACTCAGCCTGTGCCTAGGGCCACAAAGTTTGAATAGTAAAGATACTATACTTTAGGAGTGATAACGTATCAAACTTCGTTGTGGTCATCTGGTACCACACCTAGCATAACGCGCAACATTTTTTTTTAGATTTTAGATTATAATTGAACATGACGCTGTCTGTTGATCTATTTTACAGTCAAAGTGAGTCATTGATGGTGAAAATAAATCTTGTAGTGATTTATCAGAAGCAAATGACTATGAGCCACAGGTTACTGCTGGAAGTGATGATGATAGTAAGATAAGCAGTGATAATATGAATGATACTAGGAGGGACCGTTTAAATGATGGTGATACTCCTCGAAAAGAGTGTGTGCTAGGAAGAGACAAAGTAATCAAGTGGTATATTCTACCTCCAAGACGTGGAAAGCACTTGCCGCAAAATATTGTTCGTGAAAAGGCTGGTGTTCACAGTTCCTTCCCAACACATAATGAGTATGCTGTTTTTAGCTTTTTTATAACAGATGAAATAATTGAAACAATGCTTGAAGCCACGAATCAAAGGTGAAGTGTTGTGTATGGTACAGACTGGAACGATGTGGATGCTGTACAACTTATGGGTTGACTAGGACTTTACGTTACATTTGGAATCGACAAGGATAATAAGCGTCATATTGATGAACTTTTCAGAACCAAAACAGGTCCGCCTATTTATCGAGCTACCATGAGTCGTATCCGTTTCCTGCAAATTAAAAGGTGCATCAGATTTGATGACACGAACACTTGAACGGAGCAAAGGGATGGGGAAGAGTGAAAGTTGGCACCTATACATGATGTTTTCCAAAGGTTTCTTGGGGCCTGTCAAGTCAAATACAAAGCTAGCGCATACGTACCTATTGATGAGTAGCTACTAGCATATAGAGGAAAATGTTCATTCAAGGTTTATATGCCTAGTAAATCTGATAAGTATAGCATAAAAGTGTGGAGCATGGCTGATGTAACAAATGCCTATCTTCTAAATGCCCAAATTTATAAGGAAAAAAATGATGGTATAATTGAACGAGGACAACCCCAAAGAGTCGTACGTGATCTTATTACAACAATTCAAAACACTGGAAGAAACGTGACGACAGACAACTTATTTACTGACTATGGTCTCGCCAAAGAACTACTTGACAAGAAATTGAGATTCCTTGGAACTCTATAGTGGGTCAGTACATAGGGGGGAGGATAAGTTTTTCTCCATATTACATTCTAACATGGTAAATGATAGTTAGAAATTAGTGAACATAGCTATAGTTGACACAAAACCTCTGTTATTTCGCTTTCTCTCACGGTATTCTCATCAGCTCATTTGATATGATGAAACCTAAGATTGAAGAGGTAATGATGAATGAATTCTCCTTCTCCCAAGATCAAGAGAATGTGATGAGTTACTTTGTAGATATTTTAAAACATTAGTAGTATAACGCGTATTATTTCATCTTTATTTTATTCATATTAATCAGAAAATATTATAAAACATAAACAAATTATATACATAAAGAGTTCATAATACCTGACAGAGATTCAATGTATAGTAAACTTTCTTTAAAGATCATGTAAGATCCCTTTGAAATCGAAAGGTATGTTCGATAATTCTGAAAAACTTTTCTCCCGTTCAGCTCTTTCACTCCACCGTGTTCCTCGGCTCTGAAACTCATACATGCTACAAGGATGTAACTATCAATGTATATAATTTTGAGACTTATAAACTATTTTAGCATTATCAATATCAATTCAATGACTTTCATTGGACATGTGAAGAAATAAACTCGAGGGGAGGGCACCACGTTGCATATCGCATTTATGCTCATTTATGCTAAAATAGTTATAAGTCTCAAAATTATATACATCGACGCTTGATTGAATCGGTACTTATAAAAGAAATTCCCAACTTTAATACTTCCGACGGCCAATTCAATACTAATGCCTTAATGAGCAAGAAATTCATACTTCCTTTTCTCAAAAATGCCGCTACATTCCCGCATTTATCACCTTAGTCCAACTAATATCTGTGTTTATAGGTTAAGCAACTTCTGTATTTCACTTGTCCACCAGCGACTGACGATGACGGATGTTTCTGTCGAAACCTGGTTTCGCATTATAAAATTAGTCATATTACTGTAGTTTTAGCCCTATAGTTACACGTATGTTACTATACTTTTTGGATATATATATATATATATATATATATATATATATATATATATATGGATATATATATAAATATATATATATATATATATATATATATATATATATATATATATATATATATATATATATATAACTACCTTGACTTAAAAAATATATAAAAAAAGAAAATTACTTACTCGGTAAACGAAGCTATAATCTGCGAAACGGTGATATGCTTGAGAATATCACTGATCTTGCACATGAACTCCATTCATCTTCTCTTAATAGCTCCATATTCCTATATATAGTTACAAACTTCAAGTTCGATCAGCTGCATAATGAAGTAAAAAGGCCTTCCCAGCAAGATACAATTTCTAAATTTCTATGATAAATGGGGAAGCCTTTGAATATGTTTTCATATTTTTACAGATGAGGGAGGGGGTGGGGGGCTGCCATCTTATAGAGAGTAATTAAGCCTTTCCAGGAGAAGTGGAGGGAGGGAGAGTCCATTAGAAAAGGTTATAGATGTGTATGCTAGTGTTTGCTTGTGTGTCTGTGTGTTTGTAGTATGGTCACTAAAAATGGTTGAAAAGCGATGTTTATCTCCTTGCTCATTAAACACTGCAACCCTTCTTCAAGTATTTTCACTCGAAAAAATACTACGTACCTGATATGTTAAATATGGTCTAGATATTATAATCTTTGATTAATCTTCCGATATTTACTAATGTGGAATGAAACGATAGAATACATTAATATTCAAACCGAATATCAGATACCCTACCGATTTCCTCGAAAAAAAGGTTATTGACCTGGGTGGGGGGGGAGGGGGGCATTTTGACGACAAACCAATAAGGTTTGTGGGGAGTTCGGGTCAATTAGAAAAGGTCCTGTGTGTGTGTTTGTATGTGCGTGTGTGTGTATACTTAACCTTCAATACTACTGTCGGATACATCTGGGCTAGTTACGAATCTCAACTGTTTCCAAGACAACCACCCTCTGTGTATTGCCTCACTACTTCCGTTACAGGTATTTGGAGTATTTCTTTTGATCGTGCGTCCTATTCCTTGGTTCTCGTTATGCAGACCTACAGTTACTTAGAAGGGGCGCCCCGTAAGACAGGGGTATATTGATTTACTAATCGTCCGGAGTAGCAGTGCTTATTTTATAACAAAATGTTGTCGTTAGTGATTTATTCCACTGATATATATTTGTGACATATTTGTGCGCAATATTTATTTAATACATTTAAGGAAGCATTCCTTGTGTTACTTGACCCTGGCAGATATCTGAGCACTTTTCTCTTGGACCTCTCTATATTTCTGTTTTGGACCGAGAGCACATAGTTCCTCGTCTTGCCTTTAAAGGGCGATCTTGCCAGGATTGGTTATTTGTTTGAGCGTGTGGGTTGCCTTGAGCACGTATTCACTCTGTGTCCAGGAATTAAGTTCCTAGTTTACTTAGGATTATCAGCCTTTTGTGCTTTTGGTGTTCGTTGATCGCCTATGTTTTGTTGCGTACTAGTTATGTTTATGAAACTTTCCAGGGTGTGGCATATATTTAAATTTGCTTGTGTGCTGTATTTAACTCTACTTGCTTCATTTTCTTTACTTGCAAAGTTTACTTTCTATTTACTTGTAATTTAAGGTATGCTGGTTTTGTAGCTCGTGGTCATTATTGTAGTTTTTTTCTTCGTGGATGACTTGTAGATTATATTTCTATGTGCGTTTAGTCTCTTTCTGTGACTACAATGTCTTCTATTTAAGAATTTAAGGAAAAAGCTGTGGACTCGAGCCTAACAAGGAATGAGATCAGCCACTATGTTCTGCAACATCAAGTTTTCCAACGTAATGAGCGTGAGAAGGAACGCCAAAACAGGCTCTATTTGCTGAACGTCAAGCTAAAAAATAGGAGCTTCAAACCAAGAAGGAGGAAGAAGAGGCGAAGGTCCAACTGTCCAAGAATGAAGCACAGAAGGAGATTAAGTTGCGCACATCACTGCATCTCGGCAGCCTATCTCCGCTCAATTCAATGATCCAGTAAGTCGTCCTAAGCTCCCCTCTATTGCAGGATGAGGAAGACATTATCTAATACCTCAACCGCTTCGAACGAGTTGCCGAGTTACTCGAAGTGAACCCTGAGAGTTATGCAGTGAGGCTTAGGAAACTTACTGGTCAAGCTGCTAAAATGTACACTTCTCTTTCTGATGATATCACAAACAACTACAGCCTGTTGAAGAAAGCCTTAATGACCTGATTTAACAAGACTTCAGATGGTTACGAGGTCGAGTTCTCAATTGCTAAGGTTTCAATAGTAGAAACAATCCAACAGTTTTCCTTCCATCTGACACGACTTTTCCAAGCGTGGTTGGAAGCTTCTGGAATATGTAACATCGTTGAAGAGTTTATGATCATTGATCAGTTTTTGTCTTTCCTCCATCCAGATTTATGTGTTTTCATCAAGGTACAATGGCCCACTGCTTTGACGGGAGCTATTCAACTAGTTGATGATTAGACCTCAGCAGATCAGTACACCCTACACTTCCTCGAACTTCCGATCTCATCTCTAGGAGGTTCGTTCGAACATCTAAGCCGTTTCCTAAAGTACCAACAGTTTCTCCTAACTCTGCTAACAGCCGAAAGGCCCTTCATCATCTGTGACGTGTCATGGCTGTGGAGAGGTTGGGCAGCTTTGAATCCCCGCGCTTGCAGAGATGGCACGTCTGCTGCATAGCCATATAAGGTGGGATTTTGTCTATCCGACAAAAATGTCCCACATTTCCAAAGCTCTGGTACCATCAACGTGGCTTGGGTGTCCACCATCATTAGAGACACCGGTTGTTCAAGTGTGGTTGTTTATGAAGATGTGTTACCCGATGTTGATATCTCCAAATGCAGAAAAGTCTTTGTTGACAACTACTTGGGACAAGTGGATGCCTTTTCACTTGTGTCTTGCTACCTTTGATGCCCTTATTATGAAGGTTAGATAGACGTTATCACAGTTCCAATTAAATTTTACAGTATTTTAGGGTGTTTTATTCCGGGAGTTAGAGTTTAGTGATTGGATTATTATACAATAGGTAGGCCATTGGCATCAAATTGCAGCATGTAATAGGCCAGCGAAAACCTCCACAAAAGAGACGCGCAGTGGTCTTAATAGATCCAAGCATACTTCACACATAAAAAATAATGTCTAAAATTCGAATAAGGAAATAAAAACATATGGATTAATTTGCATATCTTAATTTGTATACAAAAAAGAAGCAATATATATATATATATATATACATATATTTATATATATATATATATATATATATATATATATATATATATATTTCTTTATATATATATATATATATATATATATATATATATATATATATATATATATATATATATATATATATGGCAAGCAGCCGTTGGAATTGCGCGCGGGACACAGGAATTTACGAACGCACGAAAGGTCAGAGAAACCTGTCTCAATAGGACAACGCATAAACAAACGATTCGCATTTCAGAATAGATTTATCAAAAGACGAGAGTCTACAAAGCACCTGAGTAAATACTCCCGTTGACCAAAAGGAATTGTATAACAACGATGTGACAAGCATATTATGTTATAAATATTAAATTCGAGATGTGTAATTAATTCGACATACACAGCTTTTGGTAGTTCCGCCTTAGGGGTGGAGGACAATGAACTCGACAACTGAAGCTCATCCCACGGACGATTCTAGGCCACGCCGACTAGAAAATAAGCATATATATATAGTCGGAGCAGTTAAGTTACAATGATTATTGTATTATGAAGATTATTAGATTATTGTCGTTAAAAAGATTATCTAGTTCACGTTCCCGCTTTTAAATTCACCAATTATTGCCGTCCAGAATTTAATACTTCGCGTTGAATATATATATACTACTAGTGGCCTGCAAAGTCACTTTGTGACGTGCCGCTTGCCCCATTACTATGCCAATTTTCCAATCAAATATATTTTTGCAAAGTCCTTCTTTGCCTCGATTACACTGAAACCTTCGGTAAGCCCAGGAAAAATAAATACACCGTGAGGAAATCATTTTTTGGAGTCATGTACTTAATTCACCTTCATATAAGTTGGGTACCGCCATAAATTGGTAACTAACAACAATAAAGCAACTCCTATAAATTAGTAATACTCTTTTTATACCGAAAAATGAAAGTATAAAAGAAATGGACGCAGAAATCCATTGTCAGACAGGACAAGGTGGAAAAGACTTCGTGAACGCTTTCAACATCAAACCGCCCATCTTTAATGAAACAGCAGTCCCAGATTTGTTTAAAGTTGTGGAGGCTCAATTTCACATCTCCGGAATAAAAAAATGGAGACTAAATTTGCTCATGTAATAGCCTCACTTCCCCCTGAGAGCGTCGATCGTCTTCCGGCGGCAATTTTCTCGGACCCATATTATCCTCTTCTAAAGGAAGAAGTGATTGGGCTTTTCGAGAAAACCAAACCAGAGATTTTCAAGAAGCTCATCGCATCCTCCACGATCACAGGCCAGTCCTCACCCAATTTAGAAGAACCACGAAGGACTGCCCTACAAGTAGGAGTAGGTGAAGAACTTATAAGGCACAAATTCATTTAGTCTCTACCGGTTAAAATCTCGCACATAATTGGTACAAGTAGGAAAACTTGCTGATGAACTGAGGAGATTTGTAGTGCGCAGTGCCTTAATATTAATAATAGCAGTGAGTTGATAGGTTGCAGTGCTGTTTCCGTGTCCTACGCAATTATGCCGTATAAAAATAAAAATGCGAGTGATAAGTATATAAATAATTCGGCATGAAGTGCGCGGTCAGTGCTTAAAGGTGCGTATCCTAATTAGGAATCGTCTCAGTTATATGCAATATAGTAGTGATTACAATGCGTATGATTTACCAGAAAGATTGCCACCTTTCCGAAAAAAACAAAGACCTATAGTTTACCACTCACATGTATTATTTACCGAAAACGCGAAATTCTGCAAACTCTGGTGTAGGTGACCAAAGAGAGGAGTACACGTGCAGATGCAACCTTCCTCCAGGCCATTTTTTTTTTGTTTTTTTAGAGCCTATCTGGCAACTACCCACTTGGGCATAAGTCGCCGGAAACACGACAGCCTAGAACTAGGCTACTTTAAAATAAAAATATGAAAACATAACAATGATAAAAATGTGAAAAACTTAACAATTAGGAAGCAATCTCCGGCATCGGGGGAAGGTCCCCCTCACCCCGGTGCAGGAGCGTGCAACCTACAAATAAAACAATAATAAACCAAAAAAATAGAACCTTCTTAAATAAAGCGGAGAAGCCCGGCCTCCCCCCAAAAGTCAACAAGTCCACAAGTCAATATGCACGAACTCGTCCCGAGTAAAAGGGACAGGCGGTAGCGACCCCACCCATCCGGGTACTGGAACAGATATCGTGCGTGAAGATCACCCAGACTGGGACATTCGACAAGAATGTGCCGAACAGTCTGGGAGCCATTTTCACCAGCCCCGACGGAAAACTAGGGGAGCATGTCATGCCCTCTCTTTTCCCCGTCGCCGCGAAAGTGTGTAATAATAAATGTGATTTTTTAATCGACACCGGGACGAGTGTATCGATAATTCAGGATAAATTGGTGAAAGTGGGTGAATTGAACGATAGTATAAACATAAATATTTCGACGGCTAATGGCGGGAAAATAAAAGTGCACGTCGAGGTTCCACGGACAAAGTGATCCCCAGTCTTCGCCGATCATTTAGGTGGTCGTTTGTAGTCGCGGATCCCACTTCACCATTATTTTTAAGGCATTAAAGTCTTTTAGTAGATTGAGCGTGCAGCATGAGAATAGACAAACAAACTAAACTTGTATCGGAAGTGAGATTATCTGGAGAACATGCAGTAGGTTTAATTACTAATGACCTTGAGCACCTTCCGCCCCATTGCAGAGCCATATTGGGAAAAATATGAGGCTCTGTACGGACCCGCACTCACTCAACCCACCCCGTCATCGCCAAACTAAGTGACACATACGATCGAAACTGGTATTGCCCCATGACATTCACACGGCCGATACCTCTTTCAATAGAGAAACTACAGGTTGACAAAGCAACTTTAGGAACACTATTGAAGGAGGGGGCCGTGTGCCCATCTAGGTCATCATGGTGCCAAATAAGTCGCCCGGTGAGTATAGGGTGTAGATTACAGAGCGCTCAATAAGATAAAAAAGCCCGACAAGTATCCGCTGCCGCGAATTCGAAGTGTTACGAACCACCTACATCGCAAAAGGATCTTTTCAAGGTTTGGCTTCCTCGGCTGATGACAACGTTATCTCCTCCACCTGGGCTCTTCCTTTCAAATTTAGGCACAGGATGCTTTGCCTTAACCAACGGCTAACTTTACTCCGCCGAGAGAACCTTCTGCTTCCCAGTATCAAAACTTCTCTGAAACTTGAACTCTATCAAGTATGTGCAGCCTAGAACAGATCAAGTTAAATGAAGCGCATTTACCCCTTTGCTTTGCCTGCTTTACAGTATCTCTCTGTAACATCTGATAAATTCAGTCGCCTTTAGACTTCTTGTGAAACGCTCTCTGCTTCTAGAGGTAAAGCGTCTCGGGAGAAATTGACCAAGTGAGGAAAGGGTCGAGGTACCAATTCGTCATGGTTGACGGCCTCCTCTACCGTAACAGTGTGACGACTGATCGTCCCGATAAGGTAGGCAAGTCAATCGTGGTTGCTCCCCATGATTGTCGCCCCATTATCCTCTCTGTTGCTCATGGCTGGGCCATTTCTCCCACAGAATACTGAGATGAAGGTAGCAGACCAGTTCTATTGGCCTGGCATGGGAAGCAACATTAGAGCCTTCTGCTGTTCCGGTGACAAAAGTCAACGCTTTTCAGCGAAACAACGAGTAAGTCCAGACCACTATAGCCCATGCTCTCATCACTGAACCATTTGCTCGCATTGCCATCGACTTAGTTGGAGCACTTTCTCCATCCTCTTCCGAAAGACACAGTTACATCTTAACCCTCATTGATTTTGCTACGGGTTTTCCCTAGGCTGTACCCGTAAAGAACATAGACTCCATATCCATCGCTGAAGCATTGCTTACATTTTTTTCTAGAGTTGGGATTCGGGGTGAAATACTGTCGGACCGTGGCACCCAATTTACGTCCAATTGATAAATGAACTTCATAAGCTGCTAGGTGTGAAACCCATCTTCACCACTCCTTTTCACTCTAGGGAGAATGGTAGGATCGAGAAACTACACTGACCTCTGAAGGCTATCTTCCGTATGTTATGTGCCTAGAAGTCTTGCAAGTGACATAGTTATTTCATTTGTACCTTGTTTGCGCGCAGAGAACTTCCGAGCGACTGGTCTGGATTTTAGGCATTTGAACTACGTTATGATCATTCAGTCAGAGGTCCACTCTCTTTACTGAGAGATCTGTGTGAAGATCGCCCACTCCAGGAAGAGAAAAGCTTGCAGCACGTCATCGACCTGTAGAAGAAGCTGGCAGAATATTCCCAGATTGCTACAGAACATGCTGACCTTAGCTGTTCTATCTCAATTCACAAAATCGTCAATTCAAGCCGGGGGATGAAGTGCTGGTAATCCTGCCTAGTGATACCCGAAACTGCTCGTTACATGGAACGGAGCCTATAAGGTACTGGAGAGGCGTATAAAGTAGCCTATATTATTGAGGTTCCTTGGGGACCCAGGCTTTATCATGCTAATCTGTTAAATAAATATCGCCGCAGAAGAGAAGAGAATAGAAGGTGAATCTCGTTGAGGAGGGATACACTGATTGTTTGTAGCTGCCCTTGACACCAGATGGTATGCTTCACCCTCCATTAACTGGCAGCCCTGAGGTTGGAACATTCAACTAGGACCAACACTCCAAGCTTCAGGAACTTATGGGTAGGTACCAGGATGCGCTCTCCAATGAACCCAGATATGCCTCCACTCTTATCCATGACATTACTTTAACAACTACAGACAGAGTACAAGCAAAGGTGTATCCAGTCCCTATCCACATTAAGCTTGCCTTAGAGGAGGAGGTGAGACACTCTTCCAACAAAGGATTATCAGACGATCCTCCTCTCCTCATATCGTCATGTTAGGGGAAAACTGATAGTTCCTACAGAATGGTAATTAATTATCGCCAACGGAATTCTGTCCCCGTGTTCCATGCATAACCTACTTTCAGCTAGGAAAAAGATCTTAACAAGTTACCTGGCACCGAGTACTTGAGTTAACTATACCTCTCCAATGCTTACTACCAGGTACCTCTCTCCGATCAATCCAATGAAGAGAGACACAAGAGGCACCTGGCCGACCCTTTTTGTCTGTGCTAATGGAAGTGCAAAATCATGAGACGCCGTAGGAACCTGAAGGCCCACCATTGCAGAAAGCAGCGACAAGTTTGAGAGTCAAAAGGTCCCATCTGGACTCGGAGAAAGTTTCACCTCGCCGAATTAGGAACCTTCTCGTTATCGTCCTATAAGGCGAGAGTACACTTGCCTGCCCTTGCGTCGGACGCTGGAACCCTCCCATTCGGACGGAGGGAGGGAAACCCCATTCAACCCCAGTATAAATCCTCCGCGCCTGAGATAAAGGCAGTATCCGCCGAATGCCCGCCCCCTATCAGTTCACGCTATCCACGTTCCGTTGGACTCTGCACAATTCTTGCAGAACCCCTCAAGCTCCGGGTACACTTGATTAATTCACGTGAGTCTACCCCGTACTCTTTCTACCTGCTCCTTGAACACAACGCACCCAGTCTCGATTCGTGTTCTAACCCGAAAGCAAGATCTAAGTTCATCACGCTTTAGTCATTGTAAAGAGATTATTATTTGAACTTTGCGCCAAGGCAAGGATTACTCCCTCTGACTAAACTTCCAAAGTAACAGCAACGCGCTACTCTCCTGTTCAAATGCTCTTTACTACCCCCCCCCTCCAGTGTAAGCATCCATTTTGGCTTCGTATACGTTCAAGATCATTCGAATGACCCTCGGCCAATATTGTTCGTTTATTTATAGGGCGATCATCCCCCTCAAGTCTCCCCTTCCCCTTTTAGCCGCTGATTCTCGTGTATGTCTACTGTGTATATAGCGTGTTTTAAAACCCCTATAAACCTTGTAAAAGTATATTAATTTGCATATTAGTAAAGATATTTTTGTACCCGTTTTTCTATTTTCTCCGATCCTCCAAGATACTCGACTATTTGGCCAACCTACATTTACTTAATTCACACTCTGCTTCTATTATCAATATGCCACGCACATAGCCGTCATTAACCTCTGCTGAGAAACGCAGGAAGGGTTAACTTGCCTTTATTCTACGACACAAAGTTTTGACTGCTTTTCCTACTTATCTAGGTTTGCTAGAGTTCTGCTGTTTGCCTCTCGGATGGGTTACTGCTTGTGCCCCCTGCATCCGCTTGATGAGACTTGTGTTAGCTGGAATACCTAACGCATGCTTCTACTTTGTAACATCTTTGTGTTCTCTACATGCTGGCGTGAACATCTTAAAGCTCGAGAGAGAGTTTTTGAACGATTACGTGATCACCATTTGACCTTCAAGCCGTCCAAGGGTCGGTTTAGTGTTATTTTCATCCAATGCCTTGGCTTCGTTCTTGAAGGACCATCTTTACGAGTCCAGCATAGCAATATTGAGGCTATTACAAGCATACCTCTACCCGCTAGTAATAAATTGCTAAGAACACTCCTTGGTCTACTCTCCTTTTACAAAATGTTTATACCGTACGCTTCTGACTAGACTGGCCTATTATTCGAACTGCCTATTATTCTTGGCCGGGATAAAAAGGTACTCCACCATCGAGATGGAGGGTCTTGTAGTTTTTTTCTCCATCACTAGGTTTCATTTCGATTTTCGTGGTAAGGAATCTGTTCGGGATGTTGACCACAAGCATTTTTTGTTTTAGCCAATTTAAAGGTTAAAATGCCAGATTGCCTAGTTGTGCTTTAGCCATTCAGGCCTACAAATTTAGAGTTATCCACAATGCTAGGAATGTTAACTTAGGTGACGGCCTCTTGAGCAGGTCCCCTTTCTAATTATTTTTGTAAGTTTTTCGTTCTTTTCTTTTGTATTCCGTTATTTCACTTTTCATTTTATATATGTTATTATGCAATCAACTCCGAGTAGATTGTTGCTCCGTGGTTAGTTTAAGGGTAAGCCACTACGTAGCTAACGACGCCTTGGAAAATGGCGCGGGATAGCGAATTGAAGGCTGTCATGCAGCTAGTCACGAACGCATTCCTGTCAAAGATTATTAATAGGAGCCACTGACGCTGTTATCTGCTGTTACTATTACAGCCTTACCAGACCTCTGCCAGTCCTAGTTGCCATTATCTCTGCTTCTGCGCCTGTTGCCAGTTCCCGATCTACCCATTTCCTGTACTGATTGTCTAGAGTAGCAGTGCGTATTTTATAACAACATGTTGTCGTTACTGGTTTAATCCTGTTATATTTATTTGTGCAGCATATTTATTTAATACATTTAAGGAAGAATTCCTTGTGTTATTTTACCCCGCCAGAAACCTGATAACCTTCCAGTTGGACCTCTCTGAATCTCTATTTTAGGCCGAGAGAACATAGTTCTTTGTAGTTACTTTACAAATACCTAATTATCAAGTGTTAGCCCAGCAAGCATTGCTGTGTTTTAAAAAATCTAGCCACCCTGTACAATAAGAGAAAGAGTGTGGTAGAGTGGTCAGTCATTCGCAGATGGATAGGACATAAGCACCCCATCTGAATGCCATCTGCTCTCGGGGGATTAAAAACCAACAAAAAACATAATTAAATAACAGATTTCAAATTATAAAACTGCAACAATAAAAAGAAAAAAAAATCTTTTTCACAATGTTCAATTTTGGCAAATGACAATGAGGTAAGTTCATCTACCAGCTAAGCAGTGCCACTTGAAAAATCTTGTAGCTAAAAGGTGAGAAATGAGACATGGAGAGGCTAGATAAATGTTTATATGCATATGCTGAACACAACGTTATTATAAAACAAGATCTGCTGACCAAAGAGTCGCGCGCGTTCACTTATTGTGATCTATGACCTTAAACGACCTTCAAAACTTTCAAGTATCCTCGGACTCACCTTGGGAGGACTTTGGCAATTATATCATTCGGAAGAAAATGTCAAACAACATCAGGGTTTCATGATATTATTGACAAATCAGAATAAGCCCCGCGATAACCTTAGGAGGACCTCGGCAATTTTATTATTCTAAAGAGAATGGGCCGAATAGTTATGAAGTTATTGCCAATACAAAATATTTCCCGGGATAACCATGGGAGGACTTTGGCAAATGTATTTTTCTAAAGAGAATGTGAAACAACATAAGGTTTTTAAATTTCGTTAGAATCGGGCGAAGAGTGATGAGGTTATTGCCAAAAATAAACAATTACCGAGCTAAGCTTGGGAGGACTTTGGCAATTAGATCATTCCAAAGAGGATGTAACGCAACATAAGTGTTTAAAATTTCATTAGAATCAGCCGAATCGTTATGGTGTTATTGCCAAAACAAATTAATCCCTGGGCTAACATTGGGAAAACTTTACCAATAATATCATTCAAAGGAGAATGTAAAACAACATAAGTGTTTCAAATTTCGTGAAAATCGCATGAATAGTTACAATGTTTTTACCAAAACAAAAAAAAGCAAAACGCGGACCGACCGACCGAGTTAGATGTGGGGTCACCCGCGACTAGACTCGCCTGCCCCTAAAAATAACTCGTGATAGAGAATAAAACAAATAATACAAATCTAGTTCAGAAAATTTCTTCACAATAGCAAAAATTTGAGTGAAAGGAAGTGCAAACAATCAAAGATAAAGAAGAAATAAACTTAAAAACGGGAAAAAATATTACTAAAATAATATTGAAGAATTTCCTCTAGATTTATAGGCTATTAAAACCACCATAAGAGAGATGAAACCAGTCCGAAGAATGAGGAGACAATCCCACCATGTATAGGGTCACCCCCCCCCAACGGGCCTGCACACACTTTTTGTGATATATCCTTTATTCATGCACTAATCATCCTTACTTTGCAGGACATGACAGAAGCAACGCATATGAACACAACTTGATCTCCATGGGAGCTCCAGCAAAGAATATACTGCGTCAAACATTACTGCAAGACAGTCTCGTTCAAGAAAGTGCAGTACACATTCGTGAATTACTTTGAATGTGAAAAAGCCCCCTCCAAGAGAAGAATTCAGGACTGGGTGGACCACTTCGAGAACTATGGGACAGTGAAGAACCTCAATGCAGCCATTGACAACCGTCCAAGCCATCCAGGATGCCCCAGGAAGTCAGATCTTCGGTATATCTGGTGAGACTTGCTGGAGAGTGTTAGTAAGGGATATAAAGGCCTATCCATGCAAACTACAGAGGAAACAGACTCTTACAATCTCAGACAAGGAGGAGAGAAAGGCTATTGCAGTCAAGATACTGAAGAAAATTCATGAGACCCTAACTTTCCTTAATCTCCTTTGGACCTCAGATTAAACTCACTTCCATCTTAAGAGAAAGGTAAACTCGAAGATATATTTCCTTTGGGGAATCTCCAGACCAAATGTGGTAGTCACCAAGCCCCTACGCTCCCCTAAGTGCAAGATATGGACTGCAATCTCAGCCAGAGGCATCATCGGACCATTCTTCTTCGAGAAATCTGGCGCGAACGTGACAGTTACCACCAAGAAACGGTATGCTTAGCTCCTTAAAACCTTCAAGAGGGAGCAGCTGACCCTATTTCTGTCGCTTATGGGAAAGTTCTGGTTCCAGTAAGATGGAGCAAGCTCTCACACATCAAACCTCTCCCGAGATTGGTTGAAAGAGAACTTTGGTGTTCGCTTGATCAGCCTCAAGACTGATTTTGAATGGGCACCTCACAGCCCAAACCTTAGCCCGCAGATTTCTTTCTCTGGGCCTACCTTAAAGGCAGAGTGTACGCAGGAGGAGACCCAATACCATCCTGAACTTAAGGAAGCCATCAGGGAGGATATCAGAGGCATTAGTCGGTTGGCTTGTAAGGAGACGTCATGGACAACTTTGTGTTGCGCCTCAAGAAATGCGCAGAGCTAAATGGAGGTCATCTTGAACATGTGCTCTAGAATAAAAAAAAAATTCCAAAGACTCATGTTTTGATGTTTTTAAAAACAATAAACTTGTTATTACCAAAGTTTATTCAATCCTTGCAGAAAATGAAGAAATAAGGCCTATCGAAATTTGGGGCCCGTTTTAGGAGGTGAGCCTAATGGAAGTTGGTAAAACGCTTGGGCCGATTAGTTTAGCACTTGACCTTATATGAATTAGAGAAACGTTAGCGAACATTCTAGCTAGTCTAATTAATTTCTTTAAGGAAACTAGAATTTTAATGGTAGTGTGTAACTAGAATTAAAACGGCATGGTTCATCAGAATTTCAATGGCATTTTCCAATAGAATTTCAATGGCGTGGTCCAATAGAATTTCAATGGCATGGTCAGACTAGAATTTAAATAGCATAGTCCAAATAGAATTTCATTGTCATAGTTCAATTAAAATTTCAATAGCATTATCCAACTAGAATTTCATTTGCAGGGATAAACTAGAATTTAAATAACATAGCCCTCCTCGAACTTCAATGACATAATCAATCGCTCCGGTTTTACCGGGTTTCAAAACAGGGTAAACGTTGAACAAGTAAATCAATTTAGGACTTCAACGGCATACTCTAACTAGAATTTCAAATGCATGGTCCAATTTGAATTTTAATAAAGGTGTCTAAAACGAATTTCAATTGCATTGTCCAAATAGGACTTCAATGGCATACGCAAAATAGTATTTTAATGGCATAGTTTAATTAAAATTGAATCGCACTGTTCAAATGGAATTTCAATGGCACAGACCAATCATATTTTCAATTGTAATGTAAACCTAGAAATTCATTGGTAGGATCCAACTAGAATTAAAATGGCAGGGTTCAAATAGGACTTCAATTTTATGGTCAAGCTTGAATTTTATTGACATGGTCCAATTAGAATTTCAATGGCATGGTCCAATTAGAATTTTAATGACATGGTCGAACTAGAATAGTAATCGCAAGGTTGCTTTGAATTTCAATAGCATGGTCAAAAAAGATTTCAAGGTGATTCTCAAACTAGAAATTTAATGGCATTGCCCAACTAGAATTTCATTGACATTGTCAAATTAAAATTTTAATGTCATGGTTCAACTAGAATTTTAATTGCATTATCCAACAAAAAATTGAATGTCATCGTCCAATTATAATATCTATGGTATGACCCGACTTTTATTTCAATGGCACAGTATTCCAATTCAATATTCACTGGCACATTCAAGCTAGAATTTCAATAGCATTGTCCAATTTGAATTTTAATGGGTTGGTTCAATTTGAATTTTAATAGCATGGTCAAACTATAAACATAATAGCATGGTCTAACTAGAACTTCATTGGCATTGTCCAAATAGAAATGCAAAGACACCTTAAACTTCAATGGTAAGGTCTAAGTAGAATTTAAATGGCCTGGTCACACTAAAGATTGATTGACATGGTCCAACTAGAATTTCAATAGCCTGGTCAGACTAAAAATTTATAGTAAGGTCCAACTAGAACTTTAATGGCACTGTCCAACTAGGATTACAATGACATGGTCTGACTACAATTTTAATGGCATCGTAAAATTAGAATTCCACTCACATGGCCCAATTAAAATTTTAATACCATGATCCAACTAGAATTAAATTGATTTGATCCAGCTAGAATTTCAATGATATAGTCCAAATAGAATTTTAATGGTATTGTCCAAATACAATTTCAATGGCATGGTTCAGCTAGAATTTTAAGGCTATGATTCTATGATTCGACTAGAATTTTAGTGAAATGGTCCAAATAGAATTTCAATGGCATGGTCCAACTAGACTTTCAATCACATTGTACAGCTAGAATTTCAATGATATATTCCTCCACAATTTCAATGGCAATGTTCAACTACAATTTCAAACGCTTGGTCCATTAGAATTTATATGGCACGATCCAGCTAGAATTTCAATGTTATGTTCAACCTAGAATTTTAATGACATTTTTCAACTAGAATTTCAATCGCATGATCCAATTAAAATTTCAATGTCATTGTCCAAGTTGAATTTTAATGGCATGGACAACAAGAACTTCAATTTTATCTTCCAACTAGGATTTCAATGTCTAGGTCCAACTAGAATCTAAATGGCATCGCCAATATCTTTCATTTTACTACTTTTTGAAACAGGCCACAGGAAAATCAATGATCAACAATGAATCAATCTTTTTACTGCAACATAGAAATTACGTGCAAGAGTAATAACCAACATACTAATACAAACTACTGCAAGCAGCAAAGGTAGTTAGTAGACAGATCTCAAAATTATCAATAGTGATGATCATCTGCAAGATGTTGAAAAATTATTCCTGAGAATAAATGCAAACGAATTGCCTCACTACGTGCCTTTCCTATACTATGAAGCCACCTTTGACTCAGTCAATGCCACTTTAGGTCTAAAAGCATTAGAGAAACATTGAATTAACATAACCTCCATCAACATACTCTGACGCATATAGTCATACACTATCAAATTTAGGTCTGGTTAAAGCAGACCCAATGGGATATAATAAATTATTTTTCACTTTGCTGTTGACGAAATATTATTTGTCTCGATAGAAAAAGAAATAAATAGAATTATCTCGAGCCATTTTAACAGCAGAACGGAAAACAATTTTATTAAGATATAAATAATTAATAGTTTTCAGAAGGTAGCCTAATTAAAGTTGAAAATCAGATTTTAAAGAGTGCAACTATATACATACTTATGATATATTGTGATTCTTGATAAAAGCATGGGAAAGGAAATTAGTTTTAAAACAAAGGTAAGCTAGAGGGCGATAGGAAAGATTGCTTCTTTAGAAAGAGCATTCCTTTATGATAAAACGCGAAGAAATTTATCCATGCGTCTTAAAGGCAACCAGAAATTGAAGACATCTGATGAAACTGAAATAATACATATTAGGAAAAACACGGATAAAACACACACGCTGGTCAAATATAGTATTTATATTTCAATATAAGATTCGCTTACGGAGCAGGACTAACATGCCAAACCCGCCGATTTAGGACTGGACCCCTATCCGTGATCGGTGAAGGCTTTTTGATTAACAACGTTTGTAAATATATATATTTCCTTTGTCAACTTTCTTTGTTCTAACTATTTTTTTATTCCATCTTGTAGATGGTGGATGACTTGTCCTGTATTCATCCCTTTTTTAAATTAATGTGTTTGGTAAAAAACAAACTAAATTGCTCAGCTTTCGATCTTATTCGATCATCTTCGAAGCGTTTTGAAATGTTCTTGCCTCCTTTACTGATGTAATGAGGGGAGTGAGGATCTGACAGAATTAGAGAAAATAATGATGATGATGATGTGTCTATAGAAAGGACAACCAGTCCTTTCTAAACAGGTGAACAGGCAGTCGTAGAGGAAAAGGTTGCGGAAATAACTTGAGAGGGGATAGGAAGAGTTGATAGGTCGGTGGCTAGACACCAATACGTGGTATGGTTGAGTGGGTCTCGAGGTGTTCGTGAATGGACGACGGTTGGAGGGTGGTCAGGAAGGAAAGCGTGTCTGCTTAATGGACAAGCGTTATTCATGATGGCTTTAGTTTATGCGAGAACGGTATCGGTTGCGGGTGGTCATGGCTCGCGGGGTATCGCGGTGCCATCGCATATCGTCTTACTTGTAGTGCGGTGTATAATGGGTCTCTGGTGAGTTTCCCGAGATGTTTTGCAGGTCTGGTGTGAGCGTATGTGTTGAGGGGTGCTAATTTGTTGTTGTTGTGTAGTGTGGACATTCTCGTGTAGAGGGGAGAGCGGCAAGCTCGATTCAGAGCTGAGTTCTGAATGCGCTGAGCCTTCTGCTGCCACGTGTCACTCGTGGCTACGAGTGAAAGTGGGGCGTACATGAGAAGAGGTCACACGAGTATTTTGTATAAGTATAACTGAAGTTTTTTGCCCGCAGGATAGAACCAGCGCAGCGATGTTTTTATACGTGAGGCTCCTGCTTGTGTTATGTTCTGGTGTATATTGAACCTAAGGGTCTTGTCAAAAGTTACCCCAAGGATTTTTGTAGGTTGTGTGTAGTCGAGCCTTGTTGGGTTTAGATGGTTTATGTCTGGTGTGTATGAGAAGATCTGTAGGTTATGCATAAAGTGATCTCTTGCACCGAAGAGTGTCATCTGTCTTCTGAGGATTCGTGGTAATCAACCATTTATCCTCGTAATCTGTCTTAGCGTCTAGTATTCTTTGTGCGTGGAGCGCGATCTCTTCTGGTCCACAGCCATTGACGAGAATGGTTGTCTTGTCATCAGCGTAGGACACTTTGTATGTGTGACAGCAGTTTTCTGGTGGGCGTAAGGTGTCGTTTGTGTAAATGATGCATAGAGTGGATGCTAGTAGGCTTCCTTGGGGAACGCTTAAGCGTGATAGGAAAGATTGTGAGAGGGTATTGTTGTATTTTAACTCGCACTTTCGTTCAGTGAGGGAGTGCAGGAGGAGCCTTCTCGTGCAGAGATGTAACTCTGTATTGTTAGCGAGCTTCAAACGGAATCCCTCGTGCCGCACTTTATCAAAGGCCTTCTCCACGTCCTTGCTGATGGCGAGTGTCTTTTGATGCACTTGGCGTTTTTTTTGTATTCTGTCATCAACGATGTTCACAGCCGCCTGAGTGAACAGGCCTCTCTTGAACCCATATTGGTGGGGGAAGGATCAGTCCCTCTCCTTGAGGTATTCTTGTAGGCGGAAGTTGATCTTGCGTTTCGTATTTTGCCTAGGTGCTCTAATAGAGCAATATGCCTGTAATTGTTTGGGTGTTTGGGGTCTTTGTTCGTTTTGTGTAGAAGTATATTGTGAGGGGTGTTTGAATATTTGGGGGAAGTGACCAGAGGCTAGTGAGGCATTGACTAGGTGTGTAAGTGTGGGCTATATGTTTGCCTGGAGGCTGTGTATTAGTGTGTCCGGTTGCCCGGAGGGGCTGGTGGCACGTTTCGGTGTTGATTCAATGTAGTGTTTTGTTTCTTTGACGGTGATGCGAGTGGTCAGTGTGGGTGTGTTGTCGAGCAGCTCTATTCTTATCAGGGGGGCGGGCCTTAGCTCGTAAGCGTGGGCCCGATACCACTCCTGGACTTCCTGGAAGTGCTCACGCGCGTGTGGTTTATGTGGGTTGTGTGTATGTACTGTGTCCCCATAGGACCTAAAGGCGTCAAGGATAACGTTAGTGTCTCTGATTGTTTGGTTGCTTACATGGAGGGTCATGGGTTTGGATGGATCAGTGCCTAGCAACCTGTTTACGTGCTGCCAGAAGAAGGAGGGGTTAGTGCAATGGGTATCATCCGCGATGCGGACGACCTCTCGCCACTGCTGGTTCCTATTTAGCTGTACGCACTGTAGGATGCGGGCACGTACGTGATTGATGTTGTGTTGCCGTGGGCCTCTAGTGTAGTGATTGTTGTACTGTGTGATGAGTCTCTGAGTGTGTATGGAATATGTGAAATGTTTTATGCATATGTAGGCTTTAAGTGGTGAGTGTAGGTCGCTTGCTGTGGTTATAGTGTTTAGGATTGAGTACCAGTGGTCGTCTAAGATGTCTGGATTGGTGCGGTCTAAGTCCGGGTTATGTGGCGTGTTATCTGTTTTGTGTCTCTTGAACTCTTCTCAGTTCGGGTTTTTGTAGTCGAAGAGAGGTGGTGTGGGTATGAGCATCGGAGATGTGAATATGATAAGGCATATCGGTATATGGTCAGAGACTACGTAGGGACCCGGCGAGATGTGTGTGTAGAAGCATGTAGCGTGGTCGCTGCGGAAGACCACGTCCGGAGACGTGGTACCTCCACGAGGACCGAAGAATGTGGGGAAGGCCGGGCCAATGTGCTCGCAGTGATAGCGCAGCGAGGAACCGACCAGCTAACTCCCTGCATCATTCGTAGTGTTAGAAAGGAGTGTTGGGTGAAAGGCGTTGAGGTTCCCCACAAAGAAGATAGGAAGGTTGGGGTTTGATTGAGCCCGGAGTGGGACTTCTATGTTTAATTGTAGGCGTGGGGGTCTGTAGTGGGTGGCTACTAGGATGAGGCCGGAGCTTATCTGTACCTTGCAGGTAAGAAAAGAGTCATCTTGTGTTTGGATGAGGGAGTGGTGTATAGAGCGCTTTACTAGGATCGCTGATCCTAGGTGCCGCACCTGTGTAGATAGATACGTGTGGTAACTTGAATTGCGGACTCTGTTGCTGGGAGGATGTAGGCTGGTCGAGTTCAAGAGTATTACGTAAGGTGTTTGTGTGTTTAGGACCTATTTTTCAAAGTATGGCAAATACCATGCCAACTGCGTGCGTTTATTTGTATAACATTGAAGTGACCTATTGTCGTGACGCCTAGGAGGCGTCAGAAGCCAGTACCTTTACGCGTGTCAGCTGTGGTTTCGAGATGTTGTCAGTGGTGTTATTGGGTGGGCAAGCCGTGGTGGAGGGGAGAGTGTGTTCTGTGGAGGGAGGTTTAGAGATAGCGGTCGTGGAAGAAGGGTTAGAGAGAGTAGAGTCTTGGAGGGAGGAGTTAGGAGCAGAAGTGGAGGGAGTAGGAGATGGGGGCCTAGAGATAGTAGGGGAGGTGTAGATTATGAGAGAGGTTGTGTTGGGTGAGAGAGGAGGTTGGGACGAAGAAGGAGGGGTGGAAGGGGGAGAAAAAGGAACAGCAGGAGAAGGGGGAGTCGGTTTACGCGTGGTTGTGTATGTCGGGGGGAGGTATAGTTTTTTTGTTTAATACGGGGTGTTGTGAAGAGTGGGGGAGGCTTGGGGGAGGTGAAGGTTGTGGTGGGCTTGGGGGAGGTAGAGATTGTGGTATCAGTGGGAATGAGGTTGGATGCTGTGAGAGGGGGGGCGGTAGGATGGGGTTTGGTGGAAATAGGGGGGAAGTGGAGGTTGCCGAAGGAGGAGTGCTGGTCGTAGGAGGGGGAGAGGTATAGCGGAGGAAGGAGAGGAAGCTGTGGAGCGAGCAGGGTAGGCGGTTGTAAGAGAGGTTAGAGCAGTGGGCAGAGGGCCAGGTAAGGAGGGTGCAGTGGTGAAAGTTGCAGAGACAGAAGGGCGGGAGGGGGCCAGAGCGTGGTCAGAGTGGGGGGCGGTGGGTCCAGGGAGAGAGGTGTTCGTGCCCATCAGGGTGAGGTGGAGTGCGGGTCTCCTAGTGTATGCTCATTGATTAAAGCCAACACCTTTTCGTGGAAGGTTATCTGCTCTAGACCGTTCGAGGTGAACAGTTTGTTGAGTATCTTTGAATATAATCGGGGGTCACCCCTCGACATGTCCTTTGCCAACGTTGAGAGCAAGGCGGCCAGGTGTAGCTTTGGGTGTGTGGTCTCGTTGGGTGTGTGGTGTAAGTAGGGGTGGTTGTTGGAAGTAGTGGGGTCTCTAGGTGTAAGGTGCGAGGGTGAGGGCTGGTGTCAGAATATGTGGGTGAGTTTTCGTTGCTGCTGGAGTGGGAGAGGGAGATGTGCAACACCGTTGCGCCGGCAGCGGCAGCTAATGTTCTTGTGAGGGCAGGAGGGGCGGGGGTGGAGTGTGTGACTTATAAATGGGTTGAGGAGGCCGTATAGCCGCTACGGCGTCAGAGCGCGCCTTACTTAAGTAAGGGCATTTTGGATTGACGGCGACATGATCGCCGCCACAGTTGGAGCAGAGGGGTGTGGTGGTTGTGTAGGTGGTGTAGTGGTGGCCCACTACACTGCACTTGGAGCAGACCAGGTCTGCTTGGCAGTATGCGTGTTAGGTGTCCGGTTTTGTAACATCGGTGGGATTGTGTTGCTCTTATGTTTAGTTGTGACTCGATGTTGTGTGGGTATGTTAGGGTGTCGCAGACCTTAATACCTTTGTCTAGCAGCAGTTTTTTGTTGTGTTCTTCCAAACACTGTGATCACTGCATATTGTTTTGTGTGGTTAAAGTATAGGTCTGTGATGACCTCCTGACCATACTTCTGTCTGAGGTGTGAGCGAGCTCATCAGTGGAAAAGGCCAACCATAGGGGGTTGGTCTTTGTGATTCGTATTTGGTGTCTTTTTAATACACCATCAGCTAATTTTGTCTGCAGGTTTAATGCGGCGAGTGTGTCCGATGCGTGTTGGTAGAATGTGACTGCGTCCTCCTGTGAGCGGAAGATAAGTTTGTGGCCTGTATGCGTCTTTATTATGTTCGTGCTGGGGGTATCATGTGTAGCGGCTAAGTTTAGAAGTGTGTGTTGATTGTTCGTGGTGGGACTTTTGTCTTTTGTGTGTAGGAGTGTGTGGTATGAAGTATTGCGTGCCATTACGCTTTACCATATTTTTTTCTTTGTATGAGGGTCCCTCCGCTCCGCTAATAACGACCCTATGAAAATGACTTGAATGTGGTGATGAATGATGAGTGAGTATGGACCTGGCTAGGTTCCCTAGAGGGTGTAAAAGCATAGCGGACTTAATGATGATTGAAGCCAGAATCAACTGACTACAGTCGGGTTGCTGCCACCTTTATTGGAATTTGGGTATTTTTAAGTTACATCCGACATCTCACAGAGACGGTAGAGTCTCCCACTGAGGTCTTGGACGATGCCGCATGATAGGGCATTAATCCTCCACGCGTTGGTAACTGAGTCCCAATCCAATTTTGCTCCTTTCTTTAGGTTCCGCAGCGGGCTAGCCTCAGACCTCCTTTCCCCAAAGTTTGCAATTATGCCCTTTCTAAGGAGAACGACATAGTTGCAACGGAGCTCTATGTGCAGAGTCATATTCACAGAGCCAAGTCACGGCGGAACAGGGATGGGGAGGGTTTAGCACGTCATACCACTATGACGTGCCAGGGAAATAAAGGTATTTTTATTCAGGGGGTGAGGGAGTAGGGGGGGGGCATTGCTGAATCCCGTAGACGGCTGGTTGTAGAGATAATCATCCACGGTATGTCTTGCAGAAAAATCAGTTTTCTTTCTTGAGGTGTCTTCCCTCGACTTTTCGTCCTTTGCCGGCTGTGAACTTCTCGTTGAGAGTAGTTTTCTTCAAGATTT
This sequence comes from Ceratothoa steindachneri, assembly GCA_963969495.1. Classification (NCBI taxonomy): domain Eukaryota; kingdom Metazoa; phylum Arthropoda; class Malacostraca; order Isopoda; family Cymothoidae; genus Ceratothoa; species Ceratothoa steindachneri. The sequence continues at coordinate 214,324,957 of OZ018322.1, forward strand.
CTTCTCAGTGTGTGTGAAAGAATAATAAGGTGAGAAAAGAATGGGTATAGTGATAATATAGCAAGAGAGTTTTTTTTTATTTTAGGGAGGGGGGATGAGTGTTATTGTGGGTGAGAGAATAGAAAGTTAAAAAATGCCAGGATACTGGCTGCTCTCTTTTTTCTTTCTCTTTATGTTCATCTAATTTCTTTTCGGATTGTGTTTGCTATTTGGTTACTTCTAAGTATTTTGTTCTGTCTTCTTTATTATCTGTGTCTTCGGTTCCAGGCATTCATGCCTTTGTGATAGTTTTGGCTTGTTCGATTGTTTTGTTCTTTCTTTTTTTAGGTGATTATTGGGTCTTCCTCTCGCTGTAGAAGGAGCCTCCTGCTGGGGAAGACTTGACGGGCGTATTTGATGTTTTCTATTTCTAGGATTCTTATAGTCTCCTGGTTATCTACTTCAATTTTTTGCCAAATTTCTTTGGCCCGTTTCTCAATAATTCTATTTATTGGGTCCAGCCCTGCCGTATCTATTATTTCGCGGAGTATTTTTCTTTCACGGCGCCTTGTATTAGTTATTAGGTAGGCCGCTAAATTTTTACCCTTTGTAGTTTTTGTTTGTTTGTCTTAGTTGTGTGGATGGTGATCGGTGGATACACCAGCAGCGACTCTACAAATGGCTTTGTAAACCGTCTTTTTCCTTTTCTGCTCCAGATGTTTCAAGCCTGATTTAGCCCTGGTAATCCTCTGCTTTATGTGGGTGCGGTATCCTCTTTCCCCCTTTTGCAGGCAAGGGGTATGCTTCGTGTACGAAGATCTTTAATTTGAAGTATTTGGCTTCATAACGACATCCTTCTCCCTTTTCTGTTCCTGATTCTGATTCAGTTTCTGATTGTGTATCCATTTCCGTGTGCACATTTTTAGTTTGGCTTTTGATCTTTTGGGGTTCCTTTTTTTCTTTTCTTCTTGTGCTTTTTCTGATTTATCAGTATCCTTTTCTTTTCATTGGATTCGTCAGTATCTTCTACTCTTTCTCCATAAGCCAGTGTGGCACCCACCTCTAACATATATTTTACCTTCAGCGTTTTTCCAGCTGTAACGCCGTCTATTAATGATGAAGAGGGAGGGGAACCACATTTTCCTGACTCTGTTCTTTTCTAATAGTTGGCTCAGCATCTCGGCGAATGTTCCCGGTTGTGCTATGTTATGCACGTTGGCAAACATTATTCAAACTACATAATATGTCAAGGCTGGTTCCTTCGTAAAAGTTAATGTTAATTTTTTGTTCCTGCGCTTCTTTAATTCCTTTCACTGTGGCCTTTGCTACAGTGGCGTATGTTTGATTTTCTCTTTTTTGTGTTTCTTATTTTTCCACTTCTTCTTTCCTGCTTATTATGGCTTTTCCGTTTGGACAGTTAATGGCCATAGTCCGATGCTGGCCCTGGCTGTTGATACATCTTATTCTTGTTCATTGTATTCTCGAAAAGTATGCCAATTGTGCTGCACTCTGAGCAGATCTTAATGGGAGGGAGGGGGCAGGTCCTTGTGACGTGATCTTCGATCGCATAACATTGGAAACACGTTTGAACATTTATAAATTTTCCTATGTCAATATTTCTATGTCAATAATTATTTGACAATTATTGGAGTTGTTTGTCAATCATGCTGTTTGAGAAACCGTGTTCACGAGTGTTTGCTTTACTCGTGCTATCTCTTGGTGGAAAAGCTCCGAAGTAGAGCAGCATTTATAAGCTCGGTGGATGTATGAGCTGATTACGCTTATTTTATACCTTTCTGGGCATTTACTTTCTGCAGTGAGGCATCTTTCCATGTCCTTCCTTTTTCTATGTACTTTAGTGATGTAGCTAACATTGATGTTTTGAACATAAACGTCCAAGAAAGGAGTTTATTGCCCGTGCTCAATTCATAAGTGAATTTTAAAATGGAGTTCTCCTCGAATTGCTGCTTGATGTTTATCAGATGTTCTTCGTTTTGGACGTTGATGTAGATCTCGTCTACATATCTGCAATATGTGTGTGGCTTATTTTCCTTGATGCCCAATAATCTCTCTTCAAGTTGACCTATATAATAGTTTTCGAATTTCAGCCCTCAGGGTGACCCCATAGCCACTCCATCCATTTGCCGTTATAGATTACCGTCCGGTGTGCAGAACGGAACCTCTGATGTACATGAACGTAACATGTTCCTTAAGATGTTTTGGTCAGGATTTGAAAGATACTTTTTAGGATAATGGTACACGTTTTTTATAATGATGTCGATGGTCTGAACGATAGGCACGTTCGTAAACAGGCTTTCCACGTCAAGGGATAATATTAATCCTACCGGATTTCTAGAGTGGAGTATATCGATGAATTCCTCCGTGGATTTTATGTTATATTTCAAAGGGATGTACGGTTTCATTACTTCATTTAGGGTTTTAGCTAAACAGTACGTAGGTGTAGTGAATTAAGAGATGATAGGCCTCAATGGGTTGTTCGGCTTATATAAATTTTTACATTTGCATACAGATATCCTTGTGTGGATCACTTCTCCTGTATTCATCTCTTTTGAATGAATGTGTTTGGTAAAAAACAAACTAAATTGCTGAGCTTTCGATCTTATTTAATCATCTTCGGAGCATTTTGATATGTTCTTGCCTGCTTTACCGATGTACTGAGTGAAGTGAGAACAAATCCAACATATACGTCATTCTAAAAAAAAAGAATATAACAACAAATTGAATCCCATCCAAGTGATACCACTAAATTTAAACGCATGAAAAAGATCCAACAGAAGACTTAAAAAAGAAAATAAAGGGACAAATAACTAAAGCCAATGCATTCATCGGAGGACTTCACTTCCAAAAGATCATCGGTGATTACACATCAGGATATCTGTCTGTAAATGTAAAGATTCATAACCCGAACAACCCATTGAGGCCTATCATCTCTCGCTTACGTACTGTTTAGCTAAAGCCCCAAATGAAGTAATGAACCGTACATCCCTTCGAAATATAGCATAAAATCCACGAAGGAATTTATCAATATACTCCACTCTACAAGACCAGCAGGACTAATATCATCACTTGAGGGGAAAGCCTGTTTACGAACGTGCCTATCGCTCAGACCATGCACATCAGAGGCTCTGTTCAGGACATCGGGCAGTAATCTATACACGCAAGTGGATGGAGTGGCTATGGGATCGCCCTTAGTGCCGATGTTCGCCAACTATTATATGGATCAACTTGAAGAGAGATTATTCGACATCATGGAAAATAAGCCAGACCTATATTGCCGATATGGAGATGACATTTACTTCAATTTCCAAAATGAAGAACATCTGATAAACATCAAGCAGCAATTCGAGGAGAACTACGTGTTAAAATTCACTTATGAATTGAGCACGGGCAATAAACTCCTTTTCTTTGGCGTGGATGTTCATAACATTAAAGGTAGCTACATCACTAAAGTACATAGAAAAAGTACAGACATGGGAAGATGCCTCACTGCAGAGAGTGAATGCCCAGAAAGGTATAAAATAAGCGTAATCGGCTCATACATCCGCCGAGCTTATAAATGCTGCTCTACGTCGGAGCTTTTCCACCAAGAGATAGCACGAGTAAAACAAACACTCGTGAACAACGTTTTCTCAAACAGCATAAATGACAAACAACCCCAATCATTTTCAAATAATCATTGCAAAGATACGAATAAAAATAAAAGTAATCATGCAGAAGTGAACAACATCAAAGTGTATTACAGAAATCAGATGTCCACGGCATATAAAATAGAAGAAAGAAACATCAAGGATATTATTAACCATAACATCAGGGTTAAAAATCAAATGGATAAAATTAAACTCATCATATATTATAAAACAAAAAATGCCAGCAATCTCCTGATGCAAAACAACAGCTGCCTAAACTCTTCGAATCTCAAATCAACCAACATGGCTTACGAATTCATCTGGCCCGATGAAGACTAAGTTTTATAACAAATCAAAATATATTGGCATGACAAATACTACACTTTCGAGACATTTAACCATGCATCTTCAAAGCGGAGGGCCCCCAAATCAGATGAAGAGTGCAACGAACATTAACTTAACGAGAGATATGCTAGTCGACAACACCGTTATTAAAAGAAAAGATGTTAATAAAGCTAAGCTGAATCTTGAATCTTGAGAGAGAAAGATAGAATAAGAAAGGGAGGAGTTGGTAAGAGAGGGTGGAGGGTAATAGTGAGAAAAGGAATATAGTGGTAGTCAGATATGTATGTGTGGGGGTGCCCGGTGAATGCGTCCATTTGTTATTTTGTATATTTTTTCATATTTGTTAATATTGTCTCATTGCGTGATCTCTTAATAATTTTGTATTTGTTATTGCTATTATAATTTGTCCCATTTTTGGATCTTTTTTTTAAATATTATTGTTTCGCAATTTTTCTTTCTCCTTAGTTGTACTTTGGTATAAGGTTCAGTTATTCTGATGCTGGGGAGGTATCTTTTGTATACACCTTCCTCTGCATCTGGATCTAGAGCCGCTACAGTCTCCATGGGGAGAATAGCCTCTTGTCTTGCCCAGATGTCGCGACCTTTTTTATAGAGATATGTGTTTAGTGGTTTAAGACTTATTTCTTCATGGAGGCTTCTCGAGGTTCGATACTCATACCACTTAGCCTTAGTAATAAATCGGAGGCCTAGATTTTGCACTCTTTGGAGTCTTGTCATACTTATCGTCCACGCCGCGTTGAGAGGAGTAGCAGGGTACACCAGTTTCGATCTGACTAGACTGATGTACAACTTATTTTTATTGGTTGTGCTGAAGTTTCTAAGTCGGAGGAGTTTGTCGAGTTCAGTGTTGGCGTTTCTAATCCTGGAGCTAACGTGTCTGATTACTGACACAAGTGGTGAGTAGTCAATTTCGGAGTTTTCTAGATTAAGAGTGATGGAACGACGTCTCCCTATTACGGTTGCTGAGAATGTTGATTCATTGGTCTGTATTTTCTAGCCTTTCTCGAACCTGAAGATTCTTTCAGCTTCTGCTTTCGTGGCTCTGGACATCACCTCACAGAAATGGTTCTCCGAACCACAACATGGGTAATATCATCCGCATATTGGATGTTGATAGTTCTCCCATTAGTTGGTTTTGGCAAGTCTCTCATAAAGAAGGTGTAGAGAGTGGGGCTGAGGCATCCTCCCTGAGGGACGCCGGACAGGAGCTCGGAGGCTTCTCCTGTATACTTCTCGAAGGCTATAACAGCTTTTCTGTTGGTCAAGCAGCTACAGAGGATCTTTTCGAAGGGAGGGGGGGGGTGAGTCTTAGTTGCGAGATTTTGTACTTCAGGCCGTCGATCCAAACTTTGTCGAAGGCCTTTTTTACGTCTCTGCAAACGACTTAGATCCAGCACCCTCTGGCCCGCCCTGCCGCTGCGTGCTGAAGCATGTGGGCTATAGCTGTTTACGTGCCTTGGTGTCTTCTGAATCCGTGCTGTTCCTCGTTGAACAGAGAGTTGTCTGGCAGTTGTTTTGATAATCTGCTGTTGAGAATTTTGTCAAAAACCTTCCCAATCGTCTCCAGCAATGAAATAGGTCTGAAATTCATGACCTGGTTCTCTGGCTTTCCAGGGTTAGGAATGAAAATCATTTTCGAGGTTTTCAGGCCATCTGGGAAATATCCCATTGCTAGGGACGAATTGAGTAGGTTTAACAGCCGGGTCCAAAATCTTTCGGATGCCTCCTCCAGGTGCCTGATCGTGATTTGGCTGAGGCCTGGGGCTTTAGGCTTAAATAAAGCGATTGCTTCCCCCAATTCTGCACTGGTGATGGCGTTTTCCTCCTGATAGTTGCCATGTAGATGGTGGAGGTACGAGGTTCCATAAGGGTCAAACCTGCCCTCCCTCATCTCCATGTAATCGAGAACCTGATCCTCAAAGCGTAGTTAAAGTTTTCCACCTCTTCATGGGAGATTTTGAAAATGTTTTTTCAGACTCCACGGAACAGCCTCTCCTTATCTCTGGGAGTGGTCGCCCTGGTACCTTCGTGCGAAATTGCAGTTGAGCCAAGGAAACGGGAGTTTCCCTTTAGTCTGTTGACTGTTTCCCAGAAAGATTTCGGATTCCTGTCAGTGTCTAAATTTTCAATTAGACGGTTCCATTTCTCCCTCAGTTCGGGCGCCAGCGTGGTGTTCACCTGAGGTGTTGACCTGAGGTGTTGAACGAGTCGAAAATTCATGGGCCTGGTGTAGCCCATGTCAAGGATGTGGCTGTAGACATCAGCGAAGCGTTGTGGAGCAGCACCACTCTCACTTGTGTAGGGGTTGCTCGCAGTGTGATTTTGTGAGAGTTGTCGAGATAACTATCGCATCTGCGTTTGAAATACAGGCATTAATAGCAGTAAGTTCATCCTCGAGGCCTACATAGGATGCACCGTCCAGGTCAGAGAGGTCCAATGGGAATGCCCTTCTATATGCTTCTCAGTCGGTCTTCGAGAAGTCTTTCCGTGGAACAACAGGAACTGGAATAGGAGCAGCTGCTATGGTGATTAACATGGAAATGTGATTGCTAGGTGTCAGCGGTCTGTGACTGATGAGATGTTGGAAGGTTGAGCCGGGATTCGTTAGAACTACATCAGACTTGGTGGCCGACCCTGGACACAAGAATGTTTGGAAGCCGGCCTGATGCGCTAAACGATATCCCTTCCTAACAAGAGGTCAAGATTCTTGCCTCTTGCGTTTATCCTTGCATAGCCAGCTGCTCTGTTCCTGGCGCTCAGTTCCCCGCCGAACAAGACTGGTTGTTCTTTCTTGAAGAGGGTATACATGTCGTGGTAGGTCAAGTATGAACGGCGGGAGGTTGGTAGCCCGCGCCGAAGTGGAAAGCACCCAGAGAGCACCTCAGTTTGATCGATAGAAAAGATTCGTCCATTGGATTCCCTGGTCTTTACTGCAGTTCTTTCTTGACCGCTATTATAGTTATTTCTAATCTCTCTCCTGTGACGTTCTTTTGGCGTTCCTTCTTTAATGCTCTCTTCAAAAATTATGTACTAGATTTTCTGATGTCAGCTCTCTGTTTCTTTAAGTGAGATGGCTCATTTCAGATAATTCAAAGGGTTAGACGTTTATTGTTGCTTGAAGGTCCTCATTTAGGGCTAACTTTATGGTAGTGATTACAACACCCACCTCTCTTACTAAAGCCCTGATTCCCTTGCTTGAGTCTTCAATCACCTCTCTTACAGTTCTTAAATTAATTCGAAGTTCGGACGCAGTCCAAACGTCTGTTGTGTTCCTTTCTGCTGGCGCTGGCTTAGTAGTCTCCGTTGAGCTACCCAATTCATGTCTTACAGAGTTGGTGCATGTCGCCGAGAGAACTTTGTCTGACTGTAAGTTGTCCAGGAAGGTGATAGATTCCAGGCCATTTTCAGCCAGCATCGTGTTCATCTCGGTATTAAATGAACCCAGGCATACTAGGTTCATCACATGCGCGTGAACAATGCATGCTAGTATTTTAGGAGGGGTCTCATCGGTGAGGTGTAGGACTATTTGGGGTTGTGCCGGCGGTGGGTTTGTTTGCGGTGTGGTCTTGGCGGCTGTAGCGTAAGAGATGTTAGACCTGTCAGCCGCTACTCTCTTCCTGACTTGACAATGCATGCTCAAGGTACGGTGGAGACCAGCTCAGTTAATGCACTATTTCGTGTCGTTAACGCAGTGCATCCAGTCGTGGCCCATTTGTTGCACCCTCGGAGGAGATTTTAGCGTCCTCCTTGTCCGGGCAGGCACTTGTAGAGTGCTCTTCGACCTTAGAGCAGAAAAAGCAAGTTAGCAGCTTGGGGAGGTTTTCATACAGAATAGCTTAAGCCCTAGCGTGAACAAACCATGGTTAAGATTGAAATTTGGGAAGGCGAAGGGAGATACATTCTAATATATTTCTAGAAATATAATCACTGCATTTTATGACTGGTTTGGCACTTTGCCATTTATTGCTATGGTTAAGATTGTACATATGTAGAAGAAGCGCAGATTGTTCACGGGGATTACGTACATTGGCTTGATGTTGCTGAACCTGGTCATCTAGTTTTTTCCCGGTTTTTCCATAATAACATTTTTGGCAGTTGTTGCAGCCTATCGAATAAACAATGCCAGGTCGGGGATAAATCTTTGACAAGGATGCGATAATTTGTAGTCTCGTACTTAAAACTAACATTTATGTTCAGAGGTCTAAGTAAACGAAGTAGTTTAATGAAAATATGGTTATAGGGTAAAACTAATATGTTTTTCGCCTGAAACTTAGGGATATTAACATTAGTTCGATAATAGTAACGCTTGGCGGACTTATAACAATTGTCTAGAAAGTACAAAGGGTAGCACAAATTTATCCCTATTGTATATATTCTATCGACTTCTTTGTCTAGGTATTCAGGTGAGACAATTCTAAGGTCACTCATAAACATAGAGGAGAAAACACTTTGTTTGATGTTATTATGGTGGTTAGAATAAAAGTGTATACAAGAGTCTATGGCTGTGGATTTTCTATATATTTCATATCTGAAACAATGGTTTGTCCGATGAATTAGAATATTTAGGGAAAGGAAGTGTGCAATCTTTTTCAAATTATAAAGTAAATATAATCGAAGGCACTAAGGTATTAATTTTAGTAAGAAATGTATTAATATTTAAATTATTAGGCCAAAGGCAAGGGATGTTATCAACATATCGCATCCAGGCTATAAAGGGTTTCATTAATTTGGGGAAGTATTCTAGATTTGAAGCATTTCATGTATAGGTTTCCGAGTACAAGGGACAAACTATTCTCTATTGCCATTCTAAAGATGTGACGATAAATTTTCCATAAAAGGAAAATTTTCAATTGTTGATGCAAAGAGCAATGAGTTTAATAAGGGTAGAGGCGGGTATAAGAAGAGCAACTGTGTCGAGCCGTTATTCAAGAAAATTCAAGAGATCGGGTAGGGGAACTTTAGTAAAGATGGAACAAACATCAAAACTAACCAGGCTAAAATTATCAGGGTAGGGGAGCTCATTAAGTTTACTAATGAGGTGCATATTATTGATAATATGTGAATTGGAAATAGTCCTAACCAAAGAACATAGTAGACTGGCTAACCACTTTGATAGGGTATAGGAAACACACTCAACAGAGCTAATGATGGGGCGCAATGGATTATCAGGTTTATAACATAACATAATTTCACGGATGACAAAAGCCACAAGGGCCTATCAAAGGTCATCTGCATCCGTCAAAACCCACCCACAAAAAGCACCATCGCAAGGGGAAGACAAAATCAAAGTCCCCCACAATATAATAAAAGAGAAGACAAAAGCCACAAGGGCCCATCATAGGTCATCCGAGTCAAACGACCTCTTTTTTAAGGCACCGAAACTCCCAAGTAAACTACATCCAGAAGATTGCGTCCACAAACAAGGGTATCATCAATCAAGGCTTGTCAAGAACTAAATCATGCAGCTATAGATATATACAAACAATATTAATATATACAAAACTTAGGAACCATCAAAACCTTCCCTTCCCATAAACTCATCCAACCTACTCTTAAATACATTCAAATTTGGACTACCTACTACCCTCCGCGGCAATTTGTTCCAAAAGTCTACCAGATAACATAACATAACATAATTTCACGGATGACAAAAGCCACAAGGGCCTATCAAAGGTCATCCACATCCGTCAAAACCCACCCACAAAAAGCACCATCGCCAGTGAAAGACAAAATCAAAGTCTCCCACAATATAATATAACAGATGACAAAAGCCACAAGGGCCCATCCTAGGTCATCCAAGTCAAACGGCCTCTTTTTTAAGGCACCCAAACTCCCAAGAAAACTACATCTAGAAGATTGCATCCAGAAACAAGGGTATCACCAATCAAGGCTTGTCAAGAACTAAATCATGCAGCTATAGATATATACAAACAATTTGAAATATATACAAAACTTAAGAACTATCACAACCTTCCCTCCCCATAAACTCATCCAACCTACTCTTAAATACATTTAAATTTGGACTACTTACTACCCTCCGTGTCAATTTGTTCCAGAAGTCTACCACTCTATTGGTGAAAAAATATTTTCTTAAATCCAACCTACACCCTTGCTTTTTAATTTTCAAGTGGTGACCTCTAGTTTGATTTCCATCATCTAACTCAAAAAACTTGCTAACATCCAATTTATCTATCCCGGAAAAATTTTTAAAGAGCTCAATCATATCCTCTTTCACACACCTCCTTTCGAACGAGAACATATTTAATACCCTCAGTCTATCTATATATTCAAGGTGCCTCAGGTAAGGAATAATCTTTGTTGCCCTCCGTTGCACTGACTCGAGAAGGTTAATATCGTGTCTAAAATGTGGGGACCATGCCTGTATACAGTACTCTAGATGTGGCCTAACATAAGAGTTATAGAGTTTAAGAATAACCTCCTTACTTTTGTAAATGACATTTCTCTTAATGAAGGCCAGCACTCTATTTGCCCTATTTCTTGCTTCAATACACTGCTTAGAAAACCTTAATGACTTATCTATTACTACTCCTAGATCTTTCTCATCCTCTACTGAGCTCAGCCAAAGCCCATCCATTTCATAGTTAAATTCTCTATTATCTTTTCCCATGTTAATAACTTTGCACTTATCAAGGTTGAAAGTCATTTGCCACTTATGTGCCCAGGATAACAATTTATTTAAATCGCCCTGCACTTTAAAATTATCATCAACATCTTTAACTACAGCTGCTAATTGGGTATCATCCGCAAAAATTGTCACTTTATTATTAACTGCCTTCCCAAGATCGTTTATATAGATGACAAATAATAATGGACCGAGAACTGATCCCTGAAGAACCCTACTGATAACATCCCTCCACTCTGACTTCACACCATTTAGCACTACCCTTTGCTTCCTGTCTTTCAGCCACTCAGCTATCCAATTTGAAACACCCCCACATATCCCAATCATTTTTAATTTATGAACTAGTCTCCTATGTGGTCCTTATCAAATGCTTTACTAAAATATAGGTAAATTATATCTACATTCTCTCCCTTATCTACTTGATCTGTTACTAACTCCAGAAAGTCTAGTAAATTAGTCAAGCATGATCTACCTAATCTAAACCCATGCTGGGCATCGCTGATTAACCCCTCCCTCTCTAGATGTTGGCAAATCCCTTTTTTAACTGTTTTCTCAAGAATTTTACAGACTACAGGAGTTAGGCTAACCAGTCTAAAGTTATTTGGATCCTCTTTACTACCCTTCTTGAAAATGGGGAATACATTCGCTCTCTTCCAATCATCGGGTATTTCTCCATATTCCAGTGACCTAGTATACAACTTCTCCAGAGCTATTGAGATACTTTCTATCCCTTCTTTAAGTATCCTAGAATGAATATTATCAGGGCCGGAGGCCTTGGTAGTATCTAACTCACCTATTCGTCCTTTTATCCTCCTCCAATCCACACTAATGGTAGCAAACACCTCTTTCCCTGACCCAAGAGTACTATACATAAGACTATTTAGTTTCTCCTTTGTAAATACTGATGCAATATGACCATTTAGTACCTCAACTATTTCCTCATCAGTTTCTCTCACAACTTCTTCATATTTGATAGGCCCTATTTTAACTCTGCCAGACTAATTATTAATTTTATAGTAACTAAAGAACTTTCTAGGATATTTGTTGCTATCCTGGGCTAATTTAATTTCTGACACCCTCCTGTTCTTCTTTATAATCTTATTTAACTCATTCCTAGCCATTCTTGATCACTTAAATTTTGAGTATTATTTTCTACCTGTAATTTTTTATATGCCCTTTTCTTCTCTGAAATTTTTCTAGCTATCTCCTGATTTCACCATAATGGTTTCCTACTTTTGTTCCTAATAGCCTTCATTGGGATACATTGCTCTTGGACTACATTTATTATATGCTTGAAAGTATCTCACATCCCATAAGCATTTTTACCTCTGAATTCTACATCCCAGGCTACCAAATTTAGCAAGCTTCGAAGTTTTACATAATCTCCCTTATGAAAATTTGGAACTTTTACAGCATTCTTGGTTATTTTATCCTTCTCAATTCCGAGGTTAAAACGAACTATCTGATGGTCACTATTTCCAAATGCTTCCCCAACAGTCAATTCTTGAACTGTCACGGCAGAGAGATTAAAAAGGTCTCTTAGGTTGGCAGGTACTTTAATAGCTAACTCTACGGGAACTGAAGTTGGAGAGTTAGTGAAGCATAGGAGTTCGACAGCTAAAACGACAATGGTATTATTTATCAAATACCCTGTGACGGATGCGACCGCAGTCATTATGGTAAATCATGAAGAGATTAATGAACATAAGAGGGACATTAGAGAACAGAGAGCATTAAAGGCAATGATAGTAAATATCGATGAATATGGTCATTTGCGTGATTGGGGTGGGATCAAAGTAATTCATTATTGTTTAGCAAAAAGAGAGAGAAGAATGATTGAAGCAGCACATATTATCTCCGACAGTTTAACCAATCACCGGGACAGGTTCTTCCAGGCGGGCAATGGAAAAGTTAGAGTCATTAGAAATGAAGCGGAAAGGTCGGAGTCTAATAACATCAACCAACCAACTCGAAAAGCCACCCAAGGACGAGCAGCCGTGACATGGCATGACATCTGCCTACATATAAAGAGAGCGATCTCCTTTTTCTCTAGTTCTGTTCTGAAGAAGCAAAAAGACGAATCGTCAATGGAGAACTCCTGAGGGTTTCTGAATTTTTACTTCCTCCACTCATTCACACACACACATGTATATATATATATATATATATATATATATATATATATATATATATATATATATATATATATATATATATATATTTCCTCTCGGGCACTTGCTTCTCATTGTTTAGAGAAACCCTTTCGCATCTTTCAAAATTTTTGTCGGTCTTGTGCTTTTTGTTTCCAAATTCAAGCATATTTTTGAAGATCATCTCTCTATCTTATTTTTTATGTTATTTTCGGTCATCTTTTATCAAATGGATTCCTACCGGTAATTTTTATGATTCATCTTTCGTCTTGCAATCTTGTCACATGGCCTGCCTAGCACCAGATTAGGTTTCCTATACGTTCCACTATATATTGAATTTTTGTGTGTCCGCGTGTCTAGGTGGTTGATTTTGTGTCACGCCAAACTTTCTCCACAAGTTTTCATTGAAAGACTTTTTGCGTTGTAAGTTTTTTGGTAAACATTAGGGCGCCTTCCTAGTTTCTGTTCCATAGGTCATAGTTTGAATTATATATTGTTGTATACTATTCTTTTTCAGGTGCATAGGTATTTTTTGGGGGGAAGATGATGCCTGCCTTTTCAAATACCTTCCAGACCTCAGTAAATCTAAATTAGATTACTTCATCCTTTCCCGGTGACTTTGCCATCTGTTAACCAAGATAAAGATATTTTTCTACCATTTCACTTTGCTCTTTGTAAATTGTAATATCTACCATGTCGACCTATGGTTGGTTTGTTATAACTTTTGATTTTCCCATATTTATTTTGACCCCGAATCTTTTGGTTTCATTAAGTTCTTGAAGCATTGTTTCAATTTAACAAACTTAAGTATAACTATTCATAATAGTCCATAGTTCTTTTAATTATTCTTTCGCGATCATTGATTGTAAGATTTTCCTTATAGATTTATCCTTTAGCCATTTTATACCCTTTTCCTTCTTTAATGCTCTCTTCCAAACTTTTTGTACTACATTTTCTGATGTCAGCTCTCTGTTTCTTTAAGTGAGATGGTTTATTTCAGCTAATTGAAAGTGTTGGTTGATTATTGTTGCTTAAAGGTCCTCATTTATGGCCAACTTCATGGTAGTGACTACAACACCCACCTCTCTCGCTAAAGCCCTGATTCCCTTGCTTGAGTCTTCAATCACCTCTCCTACAGTTGTTGGATTAATCCGACGTTCAGACGCAGTCAGAACGTCTGTTGTATTTCTTTCTGCTAGCGCCGGCTTTGTAGTCTCCGTTGAGCTACCCAATTCATGTCTTACAGAGTTTACAGTGTTAACAGAGCATTGAGCACGTCATAATATTGCCATTTTTATATACGGTGAAAAACATCATGATGCAAGTAATTCTTTTTCAATATTCACATGGTTAAATTCCTTTAATTCAACTAACATCTTTTCAACTAAACCTACTCTGTACTATTTTCAACGCTGTTGATTTTTTACTGTTACTTAAACATATTTCTGAAAAAAAGAAACATTACTAATCATCAAATTTAGCCTGAACACCCTATTGATCTCAGTGTTGGGGCTTTTCCAAGTCCATCTTTGCTTTTGCTTTATTTTTAACATACTGTTAGCAATTTTTAGGTTTTAGGACAATGTAAGCTCAACCAGATATTCTCCTCTCTTATTTCTTTTCCCCATTGAGCTCTTTTCCATCCATGACTCATTAACTTGCCTACCATTTGCATTAAAACTCACATGACGATGTTAAAATTGGCTTTGTTTTTGTTTAGGCTCGTCTCGATTTCATCATAGAAACTATGTAATTCTTTTTCCATACTAGTATATGTCGGTGCTTACACTTGTACTATTTTGAGGTTGTACTTCTTATAGAACCTTATGTTTACGTAAACTACTCTCCTATATGCCCTCAAACTCTACTACTATTTATTTGAGTTCTCTATGTATCAGGAATCCAACTTCATGTTCATGCTGCCTTTGGTCTTCTTTTTCTTTGTGATAGAGTAGGTGAAGGTCACTTATTTCAGTGATGGTTTCCTCATATTGTTGGAATTCACACGGACCAATTATTTCCCATTTAATATCAGTGACTTCAGTGAGGAGTTCTTTGAGCTGTATGTCCTCAGCCAGCGTTCTGCAGCTGTAGATTGCAATGTAAAAACCTTTGTTTAAGTTTTTGATGTCGTCGTTGAATTTGAAATTATAAGCAAGCGCATTTTTACTCGCAGCACCCATGCTGAGACAAGCATTGTGGTACTAGTACTAATAGCTATTACCCAGCCTACCTTTATCCAGACAGATCCCGACCAGATAATGAAATAGATATAAAGGTCAGTATGACAACCGCTGGTGACCCAGTGGGCACCAGGGACCGGTCCTCTTTGGGGAGAGGTGCCAAGAAGTATTATGTTTTGACACCAAGCAGCGTTCAAGGGGAACCTTCGTCGCCCTAGGGCAAAGGGGCCTATTCTACACCAGAGATATGTGGATATTGATTCCCATCGGCAGAATTCCTTCGAACAGAGAATGTGTGTGTGTTTTGCTGGGAAGACGAGAGATGATAGAAAGCGTGTTGAAATTGGTGATGTGCGGGACGAGAAGTGTAAAGTCTAGCCACCCTCCCCAATAGAGGGGTGAGCAGAACGTGTGCACCAATTGGTAGCCAGATCTCTCTGTATGCAGACGTTTCTCACCGTTCTTGCCGGAATCGAACCAGGTACTGCGACGTTGGCAGACCAACGCTGTATTCACTCGGCTAGCAAGAGCTCTCAGAATCACTGTGGTTGTTGTAGTCAGTCGCAATCTGGTTCATAGCACTCCTGTCTACAGAAGCACTTGGGTTAGAACTTATTTTAAATATGCTGATCAATAGTAATGGCAGAATTTTCTTAGGATTTGTTTCATGATGAGAAGTTTTGGGCCATATGCTCCCATTCTGGCCCAATGTAGTGAACATTTTTCGGCGTCTGGAATCGAATCCTGCACCTTTTGCTTTAAAGACTAACACGCTAACCAATACAAATTGTATACAGGAAAAGAGACTAAGTGAACTAAAAAATGCAATATATTCTCATAAACATTTAAACACAAATAGAACAATATATATAGTTGTGAAATCATTCGAAATGGCAACCAGGAGGGATGTAAACTTTTGCTGGACCTAGTAAGGGAGTCTGTTGTGCTTGTTTTGTAAAATAGGTAGGCCTATGACACCCAAATTGCATGATTTAATAGGCCCAGTGAGAAACTCGACAAATGGACGCTCGGTGGATTAATCTAATCCTAAAAAAAATCCTATTTGTGTAAATTAAGGAAATATATATGGCAAACTGTACAAATAGCTGTAAGGCAAGCGGTGGTTAAAAGTCACACGGAAACACACGGGCATACAAAGGCTGGTAAAAGTTATCAAAGGTGACCACCACCACATGAACAAACATGACGATCGCGTACAAACAAACATAAGCGCGTTGGGAATATTTATCAGCAGACGGGATACTACAAGGCAAGCCGCACAAATTTAACAGAGATCTGCAACAAGCGATTCCCCATAATAAAGATAAAAGGATAAAGCTATGGGAAATATGTAGGCACAACAGGTACACAAAGCTGTTGGAACGCCCCCCTCCCCCTCCAGCTCCAAGGGAGTGAAATAACGAACAAATTAGATCACTGGTTCCGCCTCATGGATAATTCAAGTTCACGCCCCTTGGAGCCGACACACATATAGAGAGGGAGACAGACTCTCATTACTCATTAACTCAAATCGTTCATAATTCAGTAGTCAATTCATTCCCTTAGTGGCGTTACGGAGTCTCGTTTACTCGTTTAAGTCCTTCTGCCTTTAGACTCTATTCATAATGTAAAACGGTGGAAAGCCTACACATTGAGTGCAAAGAACTCGAGACGTTTCGTCTTGCCCTTTCTACTAGGCCAATTTAAGAAGAAAGTTATAATTTCTTTGCGGCGTTCTTTCAAAGTCCTTTACTTACCCCGAATATTAAGCCAGCTTCGGTAAGCCTAGCCTAATGCATAACCGTCGTGAGAAATTATAAGGAGTCAGAACCAATAAAACAGAGGCATAAAGTATGCCCACTACTTAAAATCACCGTTATCCGTCGAGCACAATGGCAACGAGGACCCTTCAATACATCCCCTTATAATTACCGACTACGCACCCACGAACCGGTAACCTATACCACCCATAAACTGCTAACTTTACTCATTCCATAAGTCAATGGATAACATTACCTCATCAATGGCAGCTCTTAGAGATCCTAAAGTATTGTGAGCAGCCTTGTTAAACAACCGCGCTTCTCTCTTTCTTACCTTGCGTGCGGGAGCAGAGTCCTGTTAAAAACGTAAGGCCTTTCAACGGATATATAGTCCATATAAGGAGTGTCCAGCACTTCAATATAGACGCCAGCATTGACCTTGAGTGAGTGGGAAGGAAGATGTGAGGAGGCATAACCTAACCCTCGTTGATCATCACGCCCAGTACCACCAATGAGGTAAGAAGTTTGCAAGGTATGACCATAGGAACTTCACGTTATTCTCAGTCTCGTGATACTACTGTTTCACTTTATAAACGAGGTTTCTCAAGTAGCAAAAAAAATCATACTTCATACTCTTATTTACGCTTTTTCCACGCGCATGAGCGCGAGTATAACGTAACATTTTTCGATTTCATCTGGCATTCTTAGAAGAAACCGTGTATAATCTTACCCACATGAAGGCTAAACTCCTATTGAGAGTGTTCAAGGTCAAGTAAGCTAATGAGATTTAACAAAAATTTGTTCGCTCAAAAAAAAGTTTATATAAATTATTTCCAAATATAATTTTTAAGCATCATGCACCTACATATAATAATAGTTCTTTATAGAGAGTGCCAAATACTTCGTTACAGCGCTTTTGTTTGTTAAAAATGTTTTCAAGCGTTTCTTATTAGACTTGACGAAGTGCTGGCAACATTGTGCTGAAATATCAGCCCACTCCCCCTCATATATAGATTTCGATTCGGCGAAGTTAGCAAGTTTTCCTCTTGTAGCGTGGCGTAGGATCAGGTAGACCTTCCTGATCTTGGCTGCCATCCTTCGACGTTGGGGAAGAAAGTGACAAACAAATATAGGGAATGTCTCCCTTTTAAGTACGAGAGGATTAAAGACGAGTGCAAATTATACTATTGTCTGACTTGGATGCTATTTTATCAGGCTTCGGGTGGTTATAGGATCTAAACAAGTGGAACAAAGTAAACTATATTACTATACAAATAACAAGCGAGATTAAGAAGAATGATAGAATTTAACTATTAAGTTAATTCTCCGGCAAATAAAAATTTAAATGAATTTACAAATAATGATATTGTCTGAGCTGTACGAGGTACAATGATCACCCGAGAGGGATCGGGAGGAGACTACAAAGTTAACCTTGCGGTCGGAGAGCGTCACGCCTCTTCGACGATGAAAAAATAAAATGTAATAGCTTACGATTTTCTGGAGTAGACTTCGAGTAGTCACTAAAAAAGGTATTATTTTTGGAGAAGCGTAGCTAAGCGCGTTAATTTTGACTGAGTCCTTCGTCCTTGACTTCCGTCGTGCCGAATAATGGTTTCAGCCTGCGAGCCATAATGGTGTCGGGTGTCACTCGAAAATTTTGCGTCGCCTTTAGATGATTCCAATGACCGTTCAAGATGCTGCGTGAGTACTTTTGGAGTAGTGCGTAAATCTTGTTTGCGTGGAAGCGGCGTGAATATAGCTCGCGTCAGGAATGCTCTGAGAATACTCATTTGATCATTCCCCGCCTGGGGAATATATACGACTCCGATGGAAGTGATTCTGACTCCCCTTTCTCTTTGTCTGCACGACTCGCTTTCTCTATCTCTCTCTCTCTATCTATCTATTTCTATCTCTATCTCTTTCTCTAGGAGCATCGGTCCGAGGTGACGGCCCTTTGTTCCCAGGTTGGTTGCTAGGTCAATAAAAAACCTTAAGTAGAGTCTCTTGGTATGGCGGGATATGGGATATCCATTGAACGCTACTCTGATATCCTGAGGGTCGTGAAGGGAACTAGTAGGAGTTTAGTAAGGGGCGTGCTCCGTTGTTCACCTGGTGAGAAATCGATGGCCCATTCGGGGACCGTCAGTGCTGCTTGGTTGGGAGCCACGAAACGCCGAAGTTTGACGACTCGCTCGGACGAACAGCAACACATAAAGCTTGCCTTCTGAAAGATCCGAAACGTCTCCAATGGATAGGCGGGAGCGACTCACGCGGGACAAACTCACCACCCCCTTTCTTTTTCATTGAGTGGTCACAAATTATTTCGGGATAGAAAGTGTTCAGCGTGACTGGAAATAAATGACTAGGTGCGCTAAAATATACGTGCTCTACATGCCAAAAGGACAAGTGGTGCGTAGATTTCCCGGAGGGGTGTTTCTCAAAATGCCACCCAGGAAGTATCTGCAGGGACTGCGTCCTAAGGGCAGAATTACAGGAGCTTAAAGAAATGTTTAAATCTTCTGAGGAAAAATCACGACGGCTAGAAGAAAAAGTGAAGATCCTCGAATCTGAGCATGAGAGTCAAATCCATCGTCTCGAAGCCAGAATTGCAAAGATGACAGCCACCAAGATTGAGCAACAGGAAACTCCCAACGATGCGGGCGGCTCCTCTGTTGGGCCCTCAAGCACCGCGTCGACAGAGACAGGACATCCATCCGACGTCCCAGAGCCAGCTGCTGCTGGAGTTACTCAGGGCATCATAAAGAAGAAAAGGAAGAGTGAGAAAGGAAAGACAGCAGAAACAGTAGATAAAACAGAAGAGAAAGTAAAAGCGGAAGGAAAAACGAAGAAGAAAAAGAAGAAGAAAAAACAAAAAAGTGGAGAAGAAAGACGAATCGAAAGAGTCTCTACTGAAGTGGAATCCTCTGTCCTCTGAAGCCAAATGCGCGAGGGTCATCGTGATCGGTAACTCCCAAACGCGGGATCTACAACCCTTGCTAGGGGCCCGCCTTGGCACCAATGCGAAGGTAAACTGCTTTCCAGTAAGGGGGAACGGAGAAATAAGGGTAGAGGCTGAGAAAGCTTAGATCTGTGAGAGCTCAGTAGTTACCCTGATGGCAAGCGGCAACGATCTCTACCTACGAAGAGGTAAAGTCGGCGCCAGCGGGAAGATTCTAACCACGGTTATGTAAGCAGTTGACGACTGTTGGCTGAAAACCCGCAGATGTGTCGTGGTCGAGATATTCCCAAGACGAGGTCCATCCGGCAATGCTCACGTGAGGAATGTCTCCATAAACCAACGCCCGGGAGATCTTTGTATGGCGGAAGGAGTCTTTTTTGTAGACCCCTACCGCACCTTTTACGGAAGAAACGACCTGTACAAAAGGGACGGAGTGCATCTTTCCTTTAAAGGGAAAGTTGTACTCGCAAACATGATCTAGGATGTTGTGGAGCAGACCCAAAGAAGTGTCAGGCCCGAAGTAAAGGAGGACGTACGCCAGAAAACTCGTGTTACTCCAGGACCGACCTTTTCTGAGGCTAAAAAGAGGGGATTGACCCTGCCACACAGAAACAAAGTGGAAAATGGAAGAGCGCAGTGAGTCCTACAGTCGGGGACTCCCTCAAAGTTCTTCTGTTTAATGCGAGGTCTATCAGAAACAAGTTTCTTGAAATTCATGGCCTCGTAGCAACAGAAGAACCTGAGATAGTGGCCATAACGGAGTCGTGGATAAAAATCCCCAAGCCGAGATTTTAAAGGTGAATTCACGATTCCCGGTTACCAGCTCTTCCTGAAAGATCGGCCAGACAGAGAGGGTGGCCATGTGATGTTGTATGTCAAGGATACTCTCAACTTGACGGATTGCAACATCGTATCCGACCATGAACTACTAGCGGTTGACCTAGAGATAGGTTAGGCCAGATACAGGAGCCTAGTGCTTTACAGAACCCCTGCTCAACTCTTAGAACAGGACAGGAGTCTGTACCAGCTGTTGGGCGAACTTGTAAAAGACAGTGTGTATCGTCATGGGGAATTTCAACACACAAGTTTACTAGGAAACCAGAGAACCCTGTAGCGAGAAAGTACTACTCCTGGAGTTCGTGAACAACGAGTTCCTGACTCAATGTAGGAGACAACCAACGAGAGGAAACACATCCTCGACTTGGTTTTAACCTCTGAGGATGACATCGTTGAAGACCTCTCTATTGGCGCAGGGGTCGGTGGCAGTGACCACGGACTAATTAGATTTGTATTCAAAGTCCCCAAAAGACAGGGCCTGCAACTAGTAAATCGAGGAAACTTGATTTGAGAAGAGCAGACTTTGCAGGTCTACGTGTTTGACTGACTGACGCGAGGCTAGAAGTGTGCGAGGCAGTTGAAGACTCGTGGAACAGTTTTACAACCACATTCATGAGTCTTCAATCACGTTTCATCCCTCTGAAATGCCCCCATCGGTCTTCTGCTTAACCAGAGTAGTTTAATCGAGAAATCGGCCAACCTCTTAGGGAGAAGAGAAATGTGTACCGGCCTTCGAAGATCTCGGGTGACTTTGACGAATACCAGATGATAGCCAGGAGAGTGAAGTTCAGCAAAAGGGTGGCTATGCGGTCTGAGGAATTCCGAGTGGCGAAACGTTGTAATGAGAATCTCAAGGAGTTCTTTGGGTATGTAAACAGTCAGAAACTAATCCGTCAAACGATTGGCCCTTTGAGGAATAAGGAGGGGAAATTATAGCAGTCAGATGCAGAAAATGCTAACCTCCTCAA